>CM067474.1:34120386-34159356 GCA_034552555.1 Semaprochilodus insignis
GAGAGTGAGAGAGAGAGAGAGAGAGGAAGAGAGAGAGAGAGAGAGAGAGAGAGAGAGAGAGAGAGAAAGAAAACACCTGTGAGCCAGAGTTGCATGGTCTATTAGCCTAGTTTAATCACTGTGTCTCCTCATCTGCTTGGCAGCGGCGGTAGCTGGGGAACCCTTGGCCTCCAGTAGCCCATGACTGAATGGTAATCAAGTGTCCGTGTTGTTTTCCCTGTTTGCTGTAGCCGCTCTCCACTGCTGAGAGGAAAACCAGGCTCCGAATTTACAGAGGAAGAGCGACAACTGAAAAGAGGACTGTCACAGCGACATACAGAAGTCAATAAGCATGGAGACAGAACTGGATGAGGAATGGGGGGCTAGGAAAGCCAACACGGACACCCAAGGCAACTCAGTCACCCCAATTTGGAGATCAGAGAGCCTCCCGAGTTTCCAAGGCCCTCTGACAGAGAGTATGACTAACATTGCTGGCCTGCACCAACTGCCGTGTCGAAGGACACGGATGAGCTATCTTAATTGGTTCTTAAAAGAAGCCCCTGCAGCGTCTCCCTCCTTGTTTGGTCAGGCGGCGCTGAACCCTGGGGGCCATTTATACCTTGAGGTGGGAATGAAGCTGCCCTCATTTGCAGTGCCCTGCACTGGGGATCCATATTTCATTTTTCAGGAGCTCTGTCAAGAAGCTGTGGCCCAGTATAGTCTGGGTAGAGTCCCCCACAACTTCTTTATATGTAAGTGCAGCAGATAGACTGGACCTGGTATACAGAATGCCTCTCCCCAAACTCTTGGACAATATGGAGCAGCTCCGCTCAGCATTTGACCCTGAAGAGACTGAAGAGAAGAGCAGCTCCACCTTTATTAGCGTCACAACCCCAACAGCAGCTTGTAAGTAGCAGCCATGCTGTGTGATTGTATCTGTGTTTGCCGGTTGAAGCAGATCATCTTAAACTGAGAGTTCCATAGTGAGGAACAACTTTAATCTACTGTGTGTTGATGTCCAGATGGAAAGCCAGTAGCTAGTATAGGGAACGGTGGCTACTAGCATTAGCTCCAAGTAACTAGCATAGCTAACAAAATAGTATAGCCTCTGTGTAATAGTAGTATTACACAGAGGCTCATTTTATTTCCACATGGTGCTTCTGTGTGATCATCGGGGGTGGGGTCTCACTGTAAACCAGCCAATCAGAGCAGAGCTCATCTGATTATTCATGAGCTCACCAACAAAGGGAAAACGGTTCGTTTCATTCTAGAACCAGATCATAGGATGGAAATGGGCACAGTGTAGAACCACATTCAGGCAGTTTTCACATATACCTTCTGTGTAGAACATCAGAGAACCATTTAAACACTGAATAAATACATTCTACAACACATTTAAGAAGCTGCCTCACCACATTACTGATGTCTGAACTGACGGTCTCACCCGAGCAGGGACTTGGAGCGCGTGCTCACTCCCGACGTCCTGCCATCACTGTTGACCGCGTTCCGGTGGCTTCTCTTGTGTGACTCCAGGTAGACTTTCTTAGCAAAAGCTCGGCCGCACATGTCACATGCGTGCAGGGAGAAGTTTTTGGTGACCCGCACTTCCGTACTGTCCTGTACCTCCTCAGTGTTGGCAAACACAGAGCTCTGGATGCGCGGTAAAAGGCTTTGTTTACGTGTAACAGGAGGCGAGGGAGGGGGGAGTTCCGGTTTGGCAGGGGGTGAAGGCGGGAAGTACTCAGCATTCTGTGGGCCACGCGACGAAGCAGGCTTGTGGCCGTTAACCTCTTCCTTCACATGGCCACGTTTTCCCGAGCTTCCGAGCACCACTTCAGCAGGCTTTTTTACAGCCCGCATCTCCAGGCTGGGCAGGATCTTGGCCAGGTAGGCAGAGTTCTTTTTGTGGACCACAGTGATGTGGCGCAGCACGTCTCTCTTGCGCCGAGACTCATAAGGGCACAGCGGGCAACGGTAGAACTTGATGAAGAGGTCACTGCCGTTGTCTGTGTGCAACTCGATGTGTTTTGTCAGGTTCTGGCGTGAGCTGAATTGCCTCTTGCAAAGCTTGCAAAAGAGCTGCCTGAAGTCGAAGCCCATGGAGAGCCTGGGCTTGCATGACACGGGGGCGTCTTCATCCTCCTCTCTGGGCCTCTTGAGGCGCTCGTGATCAGTCCGTTGCACGTCGTTGGACGGGCAAGGGCTGGCGTCTAGGGGCTCGCTGGCTTCGGACTTCGTTGTGTTTGACATAGTGGTCAAATGGCTTTTGGATGTGAAGATCTTGTGAACGAAGCGCATGTGTCTCTTGAGCCGTGCTTGCGTACTGTAGGTCCTCTTGCAGAGCAGGCACTTGCAGGCATCCAGATTGTACTGGGGAAGGGACGAAAGGGCGTTGGGGGTGGGTGAGGCGGGATCATGGGGAGGGGGCGTAGCCTCGAGCTGGCCTGGTTTGGTGGCAATGTCAGGTGTAATGAGCTCACGGCGGAGACCACGGTGCACCTCATCAAAGTGGCGGCAAACATTGGCTTTGGTGGCAAAGGTCTTGAGACAGACCGGGCAGCACTTGCCGTCAGGTGACCCCGTGTGCACCTGGCCCGTCTGCCGGTCCTTCACCACAGAGAGCAGGCTGATGGGCACCGTGCGTGTCTCTGTGAACTTTCGGAGCTCCTCAAGGCGTCGCTTGTGCATCTTGTGGCAGTGGCGCCGGATGCTACGCCGTGAATTGAAGTCCTTGCCACAGAGGCAGCAGGTAATAGTCACATCATCCATGCCACTGTTGACTACTTGCTCATTCACACCCTCACTGTGTTCTTCTTCTTCTTCTTCCTCCTCATTCTCCTCCAGTGTTACACTGCCGTCACCTTCAGCTTGCTCCTTTGTGAGCTTCTCGGCTCCTCCTTCTTCACTTTCCTCGTCCTCTCTTTCCTCGCTCTCCCTGTCTGCGTCATGCTCTTGCTCTTGGCTATCTAGTTCGTGGTGTTTCCAGCTGTCCATGCTGTGATTGGACCTATTGCAGGGGAACGGAGACTCCAGGTTGTCCTCTTTAATCAGATGCTGGAACACAGCATTCTGATTGCCCTCTATGGGCTCAAGTCTCACCACATAGTCTTGTCTGTCTGGCCGGGGGTAAATGGCCTCCAGTAGTTCCTTAATAGCTATGCTCTGCTTGCCATCTCCCAAGCGCTCTACAACAAAGAGAAAAGATCAAAAGCTCAAAATGATACATGTTCTACTGCAATTACGTGGGCAGCAGATGGCAAAAAAATGTTAAATGCTATTAAATCAAAGCTATGGTTGTTAGAGGCATAATGAAGAAGTGCTGCCACACTAACCATCTGGTTCCGGCAGCCTGGGAAAGCAGTAGAACTCCTTGTGTGTGATTAAGTTAGGAAGGCCACGGAAGAGGCTGCGACAGAGCTTACACTCAAATATCGTGTCCACCTCTTTCAGCAGTATGTGTTTCAACTGTGCAGTACCTGTAGAAGGGCACAAGAGGGCAGTATGAGCAACCAATCTGACGGCCTGGTGCAGAGAGCCCACTATATGGTACACAAAGCTCCTTGTTTCATACAGACGGGTTCCCAGAAATGATCTGTGCGATACCTGTACGAAAACATTCAATGATCTGCTGGATGCCAGACTTGGAGGTCTCCAGCGGTCTCTGCAGCAGCGGAGGGTCTCCAGGCTCGACGGAATACACTGCGACAAGAAAACAGAGGGAGAAATTAAAATAATGAAACTGTCAAAACGTATGCTCACTTTTCAGGGCACTTTGGATTAGAGCATACTAATGATACACAAAGGAACGTTTGGATCGATCTCCAGAAGCAAGGGAAACAGAGTGGCTAATTAAAGCAGCTGGTCTTTAACAGTGCAGCTGCCTTAAGGCCCAGCAGAGGCTACTGAGCTCTCACTAGATCATCTACTTCACCTGCAGACATGCCATTGATCTGATCAGAGAGACAGAGAGAGAGAGAGAGACAGAGAGAGAGAGAGACAGAGACAGAGACAGAGAGAGAGAGAGAGAGAGAGAGAGAGCCGGGGGAATGCCATGCGTTCAAGGCAAACAGACTCATTTCTTTTGACATGCTCTCTGTTCAACACCATCAAAGTCTGGCCAGGCACGATGATCAGAGGCAGATGCAGTACGCAGACAGACTGTCACAGCTTAAGGAGACGTGTGTGGCGTATGCTCTGACAGAAGAAAGAGTGTGAGTGCTTATGACGACGTGTGAATAAGTGCACGAACTTCTTCTGTGCTGTGAAGTGCAGCTCCTCTGTCTGTGTCTCTCCTTCAGCTTCAGAGTCCTCACATCTGTTCTCTCTGGGGACTGGCGTGTTTGTACGCGCGGGTGCAAACTATCGCGTCTGATTTGTCTGTTCCCTGTTCTGAAAGGGCATGATGGTCCTGCTTTACCAACAGATGCCACCAGATCATTCACCATCACACTGCATTAGTTTGCACAAGCACACATTTAGATGGAGAACTGGGCACATTTCAGGACGGAATTAGGCAGCACTGACAGCAAACTGAGCACAGAGCTATAAATACCAGCAGGACTGGAACCGGTATAAACCGTCTTCTAATTCTCGGCGTTATTATGTTAAGGAATCCCAGCAGGCATGTGCTGACATCAAAACTCAATCCCATTTCACCCCTTGCCCATAACTAGGGGTAGGGTTGTCCTGATTGTTGTTGAGATGGAGGGGTAGGGCAAAGTGTTAGGTCTACATGGCCCTTCAAACGGAGATTTTTCAGAGGCACACTCCAGTGTTATGAGAAAATTCCCAGAATGCCCTGCGAATCATCGGCAAGATGGCTGCACAAGCAACCAAAGAGACCCATATACAGAAGTATTTTCTCCGTTAAAAAGCCTCTGTACTGCAAGATAACCATTGTAGAAGCGTTTCATGGTCATTTTCTTCATAACACACATAAAAATCGCTAGCAATACGCAGAGATCCCGGTCGCTACCTAACAAAATTTCCTGTTCCACCTTAAATGGTGCAGCAGTTATGTTCTGGTACCTGAGTTTGCTGCACCATTTAAGGTGGAACGGGGAAATTCGGTCATGAAGCTGGGGATTAAAAAGTTGCGTTCAGCTTTGAAGTGTTGTGCCATTTTAGCGGGAAGATTTCAACCACTACCCCTTGTAACTCCGTTTCAAGAGAGAGGGTTACACCGGAAAACAAGGGAGAGGGGTAAAAATAAGAACTGGGACTGGGCCTTAGTGTCACAAAACAACCCTGACTTTTAGTGCAGCCTACAGCATTAGCATGATTGTGCACAAAATGCTGTATTTATATGCATCACTGAGCGCTGGAAATCCAGCAAACTGACTGTGAAAGGATTAAACTTGATATTTTACAGTACACAGTAATTACAGAGCTCTCACGGTTACATGTCTAACCAGTCAGTAGTAATTAAGCTCTGATTGCTCTGCGACTGAAGATGACCTGCTGCCATTCTGAGTCACTCCATGAGGGTCTGGCACGACACCATTGCAGTCTTTGGTGACGCTGACGTGGTGTTAAGGACAGTCGCCGTAACGGCCTGCATGCATGTAGTCCTGCGTGGTGCAGCACTAACAGGATGACTCATGGAGGACATCACTGCTCGCTGAATGTCTCCAATCGTGGTTGTTGTGTTACTCTGTAGTGAACTAGGCTGGAGATTAGCACGACATGACGTTGGGCTATAGCTCTGTTAGCGGTTGCTCTTTTCCTATGAAGAAGGAGATTCTGAACACTACACCAATGACAAGTCAGGGTAAATACTTTCACATCCTTCAAATACACACTACAAAACACTCTTCAGAACACACACTTCAGGTTTCAGGATTCTAACTCCAGCGAGCCAGAATAATACAAGGTTATTGTGGGAAACATTAAGATGTTAAAACAGTGTCATGCTGCTCAAAAGGGACTGTGAGCTAACCTTAAGTGCACTGAGTAACTTGGACTGGTTATTATATTGTTGGCATTTCTGGTCTTTTTTTCTGGTCTTTTGCCACTTTCCTCCCACATGTTGGGCACATCAGCCAGCAGGCCTCAAACACCAGTCCTGATATATTTCTTCTGCAGGCCAAACTGGGGCAGTCATGGGCTGGAGGTTAGTGAACCAGCCTTGTGACTGGAGGGTAGCTGGTCTGATTCCCTGAACCGACAGTCACGACTGAAGTGCCCTTGAGCAAGGCAACTAACCCCCAACTGTTCCCCAGTGTGTGTGTGTGTGTGTGTGTGTGTGTTTTCTAGGACTGTACCCGACTCAGAATTCTGTCAGTCGAATCGGATTCGCCCGTCCTGGCCGACGATTCGACTATTCGTTCATGTTTTTCTCCATATACATTATCTAGTAATCAGTAAATGAATTTGCATACGTTTCAGATCTGATGTCCTCATTTAGAAAGTCAGCAGAGTAACAGGAACATATTTTGAACCAAAAGAGACGTGGCATATGATGAACGATCTGAATTGGAGCCTGATTTAATTACAGAATATAGCGTCCGGCAGCAAGGAAAGTATTTATGCTAAAAATTAGCGCTTATAGTCTTTTTAATTTCACTTTTAACAGCTTCTTCAGTAGGATGACTCTTCGTCTTTCATCTCTCATAAATAATGAACTCCTAAATAAAACCAAATTAGTCAATATTTAAATTACTTTTAGATGAAAAGAAGAACTGTAGACCTGAACCGTTTAATTATATCACCCGCGCTGAAATAATTATTCCTCGTTTATCGGCAGGTATATTAAGTGACTGTACTCATCTTTAAATAAAAATAATCTTAGCTGTAAACAAATAAATAAAAATATCTGTAATTTAGGTTCTAAAATAATGGAATTATAATAAAACAAACGTCTTCGGTCCTTTTTTCCTTTACCGCAAACAGCCATTATGTCTAAAACAAAAGTCAGCTCACTCGTTTGAAGCAGTGTTCGATGTCTGACTAAATGACGAGCAGAATTAGCTTTAATTTGTTCGGATTCTCTTCTTCAAAAGCTCCTCCAGACTTTTTCTGAGACATCGTTCCACCCGTTCTCAGCTTCACAGCTTTAGCTCCCTTCAACGGTGAACCGCCAGCGCACGTTGTCACGTGGATTAAATTTTTTAGCAAGCATGCGCCATAGCCCAGCTAGAACTTAAATATATATTTATTATTCCCCTTTTAATAATTATTAAAATGTATTTTTAAATTCTTAAAGTTCTTGTGCATTTTGTAAGCTTTTGTCTGTTTTACGAAAGAAAAAAAAAAAAACTTGTCACTGTTGTCAGTCGACTTGAAGGTTCTCAGTCGACTTAAAGGGTCTCTGACTGACGATTCGACTCGTCGACTTCTAGAGGGCAGCCCTAGTGTTTTCACAGATGGCTTAAATGCGAAAGAGAAATTTCTCTGTGGGTAAAACACAAAAATTGGTTCTAACCTCTCTACTCCGAGAACAATTGGCCTCACCAAAATCTAATCCTTCCATACCTCCAATTTTATTTCTTCAATGGTGGGAAAAGATTAGGGGTCATGCCACCTTTTGTCTTGCTGCCCCCATCTCTCTGTTTAGGGTTAGGACAGTAACATGATCAGAACGCCACACAGCCGGGCAAATCGTTTTTGAACGCTACCGTATGTCTTCATATTCACATACCGTATCCCGGCACATGTCAATACCCCAGACACTGATATCAAGACGGAATAAGTGAGTGCGGTGACGCCCCACGCTCATGACACCAAACAAGGAGCATAGGAATGCCCATCTGACTGATCCGAGAGCTGACACATTCGGTCCCTGAACCCTGTTGTGCTGTTACAAACCTGATTAATCAAGAGAAGACAGACTAATGACCACGGCTAAACCGGCCATTCATCTCATACGCCCGCACCCTGGACTCTCCCGGGCTCTTCATTGTTCTCACGCTGTTCAGCTTTCCACAGGCTGGGAGAGAATGTTCTTCATACTCCTCCGGATCAATCTATTTAGAGGTTCATCTTGTACTCTGCAAATGAGACTGTATTAAAGTTTGCATTATTAATGATGTCTGCTTGCAATGCTCTACATTAGCATTCGCAGTAGTGTCTGGCCCGAGGACACATGGTGTGATTTACGATACTTCTCATCTCAAGGTCTTAGAATCAATAACACAACCGAATGATTTTAGGTCCTTTTTTGATCTTCACGTATAAGCAGAGGCACGGGGAACACAGCTTTGCATTCTGTAGAAGAAACACATGATTAATCTCCAGCGCTGAACAACTCCTGACGTCACCGCAGCATTCTGAAGCCAGCGCAAAGAGGACACTATCTGGCAATCCGACACAGGAGAAGAGCTCTGATGGAGAGTGCAGAAACAGGACAGACCGCAGATGAACACAACTGTGGATGGACCAGGAGCAACAGTAGGAAGACTGATGAGGGAGGCCTGGCAGATACGCGCAGGGCCAGCAGGTTCTGGGGGCTTGTTTAGTGACCATCTCCAAGTCAGTTCATATGACAGACGCTAGACTGTGTGAGGGAATTTCCTGGAGGAACGCTGCACAGATCTTCAGAAGTGTAAATAAAGCCGTATTCAGACAGGATTAGTCTTCCGTGGTGAGGTGGGTAATGCCAGTTTACCACAGGACGTCCGTAATGTTTATGACGATTACCACATATAAATGAGCAGCTATTCGATTTACACACAGCCCTCACTGCAGGAAGGAGTAGAAAACATTTTAAAATGTTTGGTTTAGCTGTTATTCCATAACATTCACCTTGCTGTCTGAAGTCAACTGGGCCAGCTGTGGGCTGGAGATTAGGGAACCACCCTTGTGACCGGAGGGTTGCCGGTTCGATTCCCTGAACTGACAGTAGCGACTAAAGTGCCTTAACCCACAACTGCTCCCAGGGCACCGTGTACAGGGCTGCCCACCACTCAGGGCAAGTCTGCTCACGGCCCCCTGTGTGTGTGTGTGTTTTTCACTTCACTGATGGGTTAAATGCGGAAGACAAATTCCTCTGTGTGCAGCACAAATGGCACAAAATGGCCCTAAACTCTCTACTCAGAGAACGACTGGCCTCACCTAAATGCAGCGTATCACTGTCAGTAGGAACTGTCATTTTGGAATTCACAACCAACAGTCAACTTCACTGCATAAAATCAGACTTCTTCAATGATTTCTACATGTTCCAAGCTGTTCTAAGTAACTACACAGACCTCCCTGCTCCATGCTGTTCGAGCTGTGTCACTGATACACAGCAAAATACAAAATACAGACAGACTCAGCCGAAGCTGGAAGGCCAACAAATACCACACAAAACATGTTATACTGTACTACAATTCATTACTTGACTCGCCAGCTGTGTTCAATCACTTCCCAAATACACTTGTCATCTAAAGTAACAGCTGCACCCAGAAGGAAGTGTGGGANCTTCCCAAATACACTTGTCATCTAAAGTAACAGCTGCACCCAGAAGGAAGTGTGGGACTGATATGATCAATATTTACTGAGCTACACATACAGGTATGGCATGGGGCCGCCGTGTTTGCTAACCCAACATGCCAGACATCTCTGCATGAGGTTCCTAATGGTGTCCTGTGATAATCCATCCCATGCAGCTTGAATATTCTCACACAGTTTCAGTAGTAGGGGTGGAGGTGGAGGTGGAGTGACACCAGGCCTTCTGGATGTGTGACGTGTGACAACAAACTGTTTATCTTGGTGCTGACCACGGTGCCTCCTCACACGGGTTTGTTGTTTCATTCCTGTTGGTTGATTCTTTCTGGGTGCAGCTATTCTTCTAATTCTCAGCATAGCATAGTAGTGAAATGTTGCTTCTACAGGTTGAGTCTTTACCTTAAGCAGGACTAACTGACTAGTTCCTTCTGATCTGCAAGTTCTACTCAGCTCATATTACAATACACGCTCCCTGCGGTATCAGTACTGATCATATCAAACCCGCTTTCTTGCTTGCATTTTCTTGTGACCCTCACAGGCCTCCATAATGCACTGGTAGCGAGGAGGTCTCGCTAGGTTGTCCACAGCCTTGTGTCCAGTCTTGGCCAATAATGAAAACAGCAGGAGCGCTGTGTGTGGACACACTTTGCCCTCTAAGCAATTAAGGATGGAAGGGTGAAGGACATGAACAAGGCAGTATCCAAACTCTGCTGCGGAACAGTTCCAGCCGAGAGTTCCAGCTAACACACCAAACACCAGAAGGACCAGCACGCTGAGCTATACAGAGAGTTCCAGCAGGTTGGTAATCGCTCTCGTTTTCAGTATCACTGAAACATTTAACAAGGTGTCTCAGTAAACGATCGTCCTAAAGGTGACGGTGTCAGAGTGCAACACCCCCATGAGATTCTTTTAATTAGTGTGACCTCTGAATGGCACAGTGTGCATTTGTAAACCGTGATTTACAAAAATTAAATGTTTTTTTTGGATGTTTATCTGCTATGAAAAAAAGGTATCAAATCTCAAAGTATCACATCAGAAATTTTAATTTCAGTATCAGGACAGCGCTACTTTTCAGTGACACAGTTCCTTTGACGTGTTCAAGTAACCACTACTCAGCGGTCTGACACCAGCCACAAGAGGCTGAAACGTTCTGGATGTGAAAAGGCCCCACTAATGTTTGTAACTTGTAACACGAGCTCCAAATCATAACGTGAATGCAAATGTCCTACGATAGCCCATCAGCCAGAGATGAACACTTCAGAGCTCACTCTGACCTCCTCCCTCTCCCTTCTCATCAGCAACCCTAATCAGATTAGGAGAACTGAATGGTGTCCAGTCTCAATGCCATGGTGTTTAAGTGTCAGCACCCCCAAAGGAGAGGGGTGTAGGCTGGCCGAGGAGGTGAAACTCATCCCCTGTAAGGGTCATGAACCCTCCTCGCTCCTGCAGTGCAGGAAACAATACAGGCAAGCAAAGAAATGTCCTGTAATGCCACCAGACCCCCTCCAGCTGACTGGAGATAACACGGATGCAGTGAAACGTGCCTGATGCCCCAGATAGGTACTGTGAACACAGACACATCAAACCAGCCAACATCCACATCAAATTATCACTAATACTGTAAACAACACAGAAACACTGGACAGGTCGACAGCCCATCACAGGGCAGATACGTGGGGGGCGGTGGGGGGCAATTTGGGACCTCCAGTTCACCTGACTGCATGTGTTTGGATTGTGGGAGGAACCCGGAGTGCCTGGCGGAAACCTACACAACTCCAGACAAAAGGGACCCCAGATGCCCTAGCTGAGAATCAAACCCAGGCCTTGAGGAGACAGTGTTACCCACTGTGCTGCCCCACTAATAACAGATCTGGGTGTGTAAAATACTGTCAGTTATACACATGATCCAATTAATTTACAGAAACGAATAAGTCATGTTCTGTGTGACAGACAAAAACCGAGTAACTAAACTAATTAGGAGGTTAAACAAACATGCAGCTACACCTGCACCGAGTCATTTCACTATCATTTCTTCAGCACTTCTTCCAGCACCTCCCACTCGTTAGGAGAGTCAGTACATGTTCAGGTATTGTTTTAGTGTTAGTGTATGTTTAGTGTTCAGTGCCAGGCTCACTGATTATTATATTACACTGATATTCACTTTAAATGACCTGGTGTATATAAACCTTGTTGGAAACTTCTGGAGTATAACAAAGATTAATTGCTAATACAATAAAAACACACACAAGATTAACCAGGTGCCTGCACAGGTGGCGCTTTATTTGCACCTTGACTTATGACTTCTCATCTACAAGGTTATTTTTAGATGATGCTGAATGTAAAAGTTTACACAGATATGAATCATATTTATGTATGAATGAAAAATAATGAGAATTTGCTTTTCTGAGGAAAACTGTCCAGCACATCACCTACAAGCTTCAACGTGCCAAAAAGAGGTTTAAAAAAACACCACTTTTTGGTCATTATTAACCCTTTTATGGGCATAAATACGTATGACATCTTTCTAAAAGTGAGGTAAAAGTGTTTGTTAATTTGAGGGAACACTGCGCAGGTCATTTCACTCAAACACCACAATCAAATCACTCTAAGAGTCTACTACCCTTCTAGTTTCTTCCTAAACATGAAATACAAAATCACACTCTTTAGTTTTGACCATCTAAAGTACTATAGTTGTGTAGGTACAATGTTCGCTATCTTACCTGGCGTCTTGCTGGCCAGGTCCGGCCCAGGTACAGTGGCCTCATGGCAGAGATCGTCTGTCTGACAGGACTTCTCATTGAGGGGGGTCCACTGTGCTTCTGCTGGAAGGTCCTCCATCTCCATCATCACTAAGGCAAGACTCTAAAATGACCAACAACCAATCAATCAATAACAGATCAATACACTGCACATCCGAACTCTCAATCCACAAGTTCTACTAACATTCAAATCACAGAGAAACACACTGCAGACCTAACCACCCGCTCTAAATAGCAATTGACCAAAAACCCTTTACTACAGCTGTACCCCGACTCCAGGACGCTCTACTCTGGAAAACCCACCACTCCACCCATATTCAGCCTCTCCAGCGCTAACAGCTAAACACAGCCCTCCGCTCTACTCCGGAAAACCCAACACTCCACCCGTATTCAGCCTCTCCGGCACTAACGGCTAAACACACAGCCCTCGACTCTACTCCGGAAAACCCACCACTCCACCCGTATTAGGCCTCTCCAGCACTAACAGCTAAACACAGCCCTCCGCTCTACTCCGGAAAACCCACCACTCAACCCGTATTCAGCCTCTCCAGTGCTAACAGCTAAACACGCAGCCCTCCGCTCTACTCCGGAAAACGCACCACTCAACCCGTATTCAGCCTCTCCAGCACTAACACACAGCCCTAAAACAGTCAGACATGAACACTGTTTCTCTTTACAAACTGAACTACTTGCAGTACGACGACCGCACGGTACATTTGTACAGTACAGAAAGTCTATTATCACCCACTGGCTCGAGGCTTTATATTCTGTAGCCTAACCATCTGCATGTGAAACTACTGTGACTACTGAAGTAGTTCCCGGTTCCAGTGCAGTCCTTTCACCTTACTGGTCAGAGGGCTCGTCACAGATAAGTGACTCACTGTACAGAAATGACCCTTGATGTCTCTGCCACCTCCTCCTCTTTTCCCCTCCCTCACTCTCGCATGTGTTCTACACACATGCTTGTCCTGTCTTCTCTCCGTCTTCTCTCACTTTGCCCCTTGGAAGGAAACACTATCAGTGACAACTCAGGCAGTGTGAGCAGTTAGGTAACTGTATCAGACAGACAAAGACAATAAAGGCGTTTCAATCCCGAACCATTCACACCTCAGAGTGAGACCTGGTTATTCAAATGTACCAGCAGCTGACAGTGTGATTCTAATGAGCTCAATGGGGGGGAGAACCTCCTCACTAGCACCGTTTTCCAGACCACTCAATTAGATCACCTACGTCAAGGCAAGTACCACGGTTACCTTTTAACACAGATCATCACTGCAGGGATGTTCTACTCTAAATCACACTACATCACTATAATATCTCCTTATAAGCCCACTTCACCCAGCAGCCTTAAAGGGTTCCATGTGAGATGGTTCAGATGTTCTTTACAGCGGTGGTGATGGGAACCAAGGTTCTCCATGTCTAGAACACACATACAGACATTTTATTGACATTTATATATTTATCTAAACCACCAGTGAACCTACACGTGTCTTCTGGGTGCTATATGGAATGTTGATGATGGGAAAATCTGGAAAATCTGGAAAACCTGGAAATAATAAATTTTCTTTGGGGGACTATTTTACCTCACAGCGCCCTGCAGCATGTATCCCTCCACCATGAATGGAGTTTAAGGCTGAAATCTTCTCCAAACTATCATAAACAGCGTCTCAGACACCAGGCAGCGTATTCATAACCATGAGGGAGCTTTTAGAGGGGGACGTCTAGTTCCATTCACCACCACTGGGAACATTTCTGACTCTTTATCTGGAATGGAGTGTTTCATACCGAACCCACTCAGAGTGACTCCGTGAATAAATCAGTGTGGATCCTCTTTAAAAATAAGTAAAGAGATAAACACTGGGTTTGCTCTAAGCACTAACGATAACTGAACACTAGATGGAGACAAAGCACAACACCACCTGAAGTGCTGGAGTGAACTACACAAAACATGCTAATATGAATATAAATCACTCCAAATAATGTTCTAAACTTCCACCACACACAGAGGTAGGCAACTATCATAATCACAGTGGATCATTCTTAGCAGGGCAAAATATCTACAACTTTGACACTATTGTGATTTAAACAGGGATTGGTTTCTATAAGCTGAGGTGCAGGTCAGTGTACACCTGAGGCTGTAGTTATGGCGTCACAGCACATGGATGTTTGGTTCCTTCCGATTAGTTAAATTCATCTGAAACCAGTTTACAAGCACCATGTTATTAGGCTAAATATCTCTATTTGAAACACACAGCGTACCAGCGTTAACACACTATAAGGCGATAACAGAAACTACAGCTCCTGTGGTTAAACTAAATGATTAATCCTTCACCCCTAAACCGTAACATTTATCAGACCAAACCAGACTAAGTTAGCATCCTGAATGGCTGATTAAGCCACCCGATGCCTTGTCTTGATACTGATCTCTCTGAGAAATCTGGCTAATGGTACTTAGTTTGCTAGTTTTAGCTAAAATGGTCTATAAAGTACAGAATCTTGTGACCAGCTTGGTAAGTATGTAATATCCACCTGTCTGGGACTGTCTGGTGTAGGGGGTAGTGGGGTTCTCACAGTAATGTAAACCACATATACAGAAAGCGTGTGGGCGTAATAATTATACTGGTAACAGTCACAATGAGAAAGAAGCCCAGTGTTCCACAGAATGAACTGAAAGATTAGGGAGGTTACTGACGGTTCTGTTCAGACTGATGGTTCTGCATTTCTCATACTAAGGTCACCTGTAATCTTAATTCTGTTATTAGAGAGGTATTAGCTTTATGGAATCTGAGGTTATTAACCCAACATACAAATAATCCATGCTATACATATCCCATCAACATCGTCTTCATCAGCAACAAAACGTAACGAAAACTAAACCATCGACATCAGGAAACAGGCTAAACCTAGCATCTAGATGGCATGGACCCGCATTCACGGAGTCTCATGCTGAAGCTTTGTGAACAAAGGCCCTGCTACCCTCCTCATATCTAACTACCGCACAGACACAAGACAACCGGCCCCTGTATCTGAGAACACACTCATAGTGTCAGACTGGAGTGTCCATGAATCTAACTTCTTAGCCCCAGTGTAACAGGGATCTGATAAGACAAGGTAACGCACCGGGGGGTAACTGTCCTTCAACCGTTTCATACACAGGGTGGTTCATGACGACTGAGTGGCCCATCATAGGTCATGTGAACATAAAGACGCAGCACACAGCGACAATGTAAACACAAACTGCACGAATAAATCTGGTTTCATCTAGGGATGCACCGAAATGAACATTTTTGGCCGAATACCGGATGTGTTCTTTCAGTGTTTTGTTAATTCTGCCACTTTTTCACCACTGCATAAATTAAACAGGCTAAATCCCAGATAGTGAGCGGATGTGGGCCACATCTGGGAAAGATATGGCACTGCTGGCACTGTAATCAGGCTTGCAGTGCAAATGTAGTATAAGGCATAGCACATTTGGGGTAGTTTGGATTCACTTCAACGTATAACTTAAGGAACCGCTCAAAAACACTTCTGACCTTTTCCATTAGATGATTTAAAAAAGGTTGATTGTAAAGTCATTCAAGTTAATAAAACTTGTGATGCTACTTGAACAAGAAGAGAATTAGTTTCCAAAGCTCAATCAACATGATTAAGAGCTACAGAAAATGTGCCTCCTAGCAACCACCTGGAAGACCTGGTAGACCCACCAACACTGTCCTCCATTAGATAAACAGAGAGCGGAAAACATCAAGCTGCTTCAGAGGACATCCACAGGCGTTTCTGTCCATCCTTCCACTGTGAGAAGACACCTCAATGCTATGGAGGTCTGAAAGGAGGCTTAGCTGTTCAAGAAGCTCCTCACTGAGAAAAGGAGACACACACATCCAACAAAGAAGCTGCTGGTGTTCTCAGAACAGTGGACCGACCACCCCAGAGTCCAGAACCTCAACACCACTGAATGTGCAGAATGTTAATCCTGGTTTTGACTGGAAAACAGATTTAATAGACGAAGTGTGAACAGCAAAACAGACTGAATCTGATATGTTCAGTTCCAATTTGGGACACTTGGGCTACATTCACACATCAAGCGAAAGTGGCCCAAATCTGATGTTCTTGTTCGGCTGTTTACAGTGTGTTTTAAATGTGATGTATATCTGACATCAGTCTGGACAGATTAGCTCCTGAACCGACACGCACGTACAACAGAACAAAGCATCAGGTGTCTCATCATGACTGATGACGGATGCAGGTTCTCATCACCCAGAATGTGTTCCAGCTGTCTGTAAAGAGAGCACCGGAATTCATGTGACCGGATTATCGTTGCTCTGTCTCAAACATCTGGGCTGATGAAGCAGAATCAGAAGGCACGTCTCAGCCAGGCTGTGTTTGGAGACCGATACAGAAATGTCTGAACACGGTCGTAGGAAACAAGACTGCAGCAGCAAAGAACATGTCAAAAGTCCTAAAACAAGGTTTAAACCATAGAAGTGGGCGTGGCCAAATGCCGCTCCCTTTTTACAGTGAACTGGAAGGCATTCTGGGTGATGAGCTCAGCTGTCAGTCCTTGGAAGTTCATGATCTCTCCTGTGATACTGGAGAAGATGAAGCTGATGCCTCCAGGAGCGGAACCTGCTTCAGTTGGCAGTCATGACTGTTTACCTCTGGATGAGATGATTCCTTTGTGCACGAGCTGATCCGATTCAGACTAATGTCAGATATCGATCACATTTAAAAGGTATAGTGAACAGCCTAACAAGAACACCTGGGCCTCTTACACCTGCTGTGGCAATGTGGCTACAGACATGCATTACAAACATGCACACATTCAGGTAAACAGTGCCTGGAAGGGCTTAACCAGCGATTCCGCACACCAGTTACACGACTCCTTACCTACTTCAGGAAGCTGAGGAGCCCCAGAGCAGTTCCTCAGGACAGCGGAGCTGCAAGATGATAATGTGGTAAGCCAAAACATAAGAGCACAACTGGATTTATCCTCCCCAGTAAACCACAGGAAAGGTTTTCAGGCTTCTTTCAACTTTCCATTCCTCCAGTAACACATCTGAACTACATACCTGCACAACCTGTGGACAAGATGGCTACCAGGTAGTACCAATAGAATTCTACATGATACTCAGTATATACTTTCAACTGACAAGGATGAGAAAGAACACTGCGACATAGTGCCCAGCTCTACTATAACCCTGCTCCCAAAATAAGGACGCTGTCCAAAATAACTAAAATCCCGTATTTAACTCAAGATTACTGATGCTCTGAATGTTCGGCAGCTGAAATAATTCAGCCGGGGAAAAAAAAAAAAAACACAGTGAAAAGACTGAATAATTTATACAGAACAATGAGGTTATAATGACGCTGTTACACTTCTCTAGTTCCCGGAAGTAGACAGAACCAGAATGGAACTTACTCCTTAGCACCAGGGCTGCTTGTGGCTAGTACCCACTTTAAAGCCTTATATTTCCAATGTGAGTCAAAAACGGAGCACAATGAAGTCTCCCAGCTCTTATTCAGGTTCTAGCATTCGGGACCAAACAGAACTCCATACAGAGTAAAGAACAGAACCGAGCCATTAGGTTTAGGAAGTATTACAGTGACAGACAGATAGCAGCTTCTCAGGGTGCACACATGCCTACTTCCTCGCTCACTCCGTCCCTCGGTCGGTCGCTCACGCCGTCCCTCACTCAGTCCTTCGTTTCGTCCTCTGCTCGCTCAATCGCTCACTCAATTGCTCACTCCGTCCCTCACTCATTTGGTCCGTCCCTCGCTCGCTCACTCGGTCCCTCACTCGGTCCCTCACTCGCTCCCTCCCTCCCTCACTCCGTCCCTCGCTCGCTCGCTCCCTCACNCACTCCGTCCCTCGCTCGCTCGCTCCCTCCCTCACTCCGTCCCTCGTTCGCTCGCTCCCTCACTCCGTCCCTCGTTCGCTCGCTCCCTCACTCCGTCCCTCGTTCGCTCGCTCCGTCCCTCACTCACTCATTCGCTCCGTCCCTTGTTCGCTCGCTCCGTCCCTCACTCACTCATTCGGTCCGTCCCTCGCTCGGTCGCTCCCCTACTCCGTCCCTCGCTCGCTCCCCCACTCTGTCCCTCGCTCACTTACTCACTCCGTCCGTCCCTCGCTTGCTCGCTCGCTCCCCCACTCCATCCCTCACTCCGTCCCTCACTCGCTCCCTCCCTCACTCCGTCCCTCACTCGCTCGCTCCCTCCCTCACTCCGTCCCCTGCTTCCTCCCTCCCTCACTCCATCCCTCGCTCGCTCCCTCACTCCGTCCCTCGCTCGCTCGGTCCCTCCCTCACTTGCTTGCTCGCTCGCTCCGTCCCTCCCTCCCTCACTTGCTCGCTCGCTCCGTCCCTCCCTCCCTCACTTGCTCGCTCGCTCCGTCCCTCCCTCCCTCACTTGCTCGCTCGCTCCGTCCCTCCCTCACTCACTCACTCATTCAGTCCTTCCCTCGCTCGGTCCCTCCCCCACTCCATCCCTCGCTCGCTCCCCCACTCTGTCCCTTGCTCACTTACTCACTCCATCCGTCCCTTGCTCGCTCCCCCACTCCGTCCCTCGCTCGCTCCCTCACTCTGTCCCTTGCTCGCTCGCTCCCTCACTCTGTCCCTCGCTCACTTACTCACTCTGTCCGTCCCTTGCTCGCTCCCCCACTCCGTCCCTCGCGCGCTCCCTCACTCTGTCCCTCGCTCCCTCACTCTGTCCCTCGCTCGCTCCCTCGCTCACTCCGTCACTCACTCACTCACTCACTCATTCGGTCCGTCCCTCGCTCGCTTGCTCGCTCCCCCACTCCGTCCCTCGCTCGCTCCCTTCCTCACTCCGTCCCTTGCTCGCTCGCTCCCTCACTCCATCCCTCGCTCGCTCCGTGCGTCCCTCCCTCCCTCACTCGGTCCGTCTCTCGCTTGCTCCCTCCCCCACTCCATCCCTCGCTCGCTCGCTCCGTCCCTCACTCACTCAGTCCCTCGCTTGCTCGCTCCCCCACTCCGTCCCTCGCTCGCTCCCTCACTCCGTCCCTCGCTCACTTACTCCCTCACTCCGTCCCTCGCTCGCTCCCCCACTCCGTCCCTCGCTCGCTCCCTCACTCTGTCCCTCGCTCCCCCACTCCGTCCCTCGCTCGCTCGCTCCCTCACTCTGTCCCTCGCTCGCTCGCTCCCTCACTCTGTCCCTCGCTCGCTCCCTCCCTCACTCTGTCCCTCGCTCGCTCGCTCCCTCACTCCGTCCCTCGCTCGTTCACTCCGTCCCTCAGTCGCTAGCATACTGTGCTGTGCTGGCGTGTCTGCTGGGCTGTTAAAACGCTCAGTGTGCAGTAAATATGTTCAATTTGCAGTTTAGTAAAACCAGGAAAAAATTACATACAGCCTATTTAATTTATGCAGTGGGGAAAAAGTGGCAAAATTACTGAAAGAATTACTGTGAAAAAACATGTTCTGTATTCGACCTTCAGCTAAATGTTTCATTTTGTTCAGTTTCGGCCAAAAATGTTCATTCCGGGGCATCTCTACTGAAAACAGTACAAGACAGCATATCTAATTTGGAACCTGAGGATGGTTACGGTTTATTAAAGAATATATGCTCATGTTTGTTTCAGAACAGTTGTGACATACTTTCTCTGGTTTTTACAGAACTGAAAGTACCTGTCTGTTACACTGTATGTAAACTTTGTGATGAATCAACATATAGAAATGGCCTGAATCTTCTGGTTCCACTGACTGGCATCAGAATTACAGACTGCTTTTTCCTTCACCTGTACAGTTATCACTCTGGAGATACAAGGTTTTGTTCAGAGACGCAGTGATACGGGGTCTCAGCAGTCTGCTTTTACTGACAGGTTCCACAGCCTCCCAACTTTTCCCTGGAAGCAGAGTAGAACACTACTCCATTACTCTACTGCACTGCACCATCATTTATCTAGAACACGGACTTCAGAAACTGAGCCAAAATGAGCGACCAGATAACACAGTCCACTGTAGTTACAGTCTGTCCATAAACACCCTTCTTCGTGCCATTCATTAGCACGCGCGTGACGTCACGAGGGGGAGGGTCACGTGAGCGCAAAGGGAAGAAGCACAAACACAAACTGTATATGAATGATGTTCACCATCGCCTTAACTACCTCCAACTTTCCAGCCAGTCACAGTCTGAGGGGATCTCCAGTGAGCCATCACTCTGAGCTATGCTAACGCTAAGCTAACATTCCAGTCTGCGGAAGCTAGACAGCTTAGCAGCCAGGTTATCGACACACACAAGGCGCCGCGGCTCGAGGGGCAGGCTGGATGTGTCGTCCCGCGCGCGCCGTACATTCACGTCAACACATGCACAGTGAAGAACTTACTCGCGCAACGCTACGGACAGGAAACCGAGACCTGCGCTCGCTCCAGCTGTCGGTCTCGAACAGCAAGCCCAGTGCACGCCTACTTAGCCACAACTCTCGCTGAACGCTGGTCAAAGCGTGCGGCCGGAGGCGTCGTCAGAGCACGCGTACCCCGCGGTAACTGACTGTGTACGGAGTAAACAACACTCACTCACCCTCCCTGGCGAGATCAACCGGAAGCACGCGCTGCAGAACTTCGTGCAAAACTTCAAACCGCGGTAAAGCCCGCCGCAGCTCGTGTACAGGACCGGGGTGCGCTGCAGGTAGCCGCGTTATGGCGCGTGCACTAGTGGCCTGAGGAGCGGAGAGCTCGCGGGCGAACATGCTGAAAGGGCCCTCCTCCGTATAGAGCTCGGTGATGCAAGAGTGCCTTCTCTCGCGAGCCTGGGCGTAACTGGCTCCATTCAGCCGCGTACAAAACAAAGTGAGCGCAGAGGTTCTCCATTCTCCAGGCACGATTTGCATCGCCCCCCGTTTTCCCTCCCCCCGCCGGAGAAGAGCGAGCTTAACGTAATCAAAGGAGGACAAAACGCACCGTTCAAACCGTCCAAAAACAAGCAGGGCCCCCTCGTCCGCCGCCGCGCTGCGCAGGAACCAACCGTGCACGCAGGCCACGAGAAGGCGACAGCCCCGGATCCGAGCGGCCGCGTGTTTTGCACACACAAAAGCGCCGCGCTGCGCGACTCGGTGCCACCTTTTCCAATAAGCAGCTTTGGCGCACAGGGCTGGTGACCCTTCCGGGCTTTGCGCGTCTCCCCCACTGGCTCTACGAGACGCACAGGGCCGCTGGGAGCACTCGGCCGCGCGCGATGTGCCGTCCGAAGCTCACCAAACCGACACCGAGCCCTTCTCCTACCACACACCACGCGCAGGCTCAGGCACGGCAAGAGCGGTGACGCCATTTTCTGCACAACAAACGCGAAGCCACGCGAAGCCAAACGCGCTCGAGAGCGAACAGCGCAACCTCGAGCTCCAACGACATGCACTCTTACCTCAATCCGAAACCGCGAGGCGAATCCGCTCAGGTCGAGGCGAGGCGCTGCGGGTCGGCTGGCTCTCGTGCTCGGCTTGTGCGTCCTCGTCTCCGTCCGTGCTGTGCTAAGACTGGGCGGCGGGAGTTTTGAGTCCGGCTCGCTCCACGGCTCCTCCGGAACGGTTCCCTCCTCGTGCAAAGCGAAAACCACACGCGCGCGAGCGAAGTCAGAGAGGAGGCGGCGCGAGCGGAGCTCCTACTTCTTCCCAAAGGCCCAGTGACTGGCTCTCACCGTGCGCGCGCATGGCCACCGCGTATCTCACGAGCGCTCTCTCTCTTCAGGGTGCACGCTTCAGTAACATGTGGAGAAAGCGGGCGGACGGGCGCGCGCGCGCGGGGGTGGTGGGGGGTGGGGTTCACCTCGGTTCGGCCTGTGCGACTGTGCCCGTTAGAGATTCAGGGCTCCTGCGGTCAGACCAACATACTACACACCGAACAGCCAGGGTACTAACAGAGGCTAGTCCGTTAGAAACCGTGCAGGACTGCGGGGCCGGTTACAACCCCCGCCCGGACAGGGGTTACAACCTCTTAGTACAGTTACAGTAATGGCAGAGTTCTGTGGGTGTGACTCGGTACCTAATAAGGAGAACCTTCCTTACTATGGGATAGTAAGAGATTATGGGTTCGTAAAAGATTATTATGGGTTGGTAAAAAGTTATTATGGGATGGTGAGTCACAACTAGGAAGGGAAAGTTCATGAAGAAAGATTATTGGTGGTATTCTAGGTGGTCACTATGGCGTTGCTATGGAACCACAGGTGGTCGCTAAGGTATTGCTAGGTGGTTACTATGTGTCCCAGGTGGTTGCTAAGTAGTTGCTATAGTATTCTACATGGTTGTTAAGGTGTTGCTAGGTGACTGATATAGTATACTGTGGGTTCCTAAGGTGTTGCTAGGTGATTGATATGGTGTCCTGGGGTTGCTAAGGTGTTGCTAGCCACTTGCTATGGTATCCTGGGGGTTTCTTAGGTGTTGCTAAGTGACTGATATGGTATCCTGGCAGTTGATTATGGTATCGCAGGTGTTTGCTAGGTGTGTGTGTAGTGTGTGACTGTGTAGATGGTATATTCTGACTGTGTACAGACTAGCGCTGTGTGTTAGCGAGTACCTGGTGATATGGTATTGTGATACAGGGGTTACAGGTTGATATACTGTGATATATCATGATTAGTAAATACAGAATTTTATTAAAACCACCATAGCATACACACACACCGCCATAAACAGGTTTGCTAATGCTAAGGTTAGCAGTGCACCATAACTCTACTTGTATATGTTTAACAGTAGATTTTAATGGTGAAGAACACGGCTATCTAGCACCCGTAGGTTTGAACACAACACGAAATTATCCACTTTCTGCACAAGTCTTTGATTGTACACTATTGTTTAAAAATCAAAAAGTGTTTTTGAGATTTTATATAAAAATTTAATAGTCAATATTTGACTATTATATCTGACTATATATTAACTGGATACTTACTGTATGCTGACTATATACTGACTATATGCTGACAGTATACTGACCATACTGACTATATGCTGACTGTATACTGACTATATACTAACTATAGGTGGACTGTATACTGACTACACTGACGATATACTAACTGGATACTTGCTGTATACTGACTATATACTGACTGTATACTGATCATACTGACTATATACTGACTATATGCTGA
Organism: Semaprochilodus insignis; assembly: GCA_034552555.1. Classification (NCBI taxonomy): domain Eukaryota; kingdom Metazoa; phylum Chordata; class Actinopteri; order Characiformes; family Prochilodontidae; genus Semaprochilodus; species Semaprochilodus insignis. The sequence goes on from CM067474.1 coordinate 34,143,639, forward strand.
CAGTATACTGACCTTACTGACTATATGCTGACTGTATACTGATCATACTGACTACATACTGACCGTATACTGACCATAAGCTGACTGTATACTGATCATACTGACTATATACTGACAGTATACCGACTATATGCTGACTGTATACTGACTATATACTGACTATACACGTACTGTATACTGACTGTATACTGACTATATACTGACTGTATGCTGACTGTATACTGACTATATACTGACTATATGCTGACAGTATACTGACCATACTGACTATATGCTGACTGTATACTGATCATACTGACTATATACTGACTATATGCTGACAGTATACTGACCATACTGACTATATGCTGACTGTATACTGATCATACTGACTACATACTGACCGTATACTGACCATAAGCTGACTGTATACTGATCATACTGACTATATACTGACAGTTTACCGACTATATGCTGACTGTATACTGACTATATACTGACTATACACTGACTGTATACTGACTGTATATTGACTGTATGCTGACTGTATACTGACTGTATACTTACTGTATACTGACTACACTGACTGTATGCTGACTATATACTGACTGTATGCTGACTATGCTGACTATATACTGACTGTATACTGACTACACTGACCTTATACTGACTGTATACTGACTATATACTGACTGTATGCTGACTATATACTAACTGTAAGCTGACTACACTGACTGTATACTGACTACATACTGACTGTATACTGACTATGCTGACTATATACTGACTGTATACTAACTACACTGACCTTATACTGACTGTATACTGACTATATACTGACTATATACTAACTGTAAGCTGAATATATACTGACTGTATACTGACTATATAATGACTGTATACTGACTATTTGCTGACCATATACTGACTATATGCTGACTGTACACTAACTGTATGCTGACCTTACTGACTGTATGCTGAATGTATACTGACTTTACTGACTGTACACTGACTATATACTGACTGTATGCTGACTCTATGCTGACTTTACTGATATTCCTGACTGTATACTGACTTTACTGACTGTATGCTGACTGTATACTGACTACACTGACTGTATGCTGACTACACGGACTGTATGCTGACTCTANACTGTATACTGACTACACTGACTGTATGCTGACTACACGGACTGTATGCTGACTCTATGCTGACTACACTGACTGTATGCTGACTACACGGACTGTATGCTGACTATATACTGACTGTATACTAACTACACTGACCTTATACTGACTGTATACTGACTATATACTAACTGTAAACTGAATATATACTGACTGTATACTGACTATATACTGACTGTATACTGACTATATGCTGACCATATACTGACTATATGCTGACTGTACACTAACTGTATGCTGACCTTACTAACTGTATGCTGACTATTTACTGACTGTATGCTGAATGTATACTGACTTTACTGACTGTACACTGAGTATATACTGACTGTATGCTGACTTTACTGATATTTCTGACTGTATAGTGACTTTACTGACTGCATGCTGACTGTATACTGACTTTACTGATATTACTGATATTAATGACTGTATACTGACTTTACTGACTGTATACTGATATTACTGCCTGTATACTGACTTTACTGACTGTATACTGACTGTATACTGATATTACTGCCTGTATACTGACTTTACTGACTGTATAGTGACTGTATACTGATATTACCAACTGTATACTAACTATATACTGACTGGGCTGGTTGTAAAGGAACTATAACCTGATTGTATACTGACTGTTCTACCAAGTTAGGTGCTTCTAGGTTAAGAAAACACTGACAAATTTTAGCATAGAACAACACTGTCGGCCCAGAGACTGCACACTTCAAAAACAACTCTATGTTCTATTGTATGCTCAGTACTAAACATATGTGGGTTTTAATGGTTTAATAGGAAACATAAAATTCATTGATCAGTACAGTGGACTGGACTTCTGCATGAACAACTCCTAAAGTATTGAATCATTTTCATAATAATCTACACACAATAATAATAATAATAATAATAATAAAAATAACTGTTTTTGAACACCAGAAATGTTTACTGTTTTGTTGTGGCCTGTTACCCAGAGAGCGTGAAGTTGTATGTACAATGTGATAGTTGAAGAGAGTTCAGTACATAGAACCCACATACTGAGACCCTGGGTGGTTGGTGTGGCTCAGCAGTTAACACCACTACCTGCCAGAGAGCTACCACCCCATGTGGGAGACAGGAGTTCAAATCCCAGTCTAGGTAGCAAATGCTGAGCTACACCAATAAGAGTCCTTGGGCAAGACTCCTTACACTGCACTAGCCTACCTGTGAAACAATTAACCTTGTAAGTTGCTCTGGATAAGAGCGTCAGCTAAATGCCATAAATGTAAACCTCAAACACTGTTGTTCCTCATTCAAATACAAATCCTGCATTTCCAAAAGGGGACGGGAAAACAGGCCAATTTGACATAACAGCATAACGGGCTGTGACCTAACAGCTCTCACTCCACCCTTGTACTAGTTCAAGTTCCACCCCAGCAGAAACAACAACAACGGATCAAGAAGAATGGTGGATTACGCACGCAGAAATCAAGCATTCCAGGCTAGGAAGGGGATGTGGGCACTTTTCATTCCCTTCCCAAGAAACCCAACTGTCAGCGGTACATGGCTGATGTTCATCTTTAAACCAGACTGAAATTGCTTCCTATTCACCAGCTTCTTAATCCAATGTTCTGTTCCACCTTAAACGCTGCAGCTTGTATAGCACTATTTAAGGTGGAACAGAAAATTCCCAGAACAAGCTGGAGACCAGGAACTTCGGCTCCCACATCTTTAACAAGATCCCAGATAACTTTAATCCTGCAGTCTGCACAGATCACTCCGGACAGTTTCCCAAACTCTTGGACAATATGGAGCAGCTCTGCTCAGCATTTGACCCTGAAGAGACTGAGGAGAGGAGCAGCTTCACCTTTTTTAGCATCACAAGTAGCAGCCATGCTGTGTGATCCATGTATCCGTGTTTGCCGGTTGAAGCAGATCTTCTTAAACTGAGAGTTCCATAGTGAGGAATGTTAGCTACTAGCATTAGCTCCAAGTAACTAGCATAGCTAACTACAGTTGAAACCAGAAGTTTACATACACTATATAAAAAAAGACCTTTTTTCCCTCACTGTCTGATCTTAAATCAGACTAAACCGTTCTGGTTTTAAGTCAGTTAGGATTACCAAAATTATTTCTATTTGCTAAATACCAGAATAACGAGAGAAGTTTTTTAAACTGTAGAGAATTGTTTAAACTGTAGTATGACTTGGGTCAAACCCTCCTGACAGAACTGGTATAACTGAATCAAGTTTGTAGGCCGCCTTGTTCGCACACACCTTTTTCAACTCTGCCCACAAATTTTCTATGGGATCGAGATCAGGGCTTTGTGATGGCCACTTCTTGTCTTTAAGCCACTTTGTAACTAATTTGGCAGTATGCTTAGGGTCATTGTTCATTTGGAAAACCATTTTGTGCCCAAGGTTTATCTTCCTGGCCAATGTCTTAAGATGTTGCTTCAATATTTCCAGATAATGTTCTTTCCTCATCATGCCATCTATTTTGTGAAGTGCACCAGTCCCTCCTGCAGCAAAACACCCCCACAACATGGTGCTACCACCCCCGTACTTCACAGTAGGGATGGTGTTCTATCTCACAAGCTTCCCCCGTTTTCCTCCAAATGTAACAATGGTCATTATGGCCAAACCGTCCAGTTTTAGTTTCATCAGACCACAAGACACGTCTCCAAAAATGAAGGTAGCCTGGCATTTTTTTAATGTTTCTTTTGGAGTAATGGCGTCTTTCATCGCTGAGTGACCTTCCAGCCCATGTGGGTAGAGGACTCGTTTCACTGTGGATAGTGACACTCTCTTACCAGCTTCAGCCAGCATCTTCACAAGGTCTTTTGCTTCTGTTCTGGGGTCGATAACACACATTTGGCACCAAAACACATTCATCTCTGAGACACAGAACCCGTCTCCTTCCTGAGCGGTATGATGGCTGGACATTCCCATGGTTTTTATACTTGTGTATAATTGTTTGAACAGATGAAAGTGGGACCTGCAGGCATCTGGAAATTGGACCCAAGGACGAACCCGACTTATGGAGGGCTACAATTCTCTTCTTGATATCTTGGCTGATTTCTTTTGATTTTCCTGTGATTTCACACAAGGAAACAGTGTGTTCGAGGTGTGCCTTAAATAATCATCCACAGGTGTGCCTCCAATGAACCCAAATGTTGTCAATTAACCTATCAAAAGCTTCCAAAGCCATGACATCATTGTTAGGGCTTTCCCAAATTGTTTAAAGACATAGTAAACTTAGTGTATGTAAACTTGTGCTCTCGTAGAAAACAATAAAAATTCTCTAAAAAAAATATTTTATAATCTCTTTCATTATTCTGGTATTTAGCAAATAGAAATAATTTGGGTCATCCTAACTGACTTAAAACCAGAAAGGTTTAGTCAGATTTAAGTAAGACGGTGAGAGGAAAAAAAAAAGTTGTGTCTTTTTATATAGTGTATGTAAACTTCTGGTTTCAACTGTAAATAGTATGAAGGCGGAGTTTATTTACACGGAGGCTCATTTTATTTAGTCTATTTCCGAATGGTGCGTCTGTGTGATCATCAGGGGCGGGGTCTCACTGTAAACCAGCCAATCAGAGCAGAGCTCATCTAATTATTCATGAGCTCACCAACAAAGGTAAACAGCTCGTTTCATTCTAGAACCAGATCACAGGGTGGATATGGGCACAGTGTAGAACCACATCCAGGCATTCTATACATATACCTTCTGTGTAGAACATCAGAGAACCGTTTAAACACTGACTAAATGAGGAACCTAGTAGCTTTATAACACAAAAGCGGGATATAAACACACTCTAATACCGGTTCTCAGAAGAGCAGATCGTCTCTGTGGTGTTTTAGTGTTCCCGCACTGAGGGGACAGATTAGCAACTTAGCTAGCTCTGTTAGCATCACCGCTAATCTCTTCAGTCCCTCAGAAAGTTCTCAGCCGCACTTACCCCACACAACATCTTACATCGGCACACATGCTCAGGAGAGCCACATAACCGAACTCGAAACTCGACAGAACTTCGACTCTCCTCCTCAGCGAGCCCGCTCCGTTGCTATGGCAGCCCAACCTGAGATCTCGAGCCTCGCCGTGTGTGTGTGCGCTTGAGGGATTTAGCGCCCTTCAAAAGGGAAACACCACCACCTTTAAAATCGGGCATCGGAGTTTAATGGTTAAGGTGTGAACAAAGGTCATCAGGAATTCCGTTCTAGATCATCTTACCGAGTCAGAGAAGTGAACAGTGGTGGTGATGGGAACTAGACGTTCAACCTAAGGTTACTAACCGGGTCAGTAGGGTCAGCGCTCAGGGGGCTTCACATCAAGCATAATATGAGCTAACGGTCCTTTAATATGTGGGGAGACCGATGAAATAAAGGGGTCCAGCCACACCCAGCCGCCATGTTTAACACAGGCCCAACCAAACACGGAGGATGGAACACTGCTGCACATTAAACTGGGGATTATTCATGTTGTTTACATAAACAAATAACAACAAACAAAAAAACGTAGAAATGTACAAAAGAATGCACAACTAATGTCAAGTAATATATGCCAAATAACTCTGGAGCATTTGGGGTCATTTCTATTGGTCAGTTAATCATGGCATGTGGGAGCATTGTGACCTCATGATCCGTCCCATTTCTGTTTTTTCATCAATATAAACAAAATTCCAAGTGAAGTTTGTCTTTAGACGTACACAGCTCACACAAAAGGCACACAGTGCTGTAAACACCCATATAACGTTACACATAAACATGAATGTAAACTGTTGCTTAATTTCACTATTAAAGGAGCAATATGTCTTTAGATCTTTAGTTGAAAACGTGGACAGAAATCATCAACAGAGTGTAAAGAAATACCAGTCTGTGTACGGTCCTGCAGAAATATCTACTGGAGTTAGCATGCTAACCAGCTAGCCCGGCCCATCCTGTCTGTAATACCACTGTGTTACCTGAAGAGGTGATAGTGAGTCACTGTAGCGCTGTAGGAGTGGAATCAGTCCAACATGAGAGGATGAAGAAGTAGTGCTGCTGCTCCGACGATGTATTCTAACCTCTTATCAGTCATGTTGAAGGTGCTGCTCCCGGTTAGATCATTTAAGGGCAGGTAGACCATGAAAGGAGCAGCAAACACAACCATGGCTGAAGCTCATAGTCGCCACTGCCAGCAGTGTGTTTTGACACTTTAACAATATTTACATATGACATCAAACTTGTATTAAATACAGAAAAGCCAGAGAAGTTCAGTTATGGGCCCTTTAAGGTTATGTTTACATATTCCATACGTTATTAACAGAGCTCTGGGGTGGGGTTCTCACAAGACCATGATCCACCCGCCCTCTAAAAGCTCCTGTTTATGATAGTTTGGAGGAGATTTCAGCCTTAAACTCCATTCATGGTGGAGGGATACATGCTGCAGGGCGCTGTGAGGTAAAATAGTCCCCCAAAGAAAACTTATTATTTCCAGGCTTTCCAGATTTTCCCATCATCAGCATTCCATATAACACTCAGAAGACACGTGTAGGTTCACTGGTGGTTGAGATAGTCAATAAAATGTCTATATGTGTGTTCTAGACATGGAGAACCCTGGTTCCCATCACACTCTGTTCACACCTCACATCAAACCCGCTCCCAATCACTCTGTTCACACCTCAGACCAAACCCGCTCTCAATCACTCTGTTCACACCTCACACCAAACCTGCTCTCAATCGCTCTGTTTACATCTCAAATTCCATAATTCGGGACTTTGGGTGGAATTGCCCTTTAAATGTACAAACTGCTTACGTTCCAGCGTGTGCCCTCAGGAAGCTCTTAGAATGATCACACGTTCTGTTCAGAACCTGGAAATGTTCCTTGCGTCTTCTCCTGCAGAACGGGGGGCGTTCTAAACCCTAGGGCATGGTTAATAAGTGAACGTGGATCTGTGTTCCGTGAGGTTCAGGAGAACGGATGAGGATGAGAGGCCTGAGCGGTTACATAACCCACTTAGAGTGTGATGGAGAAGCCAGGCAGGACAGAGAAAAGCTCTTCACGTTCGGTTCTCCAAGAGTTTCCTCTGTGAGGTCATCTCCCCGGTCCAGAGCGACTGTTGGTGGGCTGAGATTCATAAAAACAAACAATATACAAATTCTGAAGGTTTAAAGTATGTTTTCGATCACACTGCAGGAAATAAGCCCTTACTGAAATCACCCACAACATGGTTAAAATGGATCATATTCCTCATTATGAGACTCTTATCATCACATCCTGCCTAGTCCTGCCCCTGCTCGTCTCTGGTTCTCTCCTGTTACTTGTGTGTGCTTGTTTGTTTTGGTTTATAGCTTCTCCTGTCTCCGCCCTCTGTCATGCCCCTCACCTGTCCCTAGTTTGTGGCCCTGCCCCTCCCCCCCCAGGTGTTCTTTGTTGGTGGCTCCAGTCCCTGTGTATTTAATTGCTCCCAGTTGCGTTCTCCTGGTGGTTTTGATTTCTGTTGGGGTTCATATTAAAACCTTGGACTGCCCCCTTCGTCTCTCTCGTCCTCGTTACAGTTATTAGAGTATTATTAGATCATTCGCCTGTTTCTATACAGTTACACTAGTCTATTGGAAGTGTATCTACTGAAAGTGTTTTATTCTACTGGCAGGTTATTTAATTAATGAAGATAATTCTGCTTATGTCTAGAATTCCTATCGATTGGTTCCTCCACACTTCTAGATAATCCTGGGCTCTTTAACCCTATGTTTAAACGCACAGGTTAAAGACCTCAGGGTCAATTTCAATTCACAGTTAAGATCTGATGAATAAATAAATGCAGTGGTCAAGTGCAGTTTCCTCCAGCTTAGAACAATCAGCTTTTTCGGATCTGGAAAACATCATTCACGCTGTTAGCACATCTAGACTGGATGACTGTGATGCACTGTATCTAGAAGTTAATGAAGCATCTCCTGCACCTTTACGATATATACAGTCGAGTCACATCATTATGACCAATACAGACTAATATCCAGAGTGACCACTGTACACAGCACGGACAGCAGCTAGACCGGCTGGCAGAGACTCAGTAAGGTGCGGGTAGGAACTGAACTACATCGGGAGGTGTTTCTCACTAACACATGGCAAAGCAACTGAGTTTTTGCAAAACTCCTTCCAGGGTGGAGATATTCAGAAACTCTGTGTTCAGCATAGTGTGTGAGTTTTTGGCTTGTAACGTCCAGTGAGTAACGTTGTGCTCTGTCGTCTCTATTATTTGTATGAGGTGGTTTTGTGTGATGACAGTCATAGCCAGAACAGTGCTAGCTTTAGCACCGCTAACAGGACTGGGTTCCATGTTTACATATAAATATACAGTCACTAACACTGTACTGAAGAACAGAGGGGTCAGAACATGCTACAGAGGTCACTGCTATATCCAGCACGCCCACCACACAGAGGCTGAGTCCCAAATCGCACACCACACCACTAAACAGTGTGTACAGTAGTGCAGCACTTCATTAGTGTAGCAAGCATCATTAGGTGTGTGTTTGGGGACACAGCCAGGCTTCTGATTGGCCAGCCTGGCTTTAGGGTTAGGGTTATATCGCCTCCTGCTGGTTTGGCTCCTTTGACAGCATGGTCACATGGATGAACATCATTTTAAAACAGTGCTGATGTGGATGGGATCATTTACAAAACCTCAGTTTTAAAACACACCTGTATGTATGTGTGGACAAGGCCTCTCCCTCCACAGGTAAGCCTGTTTTCTGCTGACTGAGCCTCCGACTGATACTGGTTGGTGTAATTTGGCTTTAACAGGCTGGATGAAGAGAGAGAGGTCTGCTAGCACGCGTGCTGTGTTTAGTTTGAGCTTGTGTGTTTGGGTATTGTACTACAGTACTTCCACCTTCGTGTACATGAGCTGGGCTCTCGTGTTGGAGTAGTTTTAATTGTATTAAAATTAAAATTAGCATTAGCTCCATTTAGGATCTTCAGTGCTGCTACGCTACAAAAACACAATATCCCAGCAATTAAAATCATCTTAAATGTAATAAATACACGGGAGTAATATTAGCGACGTTCAGGAGTCCGTATTCCGCACAACTTTCCAGTGTCTACTCTTTCCTTAAACTGGAAGTATGTGACGGCTCGGCCTGGCAGACCGGACAGAAACACGTAACGTAGCTTGCCAGGTTTCCCTGTTAAGTTCTAGCATGACTGGCCCTTTAGGACACTCCCCTCCTGAGAGCAACAGGTGAAGAGTCTCCCCAACCAGAAGCCAACAGCATTGCTGTGTGTTCTGGGGATAAAGCCGATTCGTCCTCGCCTGACTGACTCCCGAAACCTTCCAAAAGGCACACACAAGGAACAGAAACAGGTCAGAGTTAAGCAGGTAAAAAATGTCTTTATGTAACAGTTGAAAACATAGTCAAACCTGAAAATACACGTCTATATTTAAGTGTTGAGAATGCAAACAGGCCAACAGAGAGAAGAAAGGTCAAAGGTCACACTGAACATGGATTCCCCCTCTGCTTTTAGGCATCGGATCGCTGTTTGTGAGCATCTGTGGATTATCCAAGATGAGCCGATAATGAAATAAGGCTTTAATAAATCATTTACTGGTATTATGGCTGGATCAGCACGAAGCCAACCTCTAAACGTCTCCGACACAGGTACTAGATTCAATCGCTTGAATAAGCGATCCCGTACGATACCGCCCATTTCTTATTCCTCTTATAACCTCTAACATTCACCAATAACAGCTGAAGTAGTCGTATGCGCACACGTCCACATTCAGTACTGCGCAAAAACTCACACTCCAGAACTTCCGACTTGCAGCTCTTCAACTGCTCATACAGCCAAACAGGAGAAGAGCAGAGAGCGGACCTCACTAAGGGGGTTCAACAGCGGAGAGACCCCAGAGAGCGGACCTCACTGATGGGGTTCAACATTTTGTGTGTAAAGTTCCGTTGGATTGCTGATAAATTTCGTTGTACACTGTGCAATGACAATAAAGGTATCTTATCACTGAGGGGGTTCAACAGCGGAGACACCCCAAAGAGCAGACCTCACTGAGGGGGTTCAACAGGGGAGACACCCCAGAGAGCGGACCTCACTGAGGGGGTTCAACAGCAGAGACACCCCAGAGAGCGGACCTCACTGAGGGGGGTTCAACAGGGGAGACACCCCAGAGGGCTGACGAGGCTGAAGTTTGCTTTATATTCCCATTTTCCCTTTCCACCTTAAATGGTGCAGCAGTTAGGCTACTGACATTTAGCTTCCTGTTTGAATTTTCTTGTTCCACCTTAAAAAGGTGTAGCAGTTGCATTCTGGCACCTCAGCCTCTTGTTACAACTTTTCATCGTTCCACCTTAAACTAAAAGCTAGACAGGTAGATTGGAGTGCCAGCATGGAGGTACTACACCATTTAAGGTGGAATGGCAAAAATAGAACAAGAAACTGAGGCCCTAGAATGTAACCACTGCACCATTTTAGGAAGATTCAGACAAGAAGCAGAGGCACTGAAATGTAGCCCAAGTGCTGCTCCCCTTAAGGTGGAACTCAAAAGTTCTAACCCTGAACAGGCTGGACAGGTAAACTGAGGCACCGGTATGGAAGTGTACCATCTAAGGTGGAATGGGAAAATCTGAGCCACTAGAAAAGCTGAGACACCAGAATGTAACCTAACGGTGGCTCCATTTAAGATGGAACAGGACAATTCAGACAAGACGCTGAGGCACTGAAATGTAGCCCAACTGCTGCACCACTTAAGGTGGAATAGGAAAAACTGAACAAGATAAAGAAGCAGATGCTGGTGGAAAAGAAGCCAACCAGTGTAACAGGTTTGGGAGACGGTTCTGGTTCTGCTGGACAGGTGGGACCGGTATCTTATTCCTGCTTAATGACGACCAGTAGGTCAGTACTGTCTTGCCGCAGTTTGCTAACCTGCAACCTGCTAACATTAGCTACCTTACTGTCTGTGTTGTAGTTAGTCCAGGGTTGTTTGCCTTGGCAATGTGCATCCATGTATTTGTGGGGAATCCCTGTGAAGCTGAATGCCGGATACTACTTTGGGAAGTCTGTCTTACGTTCTACTGTATTCATTATTTATGTGTGTTCTAATTATTATTCAGCTCAAACAGTGTCCGAGACGTTTGCGCAGTACTGTGTGTACTTATCAGTAGATGTCACTGAAGTGGACAGGTCAGGGGTCAGGGGTCAAGTGTCAGCATCACAGTGTTTAGATTATCTCAGGATTAGAGTGACTGCTCACTCCGATGCTTATTTGCTCTACTCGCTTTAGGGATGTCTCATCACAGAGCTGGGGCTGGAACCGTAAAACACTTTGTTTTGGGGAGCCTTGTGCTTTCTGACCAGAACGATGTGAGGAATAGATGGAGTCAGGCAAATTCTGTACAGCTTGTCAGGTTGTGAACACATCAGGTACATTCAGGCGAATCAAATAACAGAGTCTGTGGGTTTGGGGTTTTGGAGATTCGCACATACGCGGAACAGCTTCAGCTCAGTGTGACAACGTAAAACCCAAAACAAAACAACACAGAACCAAACGAAGCATAACGTGCCTCATCAGAGCAAGCCCAACAAGTTTCACCACCACCGGAAGACCCACATTTGACCAACATCAAGAATTTACATCGGACCACTGGATGCATCGAGTAATGCTGAATACATACAAACCTCTTCAGAAGTCTGGTTAGACCAGCCCCCCAAAAGAAACACCAATAAACACAGAACTTTATCTTTTACAGGGTTAAAAAAAAAAATCTGTATTCACAATTCCTGCATAATTATACAGCAAAGATATAAACATTCCCAGTGGTGGTGAACGGAACCAGACGTCTCCCTCTAAAAGCTCCCTCACAGAAAGTTACTACATGAGATGGTTCTAAATACGCTGCCTGATGTCTGAGACGCTGTTTATGATAGTTTGGAGAAGATTTCAGCCTTAAACTCCATTCATGGTGGAGGGATACATGGTGCAGGGCGCTGTGAGGTAAAATAGTCCCCCAAAGAAAATTTATTATTTCCAGGTTTTCCAGATTTTCCCATCATCAACATTCCATATAACACTCAGAAGACACGTGTAGGTTCACTGGTGGTCAATAAAGTGTCTATATGTGTGTTCTAGACATGGAGAACCCTGGTTCCCATCACCACCACTGTACAGAACATCTGAACCACCTCACATCAAACCCGCCCTCAATCCCTCTGTTGACACCTCACACCAAACCCACTCTCAATCACTCTGTACACAGCTTACACCAAACCCACTCTCAATCAATCTGTTTACACCTCACACCAAACGCGCTCTCAATCACTCTGTTTACACCTCAAACCAAACGCGCCCTCAATCACTCTGTTTACACCTCACACCAAACGCGCTCTCAATCACTCTGTTCACACTCCATCATGGAGGAATTGTGATCTGGCCCTTTTAAGAGAATACTTCTACACTGTATGTCCAAATGCATCCTTTAAGGTGACCCACTGCTGTCACAGCACTGACTAACAGAGCGGGCCAATACCAATGCCAAGCATGGGCTACAGGGGTATAAAGACCCGCAGCATGGGGCTGTGGAACTGGGGTGACTGAGCTGGAGAGATCAGAACTGACCTCACTTATAGGCCCATGATCACACACAGAACCACCTTCAATTCATTTTGGCCTTACTCTTCATTCCAAAGTTAAGTGAGCAGTGAAAAACATCTCAGGAAAAGCGGAAAGAGAAATCCGGAATTTTAACTTCCAGCATTTCACCTGGATTTAAATCAGTCACCAGCACATCTCCTGGAGATATACCTTCCTGCAATCCTAATCCCACCTGACCTCATTACTGACTACAGAGGTCTCTGATAAGATGACTACATTCAGACTGCCAGCCCAAATCCGACGTATCCAGGCTGATTTTTGATAGTTCGGAAAGCAAAAAAAAACCCGAAACCACGAAATCCAGTTTTTGCTAATCTGATCTAAACCACATTTGGAAGCGGTTTGACACAACAAACAACAACAACGTCAATTCCAGAGTGAGGGAAGTGCTGGGATATACTATGTCTACAATATATAATCAATATATAATCAATATATACGTCCATATATATATATATATATATATATATAACAGCAGCCCATCCATCTGATCGGAGAAACACATCTGATTCAGCTGTAGCATGAACACAGCTCAGGCTTCAGGCTAGATGTGCAGGTAAGTAGATCTCCAGGTGTAGGGTTGGGGACCATGGCTAACTTGAATTCACAATTTACATCACAGTCACAATATCGGTCAGGAAAAACTTCCCAACTGGCCTGTCATCTATACTCAGAGGAACCGCTGGGGTCTACAAACCTTTGGACATACAGCGTACCTGCCACAAAGACCAGGCTAAAAATGCTGGTGTGCTTCTTAACATCTCTCAAACCTGAAAGCTTCCAAAGGAAATGACACGCTGGTTTAAGGTGGTACCAAAAAACTACAGTAATAAAAACACACTCTGAATTATTCTGCCGGAAGTAAGAGACTGCATGGATGGCTCCAATGCCCAGTCTAAATCTCCAGCCTTCTCCGGACTCATGCACACTACTGAGGAAGTCCTCCGGGCTGTGCTGCTCTAATCCTGTCATTCATCTAGACCGTCTGTAAGAGGGAGGCGCAGACTCACTCCCAACTTCCAGGAACGCAGGCTTCAAAAGACCTTTCTCCAGGAGCTACACAAATAATGCTGCACAGGTGATGTGAGTTTCAAAACATGAGGAAGAAAATTCAATATTTAAATACCCCATTCCCTAATCCGGCCCTGGATGCCCGCTACCCGGCACGGTTTGGGGTTTTCCCCTGATCCCCACATACCTGAACCAACTGACGAGCTCACTAACACCTCATCATTTAGATAAAAAGGGCGCATTAAAGCAGGAACACCAATATGGCTGTGTTCAGAGTGCCAGCCCAAATCAGATTTTTGGCCTATCCAGATTTTATCCAGGTTGATTTCTGACAGTCCGGACAGCCAATCGGATCCAAGTCACATTCGCAGGTGGTTTAAAATTTGATTCCAATCAGATATTTACAGATGTGTCTCAGTCTGGGCGCTTTGGACCCTCAAATAGGAAGTGTCTTTTACGTCACTTGCAGCGTTTCAAACAATAACGATTCCAGAACCAGAGTGACGGAGGAGCTGGGATCCAAGAAGAGCCCCAAAGAACTACAAACTGTGCAACTCCACCCACGGATGAAATCCATGTCACCAGTGCGGCTGACCCCTACGTCGTTACCACTGCAGCCTATGCAGACAGAGTGACGATGCATGGACACAGAAATCCGATCTGACCACTCATAAATAGTGGTGAGGACAATCGTCTCAGGGGGTCTGAATTCAGGTCTAATCAGGTCTAATTCGCCTACAGTCTGAACACTGAACACTAAACACGACTGCCTGGCCGTCTGCCAACCATGTTCAAGCCTCGAGCCAGTCAGTGTGGACATGCTGGTGCTGATGTCCAAAAGAACAGGCCCCAATGATAACGGTCACAACAATAATCAGAACCATTAGACAGTCTGCTAGAACCATTCAGCGCTCTGAGAAAAAAGAACCAGTTCCAAAAGGAGTAAAGCACAATTCAAGTGCAACCGGGCCGTCTGGTGTCCAGTGGGTCGAGATGCAGTTCCCTCTCGACAGCGTTAACGTGGAGATTCTGAGAACGACACAGAATGGAACTCTAAAGCCTGCAAGACCGGAGTCTGGAGATTTAGACTGGGCAAATGATAGGTCACACGCCCCATCGGATCTCCTTCAGATGAGTTAAATCATAACAGCAGTTCTGTGGAATATACACTGTGTACATGTACAAAACAGAGTTTTATATATATGTGTGTAAAACAGAGTGGGGTCCAGAAGTCTGACAGCACTAGTGAAAATACTTCTATTTTAATTCCTTTCTAATTTTAGACTAAACTTTTCACCTACCATTTTTCATTTCAGTGGGAAGTAGAAATTTTATCTGGAATTTCAGAATTTCCCACTTTCTATTTTAATAGCCAGTCAATGTACACTCGAGTGGGCGTGGTCCAGTCCAATTCAAAGTCGTCTGAGGTCAGATTTAGAGATTAAAAATCACAGACACAAATTTACCCTAAAAGGCTGCAAAATCTAAATTTTGCCCAAAAAATCTTTTTTTTCTTTTTCTTTTTCAAAGTGATAAAGTCCAGATTTTAACAATGTGATCTCAGACTTGTGGCCCCTCATGGTACATGTGACTGGAGGGAAAAAACACAACCAAAAGAACACAAACAAAAACCCAAGGTTCCTTCATTCTGACAGTTCTCATGTTGGCAGATTAACAGGCGGGTAGCTGACTGAGCTTTATCGCCCTCCAACCAACTCCTGAGTCCTTCTGTGGAAGCACTGTACACGATCACATAGAAAGGGCTGCAGATGAAGAGCTTGCTGGGGAGAGTTTTGTTCCTTTGTAGTAATTTTATTTGTTTATCTGTTTATTTGTTTTAGCTCTGATAGTTGACCTATGGCTAGTTTTGCATAGCGGCAAGGCAACACGGTAAAACGACACGTCTGTGGGGCGACGCACACATGTGGGACGGGGGGCA
>CM067474.1:34163031-34175060 GCA_034552555.1 Semaprochilodus insignis
GGGTTTGGTGTGAGGTGTAAACAGAGTGACTGAGAGCGGGTTTGGTGCGAGGTGTAAACAGAGTCATTGAGAGCGGGTTTGGTGTGAGGTGTAAACAGAGTGACTGAGAGCGGGTTTGGTGTGAGGTGTAAACAGAGTCATTGAGAGCGGGTTTGGTGTGAGGTGTAAACAGAGTGACTGAGAGCGGGTTTGGCGTGAGGTGTGAACAGAGTGACTGAGAGTGGGTTTGGTGTGAGGTATAAACAGAGTGATTGAGAGCGGGTTTGGCGTGAGGTGTAAACAGAGTGATGGGAACCAGGGTTCTCCATGTCTAGAACACACATATAGGCACTTTATTTACTATCTAAAAACCAGTGAACCTACATGTGTGGAGTTTATATGGAATGTTGTTTTTTTTTTTTTTTTTTACCTAACATCGTCCTGCAGCATGTATCCCTCCACCACGTATTGCTAAAAATGTATTAGGTTATTTATTATTTCGACACATTGGTGGATTTCACCTTTTGTAAATCAGGCACCATTCCTACTGGCGTTACTTATGGAGTTACTGCGGTGACGGAACTCAGAGATGCCGGAAACATGTTTACCGCTAGTTAAAGAACACAAAGCTATAAGAGATATAAACCTTTGGAGGGTAAAGCTGGACTCACATTCCCAATAATGTTTCTAATTCCTACTACGTTAACTACAGTCTGTGTCCAAATTAACAGGGAGAATACACTACAGCCCCACCGCTCACCGAACTGGGCTTCACCATACACACTCACACACTCACACACGCACACTCACCCATACCTGCATCCTGACACCCAGAAACAACACAACATTTAAAAACCCTTAAAGTCCTAACATTTAAAGTTTTCCTAGTCGTCCTAACAGGCTCTCCATTCTAACCAGCGTTTCAGTCACACCGGCAGGACTAGACGTGCCTCTGCCCGTATTGACATCTGGCATAAATTTATGAAGCAGGATCCATTCCCATGGCTTATGCATTTCTGATTTATTTATTTCTTCATAAATTAGCATTAACTGTTCTATCTAAAGGCTTTTGATGATGATGAAATTTAGTTTAGACTAGAGGTGAGAATTGTCGACAAGACATTCAATGGCACTACTGTATCTATACATTAACTTTAAGTACCAATACTGCATCAATATTAATATCAACTGCACATATGAACTGACTTTTTTGTCACTAGAAAATAAATTCATAAATTCAATTAAAATCATTTTTAAACCCATTTTGCTGCAATAAAAATGACCTAGGTGAGATAAAACAGGTGATGAAGTTTGTCTATGGGGACAAAATCTGCAGCTGATTAAGGTAATACATCACAATGTACGTTAGTACGCGTTTACAGTCATATCATGACTTAGTACTGTGTACTGTGATCGTACTGTAGTGTGGGGCTTTTGGTGATTCCCATCCCTGGTTTAATCTACATTTTTTGTGGGTTAAAAATAAATAATATTATTAAAAAAAAAATAATAGAAAAGCAGAAAAGACCTTCATAATACCAGAATTATTTACCTGATTATTTAACTTATTTGGGGTGGTGTTCTGTATAGACTGGGGTGTAAGCTGTCTGCTTCTAAGCACTGACAATCTTTACACCAAACCAGCAGGGAAAACTAGCCGTTCCGTGCAGGGGAACCTGGTCGTTCTGTGATACAGCCCCTTTAAAAAACTGCAGGAATTATATACATCTACATCTCGGTGCTCACCAGTCTGGAGAGGGCACTCTGAGACACCTCTGCCGCCGAGGACAGCAGACCGGCACTGGACTTCCTAAAGATTCCATCAAGCGCCGTCGTTTTGGTGATCTTGCTGGGTCGGTCGGCGGAGCTCGAGGTCTTGCGTTTGCGAGCCTCGGCCGAGCCGCAGGGCAGTGGACTGTGAGACGAGACACCCCCGTGGTCCCCCGTCAGCGCCTGAGGCAGGGACAGCTCCACGCTGGCGTACCTGTCCGAGTCCCGGGGCCCTTGGCCCTCTGTCCGTGGTTTAGCCCGGACGCTCAGGGCCGCCGTGCCGTTGCTGATGTGGGTGGGACCCGGAGGCGGGTGGTAGCTGTTGCCATTCTTCCGGTAGGTGGCCGCTTCGGTGGCGGGAGGGGGCTTCCGCCTTTTCACCCCAACCCCTTCGCCCGAGGTTCTCGCAGGCCTGGCTGCTTTACTTTGCTGCAGCTTCTGGCTGGGCTCCGGATCCCTGATGCAGAAGACCCCCGCGCCGTTGTGAGAGAAAGGGGTGGAGTAGGAGACCATGGAGACCCCGTCAGGGAGTGCAGGAGTGAGGGTGGAGAGAGGAGGGGAGCTCAGAGCAGGCGTCTCAGACGGCCTCGGAGACAAGCTGACCACAGAGTCTGCCACCAGGGGGACTTTTCTACAACACACAGGATATGACATCATCAGCCTGTGGCAGGAAGCCGCTCTGAATAAAGCGGTTTGTGCAACAACGATAAAAAGGACACCATCACAACAACAGGTCGACTATAACTCACTGTAGACTGTGTGCACCCTCACGCAGCACACTGTACTGGCTGTGCGCCATGTAGACAACGCAGCAGGTGCTTTTGACGATTCCCAGGTACCAATTTTGTGCTACTCTGTCTATCTTAGGGACTTGAGTAGGGAATATTAGGGAATACTAAACAGGAATATTTCTCCAGGATACTTTCTGAGGACTTCTACTGCAGTCCTTCAAAACTTACTCACTGGTAAAAACTGAAAAAAATGTTATTCATGCACAAGACGTTCTAAAGACCCTGTAATGAGGATCCCACAACGGAAAGTGTACGGTAGTCCTGGTTAACCTCCTTTCACACAAGCCATATAACCCGATTTCAGGCTCCTTATGTTCTCCTTGAGGTCTTCTGTATTTCCTAGGCCTGAATGTTATCTAAAGATCCTCAGATAATCGTAGAGGAGGGTCAGAGGAACGCTCTCTCTTACAGCTAACCGTAGCTAGTCTGCAGTAACGTCATTCACCTGAGCTCTTCTTTTAACTGCATTAGGTCAGACTGAAGCTGCAGTTCCGGCGCACGATAGCATTATGTTCAGTCCTGTAGAAGCAGAGTAGGAAGCCGTGCGGTAAAGCTAGCTTTACAGTGAGCAGCAGAGAGAACTAACAGGTGGGGCTGTGACACTGACTGCATTGCCAGAGTACCACGGTTATGTGATGCCTACCACGCTGTGGTGCTCATTACGGTCATCACCGCATTTTTCTGCTGCTGAAAGTTGATATACTATCATTAATCACATTTAGCACCAGCTAACTACTTTACTAACACCTGTCTGTTAGTCAGCTGAAGACGACTAGACTGTCTCATTACGAGATCCGTTTATCTAACAGACTGACTGTGACTGTATCTACCGTGGTGCTGGTATATTGCTGCTCCAGTTTAAAGAGCTGTGGTTATTCTGAACGTTATGACAGAAGGGTGCCAAGTCCCCCGAGAGCTGCATCAACAGCGTCTATAGGTCGTTATATTAAACTAAACGAACACTGTGAGGCTCTGTGTTTGGTCCTGTTGTGCTGTTTTGCTGTGTGTTGGGGGGCCAAGCTGAGGCTACTGTTGTGAGCTGCCAAACCTGCACGGTTATGTTGGTTCATCCTTGCGGTGACACAAATCATACCATCCCAGCCCTACTAACAGGCAGCTGCTTAACAAACCAACCAAAGTACTGGAAATCCATTAGGAGAATTAATACCTGAAATAAAGCACCAGGATTAAGAGGCCTATGTGTATATTAACAAACAGAGCCACATTAGGAAAACAGTTTAATGGTCAGCAACATAAAAGCGTGTCTCTCTCTCCCTCAAACATTGCCAAACGTTGGTGCTTGTGTGGCAGGATTAATGCAGACAGGAACCTTTCGCTCAATTTTTGCTAATACGCATTCAAACGAATATATAATTATTTAGTCATTGTCGTACTTGAATCACCACTTGGTCAATAAGTCAGACGGGACCTTTATTTTGAAGGAGTGGTTGTGTAAGTGGGGCATTCAGAGGCCAAATTAACGGCGAAGTGTCAGCCTCGTTCTTTTCTTCCGCACGCCGATGTGAGAGGTAGCCTCCTTTTAATCACTCTTTTCTTTTCATATTATTAAAGTTTATTTCAACAGTACACTGGGGATGCTTTTACAGCATGTTGTGTTGAATTGACTGTAGAACCGATCTCAACAATTTGATTCCAAAATTATGAAGTAAACCTCGAGAAGCAAAGTTGAAGTGTACTGTAAGTGCATTTCCATCTGAAACCGCAGGACAAATAAATAAATAAATAAACAAATAAACAAACTCGATTTTCTTCATGTCGAACAATTTCGAGATGTCTCCAACGTCTCCGGCCTCCTCATTACTGGCTTGGAAAATCAGCGACGGGGAGGCTGGAGACACTAGAGGAATGTCAGGAGTGTGATGCGGCTCTTCACAGCTACAGCAGTAACATCACCATTAAGAGGACAAACTGAAAGTGTTGCTGACAGAGCCGGGAGCTGAACGATCACGGACCTGGACATGTATACCCCATAAACAGGTTCAATGCTCACTCACATAGTTCCATTCTGAATGCTTCTGTTTCAGAATGTGAATTATTGTGTATTAGTCTATAACACATGAGCTGAAGCACATGATAGAACAGTATCACACTGCATTAGTGTTCAAATTAATGAGATGGCCGCTTGAAGTCCTGTCCTTAAAGGGTTAACCGAGAAGAGGTGTACGCTCACCTCCACATCTGAGCATTGATGTGCTTCTCCACCATGCAGTGCAGCGCGAGCCTCATCCTGTCCCAGCGCCTGTCGAAGACATAGTGACCGCGACCCATCAACCGGCTGCTGAACGCGCAGCACTGACCAGCGGAGAACAGGGAGGCAGGAGACAGACAGGAAGACCAGTTATTAACTTCACTTAATACACACCTCGGTTTTCCTCTTTCAGCCATGTGCAGACCTTCAAGAGTGACAGGAGGAACTCAGCACGAGGGGGGATTCACTGCTCCTGGCAGCAAAACCCTTCAGCATCTTTTCACCAGGTAAATTCTCTCACATTCAGTACACCTGACTTAATCCAGGATGATTCAGTACAGAACAAAACGTCTGGTCCTGTCACTGCAGTTAGTTAGGTTTCTTAGGTTCTGCTTATCCACCCTGTTCTTCAATGGTCAGGACCCCCACAGGACCACCACAGAGCAGGTATTATGTGGGTGGTGGATCATTCTCAGCACTGCAGTGACACTGACGTGGTGGTGGTGCGTTAGTGTGTGTTGTGCTGGTGTGAGTGGATCAGACACAGCAGTGCTGCTGGAGTGTTTAAACACTGTGTCCACTCTATTAGACACTCCTACCTTGCTGGTCCATTTTGTAGATGTACAGTCGGAGACGACAGCTCATCTGCTGCTGCACAGTTTAGGTTGGTGGACGATTCTCAGTCCAGCGGTGACACTGAGGTGTCCAGCAGCACTGCTATGTCTGATCCACTCACACCAGCACCACACACACTAACACACCACCACCACGTCAGTGTCACTGCAGTGCTGAGAATGATCCACCACCCACATAATACCTGCTCTGTGGTGGTCCTGTGGGGGTCCTGACCATTGAAGAACAGGGTAATAAAGTATACAGAGAAACAGATGGACTACAGTCTGGAACTGTACAACTACAGAGTGTTCTATATGGTCAGTGGAGCCGATACAGTGGACAGTGAGTGGAGATACAGGGAGGTGGTTTTAATGTTACGGCTGATCGGTGTATATCCTTCAGTTCCGCACTTTAACATCGCCCATTCACAATGAAGCTGCACTGCCAATCAGAACAGAGCTCATTTACATACACCAGTCTTAAAGGCACAGCATTAAAAGCAGTCAGTTTAATTCTAAGAGCAGCTGGAAAAGAACTGTGCTTGCTGATTTTCGCATATGGACCATATGACCAGGATAATACACCACATGTTATATAGTGTTTATATACTACATCCAATCACAATGTCTAGATCGCAACATTTGAGGTACTGATGTTCTTACGCTGATGGGACGCGGGTGGTAAGGAGAGTAATGGCATGAAGGCTTCTCCATGTCCTCAGGGAGCTCGGCTTCCCCTTCATCACTGGATACACGGGCATCCCCTCCACATTTCTGCCAGCTTGGCAGAATCGGGTCAGGAGCTGGCACGGGCACCGGCGTGGAGCTAAGCACCACCGCACCCCCACCACCAGAACCCCTACACATACAGGAGACACATGGAAAGGCTAAGAAATGAAACAAAAGACATCACCAGTTATGGAATGAGGATGGGCTTTTATTGATGTTTAATACCTATAAGAGATCTGAAGTACTTCTAACGGAGATCTACATCCACAAAGCCGCACTACTCGGCCTCAACTTCTGGCTGAATGACCCAAACAGTGATTTTTTGACTTAATCTGAAATTGGTTTCTAGAAATTGAGGTCCAGAGCCAACCCTGTTCAGATACTGACATAGCTAACTTATTACCGGACAGAGCTTCACGAGTCAACTGCGCTGAAGACATAAAGCCATAACCGATACAACAACAGCATTAAAAACTGTGTGTTTGTGGGGAACTCTTAGGTTTACAACTAAAACTTAAGCCTATTAACCAATATACACTCAACAGCACAAATACCCGCACCCAGAAGGAATCAACCGACAGGAGTGAAACTTGTTGTGTAGGTTTGACATCGTGAGACATGTTTCACGTTCGGCTGTGCATGTGACGTAAGCAAGGACGGGCCTTATCGCTGTACCTGACTGACCCAACAGCCACGATTACAGACATTCAGCGGGCAGTGATGCCTCCATGAGTCATCCTGTTAGTGCCAGCACCATTGGCAGGCTGCATCATCCATGACTACATGCACGCAGACCACGTCAACGTCACCAAAGACTGCAACGGTGTCGTGCCAGACTGTCATGGAGTGACTCCAAGTGAGCACCAAGACAAACGGTTTGTTGTCACATGTCACACGTCCAGAAGGCCTGGTGTCACTCCACCTCCACCCCTACCGCACCATCTGCAGGAACTGTGTGAGGATATTCAAGCTGCATGGGATGGATTATCACAGGACACCATTAGGGACCTCTACAACTCCATGCCGAGGCGCCTGGCGTGTTGGGTTAGCAAACACGGTGGGCCGACGCCATACTGAGAGACACTACTTCTGTATGTGTAGCTCAATAAATATTGATCATATCAGTTTAAATTTATCATCATTTATTGTTGTCCTGGTAACCTTTATCTTCCTTCCCAATATCACTGCAATCCCACACCTCCTTCTGGGTGCAGATATTACTTTGGTGATGAGTGTGTTTGATTTTCGTGAGATGATGTTTCCTACTTATTTTCAGGTTCTTTTTTTCAGCAGTTTGGGTGAATCTCACTGGAATTTTCTGAACTAGAAAGATGTTCAGGTTGCACTGATCCACCATCAAGTTAGTCTCCAACGAGTACATATATTACGAATACACTGTACACACATAGCAGCACTGCTGAGACTCACGCACTCACTTATGTGCCGTTTTGTTTCTGCTGGTCTGTACCTGTGTATGTGCGCGTTGGCCAGCCTCAGTTTGAGAGTCGGCGTGGTCTTGCCGTTATGATAGCTTGAGGGTATGCTGGATGTGGTGTCGAGTGACTGGGCCGACTGAGCTGCCTGGCTGCTCGCTGCATCCTTCTTTTGGCCCACCTCCTTCTCCTTAGCCCGCCCCTTATGCTCCGCCAGGAGAATATCAAAGTTCTTTTTCCGTCCTGGGACGGCACGGCGATGGGTCAAAGAGTGGGTCTGCCAAACACACATGGGCACTCAATTATTTTAGATGGTGAACAATCTACTGGATCTTCTAACCAACAACGTACGCAGCACATCAGTGAAACACAGTTACACACCTTGCAGGTGAGAGATCGAGTGCAAGGCCGCTTGCTCTCCGGGTCCAGAACTCCACAGTGTTTATTCGGATCGAAGATTCTTCCTGAAAAACAGCGTAACAAGTCATATGTAAGGATTCATGTGGATAATACACACCATTTAGACTGCTCACTGAAGCACCTAACATTTCTAAACGTTTAGAGCTCACCCTTAGGCAGCAGGTCTGACAGAATGACAGACAAAAGCCTTACTTCTCCAATAAAACCCCACCCAACACCTCCAACCCCAGCACTCACCAGTTTAAGCTTCCTTTGGGTCAAAACACTTTCAGACAAAGCTCTACACGACGTCCAGTTAAGCCTCAAGTGGCTCCCTGCTTTTATTAAGATGTTATTCAATATAAAATACGGTAATATGCTCATTTTTTAGTAATTTGAGACAATCTATTAAAGGCCAATGAAGATAAACAAATAATCTGATCTGTTTCATCATTGCATTTGTTTACTGCCATGTTTACCAAAGTGTGTTTAACTCGCATCACAACAATAATTTCCTGTGCAGCCCTACAGGCAATCACAGACTGCAGAACGAGGACAAGAGCATTTACCCTTCCAGTACTGTATACTGCAGTCATAAATTTCTGATTATTATTTACAAAAACCTGCTAATAATAGACGTGTCTTATACACATCTTACTTAGCACCAAACTAACCATGTGGTACGTCCCCCAATGCTACTTCTGACTGAAACATGAAATCTGAAGTCTGTATGATGTTCTAGTTCTAGACTTCTACACTGCAGTTTTACAGTCAGTCATATCGTATGTACTTGATCTGAGCTGTGTCTCTTATATACTGTACGTCTGTACTACAGGCTGTTTTAACTGTTCACCTCAACACTGAGCTGCTATTCTCACTACCTGCACTGAACACTATCACACATACATCTACTGTTTACAGCCACATACTTACTGCACACCTGGCTACCTCAACACACTCTACTCTCCTATAGGTACACTTACACTAAGCTGTGTTTCGCTCTACCGTATATGCTAACAGTTCTAGTGCTCTAACGCACTGATGTTCAGTTACTGCTCCTGCACATTCTGCACAGCCAATCAGATTTCAGGACCAGAGGCAGCTGGTTTATAAACATTTGGAAACGCTCTCCATACTAAGGAGAACACTCTGATAAACATGAAGTTCTGAGTTGACTGATATGTCAGCTGGCCAATAACATCACGCAATACAGACAACCTGCAAACACTGTAATCCAAGTGTCCGCAAAGCTGGAGTATCCAGTTTCTGAAAGTGTTTCAAACCTTAATTCCATCCAGAAAGTCCGGCGTCAACACGGCAGAGTAATGAATCTCACCAACATGCCATTTCCATCACAATCGCTGTCCAGCCTTCACATAACCATCTATATTATAGCTGTGAAACTGCAGGCTCCTCAGACCACACGGGCTCAGAACCCAGGCCTGACTGATACAGAGGCCAGTACTGCTTTTACAGACCTGAATATGGTCACCAATCAGCCTGACCTGCAGAAAAATATTACGTTTAAAAATCTACCAATCAGTTTCATTCACTTCAAACTCAGCACTAGAAAAATGTGAGTTGGCCCAGACCACTCAAACGTTCCCAAGCTGGACCCCTCACTTATCAGTTCGCGGGTTGGCCACTGTAATCTCTGCGGTGGAGAGGTTAGGATCGCGCCTGGCTGTGAGAGACACTGAGAGGAAGCAGTTGTGGGTTTTATGAGGAGCAGAAGAGCGAGCAGCTGGAGCCAGTAAACGACACGGCGTAATCGGCACTGGAGCGCGGCCAGACTCCGCACAAACAACAACATACGGAGTAGAAGAGCTTCCTCCTCCACCGAGTCATGAGCTGGAGCTCTGCTACCACTGCTGAACTCTCTGAGATAGCTCGTGACCCTACAAACACATGCTCCCCGACCCGGCCCAGTTCAAACACAGAGCTTTTACCCAGGGAGTATTTGCATATAAATATCAGCTCAGAAATCATATAAACACAGGTATAAATCAATCACTTCATAATGTACAATTAGTGATTAAATGGTAGGAAAACTTAATATCACCATTACAGTGACCAGAATGATCATGGTTATCAGCGCTGTGCTGGCAGTATTGTTAAAATTAGTGACGCACCGAAATTGTATTTGATTAAACACGTTTCATTTATTTTGGCACTTTTTCACCACTTCATGAATTAAACAGGCTGATTCCCAGATAGTAAGCGGATATGGGCCACATCTGGCAAAGATATGGCACTACTGGCCCACTGTCAGCACTGGTAACCTGCCAAAGGTGGCCCACATATTCACAACATGCATTTGGCCCACCTGTCCCCAAACAGACCTGGTCCACTTCTGGCACAGATACAGCAGAGTTGCCTACTTTTGGTTGAGGCCTGGCCCTAATGTGGTGCACATGTGGCCCACATCTTGCTAAGAGGAGCGGTCCACCCAAGTGCTGTCAACCCATCTGGCAAGTGGGCCAGAACGGTTTTGTGTCAGCACTTTCAGTTTTCAAAGAGAAAACTATCACTAAACTGCAGCTTAAACATACTTACTGAACACTGAGCATCTCAACACCTTAACACCCCAGCAGACACACCAACACAGCACAGGATGACTAAAAAAATTTTACGTGCACCGAGAGAAAGGGCGAGATGGACAGAGAGAGTGTGTGAAAACCACTGAGTAGCTGCCACCCGTCTGTCTCGCTGTAGCGGGTCTGTTCTGGTCTTTACTCTGTCTGGAGGTCTGTTTGGCTCGAATGCTTGAAGCTGAATAAGAGCTGGGAGGCGTCAGTGCGCTCCGGTGTGACTCACAGGGGAGAAATAACCTGTTAAAGTGGGTACTACTCTAGAGCAGTTGGCGCTAGCCATGGAGCTACGGAGTGACAGTTCTGCTCTGGTTCCCATCTACATCCGGGAACTAATAAAAAGGTAACAGCGTCATTAAAAACATCATTGTTTGCTATAAGTTATTTCGTCTTTTCACTCATTTGGCCGAACACTCGGTGCATCCCTAGCTGAAATATGCTGAAAGTGTTCAGAAAGTGCTGCAACACAACATGAAACAATTTCACCAAGTTATATACCGAAAACCACTAATGAGCAAAAACTGGCTTACTATACACACACAAGTTTGTAGGTGATTTCAGAATATCACGAGAACACTGAAGGGGAATGATTAAACAGCAGTGTTTTCCAACGTTCTGTTCCCCCCCGGCTGCCAAGCAGACTGACTAACTCAGAACTTCATAAGTTCCACTATTTACTGGACTTCGGACAAATACAAATAACTCCATCAGGCAGAAAAGCCCAGACAGAAGGAGGAAATGCACTGCTCTAAACAGAGGTCTGTTTTAAGAATACGTTAATACAAATGTACACAGAATTCCTTCTTAATGGGCATTCCGCTATGCGGGTCCAACTGAGCATGCTCATATCATCACTACTAGGGCTGTGTGTTGGCAGGAACCAGGCGATATGATATCAATCAAAATACAGGGGTGACAATTACAAATCTTCATCCAGTTTCCCTCTGAACTCTTGTAGACACCAAAACACCACAAACACTTCAGCCTTACTGCTCTTAGACGGCTGAGAAATATCCGGAGCGCCGTCATAGCCTTCCACCATGTTTCACCCAACACTAAACATACCCGCTGGGCTGCTGCACCTCCGTCTGGGAGACTGTTCTGAGTTTAGTTGTTGCTGGACTGTTCACACTTCAGCTGTAAACAAACAAACAGTACAATATTCACCTGAAACTCTCCTATGTCTGGTGCCTTTGGCTCCATTCTGCTGTTTTCTGTCTGAGGGTGAGGGAGGCACTCCAGTTCTCCTGTCCAGTGAAGACGGAGATGGAGAGGCGGCGGGTCTTCGGTCCTGCGAGGATGGTGAAGGGGTGGGGCGTTTGTCGAGCGGGGAGCGGGAGGGACTGGGCCGCCTGTCGATCAGCAGCGGGGGAGTGGTGGAACGTGGGGTGACTGGACTGCGGCCGTTCAGGAGCTTTTCCTGGTTCTTGTGGGACGCTGGTGACGCAAGAGTGGACTTCTCAGGGGCAGAGGTTGAAGATGACGTGGGGGAGGAAGAAGGGACGGAGAGGGTG
>CM067474.1:34175560-34212103 GCA_034552555.1 Semaprochilodus insignis
CAGTAATAGAATGAACATTAATAGAGTGAACTGTAATTGAGTGAACAGTAATAGAATGAATATTAATAGAGCGAACAGTAATAGAGTGAACATTAATAGAGTAAACTGTAATTGAGTGAACAGTAATAGAATGAACATTAATAGAGTGAACAGTAATAGAGTGAACATTAATAGAGTAAACTGTAATTGAGTGAACAGTAATAGAATGAACATTAATAGAGTAAACTGTAATTGAGTGAACAGTAATAGAATGAACATTAATAGAGTGAACTGTAATTGAGTGAACAATAATAGAATGAACATTAATAGAGTGAACTGTAATTGAGTGAACAGTAATAGAACGAATATTAATAGAGCGAACAGTAAACGTGATGTTTCTTTATAATTATAATTGTTTTACTGGTCTAGAAGATGATATTAGCTGTGGACCACTAGAGGGCGCCACAACAACGAACACTGCTGTAAAACACTCCCGTCTAACAGTGTGATGAGCAGCTGATAAAATTAGCACCTCTTAAACAAGAATAAAAGGTCCTTAGACTCTCTGTTAATCCCAGGTAGGAGAGACTGATCCAGGTAGGGGTGCTTCTTGTAGCAGGCAGTAAGAAGCCCCTCTTACCTGGGCTAACATATCCCCCTACCTGACATAAGAAGCCCCTCTTAACTGGGGTAACATATCCCCCTACCTGAAATAAGAAGCCCCTCTTACCTGGGGTAACAAGCCCCCCTGCCTGAAATAACAAGCCCCTCTTACGTGGGGTAACAAGCCCCCCTACCTGGAGTGAGAAGCCCCTCCTACCTGAGGTAACATATCCCGCTACCTGGAGTAAGAAGCCCTTCATACCTGGGGTAACAAGCCCCCCTACCTGGAGTAAGAAGCCCCTCCTACCTGGGGTAACACATCCCCCTACCTGGAGTAAGAAGCCCCTCCTACCTGGGGTATCAAGCCCCCCTACCTGAAATAAGAAGTGGTGGGGTAACAAGCCCCCCTACCTGGAGTTAGAAGCCCCTTGTACCTGGGGTAACATATCCCCCTACCTGGAGTAAGAAGCCCCTTGTACCTGGGGTAACACATCTCCCTACCTGGAGTAAGAAGCCCCTTGAACTTGGGGTAACACATTCCCCTACCTGGAGTAAGAAGCCCCTCCTACCTGGAGTAACACATCGCCCTACCTGGAATAAGAAGCCCCTCCCACCTGGGGTAACATATTTCCCTACCTGGAGTAAGAAGCCCCTCCTAACAAGCATGTTGTGTTTTGAATGCTGGTCCTCCACAGGGTCACAAAATGAGCTTCAGTTTGGATATAGTGGGACTGTAGAGCTGGTGCAGGACGATGAATATGTCTTCATCGTTTTACTATTCTTTGTTTATTTTCAGGTTTTATATTAACAAACACAGAACATCCCAGTTTCTCCATCCTGCTAAAAAGCCAGAACAGAGCGGCATACATTCTGTACTGGTCTGCTTCTGGTTTAGCTGACTATCCAGCATCAAAACACAACATACCATCACTGCTGTCAGAACAAAACCTCATTAACTGGCCACTTTCCAAGAGAATGGATAAACATACTACCCTTTTAATGCAAGTCAATGGAACCAGACGTCTTTCCATGCAACTTTGGGCTATTTCCTTCAGCCCGTCCATCATGAGATAACACACACAACGTAAAGCAGAACAGTCACTTTCAACCGAAATACAGTCTTTTTTTAGACCCCCTCTCTACGCCGCACATGCGCTGTGCATTTAGCCTACAGTGCAGGAAACCGCAGGCCTAAAAGGGGATCTCTTCTCACTAAACCTGCCCGGTAAGTTAGCAGAGAGCGGCCTGGCGATGTTATAAGCGATATTCAAACATTAACCGCATGCAAATTCCAGCATGCAAACTCCGTTCCGCTGTTTACACACAAAAAACTACAAACATGGCGGAGCGGAGGGCGCCGCGCTGCCCAGAAGCCAATGAGAGTGCACGCTCGGGCCCGTGTGACCGTGTGCGTCACGGCGAAGGGCGGGGAGGCTGAAAGCAGCAGTGCTGTGACAGCTCAGCGTTTGTTTTTAATTTTTAGTTCTGTTAAGAGGAAGTTTGGAAGTTCGCTGCGCTTCCCAACGTGGCTGGAACTGGACGGAACTTCTCTGCATCAATGTCTCACAGCCCGTCTGAGAAGATCGTGGAGCAGAACCGGCTCAGTTTTCTCTGAACGGTGAGTTTCCTGAAACTAAATGAACCCTCATCTTCCTTTCCACAGCCGAGAGGACCGTTATGATGTGAGCTGCGAGGCTTTTAAGGACGTACTTCGCCTAAAAAGCTGACTTGAGTCCCCTGTTTCGAATTTTCCCGTTCCTCAGGTGCCAGAATGTAACTGCTGCACCATTTAAGGTGGAACGGACAAATGTTAGCTTTCATCCAAAAAAAATCAACAATAAATAAACCATATTTGTGCAGCTAATAGTTTTATTAAATTAAGAAAACACTAAATGTCACCCCTAAATGCTAATCTAGAACTTAGAACCGGTAGACTAGCCCTTTTTAGTGCTTCCTGTTTTGCCACTTCCTTTGCAGTACAGCATGAAGAGCTGTACATTTATAGCATCCTCTTTTCACTCCTTCAAAACTCACAGAGGAAACTCCCAACGTTCTTCATCCGTTCACCAATGGAACTCCTACCTGTTCACAGTGGTGGTGAATGGAACCAGACGTCCCCCTCTAAAAGCTCCCTCACAGAAAGTTCCTACATGAGATGGTTATGAATACGCTGCCTGATGTCTGAGACGCTGTTTATGATAGTTTGGAGAAGATTTCAGCCTTAAACTCTATTCATGGTGGAGGGATACATGCTGCAGGGTGCTGTGCGGCAAAAAAGTAGTCCCACAAAGGAAACTTATTATGTGGAAATTCTAGAAGTCCTGTGTCACTGTGTTTGATTTGGTGCCGACAGTAGATCATTCTGTGGTCTTAAACCTCAGACCACTAGATGGCAGTGTTGTAATCTATCTTTAGCCATTATGCTCTTCCACCCCAATGCAAACAAGTAGCATTAGCCTTAGCATAACCCTGCGTTCACACTAGCAGGCTACAAGTCGCTTACGTCACCCCAAGTGTTGTCTCTTGTGGGTGTGTTCGAGGTTGTTCACGTCGTCGTGCCATGTGGGCGTGTATAAGGTCCAGGAAAGCTAGCTGGTTCTGAAAGCTCATATTATTATTGATTAACTGATTTGTATGGAAAGCTAACTGCTTGCATTCGTGGCTAGCTTTATTGGCTGGTTAGCATGCTGGCTAACCTAGCTAGCTATCGAGTGACCTAACTCCCCAGAGACCCCAACAGTATCCTCTACTTCCTTCCGCACTTCATTTCTCTACAGATGTATATGTACAAAGACGCATCATATAAACTGGGGAAAGAGGAAACAGCGGTTAGGAGCTTCTCCTCCATGTTCACCACCACACTGCTGAGAACTGGAACCAAATGCTGGTAGGAACTACAAGCTCAGACAGCAGGAGCTGGGGACCTCGGGACCCCGTGCACCCCTGAATCATTCGCTTCACTGGGTCATAATTCATTTACATAAAGCAAGAAAATGTCAACTCGATTTGTCGCTCTGTCGCCATGTCGCTTGCCACTTGTCGCTAAATCACGGCTACAAATCCCGTTCTGCCATAAGGAATGACTGCTCGCTCGTCGCTGCAGTCGCCTGCTAGTGTGAACGAAGCGTTAGCAGCCTATGCATCCAGTGGTGTGTTTTTATATTATGACGGTTTTCCTAAATTTAAGTTTATAAAAAGGCCAGTATACCGTCTTCCTTACAGTATCGCAGTGTACTGAACCGTAACTCCTGTATCACAACGTTCATGTCCTCGTGGACATGGAGGCGGAGGTGCAAGTGCCGCAGCATCCTCAAATAGCAGGATTACTTGACCACCCTGCTAAAAACAGATAGTAAAAGAAGGAGGAGTATTTTAAACAAAGTGAACCGCATTCCTCTCCTACTGTTGGTGGGGCATGTCTCCTAAACACATGTGGGAGTTGTCGTTTATTTCTGTGCTAAGGAGTTACACGCCTTCTTAAAGCTGACAGTTGGCGATGAAAGTCGTCCAACCACATCTTCAGAAAACCAGAGATAACGATGTTCAGTACCTGGTCTTTGAAGGTCTGTCGATCAGCGGAACTCCACAGGTCAGTAGAGCATGACATACTTTCCAACGAGCCCTGGATTGCATCGGTAGCCTTCCGGAAACCGCACACATACAGAACCCGGAGTCACCAGGCTCCTCGCCTGTTGTCTTCTCTGAGGTGTCCACATTGTTACTGTCATAATCACGTTACCAGTGACTAGTCGACATCTAGATTATAGGGTCATTACTAGTCTGCTGATACACTGTTAGTTCCCGAATACACGCTGCTAAAGATTTCATTACTCCCAGTTTAAACACCTTCCCACATCCCTGCGGGGGAGCCCGGGGGGAGTTAATCCTGCACTGTGCCAAAGAGTCTCCGCACAAGGTTAAAACCTGTGGGTCGTGATGTTTGAACTATTGATGTACTGATGTCTATTTTAATCATTGTCTGATTTCAGCGTTGGTTATGGAGCAGCACATTAGTGATGATGAACCACAAGTAGTTCACAGAGAGGACACCAAGAGGAGAAGAAGGAAAATGAAAGCATTCACATCAGCCTCATCTGTAGCAATGGATCATTTATCCATGGAGTTTGTGCTTCCCACCACAAACAAGACGACCAAGAGCCCTGACTTGCTGCAGATGGACGTAGTTGGGAACTGGACCGTTGAGCAGGTGAAAGCCCAGCTGTGGCTGAGGGCCGTAACAACCAACCTGTGCCCCGAATTCTACCAGAAGTACTCGCCTGACCACTGCATCCTGCTCTACCAAAAGAAGGGCAGCTGGTGTGAGATCTATGACAAGCACCAGGTGTTCCAAACCCTCGACTGCATCCGGTACTGGAAAGCCCTAAAGAAGGACGTTGGAAAAATCCATTTGGTCCTGAGGCCCCAACCTTCCGAAGAATCTGTCCAGTACCAGAAGTTTCTGAATCACCTTATAGGATACGATGTCACGGATGTCAGTAATGTCCATGACGATGAGCTGGAGTTCACGAGAAGGAAGTTACTTACACCCCGGAAAATTGAGCTGGCTGATAGAGATCCCAAACTTTACTCAATGGATCCTTGGATAACCACAAAACCTTTGCCTGATTACTTGCTCAGCAAGATCACAAACAATTGCATCCTGCTTGTGATACACGTATCCACCTCTAGTCAGACAATAAAGGTATCCATAGATGACACGCCTGTTCAGGTTCTTCAGAGTTTCTTCATCAAGATCGCCAACAAGCGGGCGCTCCTGGGCATTCCAGAGGAGGTCAACGAATCCGCTTTTGTCCTCAGAGTCTGCGGAAGAGAAGAATATATTTATGGAAACTATGCCATCAGAGACTTCCACTGGATCAGGCAGTGCCTCAAAAGTGGAGAAGAGATCCACCTGGTGCTTGAATCCCCTCCGAACCCAGAACAAGATGTGGTTCAAAAGGAGGACTGGTCCCAGGTGGACGACTGCACTGGTGTTGCTGGCACCCACGAACAACTGACTATTGATGAGAAAGACCATGAGAAGGTGTTCACCATCTCACTTTGGGACTGCAACCGCAAGTTCAGAGTCAAAATCTTGGGCATTGACATTCCGGTCCTGCCTCGCAATCCGGAGCTGATTGTATTTGTGGAGGCCAGCATTTTCCATGGGCAGCAGTTGCTGGCTCAGGAGAGGACATCCCCCAAGCCCTTCACAGAAGAGGTGCTGTGGAATGCTTGGCTTGAGTTCAGCATTAAGATTAAGGACTTGCCCAAAGGTGCCCGACTGAATCTTCAAGTGTCGTGTAGCAAAGGTCAATCCCAGACCTCCCGAGACGGCACCACATATGACGGCAAAAACAAGACCCGCTTGCTCTACTATGTTAACCTGCTGGTGGTGGATCACAGGTCTTTGCTCAGACAAGGAGAGTTCATCCTGCACATGTGGAAGATGCCGGAGAAGAGCGAGGACAACAGCAGCGTAAATGCAGACAAGCTGACCTCGGCTACCAATCCAGACAAAACGAGCTCAATGGCCATTGCGGTGCTTCTGGACAAGTATTGCTACCCGGTTGCTCTGCCTAAAGGCAGGGATTCTCGGGATGCCTCTGAAATGGAGGGCGAGAGAGGCAAAAGAGAGATGCCGAATCACTTGCGCAAGCAGTTTGAGCAGATAGTGGCCACTGACCCTCTGCATCCTCTAAGTTCAGAGGACAAGGAGCTCCTCTGGCATTTCAGGCAGGAGTGCATGCGGCATCCCACGGCCTACCCAAAGTTCCTTGGCTCTGTGAAGTGGGGGAAACAGGAAGCTGTGATGGTCACGCATCAGTTGCTGGAGAGGAGCACCACTTGGGACCGTAGCCCTCTGGATGTGGGCTTAGCCATGCAGCTGTTGGACTGCCACTTTTCTGACGCAAACGTGCGCACTATGGCAGTCAGGAAGCTGGAGACCCTCGGGGATGACGATGTCCTGCGATACCTTTTGCAGCTGGTTCAGGTAAGTCTTGTGACCTGGCATGTCTCACGGTTGGGTTTGTATTAGGGCTGGGGTGAGAATTTGAACACTTACGGATTTGTTCATTACGTGGGTACTTCCTAAACACTGTCCTAACTTTAGGATAAACCCCAACAGTGTCCGAAACTTCTGTTTAAGGATCTGTTTCTATGGTTAGACACAATTTCAGGACATGGTGACAGGCAGCGTAACATGTTCATTCTAACTAGTGCAATACTGTTACATTTAGTCACATTGCAAAACACACATTGCAGTGTCACCTGTGAAGGTGTTGTTTAACGCTGTCCTCTCTTGGATATGTAAGTGTAGCGGTGCTTATCAGGGTATTACCAGGCTCTGGTGACAGTGACGCTAAAACTCAGAGACTCAGAGCCTCAAACCTCTTTGTTGTGGTGAGTTCTAGCAGCACTGAAGGAGGTGAAGGAGCACGTTGTGGGTGCTCTCAGGCTGAGTCTCCCTTTTAACAAGAGGCTGAGAGACGCATGGCTGAGCTCAGCTCAGCCTCCTTCAGTACTGCTTTCCATGATGGACAAAATCTAAACAAAACACCATACAGCTGATAGAACTGACTCATAAAGACAGCATTCAAGTGAGCAGGTCAGTCCCAGTGCGCTGCAGCTGGGCTTCAGCCTGAATGTTAATACACTGCTGCCACCTACTGGATACCGTTTACAACTAACATGCTTAAAATTCTGGATGATTTGTACGGATTGTTTTTAAAGGGTTATTTTTAGAACAAGTACTTGTTCAGAAATACCAAAGAGCATTTGAAGGCTGTAAAATTCTTTTCCAGAAGTGGTTGGATATTTAATCACAGTTATTGATCATTAAAGCCCATGTCCATCTTCTGCACTGTGTCTGTCATGCCTGGTTTGTATCACCGCTGTGGGAACAAAACCTCATATCTCTAAACCTGAAACGTAAATTTGAATTGAAGTTGATGGAACAGGATTGGGGTTTTTTTTTCTTCCCCCAACTCGTTTTGGGCTATTTCTAGTGCCTCATGACTGTTTAACACATTGCTGCGGGCAGTTGGCAAACCTTTGAAGGCTGTTCTGTCTCGTTTTGGTCGTGTGTCTCCTGCAGGCGGTGAAGTTTGAGCCCTACCATGACAGTGCACTCGCCAGGTTCCTGCTCAAGCGTGCTCTCAGGGTGAGTTGAAACTCAGGCTGGTGATATTAAAGGGCTGTTGGAGCTGGATTAGTCTGACCAGAGGGGACTCTGATTCCCCAAATGGCCCAGATTGACCCACCATCATGCAGACACACACACTACAGTAATAACATGCTGCGCAGCTAAACAGCACATACGGCACAAACTAATGAGATGGGACGAGGGAGGAGACTTTACATCTCCCGAGTTCAGTGTCGGTGCCTAATTACAGCATGCGGGAGTTAACGTACACCAAACTGCGTCACGTTTAAGCTGCTTTTGCTGACTGGTCGAAGTACCAAAAGCCGCCCATCAACACCAAAACCGCCCTGCCTCTCTGAGCTATCGAGGTATTTAACTTTGCTCCTATTTATATATATTCGACCCTCACCAGGTTTTCAGTGGTCCCGATAAACTTGAGGATGAAGCCTGATGGTCGAACAAAGCAGAGGCACCTTTTCTATATCAGGGGTTAGTTATCACAGTCCTGAGATGTAGATACGGACACAAGTACTGTTACTGAAGTAGTTTGCGGTAAAGCGCACACACACACTAGTGAACATACACCCACTAGGGGGCAGTGAGCACACATGCCCAGATTGGTAGGCAGCCCTATCCACAGCGCCCAGGGAGCAGCTGGGGGTTAGGTACCTTACTCAAAGGCACTTCAGTTGTGTCCTGTCAGTCCACGGTATCAAACCAGTCGCGAGGCTGGTTCCCGAACGTCCAGCCCACAACTGCCCACTGTGGCTCAGGGGAGGATTTCCAGCTTTTCTGGCTTGAGGCTGGAACCCTGAATGTGGTGAGCCACATACGTTGCACCTGTCAGTTCACAACACATGGAGGTTTGGTTGAATCTGATTGGTCTCCAGCTCAGCGGGTCTGTGTTCTTAGGCTAAATTTCCCCTACTTCAGCCAAAGTTCCGTGTTCGGGGAACACATCCAGATGTATGACTTTAACAGACTACAGACATGACAAATTCATGATGGATTAAAATCACAATCTCCTCCGTGATCACTCAGATTACAGCACCTCCCCAGGTTAAACTAATCCAATTCTAAGTTCTGGTATTTATACATTCTTAAAGTTTCACAAGGTTCCCCATCAGACCTGAGCTGCCAAACACGTCCTGCTCTAGATATCACATAAACAACCTGTCATGAAAATCCAGGCATTTACTTCTATCTGTCTGCACAGCAGTTTAGCCCCGCCCATTCACACTGACGTCTTCAGAATCATTTCAGCCAGTCGGAACAGAGCTCATTTACATATATCAGCCTAAAAGGCGCAGTAACAGGACTGCCCTGTGGAAGGCTATAAAGAGAGCTGATGTTAAACTATGGCGGCTACTGGTCAGTAAACCTACAGGAAGGTTTTAAGGGCTCTTTAATGTTCTCGGTGGTGCCGGTCTGCTCTCTCTCGCCACAGAGTAAACGGATCGGCGATTTCCTGTTCTGGTTCCTGGGGAGCGAGATAGCTCAGTCGATGCACTATCAGCAGAGGTACGCGGTGATTTTGGAGGCCTACCTGCGCGGCTGCGGAGAAGTAATGCTGCAGGACTTTAGCAAGCAGGTGGAGATCACCGAGGCGCTGCAGAAGGTCACGCGCGAGATCAAGGCCATGTCTGCTGAGAAGTACGATGTGTCTCCACAAGGTACCAGCACACCACACTCATTCTTATTGTATCAGACACAAACAGAGCAGAGTGTCTAACCCGGTGGATACTCCGCAGTGGTTCTTCAGCTGCGTCAGAAGCTGGAGGGTCTGCAGACGTCCGGTCTGCCCGAGAGCTTTAAGGTGCCGTTCGACCCAGGTCTACGAGCAGGAGCGCTGGTGGTAGGTAGAACACATCTCCCATGTTCCTGCAGTTAATGCGATGATGACAGCTAACGTTTTAGATATGAGATCAGTACAGTCCTTGGTGAAGCTCTTCGTGATGTTCCTAGATTGAACAATGTAAAGTTATGGCATCCAAGAAGAAGCCACTGTGGCTGCAGTTTAAGCGAGCTGACCCCACCACGCTATCGAGTGACACCATCGGAGTGATCTTCAAGGACGGAGACGACCTCCGTCAGGACATGCTGATACTACAGGTGAGTTTAAACCCTGAGCACTCTAAACGCCTTACAGCACTGGAGGAGATATCGTATGATCTTTGAGCTGTTTTGAGCCACTAATTAGGACTTTGTGTTAAAATTCCTAAGGTTAATCGAAACATTCCCTGTTTTATCAGATTTTGTTAATCATGGAATCGATTTGGGAGACGGAGTCATTGGATCTGTCCTTGCTGCCCTATGGCTGCATTTCCACTGGAAACAAAATTGGTAAGTTGGTTTATTGTTTGCAGCCCTTTGGGTCAGAATCATTCTGATGCTGAGAACAGGGCCTCGGTCATTCCCACTTCGGGTCCGGAACACTTGCTATAGCTCTGTGTATCTTTGGAGGAGCGTGCAAGAGACCTCTCACCAGAACTGTGTAACGGCTTACGACACCACATCACTCTCCAGCAACTATGGATCTTTGGCAGCTATAAGAAGAAGCTAGCTTGGAATGCCCAGCATGGACATTGTAGGAGCAGAGGCTGGAAAGAGATGGAAGCAGACGCTGTCGGGGAAAGCTAGTGATCGAGTAAATCTGGGACTGGCTTTTACTGGTTGGCGAGAGCTAAAAGAGATAAAGGATGTGAGACAGCTTCATGGCTAACGGGAAAACACCCCCAGCAGAGTGTTTGGACTCCCCTTTGGGTGCACATGCGTCATCCAGGTGTATGGACGCTACAGATTACACTCAGTTATTCCCACATAGGAACAGCCGGAATTGTGAGTGTAACCTGTGGCTTCCATATACCTGTGTGACTTGTGTGTATGTGAAGAGGAGTCAGGTTTTGTACAGCTGAATAGGAGGAGCTCAGAACAGGATCTGTGTTTACTACAGTGGAGTAAAAGTGAATTACACCCTGCACCTGTAGGTGGAGCCCAGGAGCACAGACTACCAGTTCTCACATGATGCTGCTTTAACTTGCACCGTGACCTGTGCAAACGATACGGCACATCGTGTATGTTATGGTTTATGTTCCCACCGTGTGTTAAATCCAGACGTGTTGTAGTCTGTTCCCTGTAGAGGACGAGCTGCTAATTTGACCCTGAGCATGTTTACAGTTACAATCCCTGTAGAGTGATCCAAATGAACGTTTGATCCTCCTCATTAGGAATGATTGAGATCGTGAAGGACGCCACCACCATCGCTAACATCCAGCAGAGCACTGTGGGGAACACCGGCGCCTTTAAAGACGAAATTCTGAACCAGTGGCTTCGAGACAGATGCGTGAACGAGGACAAGGTATGTTGTTTCCGTTGGAGGATGTTGCACGTAGCGTAGGAGGGGAAGGAAGCGCCTCGGGGCGCACTTCCTGGTTCAGCAGCGCCTGTGTCTGAGCGGCAGCGTTCAGTTTTATAATGGCCGCATGTCTGAGCAGACCTGGTGGCACCAGGAGGCCCATGCCAGCCATACTGAGATGTATGATGTTTGCATGACTGTTTTTGCATAATGCAAATATGTGTAATGACAAAAGACATTGAGATTCTGCCCCTCCCCCCAGTATCAGCAGGCAGTGGAGCGCTTTGTGTACTCCTGTGGAGGTTACTGTGTGGCAACCTACGTCCTGGGGATCGGTGACCGCCATAATGACAACATCATGATCACCGAATCTGGTAACACAACATGTCTGTTGTATGTGGTGGAAGATTCCCTCCCAAGTATTCAGGGGCTTTTATGTTTTTCTTCTGACTTTGTATTTACAAAAATAGGTGTGATTTTAGAAGGCAGGTTACAGGATAAGTTAAACCTACAAAGTAATAACATTAATAAACAAGCCAGTGTTGGCAAATACAGCTCAGAGACATTTACAGTAAGACATTGTGGTTCGTTTCCCTCAGCAAACTGTCATCAGTTCCCTTACACACACACACACACACACACACGCACACGCGCACGCGCGCACACACACACACACACACACACACACACACACACACACACACACACACACACACACACACACACACAGGCCACTTCATGGGACCCACCTCCCTGTATCTACACTCACTGTCCACTGTATCAGCTCCACTGACCATATTTGACACTCTGTAGTTCTACAGTTCCGGACTGTAGTCCATCTGTTTCTCTGTATACTTTATTACCCTGTTCTTCAATGGTCAGGACCCCCACAGGACCACCACAGAGCAGGTATTCTCATTCTCAGCACTGCAGTGACACTGACGTGGTGGTGGTGTGTTAGTGTGGGTTGTGCTGGTGTGAGTGGATCAGACAGTGTTTAAACACTGTGTCCACTCACTGTCCACTCTATTAGACACTCCTACCTTGCTGGTCCACCTTGTAGATGTACAGTCAGAGACGATAGCTCATCTACTGCTGCACAGTGCAGTGTTGGTCATCCTCTAGTCTTTCATCAGAGGTCACGGGACGCTGCCCCACTGTACGCTGCCCCACTGTACGCTGCCCCACTGTACGCTGCCCCACTGTACACCGGCCCACAGGACACCGGCCCACAGGACACCGGCCCACAGGACACCGGCCCACAGGGCGCTGTTGGCTGGATGCTGTTGGCCTGATAGTTTTGGTTGGTGGACGATTATCAGTCCAGCAGTTCAGACAAATAAGGACTCTGGAACAATGAACTCCGATCAGACAAAACAATAACAGAACTCTTTGGCAGTAATTCAGCTCTCTCAAAGCACTGGAGCGTTACCTGCCATCAGGAGAAACGTGAACCGAGTGATGTAACAGGGTGTGAGTCTGAGGTTCCTGAGTGGTGTGTTAGTCCTATCGGGACATTGCAATGATCCTACAGTCATCCGGGAGTCCAAGTGATTGGCCTCAGTTGGCCTTGCTCTTTCTCTCTGTGTGGGTAAGATGGTCCGATCTCTCCTCCACCACCCAGCAAGATGCAAGCCAGCACAGACTTCTCCACAGCACAGACTGTGCTAGTCTTGATGGTCTGATGATAGTATAGGATACTTACCTAGGAAGTGGAATACGGTACTAAACTAAACTGGGGAAAAGACCAAAAACAACAAAGAAGAAAAAAACACAGAGCCAGAAGAAATGGAGGGGCAGGTGCATGCATGGCGTAGTCAACCTCCTGACCTGAAGCCCACTGAATCGTTATGGAGGGTTCTGATATTGTGAGTCCTTCAGAAGGTCTTTCATAACGTTGAGGGAACTGAAGATGGTTTACTGAGAGGAATGAGGCAACATGAAACCACAATGCTGCAAAAAGCTGCATCTTACTGTAGATGTCTCAAATCTAACTGCCAACAATATGTGGAACACACGTTGGTTTATGGTTATGAACCTCTACTTTCTGTTTAAGATATTTGTCCAAATTCGGAGTGAATATGTGCACTGAAGGAATGTCAACAACTCACTGATTACAGCCCCTAAGCCTGAGCAGCAAGGCATCTTTGGATGTTTGGATAGAGCTGCACACTCCATCTACAAAGATCTATAAGAACAGCTCACGTCCAGAGCTGCACACTCCATCTACCAAAGATATACAAGAACAGCTCACGTTCAGAGCAGCTCAGTCATCTCTAATGATCTATAAGAACAGCTCACGTCCAGAGCTGCACACTCCATCTACCGAAGATTTACAAGAACAGCTCACGTCCAGAGCTGCACAGTCCTTCTACCAAAGATCCATAAGAACAGCTCACATCCAGAGCTGCACAGTCCATCTACCGAAGATCTACAAGAACAGCTCATGTCCAGAGCTGCACAGTCCTTCTACGAAAGATCCATAAGAACAGCTCACATCCAGAGCTGCACAGTCCATCTACCGAAGATCTACAAGAACAGCTCACGTCCAGAGCTGTACAGTCCATTTGCCAAAGATCTACAAGAACAGCTCACATCCAGAGCTGTACAGTCCATTTACCAAAGATCTACAAGAACAGCTCACGTCCAGAGCTGTACAGTCCATCTACAGAAGATCTATAAGAATGTGTATCTTTGTGGTTTTTGACATGCAACAAAAATGTCCTTGTGAACATGTTCCATGTTGTATCCTGTTTTTCCAGATCTAGTTAGTGGTCAAGTTTTTGAGGTATTGACTCTGCTTGTATCTAGGTAACCTTTTCCACATTGACTTCGGACACATCCTCGGAAACTACAAGAGCTTTCTGGGCATAAGCAAGGAACGAGTGCCCTTCGTGCTGACCCCTGATTTCCTCTATGTGATGGGGACGACAGGAAAGAAGAGCAGCCCGAATTTCCTCAAGTTTCAGGTGCAGAGCCGAACTGTGCTAGCCATGAATGAGACTGTAGATCCCATCTTCTGTATTTGGTAAATCTATTGCCTTTTCTCTTGAATGCAGGACGTTTGCGTGAAGGCTTACCTGGCTCTGCGCCACCACACCAACCTGCTGATCATCTTGTTCTCCATGATGCTGATGACCGGCATGCCCCAGCTGACCAGCAAGGAGGACATTGAGTACATTCGAGAGGCTCTGACAGTGGGATGCACAGAAGATGAGGCTCAGAAACACTTTTTGGATCAGATTGAGATTTGTCGGGACAAAGGCTGGACGGTGCAGTTCAACTGGTTCCTGCACTTGGTGCTCGGCATTAAGCAAGGTGTAGAGAAGCGGTCGGCCTGAGCTGGGCATGGCAAAAAGACACCATGTACCAACCAAGTCTCTTTTTAAGAGTATTTTACCAGATAATTTTATTTTTTAAACGTGTCAGGGTTTGGGGTGGGCCACATGATGTGAGTCTGAATCAAGTCACTGGGGTTGCATCTTGGATGTTCAAGTCCAACTCCAATCTTAAGGTTTGAGTCTAAGTCAAGTCTTGAGTCTCAAGCCCCAGAGACTTCAGACTGGAATCAGACTCAAATCCGAGTCTCAAAACTCTGGGCAGTCGAATCTCTGATTATCAGGGTTTAAGTCTGAGTCAAGTCTCATGTCTCTGAAATGCGAGTGTCAGTCTAGCTT
This sequence comes from Semaprochilodus insignis, assembly GCA_034552555.1. Taxonomy (NCBI): domain Eukaryota; kingdom Metazoa; phylum Chordata; class Actinopteri; order Characiformes; family Prochilodontidae; genus Semaprochilodus; species Semaprochilodus insignis. The sequence goes on from CM067474.1 coordinate 34,190,322, forward strand.
GAGTATCTGGAATTTGAATACAAGTCTAGCATTGAGTCTTAAAGGTTTGAGTCAGAGTTGAGTCCTGATTTTTTTTTTTCTTGGCCAGGTCTCAAAGAATCTGGCGTTTGAGTCCAAGTCAAGTCTAAAACCCCAGAGATTTCACACTGGAAGCAAACTCGAACCCCAGAGATCCCAGAGTCTTGAGTCATTGGAGTTTCATTCTGAGTCACTAGGGTTCTCTAGTCACTAGAGCTTGAGTTGAGCCATGAGTGACTGGGGTTTGAGTCCAGGTCCTGATTCTCTGGGATTCAAGTCTGAGTCAGATCTAAAGTAACCAGAGTCTGAGTCCAGCTTCGTGTTTCAGGAGTTACAGTCCAAGTCAAGTCTCGAGTCTCAAACCCCAGAGACTTCAGACTGGAATCAGTCTCAAATCTGAGTCAAGTCTTGAGTAACTGGAGTTCGAGTCTCAAGCCTCAGAAACCGAGTCAAGCTTGAGAATTTAGGGTTTAAACCTAAATCCAGTCTTAATCCTTTGAGATTTACCTCTCAGTTCAGCCCTGATTCTCTGGGATTCAAGTCTGAGTTGGGTCTCAGGAAGGTGGGGCTTGAGTCTCCATTGGGTTTAAAGTATCTTAGGTTCAGGTCAGAGTCGAGTCTTGAGCCTCAAATGCCAGAGACTTCTGACTGGAATTGTACTCCCAGAACCCAGAGTCTTGAAACGATGGGGTTCAAATCTTGAGTGATGTCTCGAGTCTTTTTGTTTGAGTCCAAGTCAGGTCTTGAGTGTCTGTGGTTGGAGTCAGAGTCAGGTCTTGAGTGTCTGTGGTTTGAGTCCAAGTCAGGTCTTGAGTGTCTGTTGTTCAAGTCCAGGTTGAATCCCTAGTCACCGAGGGTTGAGTTTGAGTCAAGTCAGAGTCAAGCTTGAGTATCTGGGGTTCAGTCTGAGCCTAGTCTCAAACTCCAAAACCCAGAGTCTCCAAACTATGTAGTTCAGAATTGAGTCAAGTCTCAGGAGCTTGAGTCAGAATTGAGTCTTAAGTATCTGTGGTTCATGTCCATCTCGAATGTCTAGTCACTCAGGTTTGAGTTCAAGTCGGGTCTCAAGGATCTGGGGTGTGAGTCTGAGTCTCGAGTATCTGTTTTTAGTAGAGAATTTTAGTAGAGAATTTTAGCATTTTTTAAGGCGGGGGGCTTGGGGGGCGTTAGTGCTTTAGAGGGAGTGGCAGATTTCGATGCAGTCCAGCACCTGAAGCGTCACATACTGTCCCCCAGGTGCGTGTTGATGTTACGAGATCAGGCTCAGGAATGTGAGCTTATTAAGCTTCAGCTAGGTTAGCTACAGTGCTAGCTAGCATACTTGATACCCAGAATAGAGATCTGCCCCACACTCCTGCCCCACTCCCAACAAATACCAGCAACATTTGACCCACTCCTGCCCACAGCGTAATCACGCCCCCACCCGCGTCCTGTAGAAGGGTAAATGTTATCCAATATCAGGACCCTCTATTCACGAATAAGAGCTCTTTCTTTAGAGCACTGTCCACAGCTGGGCCCAACTGATCGTCCAAAGGCTTCCCCATTTCTGTAGCACAGTAATGCAGTCCATGTGTTGATCACGTGATCGGCTGCCTCACAGCTATGTAGAACGAATTAGTTACTGTATTATTGATTATGTTTTCCCCGTATATTAATTAAGCCTGCTAATTATCATGTGATTATTGTTTTATACAGACTATTTATTAATTTGCGATTTGATTTGTTTCACATGTATATATCGTTCTGCTCCTGCAAGCTCTGTATTGGTTATCCGCCCGCTTTGTAGCACGTGACCTTGACATTTGGTCCTGTACTGCTAGATAGTGTGATGGGACCTGCAGAGTCACTCGGAACACAGACGAAGTACATGCTAGCCAGCCATTTCAGCCGTGAATCAATCAGCAATGAGGGTGACTTGAATCAGCTTATCTGAATCACAGTACGTGATACGGATCACCATATGTATGGTTTATAATTTGGAACAGAGACAAACGGTCACAGTAATGCACATTAAAACATGGCAGTGCACAATGATGGAACAGTTAAACAGCTAATCACACTCTCCGGAACGATCCTCTCTGGAAAAACGGATGATGTCCACCATATGGTCAGAACATCTTATTGAACGCTGCCTTCTTTGCTCTGTGTGTCCTCCATTATAAAAAGAGAGGCACTGAAGGGAAGACCACAGCATGTCTGAGTGCTTTAGGATGAATATATCAGCTCTGGCCAATAATAATAATAATAATAATAATAATTGTATTTTTTTAGGTTTTCAGTGTAGTTTAAGTCCAGCTGCCGTCTTGTACATTGTGTAAAAAATTCACGACATTAAAATTAGTTTCCATTCATTTCCAATTTTGTTTCCAATTTCGTTTCCAATTTTCATGAAATTTCATTTCTAATTTCATTTCCAGTTTCATTTCCAATTGTCATGAACTTTCATTTTTAGTTTCATGTCCAATTTCATCTCCAATTTCATTTCTGATTTAATTTCCAATTTCATTTCCAATTTTCATGGAATTTCATTTCCAACAGAAATGCTGTAAAACTGATTCAAACCAAACCTCTTCACATTAACTCACACAGAGGGTGTTGAAGGTTTCTGTCCTCTCGTGTAAAGTTACTGTTCTGGAGATGCTGTGATGTTTTGTATGCACTCCAGTGACTGAATATTGAATATTGGCTGTTGATTAATGACGGGGACAGATCTTTAGACTGAAACAAGTGTGCACATTTGGCAAACTCCTCCTCTGATAAACGCCTGGAATTCTGCTGTATTTTATTCCTAATGTTTTAATACGGACCTGCAAGCTAATGAATCATCTACAAGCACATTATCACCCTTTACTATTTATATATACCATTATGTGTATAATACTGGGGTGTTTTATACATTGTTGTGAGATTTTATATATTTTGATATACTGACATAAACTGCAGTGATTCCCAGGGTCCTGTTAGAGACTGCAAGCTGGCAGGGCATGCGGTCTGTGTTTGTGTTTAAGTCTGTTTATCATCCAGAGGAAGGGAGCATGATAACTGTGGTGCAGTCATGTTTAAATTGGACCAAAAATAAATAAATAAATAAACAAATAAAGACAAAATGAACGCTGGCATTCCTGTTTCACTCCATACCATATCATGGATGTAAATACACGCTCTTATATTCAGGGTTCCCACTCTACGGCAAGTTCTCTGACTTCCTTTCTTCCGTTTTTAAAGAACGTTTTGCTAATATTTGCATTTTTTTTTAACATCTACTATACTTTGAGAAACATTGAATGAAATATTTTACATAGCAAATGTAATAATAATAATAATAATAACAATAGCAGATCAAATAAATAAATAATTTAAAAAAATCAATAAATAATTAAAATGATCAAAATAACTTTATGTATTAATGTTATATATTGATATTATATATTTAGATTATATATTAATATATATATTGTGAGTGTGTGGGCGTATATATATATATATATATATACAGAGGTTTACATACTGTACTGCTACACGGCTCCTGCTAAATGAACTACTTACTACCTTGGCGGGCTTCCTGGTGATGTCCGCTCCTGATTGGCTCTTGTCCGAGGATGCTGCGGTCACGTGACCAGCGCAGCTGCCTCAGGGACGTTACACCGGACTCGAGCGCAGGTTGTTCTCGCTGTATGGGGAACTGAAGTAGAGGTTCTCGGATTCTCCAGCAAAACTTCTCCAGCGTTACTGAGGAAGATGAGTATAGAGATCCCCGCCGGGCTGGAGGAGCTGCTGATCCGGTTCACAGTGGAGGTGCTGCGGAACCAGCCCAGAGACCTGCCCGGTTTCGCTCTTCAGTATTTCCAGCGGCTGAACCAGAACCGAAGCGGCGCCGGCGGCTCCTCCGGGTCTCCGGCGGCTCAGGCTGATGTTCGCCCGGGTATAATGGTCAGTTTCGCCGAGCCCGACTCGGAGGTGAACGGACAGGAGGAGGAGTACGAGGACGAGGTTGTTGGTGGGTTTAAGAGACACGGAAGCTGAAGTCCGAATTCGGGCGTTCCGCCTTAAATTGCGCAGCAGTTACATTCGGCTAATTTTGCCATTCCACCTTAAATGCCGCAGCAGTGGCACTCTGTGAAGGTGCATCGTGAGGCGCCAGAATGAGGCTGCTGCACCGTTTAAGGTGGAACGGTAAAATTCGAACAAGGAGCTGTAGAATAGTTCGATTCAGCAGCAAATTTAGCTAATCAGTAGACTCGACTTCACGGATCACTGTTCTATTGACTGTTATTGACTGTTAATGACTCTTTTATTGACTTTTATTGATTATTTGTTTGTTATTTTTAATTCTAGCGCCGGACTCCACCAGACTTACCAGAAGAGTTTCAGGTACGGCCTTTAAATTCTACGTTTTTGACAGATTTAGGATAAGCTAAGCTAAACCTGTGTGGAGAAAGCGTTCAGAAATGACTTTCCCGCCTCAGTATTCCGATAAACTGAATTATTTTACCTCAGGATTGAAGGTAGTTTGTCTGAAGTTTAGCCTGTGATTCGGTGAATCGTAACCAAGCGACTCCTTTAAACTAAAGCGAATCCGATGAACCGATTCACAAGCGCGAACGATTCAGATTGGGTTTTTTTTGTGCTCAGTAAATAAAACTAAACAGTCCGGATGGTGATGAACACGCCTGTGTTCAGTGCCCTGAGTGTATGTGTGTTAGTGTATTGTGTCATCTCACACACATTTCAGAGATAGACTCATCAAGCGTCCTTCCTGTCAGCCGCTCATGATTCACTTCAGCCTTCCCTGATTCCGTAGATAGACTCCGAACTGAATCACTTTTTAGTGCACCCCTTAATTATATGGTTCTTGGCTCTGACTGGTACAGGGAACGGCTCTGTTTAGAACCATGAGTGCTTAAATGGTGAAATGGTTGTTTGGATTGATGGGGAATTTGTTGTGCATATGGTTCTGTGTGTAGCACCAAAATGGTTGATGTGTTTGCTGCTGTGTAGAACCGTATACACCACACTCTACATCAGTTTGAAGAACCATTTCACCATGCAAAGAACCCTTGAAATGTACGAAATGGTTCTGTGTAGAACTTGTGGTTCTAAATAGAGCCATTCACTTTGCCTTTGAACCATTGAAAAACCAATAGAACCCTATTGAAGAATCAAAAGAATCAGTTTGCTTGATTGGATGGAACCCACTGCTCATGGAATTTCTGGAATGTCATGGAATTTTAATTTTGTTCCAGACATAGAAAGTCAGAGGATTCATTCATTTTTCCCCTTCCCGCTCGTCAGTAACTCCCGTCAGGATGTCCAGTCTCCTGTACCTGCTAATGAGGACTAACCATCCAGGAAGATGGACCAGTAATAACTGTGCGCTGTGTTTATATTTGGTACCGAAAACGAGCTCATTAATCGAGGAGTGTAAAATACTGTGGCTGGATTTTGTTTGTTTGGCACAAAGTCAGGTTTTCCTTTCATTACAGGTCATGGAAATTTAGCTTTTTAGTCATTGTAGGTCTGGGGAAAATTAAGATATTAGACTAGGGAACCCTGAACTTCTCATCGCTTCTGATTTCAGCCTGTAAACGATGCTGCATTCACCCAGGAGGTAAAAGTGGCTCAATCTGATCCTTCTCTTCAGGTGTGTGTCAGTGTAAACAGGAGAAACAGACTGAATCAGATATTTTCCCTTCTGATTTGGAACACTTTCATACGTGGTACAGAATCTGTAGATGTATCCGATATGCAGCAGTGTGACAGATCAGAATTCATGAGACTTTTTTTTTTTTTACGTCAATCCAACTCGACATTCGTCATAATTTCACAGTGCCTCAAACATCTGGCCTGATGTTTCCGTACAAACTAAATCATCACAGCCGCTCCGTGTTCGGAATGATTTCCAAAGAGATGTCCGAGAGCAGACGTAGGAGAACGAAACTGCAGCGCTAAAGATGAGTTAAAGCCGGAAAGCAGCGTTTACAGAAACCAGACAAGAACCTAAGACGTGGGCGTGACCTAACAACATACCCTTTACATTATACTGGAACACGTACTGGGTGATGAGTCCAGGTGTCAGTCATCGGAACATCATAATCGCTCCTGCGATGCTGGAGAAGATAAAGTGTAAACCTCAGAGAGCGGAACCTGGATCCGTCGGCAGTCCTGATCGTTTACCTCTGGATGAGCCATGCCGAACGAGAACCTCGGATTTGAGCCAAGTTTACCTGCTGTGTGAACACAGACTAAGGAGCTCTGAGTAAGAAGCTAGACAGCGGCTGCTCAGTTCAGTGTCAAACATTAGCAAATGTTAGGGAATCTCAAGGGACTTCCTGGTTACATAAAGGTAATAATAAAACTAGAGTCAGGAATTCCTTATACATTCCCTCAGGCAGATGTGGAATATTTAGCCGATGATCAGAGCATCAGACACCCTGATGAAAAGCCTAGCATCCCGCCTAGTTTGATGTCCCCTACGTAGGCTCCTTGACGTCGACCAATAGGAGGACAGAACGCTCTCATATGTAAACACGGAGAAGGGAAAGAGGGATGGAGCTGCTGCAGCTGTCAGGAGGAACAACGAGCCACAGGTCGCATACATCCCAACAACATCCGCTCAGACATGCTACCAAAATGCTAACGGCTAATCCCAGCAAAATAACACAACAGACTACAACTGGAGTTTAAACCGCATCTGTGAAACTGAAACAGTTTCGTTACCTCGAGTTCTCTTTGAAGGATGGACAGTCCATACCGCCCTCTCGGAGACCCCTTAGGAACGTTGTTTTCCTTCTCTTTTTCTTTTCGGAACTCCTTCACACACAGCTCTTCTGTAGGCGTGATAGACAGTTTGTTGACTTGGTTGGTTGGTGTGAAGTGTTGCCGGTCTACCGACCAAGACAGGACACGTACTTATGGCACTGTGTGGAGATGATCCGATCGCCAAAGACACATACTGTGTGGTCTGATTCCTTAATTGGCTTTAACTGGTATGAGAAGCCTAACTAAAGCTTGTCCATTCACAAAACTCTTTTGAGGGCATCTCTGTAGCAAGGTTCTTTAGGGAAACCATAACTGCTCTAAGAACCCTGTGTAGTGAGAGTAATGTGGTCCATGAGTTGAACATGCTCACGCTGTCCTGTTGTAACATCTGTGTCTGTGCTTCTCCTTGATGGGTTTGACAGGAGCAGATGTCCCAGGTGCTGGATGCCATGTTTGAGAGACGTGTGGAGGTGGGCGAGCACATCATTGAGCAGGACGACGACGGGGATAATTTCTACGTCATTGAGAGGTTAGAGTTAGAACTGTTCCCATACACTCTTACAAGTGTTAAAACAGATAAGGGTTCTTTTCAGCGAGACCGTAGAAGAACCGGGCCTTGAACCTTCCAACAGATGGTTCCTTAAAGGACCAGGGACTGCTTTAAAGATGCAGCCTCACGTAATCTTCAATCGATCGATCAATATTTAATTGTGTAGCGCTTTTTACAGCCAATGTTGTCTCAAAGCAGATTCACAGAAAAGCAGTTTGTATAAAGGAAAAGAAAAACACGGAGTCCATGTACAGACATAAGAAGGGAAATCCGGGTCCAAGCCCCCCATGAGCAAGCCGGAGGCAACAGCGGCAGGGAAAAACTCCCTTAGAGTAAGGAAGAACCCTCAAGAGGAACCAGGCTCGAGGAGGGAACCCATCCTCCTCAGGTCATCAATGTTCAGACATTCTTGCATCAAGGCATTGGTCAGTTGGTCAATTCCAAGGAGAATTCCCTGTAGACTGGGATTTTAGCCACTGCTGGTAGGCATCCACCGAATCTTCTGTTAGCTCCAGATAAGGAACCAGTGTTACACAAACATTCTAACTAAGATCTAACTTCCTAAATACCATTCTAACTTAAACCACAACAGTGTCCTAACTTCTGTTTCAGCATCTGTGTGTGCCGTGAGCTGCTCAGCTGAAAGGAGCGTGTGAGCGGAAGTTTAATCCGTAGAATATAAAATGTGAAGAAGTTAAGTGAAAAGGAAAGCGAACGGAAACAAATGAACCCCAATTTAAACCTCAACTGTGATTATTTCCCACACAGTTAACCTGAATAAAAGGATTCTATACCAGAACAGGCTCATACTACTACAAACCCTATTCCAAATTTTTTTAACCTGTATTTAAACTAAAACACAAAGATGTTTATTGTTTTGTCTGATCAGCTTTGTTGTTTGTCTTGTATATAAACTCGCCAGACAAGAAAAGAGTCCCTTTGTGTCTTTAAGGTGATAGATGGCGCTACACAAGGATGACGGGACTGTAAATCCCTGCGGGGTGTGAGTGACGGGATCCATAGATTGAGAGGAGGTGGTACAGTGCAGTGAATGTCTCGTTCCATGTGTGGAAAATGGCTCCAAAGCAGATGTTAATGGTAGGCTAAAAGGACCAGTCTGCACCTGTTCCAACAGCACGGCTGGGTAATCAGAGAGTGCAGGTGCTGGACTGAGCCACCCAGAGTCCAGAACTGTCTCAGCCTGAACACGTGTGTAGTAGTAGTACAGCAGACGAAGGCCCAGTACGGTCCACAGCTGGAGATTTGTGAAGAGAGGAACTGTAAAAGTTCCTCTTTCTAAACAGGTTCAGTTTCTTCAGTCAGTGATTATTAAGTGCTGTTAGAGTGAAGGGGTGAACACGATCCTGTCCTAACTTCACAAAGTTATTATATTTAATAGGGCTGCAACAAACGACTAGTCTGATATTATCCGATAATCTATTTATGAACAATTGTTCAGATTGTGAAAACTCATGAAATGACTTGAATAGCTCAATCGAACAGTTGCATGCTCCTTCTGCTTCCTCTGCTCTGGAACATCATGGTAAACAAGCCTCTCAGGCAGAACAGACTCGACTGACTGCTGCCACCTTCTGGTTCCAGCCCAACCCACACTGCGCTCGTCTGAATGTCCAGACTATTAACGACTTCAGGACAGAAGTGTTCCCTCTCAGTCTGAGTCCACAGACTGAAACCCCTGGAAACAATGAGAGATTGTGATTGCTCTGTCGTTAGAGCGAGTGTGAACACTGCCATCTGAACTCTGATGGACTAGACAGGCGGACTGAGACCCCCTGAGCAGGTCGGCCGTGGCTCGCTTCCAAACCAACTCTGGTGAAGTTCACTTGAAGTGTGAACACTGTACAGAGCGCCATGTAAACAGACCAAAGACAGAACTAACAACCACTCCTCTCTGCAGAACGTCTCCTTTCGCTCAAGGCAGTGAGCCTCTGGAGGCCGTTACAGTGAGTTCACCCTGTTCTGGGTCAGAGCCAGAGTCATATCTCATGACATATTGCTCTAATATCACAGGATATAAATCAAACCATACAGAACCGAGAGAACGGCAGGATTCAGAAGGTCTGGTGGCCGTTATCACAGTTACTGCACATCGTAAAATCAGTCGTGACCTTTTCCTTTGCTTCCTCTTTTGGCGTTTTGATGTTAAATGTGTTGGTGTGAGCGCCAAAAGATCCAGAACTGATCAATTACAGCTACAAACACACTGTGATAACCATCCAGGAGAGCCTTTGACCTCATATTCCTGCGCATGATGATCCTGAAATGCTCTGTTCCACAGGGGGACATTCAGCATCTATATGAAAGTGGATGGCCTGGAGCGACTAGTAGGAACTTACAACAGCCGCGGCAGTTTTGGAGAGCTGGCCCTGATGTACAACACGCAGAGGGCCGCAACCATCATCGCTACCTCGGCTGGAGCCCTGTGGTGCCTGGTTAGTGCAGCTGCTTCAGCCTTCAGACCTTCCATGAGACGTTAGCGTGTTAGACGTGTTCAGACTGCAGGCAAATTCGGAGATGTTCTGAGAAGACTGTCCACTCTGTTATTGACGATTGCGATCAGATTCGGATTTGTGTGCCCAGACATGACCGGTCTATCTACCAGCCATCGTTTCGCCCTCCAAACAGTCACTCTAAGACATGGTTCAGAGCCCAAATAGTTTAGTCACTACGGATTTTACGTCGTAGTTGTTTGTCGTGCTGTAATTGATGCAAAAGACACTTTGAAATCCGATTTGAGGGACCAGAGCGTCCAGACCGAGACGCGTCTGTAAGAATCTCGTGGGAATCGCATTTTAAGCCATCTTTAAATGTGGTTTGCATCCGATTAGCAAACGAAGCGTTTTGTGTTGCTGTCCGGACTATCTGTCTAAATACAATCTGGATATGCCCAAAATCGGATTAGTGCTGGCAGTCTGAACAGGTCTGAGTCCAGTCGGATTATGAGATGAAGCAGCGGCTCAGAGACTGGGATCCACTGCATTAACGTGTAAATTAAACACGTCTTCTAACGTCTGGTGCCATTTTCTTCTGATTTAGGACAGGATGACTTTCCGAAGGATCATAGTCCGGAACAACGCCAAGAAGAGGAAGCTATACGAGGCCTTCATAGAGTCCGTTCCACTGCTCGAATCCCTGAAAGTAGGCTATTGTTTCTCTGTGATGCAGAACTGACCAGCCTGAGCCGCTGGAAGAAACTCACAGTCATGGTTCTGCTTTCTGTGCCTCTCAGGCGGCGGAGAGGATGAAGGTGGTGGATGTTCTGTGCTGTCAGGCGTACAGTGATGGTGAGAGGATCATAGCCCAGGTGACTTCTGTTTTTACCCGTTTCATTGTTGTTTAATTTGTAAATTTAAACTCGGCCTATCGATCAATACACTTAAGATGCCGTATAAGCAGGACAACAAATGTAACGTCCTTTTTATCAGATGAACAAACCTGTATCTTCACTCCTGTGTGTTTAGTAACTCCTAAGCAACGACAGAAACACTCTCTAAAACACATCTGGTGGAACATCTCACGGCTAATCAGGTTACCTGGTAACAGGTCAGTAAGATGAATGGGTATAAAGAGCCTTCCAGAGAGGCGGAGTCTATCAGAAGTAATGATGGGGCGGGGTCACCACCTTCTTGAACTTCTTGCAGCAGTTCAAGAAGAACATTCCTCAACGGAACACAGCAAAGAACCTGGAGATGATCATCATCTACACCACATACTATCATTAACAGATCCAGAAAACCCGGAGAACCTCTGTATACAAGGGACAAGAACCAGAACCAGTACTGGATGGTGATGATCTTTAGACGCTCAGATGACACCATATTAAAAACAGACCCAGTTCTGTAGTGGAACCACTGCATGGGATCAGGAACACTTGCCAACACCAGTTCATCACTGCTCCACAACACAAGTTAAAGTCCACCATGCAGAGAAGAACCCAGATATAACCAGATCCAGATCCACCACCTTCTCTGGACCCCAGCTCATTTAAGGTGGAGAAGTGGAAAAATGTCCTGTGGAATCACAATCTGGAATTCTTTTAGGAAATCATGGATCCTCCGGGATAAAGAGGAGAGGAACCATCCAGCCTGTTATCAGCACACAGTTCTAAAGCCAGGATCCGTGATGGTATGTGTGTGCTGGGGGGTCACTAGTGCACACGGCCCGGGTGACCTGCATGTCTGTGACGCTCCATTAATGCTGAACGGTATATATGGGTTTTGGAGCATATGCTGCGTCCAGACGGCGTCTTTTCCAGGGAAGGTCTTGCCGATTCCAGCAGGACAGCAGCATGGCTCTGTAGGAAAAGAGTCGGATGATGATCTGACCTGCCTGCAGTCCAGACCGCCGGTCACCCACTGGAAACATCTGGAGCATTATGGAAGGGAAAACAGGACAAAGGAGACTCCGAACTGTTAGAAGGAGCTGGAATCTGATACCAGGCAGGAATGGAAACATTTCAGACTTTCAGAACTCCAGCAAACGTTAAAAACTGTGCTGTTTTGGGTTAAATACAGATTTTAAATGATTGGCGCATCATTGCATTCTGTTTCTTTTTACTTTTTGCACAGTGTCCTAACTGCGTATAACGATTATACACAAACATCTGTCGCCGCCACCCTATAATCTTACTCACTACTGCCCCCTAAAGGCGATATAGTACCACTAAGCAGTTAGAACGTGTGTTGTTTTTTTTAAGACCCATTTTACTAAACTATACACGTTAAATAATCGTGACTATCAGTTCATCCTCACAAAGCAAAGTGCTACACATTTTCAGGGACGTTCTGCTAATCTGTTTTCATGTTGGCTTTCTTAGGGGGACAGCGCTGACTGCTTCTACATTGTTGAATCAGGACAAGTGAGGATAATGATGAGTAAGAACGGAGTAAGTATCTAAACCACAGCTAAAGTCACAGAATTCCAGCTGTTTCTCTTTCCCCAAATGGCGCACTTCTGCTGTACTACTGTTGTTAGTGGTAGTGGTAGTACGTCTCTGTAACCAAGGACACACAATTTTGTATGGAAAAAAATGGCTTCTTTTTGGGCTGTCTGTATTTTTTAGAGCTTATGATGATGAAACCACATGTCTTTGAGGATCTTTGCGTAGCCTCGTTTGGGCTGAAGTAGGTACTCATGGGAGCGTGTCATGTCCAGCCTTATACCGGCGTATTTAGGTCCTTGTGTCAGTATTAGAACGTCTGCCATAATAAACTCCATTTGGCACCATTGTTTCATGTTCTGTTGTGTTCTGAGGGGAACCTGTATGACCTTCACACTCTCATATCGTCCACATAACAGTCCACAGAGTTCTCATTTGTTCACTCAAGTTGAATTACTCATTTTGTTGATTTGTACACCAGTGTAAATAAAGCTCAGCATGTACTACTGTGATTTCCTACGCACCTCAGTTCTCATTCACATCTCTCCTCAGGTGGAGACCGAAATCGCCATGTGCTCCAGGGGGCAGTATTTTGGGGAGTTGGCTCTGATCACCAATCAGCCTCGGGCTGCTTCTGCAGACGCTGTTGGAAATACGAAGTGTTTAGGTAGGAACATGCCTGATCTGATGTCATTTATTCATCAGGGACACGTTACCTTTTAGGTACACGTAACAGGTTGGTATATGGTGTGAGGCCAGTTTCATAAAACAGCTCCTGGGTGAAGTTAGTGATGGAGGGGCAGTTCCTCGACTCCAGCCTGTCTGGGAGTCAGTTCGGCTCTAGGCTAACGACTCCAAGAGTCTGTATGCTTGGAGTAAAAACTTTGTCCCTCCAGCCAAATACTCTTCTCATCTATAGAGCAGCTGCACCCAGAAGGAGGTGTGGGATTGCAGTGCTGTTGGGAAGGAAGATAAAGGTTACCAGGAACAACAAATGATGATAAATTTAGACTGATATGATCAATATTTATTGAGCTACACATACAGAAGTAGTGTCTCTCAGTATGGTGTCGGGCCACCGTGTTTGCTAACCCAACATGCCAGACGTCTCGACATGGAGTTGTAGAGGTTCCTAATGGTGTCCTGTGATAATTCATCCCATGCAGCTTGAACATTTTCACACAGTTCCTGCAGATGGTGCGGTAGGGGTGGAGGTGGAGTGAAACCAGGCCTTCTGGACGTGTGACAACAAACCGTTCATCTTGGCGCTGACCATGGTGCCTCCACACGGATTGGTTGGTCGTCTCCACCAAGACAAAAGCGGGACTTGTCACTGAAGATGACCCGCTGCCATTCTGAGTCACTCCATGACAGTCTGGCACGACACCATTGCAGTCTTTGGTGACGGTGATGTGGTGTTAAGGACAGTCGTCGTAACGGTCTGTGTGCATGTAGTCCTGCGTGGGGCAGCCGTCTGCCAGTGGCGCTGGAACTAACAGGATGACTCATGGAGGCATCACTGCTTGCTGAATGTCTGTAATTGTGGCTGTTGGGTCAGTCAGGTACAGCGATAAGGCCCATCCTTGCTTACGTCATATGTGCAGTCGAGCGTGAAGCGTAAATCATTTGCATGTCTCACAATGTCACCTACACACCAAGTTTCATTCCTGCCGGTTGATTCCCTCTGGGTACAGATATTCTTTTGACGCTGCGTGCATGAAGAAATAATCAGTATTTCATTTTGTGAAATAATCGGTAGCTGGAGTCGAGAGTTGGTCGACTTTAAAAAACCCGGAGGCCCAGAGAACACGCAAACTCTGCTCAACACTAGTACACAAATGACCACACCTGGCCAACACACTCCAAACACACGGCCCTCCTGTACAATATCACCGTATGTCGTCGTGTTACTATGGCGGTTGGAACCCTCAGTGCTGAAGGGGGAGCTAGAGGACAGATCAGAGCAGATCTACTGTTATTCCAGCAGCCCGAACACCTTTACCTGCTCTTCTGGAATGAAAAGGTGATAATGTGTTGTGTATGTTCATGTAAGTGAACCGCTGCTGCGCGAGACTCTGCTCGTCTGCTTTGGCAGTTATGAAGGCATGCCGGTGGTAAGAGACAGTTCTGCCCGGCAATGTCATTACAGCGCCCCCTGCTGTCATGCTCAGAATGCAGTTCGCACTAGCACTGTGTTGTTAGTTGCGTTGTGACACATTTTTACCACAACAACATGAAACCCGTGTCCGCGTTGTCCCTAGAAAGCCGCGTTTGCGTCCTTGTGTGAAGTATAAACATGTTCAGACGGATCGGCTGAGCGCTCATTTTCTCAGCTGACAGGCCGAGCAGCTCCTTTGCTATCACAGCCTCCAATTTAGAGTACCTACTTCATGGTTCTCTGGAAAACAGCAATCTAGAACTTCAGCTGAATGTGTTACAGGCTTCAGATGAACATGTTTTAGTGCCTCAAGTAGAGTTTCAAGCAGGTCCTTCCCGTGCAGCGGTCCTGTCTGTCACTGTCACTGCCTGTACCTGTTTTACCTAATCTTAATTATTTTGCTTTTTAGCTCATGCTTTTTTATTTGTTTGTTGTTTATGTTTTTCCATTTACTTTTATTAGTATTGTTATTAAACATTCTTTTTTTTTGTTTTGTTTTTTTTACTTTTATGTTTTTTTTTTTTTTTTTTTGGTCATATGATAGTTTTAGCTTTTTATTATCTGTCTTGATTAATTTTGCATTAGTCTTATCACTTTATTTTATTTTCCTTACCCTTTCATTATTATTTTTTTTATTCTGATTATTTAATAGTCGGTTTTAGCCTCATTTTACATTTTCTTGATTGATTTTAGTTTTTGTTTTAAATATCTTCTCTGCTACATTGTTTTTCTCTATTGTTTATTTTCATTTTTATTTTTACCTTCTTAATCTTCTTATTTGAACTCCTATGAATTAAATCTTAATTTGATCTCTTTTTTTTGGTTACATTATATGTTTAAATTGCTTCCGTTTTAATGTTCTTAGCTTGCTTAAATTTGTTTGTTGTTATTTATATGGTGATTAAATATTGTTTCTGTTTTTTTTCTTAATCAATCCCTGTTCACTGTAAACGCTCGGCTACGTTGAAAATGAGGGTCACCCTCAATGTACCTCCGAGTCCAAATAAAGGTTGATTGATTGATTGATAACAGGGGCCCAATAGAAATGCTCTGAAATTCCTGGGATATAAAACCTTGGAGATCCTCATACCTGTCTGTGTGTGTGTGTGTGTGTGTGTGTGTGTGTGTGTGTGTCTATACAGTGTATGTGTAATGTATGGCTCTGATGACTCTAACGTTCTCGCTCTGACTCCCCAGTGATGGACGTGAAGGCGTTTGAGAGGCTACTGGGTCCCTGTAAGGACATCATGAAGAGAAATATCGCCAACTACGAGGAGCAGCTGGCCAGACTGTTTGAGAGGGACACACATGTGCACACAGAGGCTTCAGACGTTCCGCCGAGCTCTCCGGAGATCCTGCATTAATATAAATGCTGTACGTTTTCCAGCGTGAGGTTTCATCAAGGCCTTAATTACAGCACGTCTGCTTTTGACCTGGAGTAACTTTATTAATGGGGGGTTTAGCATTTATAGTGTTTTATATGTCAGGATGTTTTAAACCGGAGCACGGTCTGGGGTTTAAACGGCTCCTGGTGTATGAGAACAGTGTATGTGTTCTGTAATGCGTATCTCTGTGTTCCCGTGTTCCTGTGTGTGAGTACAGCCGTGTGCGTTTCCTCCCACTCAGTCATGTCTGTACAGTGCTGAGCATTTATAAGACATACGTTCTGGATGGGCATGTTCATGTTCCAGTGGGAATCCTGTTATGTTTATATGATGGAACATAAATACCCACATTACCTCGTGATGTACTCGCTGCCCTTTATATCGTCACCCGAGCTGACGTCGATCATTCTCTGTTCTGTTCTTTCTCAGCTACACTGCTGTACGTGTGCTTCATGGAGGTTTTGTTTAGTCAGTGCCGTAAAATCAACCGCCGAGTTTCCATTCAAACGTTTCACTAATGTTATGCACGTTTACCGAATTAGTTTGGCCGATTCGGTCTCCATCCACTGCAGGCGTGTAGAGAAGCTTTAGATGATCCAGCTGCTGTGATTAGGAGCTGTACTAACTGAGTGAGATGGAACTGGGTTCCTGCTGTAAGTAGATCATCTTTACAGACGTTTACTCTCTTTTTATGGCCGTGAGGCTCCGAGACCCTGGGCAGGACGAGCAGTGACCACCTAATAAGGGCTGAAACCTCTGTACCAACTCCACAACGTCCACCTGACAGACGCACTGGACAGTTCATTGTGCAGAGACAGTTTTCAAACATGCTTTGGGTTCGGCCTTTCATAATGTCCAAATCATCCTTCAGAAAGCTGGCCCTCATGATCAGACTCTCTGTAGCAGCAGTCGTTTCCAGTCACCAGCCGTTCACTCGTCAGAGAACCTCCACTGTGGTATTCGAGCCGCTCACTTGTGCAGTGCGGGGTCGTCGGTGAAGCGTTTGGTGCGAGTGTAACAGCAGGTTACCGTTGTGTATGTGCTGTATGACCAGGAATAAGATCAGGTGGAACAGAATCATGTGACTTTTGCCTTCATACGTCATCGTTTATTAGAATAGCGCTTTTCCATCAGCCTTGTTTCCTCCATGTTTCAGCTTTAGCGAAGCCTCTAACTTCTAGTTCTAACTTTCCCACTTCGTCCCAGTACGGAAACTCAGTTTCTGGCATCTGGGTGTTTTAGGTATTTGGGGTTTTTAACCCACATGTTCAGAATTCGCAGAAAGTTGGGGGATGGAAAATTTGCTACTAATGACGTAACTGCAATTAACTGCACATATAGATTATCCAGTCCGTAGATAAAGTCGCAGTGACGTACAGTCCACAGGTTGGACCCGGATAATGGAAAACTGAGAAGTAAGACTTTGATGTAATATGTAAACACTGCTATAGCTTCGCTAATCACTGTTCAGCTCATAAGTGGCCACTAAACTGCAAAACAGCCTGTCTGTCACATTTACACATTTCTAAGCAATTATTTTAGCTTATGGACGTTCAACCTCGCCTGCTCCTGCTGAAGTTATAAGGACCGTTCCAGCACTTACCATGCAGAGCAGCCAATCAGAGTAGAACTAGTTTACATACACTGTATTGCCAAATGTATTCACATTCGCAGTGTGTAGAGAGCTTCATGGAATAGGTTTCTGTGCCAAGCAGCTGCATCCAAGCCTTACATCACCAAGCGCAATGCAGAGTGTGGAATGCAGTGGTGTAAAGCACCGCCACTGGACTCTAGAGCAGTGGAGATGTGTTCTCTGGAGTGACCAATCATGCTTCTCCGTCTGGCAATCCGATGGACGAGTCTGGGTTTGGCGGTTGCCAGGAGAACGGTACTTGTCTGACTGCATTGTGCCGAGTGTAAAGTTTGGTGGAGGGGGGATTATGGTGTGGGGGTGTTGTTCAGGACTTGGNGGGTTGTTGTTCAGTAGTTGGGCTCGGCACCTTAACTTGGCCCCCAAGAGATTCCGGACAATTTCATGCTCCCGACTTTGCGGGAACAGTTTGGGGATGGCCCCTTCCTGTTCCAACATGACTGTACACCAGTGCACAAAGCAAGGTCCATAAAGACATGGATGAGGGAGTTTGGTGTGGAAGAACTTCACTGGCCTGCACAGAGTCCTGACCTCAACCCGATAGAACACCTTTGGGATGAATTAGAGCGGAGACTGCGAGCCAGGCCTTCTCGTCCAATGTCAGTGTCTGACCTCACAAATGCACTTCTGGAAGAATGGTCAGAAATTCCCATCAACACATTCCTAAACCTTGTGCACAGCCTTCCCAGAAGAGCTGAAGCTGTTATAGCTGTAAAGGGTGGGCCAACATCATATTAAACCCTATGGATTAACAATGGAATGTAGCTCAAGTTCGTATGCGTGTGAAGACAAACGAGCGAATACTTTTGGCATTACAGTGTATCTCAGTTTTAAAGGTGCGGTAACAAAAATGAGCTGTTCAAATGTAGGATTATTGGCCTTATAGTAAACATACAATCTCAACCCACTGCTGATTCTCTCGGACTCGAAATAAGGCCAGACTCAACAGACCCAAACCCATGGAATCCTGAAAAATGACATTTTATTATGTTGAAATGTTTAAAAGGATGTAATGCTCACAGACTTACACAGTTCAAATGTACAAATAGGTCGTACGACAGAAGCGTTGATTTCTTTTTCAGATCAGTTACATTTAAAATCAGACTTTGATTAAAACTGGTTCAGTCTCTTCACAGATCACCATATGTATATATTTATTTCCTCACGGTCATATGAGTCGATGCGCCTCAAACATTCCAGTTTTCTGTTCCCCCTGGAACCGTGTCTGCAGCTGGCTAACGCTCAGGCGATACCCGACCTGTCATATGCTGGCAGGGCCGCTATCGTGGCAGCCGTTGGCCAGGTCGTCGCTCCTGGCCATCTGAAGCTGGGCTACGTTGCCTGTCACTGCCACGCGGATCACCTCCAGCCACCGCCGCTTCTGCTCTTCGGACTCGCAGGCGAAGTTGTGAAGGGATTTCGACTGGCATAGGCGGAAACTGGAGGGAGGGTCCATGGGCCGGGGGGCATCGTCGACACTGTAGCCCAGTAGCGGGATGGTAGACTGGGCTTTGACATCCTGATGAACAGAAGCGGAGCAGTAGAGTTCAAATGACTGCCCACAGAAAAACAAGGAATAGTAACAAGTCCAGGGGCTCAACAGGTTAGCTTCATCAGGGGCCAAGTGGTGGCCAAAATAAGAGAAACTTTTTATGTTAAATTGGGGGCTGTCCTTTACAGACCCCGGAATCTCGCAATTATGTATCCAACTTAAGTGCACCCCAGGTAGAGGTCCCGAGAGCAGAGAAACTTAAGAGTGCCGTAACTCGGAAACTAACATGAGCTCCAAGAAACTAACAAGACCCTCCAGAAGAGCCTGATATGTTAATGAGGGCCCATCGGTTTATTTACCCACCTATACGCCACCTATCAGAAAATTGTAAGGCAGATATAATGCTGGATTATTAACAGATTGATTAGTGTAAATCAGGCATATAGTAAAGTGTGTGTGTGTGTGTATAAGCTTGAGTGTTTATACCAAACCTCCAATAGAGTCTGAATAAAGAATATCAGATATAAACCTGATTAACGCAGCTTAGAAACCACTCAGCGGACCTGTCTGACGACTGTGTGGGCGTAGCTAACAAGCAGCTCGATTGACAGATTTCTATCCAACACTCCTGGCCTGCTCCGCCCCTCATACAGAACCAACACCATTATCCAGCTTTGAGGATAACTGGACCAAACAAAACACGGACCAACAGAAGTGCAGACAGACAGACAGATGGATGGATAGACGGACGGATGAACCAATGGCACATTAATGGAGCGGATGAACAGATAGACAGAAGGACAAAGCAAAGTGCAAAAGAATGGACGGACAGACAAACAGATGTTCAGATGGACGAATGAAGTGGTGCGTGAAGGAATGGACAAACAGATGAGCGGATGGATGGATGGATGAACAAACTAATGGATGAAGCACGATGAACGGTCTAAAGGAACAGACGAATGAGTTATAAGCAGTTACATGCAGACTGAGGTGTTATAACTGCTGCACCTTTAAGGTGGAATGTGAACATTAGAACAAGCAGGTGGTCAACAAGAAGCTGAACATCGGTACCAGAATATAAATGCTGCACTATTTAAGGTGGAACAGGGAGATTAACAGGAAGCTGGCGAATAAGAAACTGATCTGACGCAGCCTGGTAGTGTTAGTGCTGGTGGTGTTAGTGCTGGTGGTGTTTCTGATTATTAAAATATCCTACCTGGAGTTTTATGGGAGGAGCTACTGATAATAAGTTCTACGGTACAACATTCCAAAAAGGGTTCTTCTTCCTACATCTAGAGCCCCCTAATTCGACCTGCTGCTTCAGTGTAACAGCGTGAGAGTCTCTCTCTACAGCCAGTGTGTGGTGTGTCTGTTCTGGGCTACTGTAGAAACATGGTGGTGGTAGTCTCTGCTGGAAGACAAGCTGCTCCTATGTAGATATGAAGGCTCGTTCTAAGATATCTAGAACATGATGATTTCTGATAATACCTAAATCCCACACGCTGGAAGCTGGTTAGGCAGGATGAGATGAAGCTGCTGAGAGGAGCTGTACGTGGGGAGACTCACCTGTGGAGCACCGTAAACATACAGCACCACAGCCTCCTTCTGAGGAATCACACACCAGACTCTCTGCCACGGCCGGGCTTTCTCACTGTACAGCAGGAAACCACACACCAGACTGCTGCCCGAGAACTGAGCTGCTTCAATCTGAGACGGAGAGAAACAACACCCAACTGCTCAGGGGAACTCCACCAGTGTTTTAGAATTCCTGCATAATTAATCAGTCCAGACGTAAACTGGGCCATTCAGATTGGTGTGGTGTGAAACACAGTGGTGGTGAATGGAACCAGACGTCCCCCTCTAAAAGCTTCCTCACAGAAAGTTACTACATGAGATGGTTATGAATACGCTGCCTGATGTCTGAGACGTCCGTGTAGGTTTAGACAGTCAATAAAATGTCTGTATGTGTGTTCTAGACATGGAGAACCCTGGTTCCCATCACACTCTGTTTACACCTGCTCTCGATCACTCTGTTTACATCTCACACCAAACCCGCTCTCACTCACTCTGTTTATACCTTACACCAAACCCGCTCTCACTCACTCTGTTTATACCTTACACCAAACCCGCTCTCAATCACTCTGTTTACACCTCACACCAAATCCGCTCTCAATCACTCTGTTTACACCTCACACCAAACCCGCTCTCAGTCACTCTGTTTACACCTCACACCAAACCCACTCTCAGTCACTCTGTTTACATCTCACACCAAACCCGCTCTCAATCACTCTGTTTACACCTCACACCAAGCCCACTCTCAATCACTGAGCACACTGGGCAACATCCACAATGCAGGCTGGAGACAGTAAGAGAACCCCTGAATTTAAAGGCCTGTAGATCCTCCTTTAGCTGCTAATAAGATCTGCACAATGGTGAGAGTTTGGACCGTTCTCCTGCAGGTGTGTTTCAAATTACCAGTATTTCCGGGGTGTCCTGCTGGCACAGCCCCCTTCAGGGCCTACCACAGCATCT
Source organism: Semaprochilodus insignis (assembly GCA_034552555.1). Classification (NCBI taxonomy): domain Eukaryota; kingdom Metazoa; phylum Chordata; class Actinopteri; order Characiformes; family Prochilodontidae; genus Semaprochilodus; species Semaprochilodus insignis. The sequence continues at coordinate 34,211,767 of CM067474.1, forward strand.
CCGTAGGGTTCAGGTCAGGACTCTGACTCTGCTATTCCAGAACCCAGATCTTCTTCTTTGTGTCATTTGTGCTGTGGGTCATTGTCTTCTGGCATCAACCACTGTCTCTTTAGCCTGAGGTCATGGACTGCTGCCCTTACATTCTCCTGTAAGATGTTCTGATGGACCTTTGAATTCATTGTCCCCTCAATGATGGTGTCCAGACCCTAAGGCAGCAAAGCAGCCCCAAACAATGATACTGCTTCCATCATGCTTCACAGTTGGGATGAGGTGCAGTTTACCACAGGTTGTTTATCACCTCTTTCAGGGTTACCTGTTGTGCTCTTTCAAGTGATCC
>CM067474.1:34212165-34228632 GCA_034552555.1 Semaprochilodus insignis
TCACACCAAACCCGCTCTCAATCACTCTGTTTACACCTCACACCAAAGGCGCTCTCAGTCACTCTGTTTACACCTCACACCAAACCCGCTCTCAGTCACTCTGTTTACATCTCACACCAAACCCGCTCTCAATCACTCTGTTTACACCTCACACCAAACCCGCTCTCAATCACTCTGTTTACACCTCACACCAAACCCGCTCTCAATCACTCTGTTTACACCTCTCACCAAACCCGCTCTCAGTCACTCTGTTTACACCTCACACCAAACTCACTCTCAGTCACTCTGTTTACACCTCACACCAAACCAGCTCTGATTCACTCAGGCAGAAGTCTTTATGAATTCCTCCTCTAACTGATAAAAAGCTCATTTTCCTCCCTAACAGTAAAGGAGGAGAGCGTGCACACACCTCCAGGATGCCTCGTTTTTTGGCCTCAGTTCGCTCCTCGCTGGCAGTTCTTCCCGTCAGGATGGAATAACAGTCCTTACACACCTTATTCATCCGGTTACCGTCATACTGCAGAGCAACCTTGTAGTCCGAGCACCTCCAGCACACCACCTGCGGTAAAGCAGAACATCACAGAGTGGTCAGTTCCCACACCTGCTCAGAGTAGGAATATGATGGTGTGGTGAAGATCAGCAACCCCGGTGCTCACATAGCCGCACGCTCTGCAGTGGTGTCTTCTCCGGGTCAGAGCGTTGAAGTGCTCTTTGCACTTCATGCACATGGTCACCTCGTTGTCTCTGATCCAGCGTGGGGCTCTTCTGCCCAGCTCCTCGGTCTGCACAGACACAAACAGTGGAGACACATCTCACCAAACACAAACACTCTGTGTTGGGTATACAATAGACGGGGACAGAGTAGCCCAAACTAGCACCTCCGCAGAACCAACCAGAGCAGAAGAACATCAGAGAAACTACTATACACTCAGAGCGGGATTACAGTGGTGGTGATGGGAACCAGGGTTCTCCATGTCTAGAACACACATATAGACACTTTATTGACTATCTAAACCACCAGTGGACCTACACGGGTCTTCTGAGTGTAATATGGAATGTTGATGATGGGAAAATCTGGAAAACCTGGAAATAATACGTTTTCTTTGGGGGACTATTTTGCCTCACAGCGCCCTGCAGCATGTATCCCTCCACCATGAATGGAGTTTAAGGCTGAAATCTCCTCCAAACTATCATAAACAGCGTCTCAGACATCAGGCAGCGTATTCATAACCATCTCATGCAGTAACTTTCTGTGAGGGAGCTTTTAGAGGGAGACGTCTGGTTCCATTCACCACCACTGGGAACAGTTCTAACTGTATCTAGAACAAAGCGTTTCACACTGAACCCAGTCTGAATGACAGTTTTCTTTCCTAAATGACGCAGGAATTTTTGTATTTAATAAATAAGTACTGAGTAACTAATTGATCTACAGTGGAATATCTTAGAAAATCCAGGACATGAGGACTGTACGGTTCTGTTCTTCTCTCACCAAAGCTCCAAAAGTCAGAGATGTGACCATCACAGAGCTCTGCTTACTGCTCACTAATGTACTGGAGGAGCACTAACAACATTACCATTAGATCATACTCAGCAGAGAACCAGCCCAGCAGTGCTGTACTGAGGAACATGTACTGGAGTACAGGAGATGCTCCTCAGCTCTGCTGCCCACACAGACACACAGCTGTACTTACAGACACGTCCTCCTCCACCTCTTTAGATGCAGACTTGAAGGTCTCGTTCTTCTTTTGGAACGTTTGAATGGTCTGCTGGAAAGCCTGGAGACAAACACAGCATCATCTGCAGATCTACACAAACCCACAGCAGGAAGAACATGAGGGGGTACCTCACTGCAGGACCTCAGTTTGGAAGCAGCACTAACATCACTAACTTCAGATTGATTTCATTTATAAGTCGTATTTGATTTAAGAGTATGTTTATGTATACAGAGTTTCGTTTAGGCCTCACTCTGCTTCAGTGATTAGGTCAGTGTCTGTGATCAGGAGAGGGTCATGTGTTTGGGGCACTATAGCTCTGAATCATGATTCTGACAGGTATGGCCTGCTTCCACACTTCCACCCTGTAGGGTATGAGCAGACAGGTACCTGGATCCAGTCGTCCTTGTCCTGCTCAGAGCTGTGAACGGAGGAGAGCGGTGCTCATTACTCAGAACGGTTCTGGTAGACTGATAGAGGGAGGAGTCTGAGTTCTGCTCACCTGGCCTGAAGCTCCAGAGTGCGCTCTTTACCTGAGACCTGAAAGGTGTGAGGGTACGCATCGTTCACCGTCTCCACCACCTTTATACCCTCGATGCCCACCCGAGTGCGCACGGTGAACCGCTGACCCAGCAGGCTGAACTTGGGCACGCAGACCAGCAGCATGTTGTTGAACTGGACAGACAGACAGACAGATCTTAAACCCTGGGGCCATATTACACAAACATTCCCAGTAACATACATGACATACGTGCATTCTCAGCTTCAGTCAAGCAGTTTAAGTTTTCCCAACATGATTCCTAAACTATTAATTTCAGGTCAGGACCACCACAGAGCAGGTATTATGTGGGTGGTGGATCATTCTCAGCACTGCACTGACACACTGACGTGGTGGTGGCGTGTTAGTGTGTGTTGTGCTGGTGCACAGTGCAGTGTTGGTCATCCTCTAGTCCTTCATCAGTGGTCACAGGATGTTACCCACAGGAGGTCGGCCCGCAGGATGCTGCCCCGCAGGACACTGCCCACAGGACGCTGGATAGTTTTGGTCGGGGTACGATTCTCAGTCCAGCAGTGACACTGAGGTGTCCAGCAGCACTGCTGTGTCTGATCCACTCACGCCAGCACAACACACACTAACACACCACCACCACCATGTCAGTGTCACTGCAGTGCTGCGAATGATCCACCACCCACATAATACCTGCTCTCTGGTGGTCCTGTGGGGGTCCTGACCATTGAAGAACAGGGTAATAAAGTATACAGAGAAACAGATGAACTAACATAGATACATATACACTAATAAAAGGACATAGAACATGTGAGGCTCCGCACTATTTTGAGTAACATCCTAGTTGTGATTTGGCTGCAGGAACTGATGTTAAAGCCTCGCAGTTGTCACTGGTTACCTGAGCACTGTTTACCTGAGCACTCAGCAACGGCAGCACTTACAGCTGCCTGGGGCAGCTCTAACATTTCACAAACAGACAGCCTGAACACTTCCCCCTATCAGATCGCTTGGACTCTGTTGCATTATTGCTCTGCATATAGAACATGTGACTGGTATCATTAAAGCAGGTACTGCACACGTTCTCTAGTGTCTTACCAGGTAGAGGTACCTCTCCATGGCTGAGGTGTTCCTTGCCGCCAGCTTCAGGATTTGGCCTTCTTTAATGAGCTCGTTAGAGGCATTCACAATGTCCTCCTCCCCTCCAAGCATTTCATAGATCTCCAGGAGCTTCTTAAGGTTCTCCTGAGGAACAAGCAGAGAATCCGGTATTGATACACCTTGGAACCGAAGTCATCCACAGTACTCATATGGATGACTCCAAAGTTAGAAGTCATTGCATCTTAATCAGCTGTCGGAGAGGTTAATGCAGAGGACACGCCCAGCATGAGAGATCAAAGAGAACGCCCTGCAGTCAGGCTAACGACGGTGGCCACTTACCATTTTGCGGATGGCGGTGTTGGAGTGAGTGGCCGCCATGGAGATGGTCTGTAGAGACTCTGTGGAGCGACATTAAAGGGGAGTTTATCTGCGAGGGAGCTTTTAGAGGTGGACGTCTGGTTCCCCATCATCCCCACCGTGAAACTGACTTTCTCCAGAGTGGAGCGTTTCACACCGGACCACCCTGGAGGGCTCTGTTTACAGGTTAGCTAATTAATTAAGCAGAAAATTTGCTGGAATTTCCCTGTAAGAGAAGTGATTCCTGAAACTCGAGAGTGGAAGTGAAAACAAAGGGCCCGGACGTGAAGCGCACCATCGTTAGTTCAGCCTGAATGGACATATTGTTCTAGCTGCTGTCTCATCGGCCTGACAATGTCAGATCAGTACACGGCCTGGCCACAGAAAAGGTCACTGGTTAGATCTAAGTGAATATTTAAGAGGCTCTGATTGGATAATTACTGCCGTGGTTAATGTGCTTCTTTTGCTCCTGACTGACTCAGTGAGCAGCTTCTCATTCCTTATTCTCCCATGTGGGGAGTATCTGCTGGACCTGTAAAAGATCTTACTATGTGTCAGGAAGTAAGATTATTGTCCTGCTTCAACCATAGAAAACTATTAAGGAGAAGCTGGAATACCTGGAATTGGGTTCAGAACTGTTTGTTATTAACACCTGAAAGGAGAGAGGAGAACCGGGAACTTCACAGACAAAATCCTGAATGAGTGTGAAGGGAGATCAATTAAACTCCTGGTAAAAGTAAAACTGGACAGTAGAATTCAGAACTTAACACTGGAACCTGGATTAATCACAGTCTGAGTATCTAAACCTGGATTAATCACAGTCTGAGTATCTAAACCAGGATTAATGACAGTCTGAGTATCTAAATCTGGATTAATGACAGTCTGAGTATCTAAACTTGGATTCATCCCAGCCTGAGTATCTAAACCTGGATTAATCACAGTCTGATTATCTAAACCTGGATTAATCACAGTCTGAATATCTAAACTAGGATTAATCACAGTCTGAGTATGTAAATTTGGATTAATCCCAACCTGAGTATCTAAACCTGGATTTATCCCAGCCTAAGTATCTAAACCTGGATTTATCCCAGCCTGAGTATCTAAACCTGGATTTATCCCAGCCTGAGTATCTAACCCACCTGGATTAATCCCGGCCTGAGTATCTAAACCAGGATTAATCACAGTCGGAGTATCTAAACCTGGATTAATTCCAGTCTGAGTCCAAACCCGGATTAACCACAGTCTGAGGATCACTCACTTTGTGCCTGGCTGCGGTCAGGAGCATCCGGCGGGAGTCTCTTCAGGTAATCCTTCAGCAGCAGCTCGTAGCGAGGGACCCTCTGCACGGGCTCCAGCATATGGTGCTGCAGAGTGAGACTGCCGCAGATGTCCTGCTTCTGTAGTGGAACACACAAGCGGACCATGTTCAGCTACTGTTCCGTACAGGAACCTCTTTCTGCTCCGTGTAAACAGGTGCAGCCTGCGGTCAACACACCTGGACCTCCTGGATAACGGCACTAAACTGGGCCGAGCGCTCTGTCCACTGCTTCAGGAGATCCATGGCGTTGTCAAAGTTCTTCACGTACTCTGCGTACATCCTGAGGAACGGAGCGTGCTGCTCCAGGATATCCCCGATCCCAGGCCTGCTCTCCCTGATCCCAGACAAGGAGAGGAGTTACATATTTAATTTTGATACTTTTAGAAGTCAGTTCATCATCAAAACTTCATTTACACTCCAATCATATCACTTTAGTGCTATTCAGAAAGATTTCTGTGAAACTAATACATACATAAATACGAGGGACTGTTTATCACTGCCGTGGAATACATACGATACAACCAACACATTCTTATTTTGAACCAAATGAATGCATGAAGAAGAACGCAGCACAATATTATTACATTTATTAAAATGGATTCCAACATTGTAGAATCTCCACATAATGTAGTACCACCATAAACCACCTCTGTGTCCACTGTATCAGCTCCACTGACCATATAGGACACTCTGTAGTTGTACAGTTCCAGACTGTAGTCCATCTGTTTCTCTGTATACTTTATTACCCTGTTCTTCAATGGTCAGGACCCCCACAGGACCACCAGAGAGCAGGTATTACAGGGGTGGTGGATCATTCTCAGCACTACAGTGACACTGACGTGGTGGTGTTGTGCTGGTGTGAGTGGATCAGACACAGCAGTGCTGCTGGACACCTCAATGTCACTGCTGGACTGAGAATCGTCCACCAACCAGAACTATCCAGCCAACAGCGTCCTGTGGGAAGAGTCCTGTGAGCAGCGTCCTGCGGGTGGCGTCCTGTGGGGCAGCGTCCTGTGGGAAGAGTCCTGTGGGCAGCGTCCTGCGGGCAGCGTCCTGCGGGCAGCGTCCTGCGGGCAGCGTCCTGTGTCCACTGATGAATGACTAGAGGATGACCAACACTGCACTGTGCAGCAGCAGATGAGCTATCATCTCTGACTGTACATCTACAAGGTGGACCAGCAAGGTAGGAGTGTCTAATAGAGTGGACAGTGAGTGGACACAGTGTTTAAACACTCCAGCAGCACTGCTGTGTCTGATCCACTCACACCAGCACAACACACGCTAACACACCAACACCACGTCAGTGTCACTGCAGTGCTGAGAATGATCCACCACCCACATAATACCTGCTCTCTGGTGGTCCTGTGGGGGTCCTGACCATTGAAGAACAGGGTAATAAAGTATACAGAGAAACAGATGGACTACAGTCTGGAACTGTACAACTACAGAGTGCTCCTATATGGTCAGTGGAGCTGATACAGTGGACAGTGAGTGGAGATACAGGGAGGTGGTCATAATGTTATGCTTGATGGGTGTATCGTACAGAGCTATGCTATATAATCTACATGAGATACAATAATGTTATAATCTATGTAATATAATAAAATTAGAAAATATCTTGTTACATTAACTTACAGTGTAAGGATGTACATTATATGGCCAAAAGTATATGGACACCTGAATACGACACCTATATGAGCTTGTTGTCCTACTCCGAAACCACGAACATTAACACAGAGTTCCCCCCTTTGTGGCTATAACAGCCGCCACTCTTCTGGGAAGCTCTCCACAAGATTCCAGAGTGTGTCTGTGTCCATTCAGTCCAAAGAGATACTGGTCGAGAAGGTCAGGCTCACAATCCGTGTTCCAGTTCATCCTAAAGGTGTTCATTAGGGTTGAGGGGGTCAGTACTCTGTGCAGGCCACTGGTATTCCTCCACACCAGCCTCCTCAGTCAATGTCTTTACGGATCTGGCCTTGAGCACAAGGACACAGTCATGCTGGAACAGGAAAGAGTTCTTCCCCAAACTGCTGCACAAAGCTGGAGGCATAGAACTGTGTAGAATGTCTTTGTGTGCTGCAGCATTAACACCACCCTTCACTGGAACTAAGGGTCCGAGCCCAAACCCTGAGACCCCCCCCCCCCCTCCCCGACCCTAATTATCCCTAATGATCCACAGATCCTGTGCTGATGTTGCTTCCAGAGGCAGTCTGGAACTCTGTAGTGAGTGATGCCATTAAACTGTTGTTGCTCCTAGAAGCTTCTATTTCTCAGTAATAGGACTTACGGTTGTCTGGGGTAGCTCTAGCAGGACAGAGATTTCGTGATCTGGTTTGGGGTAAAGGTTCGTCTTCTGGCTCCTCTGAATGTACTACCCAGTCTACTGGCATTGTGTCTATGGAGGCTGCAGGACTATGTGCTCAATGTTATACACCTGTAAGCAGTGGGTGCGGCTAAAACACCTGAAGTCAGTCATTAGGAGGGGTGACCACATACTTTTGACCAGTTAGTGTTTCCTGATGTGCTTGTGATTACCACTGGCTCATCCTGGTCTCCAGATCAGGCAGAAGGAACTGGCTGTGAAAGGCATAGATGCAGGCCACGTTACCGAAGATGCCCTTCACCACATCCACAGGAAACGTACCTTTCGCTGCTTCCTGAGTGAGCTTAGCACAGAACACCTGTACACGAAGAATAACACATATTTACATACAAACATCAAAGAGCCCTGACATTACCCAGCATGAGACAGTCACTCACCTGATCCAGCAGATAGAGACGACTAACGTAGGCTCTCTCGGTGAGCAGGAGCTCGTTGGCGACCTTATACAGCTTCTGCTCATTGGTCTCTTCCTACAGAGGGAGAGAGAGAGAGAGGCAGAGAGAGAGACAGAGAGAGATAGACAGAGAGAGAGAGAGAGAGAGAGAGAGAGAGAGAGAGAGACAGACAGACAGACAGAGAGAGAAAGACAGAGAGAGAGAGACAGAGAGAGATAGACAGAGAGAGAGAGAGAGACAGAGAGAAAGACAGAGAGAGAGAGACAGAGAGAGATAGACAGAGAGAGAGAGAGAGACAGAGAGAAAGACAGAGAGAGAGAGAGAGAGAGAGAGATAGACAGAGAGAGAGAGAGAGACAGACAGACAGACAGACAGACAGAGAGAGAGAGAGACAGAGATATTACAGTCCTGTATCTCCATTTCTCCCCTGTGATGGACTGGCAGCCTGTCCAGGGTGTTTCCTGCCCTTCGCCCAGTGAGTGCTGGGATAGAATCTAGCACCCCCCACCACCCAGGAGGATAAACGTCTAAAAGGATGAATGAATAAATGAATGAATGAATGAATATTCACTATATTGCCAAAAGTATTCGCTCGTCTATCTTCACATGCATATGAACTTGAGCTACATCCTATTTTTAATCCACAGGGTTTAATATGATGTCGGCCCACCCTTTGCAGCTATAACAGCTTCAGCTCTCCTGGGAAGGCATCCACAAGGTTTAGGAATGGGTTTATGGGAATTTCTGACCATTGTCCCAGAAGCGCATTTGTGAGGTCAGATACTAATGTTGGACGAGAAGGCCTGGCTCGCAGTTTCCACTCTAATTCATCCCAAAGGTGTTCTATCGGGTTGAGGTCAGGACTCTGTGCAGGCCAGTGAAGTTCTTCCACACCAAACTCACTCATCCATGTCTTTATGGACCTTGCTTTGTGCACTGGTGATGTAAGGCTTGGATGCAGCTGCTCGGCCATGGAAACCCATTCCATGAAGCCCTCTACCTCTACACACTGTTCTGAAGGCCACATGGAGTTTAGTGTTCTGTAGTGATTGACTCTGCAGAAAGTTGGTGACCTCTGCGCACTATGTGCCTCAGCATCCGCTGACCCTGCTCTGTCATTTTACGCGGTCTACCACTTCGTGGCTGAGTTGCTGTCGTTTCCAATCGCTTCCACTGTGTTGTAATCGCACTGACAGTTGACTGTGGAATATTTAGTAGTGAGGAAATTACACAACTGGACTTGTTGCACAGGTGCCATCCTGTCACGGTACCACAGTGGAATTCACTGAGCTCCTGAGAGCGACCCATTCTCTCAGTAATGTCTGTAGGAGCAGTCTGCATGTCTAGGTGCTTGGTTTAATACACCTGTGACCATGGAAGTGATTGGAACACCTGAATTCAATGATTTGGATGGGGGAGTGAATACTTTTGGCAATATAGTGTAGGTGTATAATGGTGAATGAATGAATGAATGTATGTATGTATCTCCATTCTTGCCTCCGTTTTTATGCGTATGAAGAAGCTGATGTTTATCTCTAATGCAGACAAACAAGAACATACTGTCACACAGCTGCTGGGGTCTTAACCCATGCTACGTCCTTTTAGTAAGTCTCTGCATGGCCCTGCCCCCTCTTACTCTCCAGCAGGCACTCCTCCCTCATCAGACTCGCCTTTGTTCAAAGCTCCTCCCTCTAAGCTGTGTACTTGTGGTGATAAGGGATTCGGTGTAGCTGGCCCCACACTGTGCAACAGTCTCCCTTCGGAGTTGCGTGCTTGTTCATCTGTGACGATGTTTAAAGCTAGTCTTAAAGTCTAAATCTAAATCCCGGAACACCGGAACCATCTCACACCCAACCCGGTCTCAATCACTTTGTTTACACCTCACACCAAAGCCGCTCTCAATCACTCTGTTTACACCTCACACCAAATCCGCTCTCAATCACTCTGTTTACGCCTCTCACCAAACCCGCTCTCAATCACTCGGTTTACACCTCACACCAAACCTGCTCTCAATCACTCTGTTTACACCTCACGCCAAACCGGCTCTCAATCACTCTGTTTACACCTCACACCAAACCCGCTCTCAATCACTCTGTTTACACCTCACACCAAAGCCGCTCTCAATCACTCTGTTTACACCTCACACCAAACCCGCTCTCACTCACTCTGTTTACACCTCACGCCAAAGGTGCTCTCAGTCACTCTGTTTACACCTCACGCCAAACCCGCTCTCAATCACTCTGTTTACACCTCACACCAAAGCCGCTCTCAGTCACTCTGTTTACACCTCACACCAAAGCCGCTCTCAGTCACTCTGTTTACACCTCACACCAAACCCGCTCTCAGTCACTCTGTTTACACCTCACACCAAAAGGACTGATGTCCAAAAGGACGTGATAATGGGGTACTGGACGAAGGGTGGTAGCATCTTGGAAACCACTAACTTAGTGGGATGTTCTAGAGCTGCGGTAGTGGTGTACAGAGAATGGACTTCTCACACGGTGAGTTCCTCCCAACAGCATTGATGCCAGAGGGGAGCAACGACTCCAGTTAGTGGTTAGACAACTCCAGGTACAGAGCAATCGACACTGCACAGTGGAGCAGTTAGGCTCTATAATGAACACAGGAGCACCGAGAAAAGTGTCAGGGGTCACCTCTGAAAGAACATTGTTACGTCTGGGCCTGTGAAGCAGACCTACGTTTAAGGCCCCAGTGTTAACCAAGGTTCATCATCCACGCCGCCTCCGGTTTGCAGAGGTGGATGATTGCAGAAGTTTAGGCTTGCCTTCTCAGACAAATCCAGGTTCGTGCTGCACCTCACCTCACAAGGGTGCTGCATGAGTGGTTTCAGGAGCACAACAGTGACTTTGGTGTCTGTCCTGATCTCAATCCACTGGAGCATATCTGGAAACACTTGGATGGCCAGGTTCACCGTGCTGACCCACAACCACACAGTTTGAGGGACCTCAGTGCCCTGCTGCAGTTGGAATGGGCACCTCCGGATATCTTCCGTCACCTAGTACAGTCCATGCCACGACATGTTGCTAGTGTCATCCGAACCAAGGCTGGGTATTCCCTCTGTCGGGTAGGTGGTCATAATATTCTGATATGACTGTGTATATGGGATCATATGTAAACATTCTGCATGGGGAAATGATGCTTTGCATGGTGTATATGGTTTTCTATAGAACCTTATTGAAAATGGTTCTATATAGCACCAAAAAGGGTTCTACATTGACATTGTACCAAAAGCAGAACCCTGTTGGGTGCAAACAGAACCATATACAACACATTCTCCATTAGTTTGAAGAAGCATGTCACTACAAAGAATCATGAAAATGGTTCCTTGAGTGTTCATGGTTCTTTGTGGCACCATTACCTTTATCCTTGAAGAACCCTCAGTTATTCCTATGTGTGTTTGTTCTAATATCAGAGTAAATAAACACCTACTGACCAGATAAACGGGCGGTATTCTGATCAGTTTAGGTTAGTTCTAGTACCTAAATGTGGACTCACTTTAGGATGGTCCTCCTCCATGTTCTCCTCCTGCTCATTGATGTGTGTCTCCTGTTCTCCTCTCTGTTCCAGGGTTCCGTCCGTCTCCGACTGTGTCCTCAGGTCTGAGTCCCGCAGCAGGACTGGCTCTGTGTCTCCGTCCTTTCTCTCTCCAGCATCCTCTGCAGGCTGGACGCCCGTCACATCTCCAGGCTGGTGCTCTGCAGGAGGCTGTGAGGGTCCGAGCAGAGAAGAGACGGTTCTGCCGCCCTCAGCGCTGAAACACAGAGCAGAGAGAGACGGTCTGTGTGGGTGGTACGGAGTTGTGTTGACAGCGATTGTAGCAACCACGAAAGGAAGTGAAAGTGTGGCTGATGAGGAGGAAGCAGAGAGAACTTCGCCGTCCTACTTACCATAAACACACACACACACACACACACACACACACACACCCCTCAGCAGGTACATACTACCCCCCCCCACACCTCAGCAGGTAACACTATCATCCCCCCTCCACTCGCACTGACACTCGCACCCACACATACACACCTCAGCAGGTACACACTACCCTCCCCCCGCCTCCAAACATACTTACACTTGTACCCACACACACACACACCTGTGCTGATACTTTTCTACTGCAGCCTCTCCGCTCATCTCCGTCACAGGTGATCCACACCGGCCTGAAGGAATCTCCCCACACTTTACTGGACTTTGGAGACACGCTGGGTTTGGAAGCACTGCAGTACAAAGAAATACCTTCTAATCATTCCGTCAGGCAACCAACCAACCAATCAGTCGGTCAATTAGTCAATCCATCAACCCCCACACTCACAGTGTAGCAGAGCATCACAATATACCATTATTCTGTGATAATAATAGAGATCAGTCAGAAGCTCTAATTAACTAATTATCTAATTAACACACCAAAACTCTAAATCAATCAATCAGTCAGTCATTAAGCAGAACTAAGAGCTGAAACACAGACACAGAACACAAACGGAGCAACAGCAATAAAAATAATAATAAACAGACAAAATCTATAAAAGAGTGAAATAAAGAAAACCAGCAGCACTGAAACAAACAGAGTGGGAACTGGTGAACTGGTGAACTGGTGAGTTGCTGTTGTATCTCCATGTGACTGCTCAGACGTTGCTAGTCCATGAATCCCACTGACTGTTATTAGCTCACGTTCTAACCGGACCTCGTGGGGAGCAGAATATTGATTCTTTAACAAGTGAATATTCACCATTACAAGCAAACGAGTCAGAACAGCTTCAGGAGATCTTTAGCACACAACGTTTCACTGAGAGACACTTTCACTTCTGCACACATGAGACACGCAGTCATCTCTAGAGTTACCCGTACAGTACTGCTGTTCCCCTAACCTGTGTGGGATCATTTGGGCTCCTAAAGCTACCAGATTCATCAGTACTCTTATTATTGGTTCCGTATGACTGGACAGGAGTTATCTGGGGTTAGTCTCCACCTGTATGTGCCTGTTATACTGTGGTGTCAGTGTTGAGTAAGGAGAAACATTGCACTTTTAAATGAATAATTTTTCTGAACACGGCAGGAGTCAAGACCACCACTCAGCGCTACGGTACAGGTGGGATAGCAGGCCGGTCATCAACATTCCACAGCTCTCCCTGACTGACATTGCATAACTCCGCTGCTAACCAGCCCCACAGCCCAGTACGAAAGGAGCAACACCAGCACACAGATCTGAGTTTACAGTCTGACCTACATGTGTTAAGTCTCTCTTACTGCTTACTACACCTGGTGCTCCATACTGCCCAGCAGGACATCACTCCCCTTCAACCCCACTGTCCCGTCAGCCCCACAAAGACCTTGCAGTCGCTGCACAGAAGAGTGAACATCCACCGATTCGGGCTCGATCACACACACACCACGGGCACTCCGCTTTCTCCACCACCCACAGTGCCTCGGACGCCACAGAGGGTGCTGCATGTGCCCACTGAGCCCTGAGCCTCCCTGCCACCTCTTTCACAGTTTTCAGCTGGACTCTGTTCTCTGGGTTCTGGCAGGGGGGTGGGGTAAGATCCCACTTTTGGCACCACCGTGATGTTGAGCATCACTGGTGTTGAGTAAGAGGGCATGGGTAACATAGAGCTTTAGACAACACAGCAGCAGTGGAGACCACCGCCCAGCGCCACTGAACAGCCAGGATAGCAGGCAGGTCATCAACAGAGTGTTTACAAGCCCTTCTGGGCTTTTCTTACTTTCCCTGCACATCGTGATGCCTTCCTTCTCTTCTCTTGTTTATTGTGCAACTCTCCTTGATGTTAGGCACCAACACTGACCACTAACCAGTCCCACAGTCCAGCACAGAACAACGGGAGGAACACAGATCTATGCTGTGTCCCAACTGTGGACATGTTTTAGGTCTTTCACTGCTGCCTGTGGTGCTCCATGCTCGCCGCACCAGGCGTCCACAGCCAAACAAATATCAGGACACTACAGTACCATCTAACGCCTGGGTTGAGGTTGATAGTGATGAATGATCGGACATGGTTGGGATTATACTGTACTATGTAGCTGTTTCGACAATAAAAGTACTTCTAGTGTGAGAGGGTACCACACCAAACCCCCTCATCCATGTCTTTATGGAGCTTGCTTTGTGCGCTGGTGCACTATGCCCCTAAGCATCTGCTGACCCCGCTCTGTCGCTTCGTGGCTGAGTTGCTGTCGTTCCCAATCGCTTCTACTTTGTTATAATCCCACTGACAGTTGACTGTGGAATATTTAGTAGTGAGGAAATTTCACGACTGGATTTGTTGCACAGGTGGCATCCTATCACGGTACCACGCTGGAATTCACTGAGCTCCTGAGAGCGACCCATTCTCTCACTAATGTGTGTAGGAGCAGTCTGCATGACTAGGTGCTTAGTTTTATACACCTGTGACCATGGAAGCGATTGGAACACCTGGATTCAGTGATTTGGATGGGGGAGTGAATACTTTTGTAAATATAGTGTAGGTGTATAACGCTTCTGTTAGTGTTCATGAAGCATCCTGTTGGTCATTGTGACTATGGAGAGTTAAAGGCGTCACTAATCTAAGAAGCTGTGCTGACCATGTTTTCCTGTATTCTGTTTTAGTAGATGCTGGGATGTGTTCCACTGATATGTATTCTGTCGGGAAGTTTTCCTGGTGATTAATGCCAGTATTTTTCCTTGATGTCCGGTTTATCAGTAGTGTTCTTGGTGATGGTTAGCGCCACCAAAGGTGCTTCACTTTCCTCCTTGTTTAGAGTGACTGCTGATGTGTCACCTAGCAGACAGAGTGATGGTGACAGGGAGGTGGGTTCCTTCAACAGTGGAGTAACTCATTTCCAGAGGTATTGGGTGGGTGTTCAGTACCGTAGGGCATGTCTATAGCTGTCTGGGATGTTTAGTGATCAGTGTGAACAGATTACAGAGTCTACTGTTCCCATTTAAGATCACTTTAGCCCAGTGTAGTGCACCTGTGAATGACTTTATACTGTATAAGGTGGAGGCTGGTGGTGTTTGTCATTTTAAGGCGGAGGTTGGTGGTGTTAGTCATGTTAAGGTGGAGGCTGGTGGTGTTAGTCATGTTAAGGTAAGGGTTGGTGGTGTTCGTCATGTTAAGGCGAGGGTTGGTGGTGTTAGTCATGGTAAGGTGGAGACTAGTGGTGTTAATCATTTTAAGGCAGAGGTTGGTGGTGTTAGTCATGTTAAGGTGGAGGTTGGTGGTGTTAGTCATGTTAAGGTGATGGTTGGTGGTGTTTGTCATGTTAAGGTGGAGGCTGGTGGTGTTAGTCATGTTAAACACATTGGTGAGAACGGTGTGAGTGTCTAAAGTGAGCGGTTAGGATCTTCATGTTCAGCTGCTGCGCCTCCTGTTATGGAGTTTAATGATCATGTGTGAATGATGCTGCTCCCTCTTCAACCCTTCAGGCAAAGTTCTGTGAGGAAGCAGTGGAACCTCATATCTGCCACTGAAACACAACGCAGAACATCCTGATACACACTTCCCATGTGGAGTTCCTCTCTCAGTATTAGCTCCTATTACAGTGATAATTCTCAGTATTATGAGACAAGTAAGTCATAACTAAGAGATTCTCCTCTCTAAACTGCCGATACAAAACATCCATATTCAGGATGTGGGAACTCTGTATCCGTCTGTGAGCTTATAAATTTCCATGTCCAGTTTATGGGGGTATATTATCCACAGAGAAGGTGGGATTACAGCAGAGGAAACCATTATGATGATTTTTCACCCAGGAGCAGAAACTGAGAGATCAGGTGACACGCCTCCAAACCCAAACTGTGGAACTGCTGAAGGAACTGAGGAGCTAAGTGGAAGTGGACGGACACACCTGAACAGTTCCAGTCTGGATTTAGGCCACATCATAGCACAGAGATAGCACTAGTGAGAACTGGAAATGATCGCTCAGTATCAGGTGATCAGGTGACGATCGATCCTGATCTGACCTGAACGCCCTGCTTTCTGATCGGTCCAGCTAAAGCCTTACTAAACTCCAGTTAGTTCAGAACACTGCAGTCAGAGTCCTTACAGAACTAGAACCTGGCCATATCAGCCCAGTCTTATCCACCTTACACTGGGTCCAGTTAAATTCCACATCCAGTATAAATTTCTTCTGCTGACGTATAAAGCTCTAAACGGCCTCGCTCCTCTGTACCTCACTGAACTTATCTCGTATTATGAACCATCACGTGACCTTAGATCACAAAGTGCGGGCTCTCTATTAGCCTAGAATTAACGAAGTTACATCAGGGGCCAGAGCCTTTTCATACAAGGCCTCCCAGCTTTGGAATAACCTACCAGTCAGTGTTCGGGACTCAGACACAGCTTCAGTCTTCAAGTCTAGGCTTAAACCCACCTGTTCAGTTGAGCCTTTGGTAATTAGTTTGCCTGCTAACTGCTAAAACCATGTAGTGCTTTCAGTCCTTCTGTCAGAGCTAACTGTCTGTGTGTTCTCTTTGAGCTGAGCTACTGCCCAAACTCTGTGGTCTGCTGTGGAGCTACTCCTGAGCTAATGCTGCTGCTTCATCTGCCTCGGCTGGGTGCCACTGCCTTCCTCAGTTTGTCTACCATGGAGCTTCTCCCTGTGTAGTGTTGTGCGAGGCCTCACCTGCATCCCGTACGCCCATGCTGCTATTTAATCACAGACTAACTAGACATTTCTTCCTCTAC
>CM067474.1:34278548-34323414 GCA_034552555.1 Semaprochilodus insignis
TGTGTCTGATCCACTCACACCAGCACAACACACACTAACACACCACCACCACGTCAGTGTCACTGCAGTGCTGAGAATGATCCACCACCCACATAATACCTGCTCTGTGGTGGTCCTGTGGGGGTCCTGACCATTGAAGAACAGGGTAATAAAGTATACAGAGAAACAGATGGACTACAGTCTGGAACTGTACAACTACAGAGTGCGCCCATATACACACCACACACACACACTCACATACACACACACACACACACACACACACATTCACACACTCCCACACTCCCACAAACACACACACACACACTCACATATGCGAACACACACATTCACATACACACACACACCTTCACACACTCACACACACACACACACACACACACACACACACACACACCTTCACTCACACCCCCCCCCCTTCTGCAATTCCAAAACAATGTGTGATTGTAGTTGTGTTCCTGCTGTTCTGGCTGCTCCCTCAGTGACTGTGATGTTCACATCTACTAGTCTACCCGCTAATATAACATATACGATATGATATACATATACTACATAACAGCTCTACATATCCTCAGTACAGTGTCCTGAATGTGTCCTGTGTCCTGTTCTGTATGTACTGCTCGGTATTGTCTGCAGTGTGTATACTGTATGGTTTGGTATGTGTGTTTGTGTGTTGCACCATGATTCTGGAGTTCAGAGAATTCTGAATAGAAGTCATTATAACTGCAGGTTATTATTCTTATATGAGACTGGTTCTGCTGTTAATTATACTTTGATGAATATGATAAACATGTCTTTATGTATGGCGATATAATATTTTTGCCTTTCTCGTTCTCTGTTTCTTTATTTTATTTACATGCCGTGAACACGTGCACTCACTAATTCCTTCTTCTTCATTTCTTCCAAGTGAAGCAATTGGATATTGTTGATGATGGACGAGTGATGAGACGATAATGATGCTCTAAAGACACTTTAAAGATCTCTGTGTTGGGAAACAGTACAGATTTACAGAGGACTTATTTACTATTTAACAGATAAATATAAATATGAAATCTATACCGTTCACACAATTTATACTGTTTATACTGTTAATACTGTTTATACCATTAATACTGTTTACACCATTTACACTGTTAATACTCTTTATACCGTTTACACTGTTAGTACTACTTATACCATTTACACTGTTAGTACTATTTATACCGTTTACACAGTTTATACTGTTTACACTGTTAATACTGTTTACACCGTTTACACTGTTTATACTGTTTACACTGTTCACACTGTTTTTACACTTTTATGTTTATGTTAGTGTGTATACATTTATATAGACTAATGTAAACAGATTAAACGGTATAAACAGTTACTTTATTTACATTTTTATCCTGCTTATTTACACTTTTTATCTGTTTATATATAGTTTACTTAAGTCATTCTATCTAGTGAAAGTGTCTTATTCCAATAGCAGATCATTTAACTTGTTTTAAGCAACCAGATAAAATTACTATAAACCAGTAAACATGTACAGAAACAGGTAAACAGCAGTGTCATAATGACAGACTGATCATTTATTATTTTATCAGTATAAACTTCATATAGTCTGTAAACACATCTCCACTGATCCTAAACACAGTTATCTATAATTCATCAAAACGATGACACTATTAACTCAGAAAAGTCACATTTTACATTAGCCACATTTTACATTACATCACTATCTCATACTTAAGAGCTTCTAAAAGCTGCTATCTCATTACAGCGCCACGCCTCATTAAAGCGAGTAACGGCGGTTAGCATAACAGGAGCGCTGCTAATGCTAATCACAGCTCAACCTCCAGATTCCCGTTCCACCTTAAACCCTGCACCACCTTAAACCCTGCACCAGTTCCCTCCTCGCGCAGAGCGGGCCGGCAGTCTGTCTGTCTCACCTCCTGCAGCTGCTCCAGCTCCTGCCTGAGGGCCTCCTGCTCGGCCTCCAGCTCGGCGTACTGCTGCTTCAGGGTCTGGTTTTCCTCCAGCACCGCCAGCCCGCACTCCGCCGCCCGGACCTTCTCCCGGTTTGCCTCCGCCAGCTCCCGGCTCAGCCGCTCCACCTCGGCCCTGTATTGCTCCACAGTTTCCCCGCATCCTCCTCCAGCAGCCATCGCCCCTCGCCTCCTCCAGCCCCTCCCCCTCCTCCTCCGCGGCGGAGCTCCCTTCAGTCGGTCCCGGTAAACGGAGCTCGCATCCCGGCAGCAGCGATAACAACAACGAGCGGCGTTAACTCATCATCTCAGCGCGCGCTGTGCGCGGTCACGGCGGCGGCCCTGCACCGCTTCTTCCTCTTCTTTTTCTGCTTATTCATGGAGCTCAGCGAACACCGGACCGGGCCGGACCCCAACGGGCTGCTCCTGCGCGCTGCCGTCCGTCCGTCCCTCCGGTTGGCCGTGACGTCAGCGCATCCCGATGCAGTCAGGCAGCGCGCGCTCCTCTCTGCTCAGGACCGGAGAAAGAATTAAAGGGCCAATGCCCTGTAAAACTGAACCACCCTTTCATAAGGGAAACACACGCTGTGATGTGATGTAATGTAATGAAATGTGTTGTGATGTGATGCAATGTGATGTAATGCAATGTAATGTAATGTAATGTAATGTAATGTGATGTAATGAAATGTGATGTGATGTAATGTAATGAAATGTGATGTGATGTAATACAATGTAATGTAATGTAATGTAATGTAATGTGATGTAATGCAATGTAATACAATGTAATGTAATGTGATGTAATGTAATGTGATGTAATGTGATGTAATGCAATGCAATGTAATGTGATGCAATGTGTTGTAATGCAGTGTAATGTGATGTAATGTAATGGGATGTAATGCAATGAAATGTGATGTGCTGTGCTGTGCTGTGATGTAATGTGATGGTTTAAAATATGAGTATAAACTAAATATAATCTCACAGCACTTACATCAGAACCTAAATCAACAGAAATCTAGATATGAGGTTCTATTCTGACAGCAGTAATGTATTACTGTAGTACAGTTAATATATTAGTTAGTGGTCACGCCCTAATGAAGACAATCATCCAATCCCCTTTATAGGCTCTGTAGATCTATTAATGATGTATATATACCATGTATCATATAGATTTACTGTAGTGTGTACCTGCTGTTCTGTGCATTGTGTGTAAATCTCAAGATGAATGGACTAAAATAAATAGACGTTTGGTTCCATTGACTTACATTAAAAGTACAGTATGATTTTAACTTGATATGAGGTTCTATTCTGACGGCAGCAATACTGAGACCAAACGTTAGTCAGTGTAGTAATAAGTGGCCATGAATTAATATAATTTCATTATGTTCCAGTGATTGGAACCATTTATTAATAAAACTGAGTGTTAGAACTGCGTTAAAACTGTGTCCTAGACCCATGAGTTAGATTTGTGCATTAGATCTGTGTGTTTAAACTGTGTGTTAGAACCATGTGTTTGAACTGTGTTTTAGAACGGGGAGTTAGTTGATTTGTGTATTAGAACTGTGTGTTAGAACCATATGTTATATCTATGTGTTAGAACCGTGTGTTAGAACCTTGTGTTAGGGGATGATTATCTTATTTTTCATGGTAGAATGTAATTCTGCTGTGCAGCCAGAAGGGGGCAGTTGAAGAGCTGCATGAACCGTGTGTTAGAACTATGTGTCAGAACCTTGTGTTAGAACCCCCTAAGGAAAGCTGTATTTTACTGTAAATGAAGATTATTTTATTTTCTGCTGTAGGGTGTAATTCTGCTGTGCACTCAGAGGGGGGCAGTGGAGGAGCTGCATGTTGCCAACCTCTGGCCTGCTCCATAGGCCGGCCCAGGTAACATAAACACAGGGCGTGTTAGATCAGTAATTACATCACCTGGGGTCTGTAATAAATGCGTGCATGGCCTTATTCACCTCTAACTTTGCCCTGCCTGTTCTGTTACAGTCCTGCTGTGGGCTTCGTACAGGAACCTGATTTGGCCTAAACCCATGAAAACCCCGCGCTGGAACCTGCACTGCACATACTCAGAATTCGTGTAAACGAGTGGAATGTATTTAAAGGAGCAGTGTGTGAGATTTAAGGTGGATCTGTTATCAGAAATGGGATATAATGTACAGAGCTATGTTAGTGTATACTCAGTTGGAACTACAGATCATCTGCCTCTTTTCCACCGCAGGGCTGAACAGGCTCAGCATGGCTAACTAATCGTACTTGGTTAGGTTAGGTGATGCTGACTGGTACTTTTATGTCGGTGTTGTGCTACAGCACCTGCTGCAACATTACAAACCCAAACCCATTCGAATAAGTTCAGTTCCCTCATACAGACGCCAGTTAAACAAAAGCGGTGCACATTTTTTAATCCACTGCCAGTTAAACAGTAAAGCTTTAATCTAACACTAGTTCCTAATGTTAAACAGCCCTGCTAAACCAGGAGATTAGATGCAGCCACGGCTACTATTAGCTCAGCTAGCATACTGACAGCTCCGCTCACCACAGAACAGGGTCAGTTCTGACTAACAGAAGCTTTACTGACACACGTTGAGATGATAAAGAACCCACTCTGAGAATATGAAGTCGAGCTGCAGAAAGCAGGAATTAAACCTGTTCTAAGGTGTTTGGAGCTGCAGCTAAAGCTAACAGTTTCCTATCTCTCCTAGCTAACTTAGCTAGCTTAGCTGAAGAGATCCACACATCCCGGTACAGGTTCAATTTGGCCACAATACAACGTATAACAGCGGGAGTAAAGTCGACTGACTGGTCTTGGAGTGACAGGAAGCTGAAATAAAGCCTGTTCTGTTGTGTTTTAAGCTGTAGCCTGCTAGGCTAAGCTAACACAGGCGTACAGTGCCTCCGACCAAAGTACCGGGGGGCTTCCAGCAAACCGATGCTTAAAAACACCTGTTTAGAGGAAAAAGGGTCATATCTGAGATCACAAACTCTAAAA
The DNA here is from genome assembly GCA_034552555.1 of Semaprochilodus insignis. Taxonomy (NCBI): domain Eukaryota; kingdom Metazoa; phylum Chordata; class Actinopteri; order Characiformes; family Prochilodontidae; genus Semaprochilodus; species Semaprochilodus insignis. The sequence continues at coordinate 34,283,505 of CM067474.1, forward strand.
TCTGGTGTTGAAGTCCAGAAGGATAAGAATATAGTTGTTCTGTCACAATTTGATCTGTTAGCCTGCTGAAATATGCTAATGCTAATTACATCCCACCTCAGTACAGGCTCAGTCTCAGTAACTCAGTAGCAGAAACACACCCTTTCAGTTTAGATTTTACTTTGCCAGTTTAAACTATTTGTATTGATTCTTCGGTAACTTTGTTTCATTTTGTATTTTATTATTTTACTGTTTTTTAACCTTGTTTAATTTAAACTGTCTTTTTTTTTAATTGTACAGCACTGTGGATGCACACTGTGGATGAAAGGTGCTATATAAATAAAGCATATTCTTCTTCTTATTATTATTTTTATTATTAACTGATTATAAATAACCCTGTTTAGAGGATGGATAATCTAAGGACAGGGCAGGTGGCAGTGTTGGTATGACAGATGGAGTCAGACATATTTTGGGTGCTGTATGTGTAGCAATTAGCCAGTTAGCAGTTAGCGAGTCCTTTGCGTAGCTGTTCCTGATATTTCCTGGTTCTGATTTAGCTGCTCAGCAGATGGAAAAAGAAACCGTAACTGGTCTTACGAGTCTGTATCAGGCCGAAACGGCACAATATGGCCCTGAGAACCGTTCGGCTCAACAGTGGAAAAGAGGCGCTCTGGTTCCAGGCCTTACAGACTGGGTCGAAGCACTGGGGTTTGGTGTGGTATTCCAGTCCAGGATGCAGCTATCTTGACCAATGAATAAATGTGTTTTGTTTACTACTATTACTGTGACTACTAACAACAGTAATAAATTAATTTATGGACAATAATAATAATAAATAATAATAATAATAATAATAGTCTTATATATGAATAAGTGTAAAAACACACATGAATAAAAAGAAAAAAATGAATTAGATCAAAATGAATACATTTAAGTAAAGCATCAAAAAAAAATTGGTAAATGAATGAGAAAATGAAAGATTTTTATCAAAGAAAGTCAAAGGTCATTATAAACAAAAGGCTGGTTCTTGTGTAGCGGCTGAATGAGGTGAAGTCAGTGTTAGTTATGTGTAACTGAAAAGCCAAATAACTCCAGTACTACGATCACTAACTGTTATTTTTATTAACCATTAATCTCAAATCGTAAACTGCTTCAGGACTATGACCTGATCTGGAAACGGTGGACACTGGGAACATTTTGGGAGCTGATAGAGCAGATAGGCTCGGTTCTCTGGTCGGCGAGTCCAGCATGTGGAGTTTTAGACCGATAAAAACGTTTTCTTCCCAAATAAACTAGACGGTGGTGGTGAGATGGTGAGATGGTGAGATGGTGAGACAGTGCGGCGATGAGGTGCTGAGCTTGGTGTCGGTGTTCTGCATGCCGTGTTTGTGTTTTTATAACTCTGCTCTTGCCTTGACATTATTACTCTTCTAAGTGCTCAACTTTTCACCCCGACCTTATCTTCATTTATAGCTACCTGACACTCAGGTGAACCCTGCGTTACCTTCCGCTTATCAGCTCGACTTTCTGACTGCAGCAGGGAAACGTTCGAGGGTTTAATTGACTCAGCCTCTTTAGATTCCATCGGAATCTTTCAGTCAGTGTTCCTATTACAGTGTTAGTGACAGAGCTGTGAGCAGGATGTGGAATGATGTATGTATCACACACTACTGATTGATCATCTCATAGACGTCACCTGTGGTCGTTCAGAGTACTTTAAACACTCTGACTTCTAGCAGCGCTGTTAGCTTTGTTTACCTTCTGTTGATCTGTGTGATTTATGGGTAATTACTGTGTACCCTCTATTAAGACACCAGGGGAACCTACATAAGTTTTCTTTGGGGGACTATTTTACCTCACAGCGCCCTGCAGCATGTATCCCTGCACCAGAAATGGAGTTTAAGGCTGAAATCTTCTCAGAACTACCATAAACAGCGTCTCAGACATCAGGCAGCGTATTCAAAACCATCTCATGTAGTCACATTCTGTGAGGGAGCTTTTAAAGGGGGATGTCTGGTTCCATTCTCCGCCACTGTGAACAGCTCTGAACAGTGTTTCAAGTCAGACCACTCTGAATGACTCTGTTAGAGCTTAGCTGTTTAATTCTGGTGGAATTCCCCTGTAAATGCTGTCACTGTGTAAGAGAAGTGCTGTTAGGTGATGGAACCAGGCAGCTTCAATGTCCAAACCCAAAGGTTTATCTCCTGGGTAGCTTCCTGATGTGTCCTGATTGTTTAAGCCAGGTCTCTCAGCAGTGTGTGTGTTTATCATTAGAATACATACAAATAAACAGAAATAAATATTAGGTATCTTGTTTATCTCATGAGCTGATCTGAAAAACAAAGTTCTCCTGCATCATCTCATTATTAAACTCTATCAGCAGCTCCTGATTAATACAGTGTATATGAATCAATAACACTGGACCTGATGGGATGAGGACAGCGGCACCACTCTTGGCCAGCTAAAAGCAAAGCTGGCATTTAGCTAAGTGTTTTCTGGTCCACCGGCAGTTAAAGTATTAGACATAATGTCACATTTCTTCACTCACTTTACACTCACAGCCCAGTTTATTTATTCTTTATCCTGTAAATTAATGTAGTGAATCATTTCCAGCTAATTATTTAGTTGTATATCCGACCTGGTCATTATTTTATCCTCTGTCAGCTGTTTGTAATGTTTGTCTTTGTTTATGTTCCACAATAAAAGTACCTGTGCATTAAAAACTAGTTAGATCTTGTACACAGGACAGTAATCTGGGTGGTCCGAAGGTGGACCAAACAGTCAGCAGGGTGCTGACCTGATCAAACCAGTGGACCCATATATGCTTCTGTCTGTGGCTTAATCAATAAAAGGGCAGGAAACGGTTATTAGCATGTTTAGCCTTTAGCAGTTGTTGTTAGATGAAAAGATGAAAAGTGAATGAATCAGCAAGTAGTGATATCATTACGTTGTTGGGTGGTTCTGTAGCCCTGAGCATGGCTAGCCAACCGTGTAGAATGTGGAGAATTGTTACACTCTGTGTTCAGAACCGTTTGAGTCTAGGAGGACTGTTACGTGATGGAAACACACTGCCCACATTACACTGCAACAGAAGATGATCTCACAGCAAGTCAGTCATCTTAACTGTGGTTAATGTGTCTAATATTCCTCATTATTAGACTGTTACTAGAGTATTACCAGATTATTCACCTGTTTATATACAGTTTTAGTGGTTTATCTAACTCAGAACAATGCTTTATGACAAACTCAGTTCTTTAGCTACTAATATAAAACCTGAAGTACGAAAACTGGGCGTGATCTTAGACTCTTAGTGACTCAGTCACTAAAATAGCATTTTATCATTTAAGAAATATTGCTAAAGTTCGACCTTTTTTGTTTCAGAGTGATGCAGAGAAAATTGATTACTGTAATGCTCTCCTAACTGGGGTTCCCAAGAGAACCGTCTATCCCATGCAACTCGTACAGAACGCAGCAGCTCGGATCCTAACAAACACTAAAAAGAGAGCTCATATCACTCCTGTTCTGAAAGAGCTGCACTGGTTACCTGTATCGATTAGAATAGACTTTAAAGTTCTGCTACTGGACTATAAGGTTCTAAATAATCTAGCACCTGCTTACGTCACAGAACATCTCTCTGTTTATGTTCCAGCTCGTGATCTTAGATCTACAGGTGTTGGCCTTCTGGAAATACCTTCTGTAAAATACAGGAAACATGGAGAGACACTTTTTCAGTTATTATTTATTTTTTTTAAACTGTGGAACTCAATTCCAGCTTCTATTAGACAGTCGAGCTCTGTGCTCACGTTTAAGAAACATTCTCTTTAACTCAGCATTTAGTTAAAACTACATTAACATGGTATTTAACTGTGTGTGTGTGTGTGTGTGTGTGTGTATTTGTATGTGTGTTTGTGTATTTATATGTGTATGTGTATATATACATATATGTATATGTATGTGTGTGTATGTAGTAGTAGTAGTAGTATTCCTTCCCATTACTGATGTCAACTGTCTGTAAAGGACTTTGGGCTGCCAACGGTACGAAAGGTGCTCTATAAATAAACATCATTATTTCTATTATTATTATTATTTATAGTGATTGTATCTAGTACCAGATAAAGCTTAGAATGCAATAGAGTAGACTAAATGACCAGAAGACAAGTACAGAATGATGTCGGTGTGGATCGGTCGAACCAGCAGGCCCAGACATAGTATGTGGAGGAGACTTCCATCCTGAGCTCCATCCAGGCCCTCAGGGCTCCACTGCTGTGATGTAACCGTTCTGAGAAACTCTGCAAGCTGTTTAAATTTTGCCGTCTTGCCCTTCGTTATCAGAAGACAGAGTCACTTCTCCTCCTCTCTCGGACCTGACCCGCCCGTGAACCCCGCAAATTAAGATAAGCATGCACTTTATCACTGTAGGGCTAATAAACCAATTCAGCCGTTATTAGAAATCTCAGTGACCGACTCCATGTATAACATCGCATACGCTGAGGAGCGCCTCGTATCTCCTGACGCTGGAGATAAATCCATCAGCACATCACTGCCAAAACACAGGCATTAAGATAATCTAATTTGCTGTCATGCGCATATTCTTTTACTGCCGTGTACATGAACGCACCTCTCCATCTCCTCCTCCGCCATAAACAGCGGCTCAGACATCAATCAGCGTATTCTCTACCACCTAGCTTGTAGAGGGGACGCCTGGTTCCATTCACCACCGCTGTGAACAGTTCTGACTTCATCTAGAACGGAGTGTGTCTCTCGTTCATCTGTGATTAATACAGAGAAGTGTGTTATTTCAGCCTGTTCTGCCTGCAGTACCTGCGCAGTTCTCCATAACCTCCACCCCTAGATCCACAGTATCACCAGCCTTCCCCACTCGCAGTGTAACCAACAAGCTGATTGGATCTTACTCTGTAAACAGGCACCATGTTGAGCGTCACAAGCTTTTTTCCACATGTATCTCAGCCAGTGACTGTCTCCTTATATAGAACCCTGGTTAGTCCTGTGTTCTCAGTGTGTTCATTCTGCCTTCTAGCTGTGTTGGAAGTGTCATATTTTCGAGATGAGCCCACATGAACGTCACCACAGTGTTGTATTTACAAGTGGGAAAGTAGGATTTTTCATGGAGCCCAGAGTTTCCGAGTTGGGGGCGTGTCTACAAAGAAAGCAGCGATAGCTGCTGGTACGAGGAATGTAAAGTGACTGTTCAGCAGCCACATGTGAACTCTGCAGACTGAAACCATCCACACATCTAACTACTAATATAAACACCTTATATGATAAAAATACCTCCATAGAAACATCACTAATCCCATATGTATATTCTGCTTATTATTCTGTCGCAGTTTATAAAATGACTCTTTAATGTGTTTCCGGTGTGTCTCTCGTTTCCAACTAAAACCACTTGAACACAAATCACATCGTTTCATGACCTCCAAATAGGTCAGTGTTCAAACTAGCAGGTGACAGAGTGACGAGCCACTGGTCATTCCCCATGGGAGTCGTTTCTGATGGGAATACGGGATTTGTAGCCGCGATTCAGCAACAAGTGATAAATGGAGTCGAGTTTTTCTGAACTTTATGTAAACGAATTATGATGCAGTGAAGCGACATTGTAATCGATCAGCTCCAACAAACTCTTCAGACCAGTTATAGACATGGGGGTCTGAGGTCTCCAGCTCCTGCTCTCTGAGCTTTTAGTTCCTATCAGTGTTTGGTTCAAGTTCTCAGCAGTGTGGTGGTGAACATGGAGGTAGAGAAAAGAAGTGTGGAAGAGAGTAGCGGGTGTTGTCGGGGTGTCTGGGGCGTTAGGTCACCTAATGCTACTAACACACTGAGGTCTGGTTGGTCAGCCTGAATTTAATGAATCTGTACAGCAGATAAAAACCGTTCCGGATTGTGAACAGGCCTCTAGGTTTGACTGGTTATGGCGTGCTGTGTCTCCCGCTGTGTCCTGAGGGATCCACACCAGCAGGGTTAACTAGTGATCAGCCTGAATTAGGATAATAGATACTGTAAGTGAATTACAGTCAGCATGCAGCGTTTATACTGCAGCAGGATCCTCTCACGTGCAGCTCATCACGCCTGATCATCAGTCTGAGCTGAGTTTATAGAGATTACGTTGGGTGACCAGACACAGTGGAGCTGGAGAGTGAGGCAGACTGACTGGTGGAGATAAGCTGGTAATGTAACTGTACTCCTACAGGGAGGTTTGAGACCCGGGTTTACAGGAGCTCTCAGTCAAAACCTGTCAGTTATAATAGATACAGTGTTTTAGAAATACTGACTGAGCTGATAGTAATAATAACATACTGTCATATTCCCCAATCAGGATTACAGCCTGTATGTCCTACATTCTGTCTCTGTGTTCTATTTAAAAGACTGAAATAAATGTTCTAAATTATAAATATTACAAAACATGCATAAACACTGCAGTTATTATTATTATTTTATTGATGTAAATATTATTATACATAAATCAGCAGAAATACAGAAAACAGACCAACGTGCAGGGTATAAAAGTGTAAAAAAGAGCTCAACTCAGGAATAATAAACCAGACAGTTTGTTTTCCTGCACAGCATTTTTACCATGTCATAAACAGTTCATCAATTTGTGCAGGTTTACTCTGATAAGATAAGCCTTGAGGGCTCCAGCAGCAGACGCTCACGTATTACTGCTACAGAACCGTCATACAAAGTTACTAAATCAGGATGGAACGTTATGCAAGGTGGGGAGGAAGTGGGGGTACAGAGACCTGCCCATCTGCTGAGCTCCGCTGTAGGGACAGAGTCTACGAGGGCTGCAGTCGTACGGGTAGATGGGAGGACACAGTGAGACAGGCAGGTGAGGCTTCTGCTGTAAGGTGAAGCTCTGGACCTGCAAATCAACCAGAAGAGAAACACAGTAACACATCTGTCCAACACACAGAGCACAACACAACGTCCACAACACCGAGCACAACACCACGTCTAACACACAGAGCATACCGCCACGTCCAACACACAGAGCACGCCACCACGTCCAACACACAGAGCACACCACCACGTCCAACACACAAAGCACACCACCACGTCCAACACACAGAGCACACCACCACGTCCAACACACAGAGCACAACACCACGTCCAACACACAGAGCACACCACCACGACCAACACACAGAGCACAACAGCACGTCCAACACACAGAGCACACCACCACATCCAACACAGAGCACAACGCCACGTCCAACACACAGAGCACAACGCCACGTCCAACACACAGAGCACACCACCATGTCCAACACACAGAGCACAATGCCACATCCAACACACAGAGCACACCACCACATCCAACACACAGAGCCCAACGGCATGTCCAACACAGAGCACAACACCACGTCCAACACAGAGCACAATGGCACGTCCAACACACAGAGCACAACACCACGTCCAACACACAGAGCACAACACCACGTCCAACACCACATCCAACACACAGAGCACAACAGCACGTCCAACACACAGAGCACAATGCCACATCGAACACACAGAGCACAACACCACATCCAACACACAGAGCACACCACCACATCCAACACACAGAGCACAATGGCATGTCCAACACAAAGCACAACACCACGTCCAACACAGAGCACAATGGCACGTCCAACACACAGAGCACAACACCACGTCCAACACCACATCCAACACACAGAGCACAACACCATGTCCAACACACAGAGCACAACACCACGTCCAACACACAGAGCACAACACCATGTCCAACACACAGAGCACAACACCACGTCCAACACACAGAGCACAGCGCCACGTCCAACACACAGAGCACAACACCACGTCCAACACACAGAGCACACCACAACGTCCAATACACAGAGCACAACACTATGTCCAAAACACAAAGCACAACACTACGTCCAACACACAGAGCACACTACCATGTCCAACACACAGAGCACACCACCACGTCCAACACACAGAGCACAACGCCATGTCCAACACACAGAGCACACCACCACGTCCAACACACAGAGCACAACGCCATGTCCAACACACAGAGCACAACGCGACGTCCAACACACAGAGCACAACGCCACATCCAACACACTGAGCACAATGCCACATCAAACACACAGAGCACAACACCACGTCCAACACACAGAGCACTCAAATCGTAATAATGTGATCAAACCAACTGCTCATTCTTCTCAGCAGGTCACTATATGGCCTAAAGTATGTGGACACCTAACTCACACCTATATGAGTTTGTAGTTCCCCCTTTGTGATTACACCAGCCTCTACTCCTCTTGCAAGGCTCTCCACAAGATTCCACAAGAGTGTGTCTGTGTCCATTCAGTCAAAAGAGCATGTATGAGGTCAGACACTGATGTTGGACGAGAAGTTCTGGCTCACAATCCACATTCCAGTTCTTCCCAAAGGTGTCCAGTGGGCCTGGAGGGGTCAGGGCTCTGTGCAGGCTGCTGGAGTTGCCCCACCCCAAACTCTTCAGTCCATGTCTTTATGGATTTGGCTTTGTGAACAGGGACACAGTCCTGCTGGAACAGGAAAGGGTTATTCCCCAAACTGCTGCACAAAGCTGGAAGCATAGAACTGTGTAGAATGTCTTTGTGTGCTGCAGCATTAACACCACCCTTCACTGGAACTAAGGGTCCGAGCCCAGACCCTGATCCTCCCCTGACCATTATCTCCCCTCCCCCAAACTTCACTGCTGGCACTCTGCTGCCAGATACTGAAGCGTGATCCATCACTCCAGAGAACCCGGGTCCACTGCTCCACAGTCCAGTGGTAGAGCTTTACACCTCTCCAGCCGATGCTCGGCATTGAGCATAGTGATCTTAGGCTTGTGTGCAGCTGCTCAGCCATGGAGACCCAGTTCATGAAGCTCCTGATGTTGCATCTGGAAGCAGATCAGAGCTCAGTTTGAATGGGTGCTGATGGGTGGTCCCGCTCTGTGAGTTGGTGTGGTCTACCACTTCGTGGCTGAGCTGCTGATGTTTCCATTTCACCTGCTGGAGCAGCTCTAGCAGGACAGAACCTTCACAAACTGGCCTGTGGTAAAGGTCCCTCTCATGACTGTGCCAGGTTTACAGTCACTGAGGTCCTCAGTACGAGCCAGTCTACTGCCAGTGTTGGTCTATGGAGGCTGTAGGACTGTGTCCTTGATGTTATACACGTGTTAGTAGTGGGCGGGGCTAAAACACCTGAACATAGTCTTTAGGATGGGTGTCCACATACTTTGGGCCACATCCTGTAGCTGGGTAGTTTAGCTGGATGGACTATCAGGTTATGTTGATGTGTAAACTGATCTGCGGGTGGTTGGTTACGAATTCCTCGCTGCACATATAAACACTGAGTGAGATGTTCAGTCTGGAGTGAGGAGCTTACTGGAGAGCAGAAGAAGAGGGGAGTGGTGATGAAGTGAGGACAGCTGCTATTGTTTGTCTGCAGAAGGTCTCCGTTTTTGCCCTGAGCTTCAGTTCGCCTCCACTTCGCTCTCCTGTTCTGGAACCAGATCTAAACACACAGCAGAGCGTAACATGGACACATGGGTCAGTATACAGCATTCCAAAACCATGGAATTTATATAGATATACACACTGTGCTGGAGCGCAGAACCAAAACTGATCTTAAAAACAGTTTTATATAATATAAATAATGAATTCTTATTAGGATTCATTAGTAAAATTAAAATATAGATGAATTAAATCCTCTTTCGGACTGTGTGGTGTTGTGTTACTGTCGGAGTTCTGGGAATGAGGAGGAGATAAATCTGCTGTCAAACACAAAAAATAATTTAAAAAAGCAGAAATTAAATCAGATCTAGTGAACTGAGGTTCAGCTGCTGAGATGTTTCAGTATGCCGGGTTCAGTTTCTGTCTCTTTACCTGTCTGATAAAGTGATTGTACCTGTGTTTGTGTTACTAGTGAGGAATCTTTACCTGCCCATCCCCCACCCACCCCTGCACTGACACTGAACTTTATTTATTTAACTTTCTATGAAATAGATAGATAGATAGATAGATAGATAGATAGATAGATAGAAATCTCATCTTAAATCTCAAATGTTAAAAGATGATTTTTCATTACTAGTTCATACAGTTTAAGAAACAAGGTGATGTAACCCGTATCCAGCGTCCTTCAGCCCTGTTACTGATCTGACTGAATAAAGAACATGTATATTTATATATACCCGTGTAAACAACTGTACATGATGATTAGCAGTACCTGTAGTAACTCTGTTAAGCTAACTGCTCCTGAAAGATGCTTATTTAAGGGTAAATTTACAACCCTGCTAATCATTTTCATAACCTTTTATAACCTTTCATAACTTCTAATACATTTTCATAACCTTTTATAACTTTTCATAACTTTCCATAACCTTTCATAGCCTTTCATTACTTTTCATAACCTTTATTTAAGACTGTTGTTTTAAACAGAGATGAAATGTGATTTTAATGAAAGCGTGTTGATTGGAAGAGTGTCCAGTTTATGCTGTGTGTTTATGCTGAGTTTATGCTGAGTTTATGCTGAGTTCGGTCCTGATATTGTTGACCTGATATCGATGGTCCTGAAGCAGTGTGGTAGGTTATAGGAACCGAAGTTTGGAGAAACATGAAGGATCTGAAGTAATAACCCAGAAATACAGAAAACACTTCAGATTTGTATCATTAATATAAACAGTTATCTGTCTACTGGAAGCAGGGCTGCAGAAGGGCTGGCCGAGCTCATACAGAGTCTGATATCACAGTCTGGAAACCATAACCCTAACATCAAAGCAAATTCACCTTTAAAGTTTGGAGGTGTTATATGAACCGTATCATAGTATTAGATCATATTTATCTTTAATATAACTAATCAAATCATTGAGCTCAGTGCCTCCTGAGGGAGCCAGAGCTGCACCAATAAAGTGCTGTTTCTCTCACAATTAGATCTGATATATGATGACTTCGTGTGATTTGGTATTTACTGATATCAATGTCAATATTTTAGAATATCATAATAAACATGCATATAAACAGGATTTAGACATGGAGCCCTATAATAATAATAATAATACTCCATCAACCCCTATTATTATTATTATTATTATTAGTAGTAGTAGTAGTATTATATGGTGCATTAAAACACAAATTCACATTCATAAATGAGGTCCATTTGGTCCGGTTCCTCTCCGAGGAGAGATATTAAAAATGAACATGTTTGATGGATTTTGCTGGAACAGATGTGGATTTCTGGAATAAGTCAGAAATGCCGGAAGGTTTCATAACCTAGCGCCCAGAGAAAAGCCGTTTCAGGCTCTTGGACAAATAATAATAATCAGTGCTGGTGAGCCACAAGCTACACCACCACGTAGTAGCACACCCAGAGCAGCTTCTGCTCATCTCTGAGAGTCCAGTTAGAATTAAAGGCCCAGTTCAGATCCCCTCCGAGCAGATGGACACTCAACTCACCTGAACCTTTCCCTCTGACAGCTGAGTGCGCGTGGCCAGCTGCTCTCTGGTGTGGACGTCTGGGTAGTGAGTGTCCTGAAAGACCTGCTCCAGCTCCTCCAGCTGGGCCACCGTGAACGTGGTGCGCACCCTCCGGTGACTGGGCCGACACACTGTACAGCAACACGCACACATTCGCATACACACACATTCACACACACACATTCGCATACACACAGACATTCACATAGCAGTCATTACAGAGACTGTAGTAGGAATATTATAAGACTGTTCTGCTGTATATATACAGTTTGACAGAGAAAGGTGGGACAGTGTTTCAACATTTACTGTGAGTTGTATTGGATTACAAACAGCATGAACCCATGTCATGTTTTATCTGATCAGCTTCATTTAATTTATTAATGCACATCAGTGTTCAGCTTAGGCCTGCGCCGTTCGAGCACTGAAATTCCTCCTGATTCCTGGAATGGTTTAATGATATTCCATACTGTAGAAGGAGGAATATGCCAATCCCTTCCAGCCTGTCTCTGAGGAATACTGATATTAAATAGTTCAGTCATTTTCTCACACATTTGTAGCCAAACTGGAGATCTTCTGTCCATCTCTCAGCCCTCAGTGGAGACTGCTTTTATACCATACTATGATTACAGTCACCTGTTCACATCACCTGTTTGAAATCACATCATTATTCAGTGTTTAAACTCATTACTGGCCCTAAATTCACCCGTCACAACTGTGTTTGGACTGTGCTGCAGACCTGAAACACAGGGATGGATGTGTATTATAAATGGAATGAAGTTGACCAGACAAATCCTGGAATATCTTGGGTTCATTATTTGTCTCAGTGAATGTACGAAACAATGTGATTTCTTTCATCTGCATTTTCCATGCTTTCCCAACTTTCTCTGATTTGGGTTTAGTTTTATCTGCTGAAAGTGTTTTATTCCATTAGCAGATAATTTCTTCTTTTGAGACTAAATTAAAATAATTTAGTCTATTTCAAGAAATCATGCTTAAAACTAATAAAATATCAGACTTTCATAGTACACCTGTAAAAAGCATGCTGTCAGCCCCTGAGCTCTGTACGTCAGAAATGAGCTGGAGTCCATCACCATCCGGTCACAGTATATTTGGACAGTCCCCAATTAGATCACCTACAGTCACTAAATTTCAGGCTGAGGTATAACTGTGTGGAATCTACCGTGTATCTGTGTGTGATCTGCAGTATATCTGTGTATAATGTACAGTATAACTGTATATAATCTACAGTATATCTATGTATATCTACAGTACATCTGTGTATAATCTACAGTGTATCTGTGTATAATCTACAGTATATCTGTGTATAATCTACAGTGTATCTGTGTATAATGTACAGTGTATCTGTATGTAATCCACAGTTTATCTGAGTATGATCTACAGTGTATCTGTGTATAATCTACGATGTATCTGTATGTAATCTACAGTTTATCTGTGTATAATCTAGAGTATATCTGTGTATAATCTACAGTATGTCTGTGTTTAATCTGCTGTTTGCCGGTGTGTAATCTACAGTACGTCTGTGTATAATCTACAGTTCATCTGTGTGTAATCTACAGTATAACTGTGTATAATCTACAGTTTATCTGTATATAATCTACAGTATATCTGTGTATAATCTGCAGTGTATCTGTGTGTAATCTACAGTGTCTCTGTGTATAATCTACAGTTCATCTGTGTGTAATCTACAGTATGTCTGTGTATAATCTTCAGTTCATCTGTGCGAAATCTACAGTATAACTGTGTATAATCTGCAGTTTATCTGTGTGTAATCTACAGTATAACTGTGTATATTTTACAGTATAACTGTGTATATTTTACAGTATAACTGTGTATAATCTGCAGTTTATCTGTGTGTAATCTACAGTTTATCTGTGTGTAATCTACAGTATAACTGTGTGTAATCTACAGTATGTCTGTGTGTAATCGACAGTATAATCTGTGTTTATCAGTCTCTTACTGTAAGAGAGATCAGTCGGGGAACTCAGGTCATTAACACGGTCAGAACAACACTTCATATCTCAGTAGGCGTAACGTTCCGAAGGAGGCGAAGGAGAAGCCGTTCAGAGCTCTCCGTGTTAATGTTACAGGACTTTGGAGCGTTTTTGATGATAATGGAATTAGGAAACAGTACAAACATCAGCTGAGGTTTCAAAATCATCTGTACAGATTAATAAACAGAACTAACAGTGATGAACAGCATGAAGCAAAAAATTACATCTCAGCACAGTGAAACCAGCTTACTATACTTTATGTATTTCATTATGAGACTGTTATAAGAGTATCATAAGCAAATGTCTACACGGTTTTATTACTGGGAATAAACTGAAACATTTTCATTACTTCTCAAATCTAGTTAAACAGTGAAATGACCTTCTAAAGCAATCACCAGATACAGTCACTGTAAACCAGTAAAACTGTATATAAACAGGTGAATAATCTTACAACAGTCTCATAACAGTCTTATAACAGTCTTATAACATTCTTATAACAAGGAATATGAGCTATTTAAACTACAGTTCAGATGATTTCTCTCACTGAGAGGTAATTTCCTGTGGTGCTGGATCATCATGAACATTGCTGATTCACTGCTGCTTCACTAAGAAGGTAAATATTAATGAGTTATTGGTTATTAGCTGATTGATTATTAGTGTTCACTAACCCAGTTAAGGAGGTGCAGTGATGTTTCAGGTGGACTCACCTGTGTTGGGTCTGGAGTTCAGCTCCTTTTTCTCCTCAGGTATGTCAGTGCACACCTGCATGTCCTGGACGAGCTGCTGCCTGCTCCTCTCAGACAGGCAGGAAGGTCTCCTCAGGATGTCTTCGATTGAGTGGGTCAGATGTTTGGGGCCAGTTTTGGACGTCCTCTCGTTCGGCTGTCCAGCTTCTACGGTCAACATGATCCCTTCTTCTTCAGAAGAACATCCGCAGGTCACGTCAGTGTGTGTGTAATACCTCTCTCTCTCTCCGTCAGAAGACTGAGCGCACTAGACATGTGTCATGACACCAGTAGGTTGTGAAGGAGGAGGAGCGGCAGGTTTACTCCTCCACGGCCACTTCCTGAGAAACAGAACTTCAGACTCTCTAACTGTTTAGATGGAGGGAGGTTTAGCGTGCCACTGGAACTGCAGGTGAGGTCAGTCAGTCTCAGGTGTCCTGATGGCTCTGAGAGGAACAGTAAACAGGGTGAGCTTCATAAAACCAGGTGAGTCATAAATCAGAGCTGCAAGCTCCAGCAAGACGGGCTCACCAGGGGTTTATGAGGAAGCTTCTCATGGGCCTGTGAGGAAAGCATGATGTGCTGTTTGCAGACATGATAAATGCCAGAACTGTCCTTCAGGTAACGCTCCTCACCTTTGCTCTGGAATGCAGGTAAGAGCTGTTATTGGTGAAGCACCTGTCAGACTTCAGTGAGCACAGTGACACCGTGTGGCCAGCTGGAGAAAGGCACCCTTCGAGTTTATTACAGTGTCACATTACAATGAGATCAAAATAATAAACTAAATTCAGTCATTCATTCATTCACTCACTCATTCATACATTCACTCACTCACTCACTAATTCTCTCACTCACTCAGTCACTCAGTCACTCACTCATTCATTTACTCACTTGTTCATACATTTATTAAGTTTATTACAATGTCACATGACAATGACATCAAAATAATAACAAACTAAATTCAGTCACTCACTCACTTATTCACTCACTCACTCACTCATTCATTAACCGACAATGATCAGAACATGTTTTATAATTTTAAGATAAGATAAGGTAAAATAATCCTTTATTAATCCCACAGTGGGGAAATTTACAATGTTACAGCAGCACAGAGGAAAGAACAGAAGTGTCTGGACATATACAAATAATAAATAAGATCTATATATATGAAAAAAATACAGGAAATATAAACAAAATACTAAAAATTTAAATCCAGAAGACTAAGATCAGAGGAAACATTGCACATGGTGAAGGTAAACAGATTATGCTATGCATGGTGAATTTAGGTATTGCACATAGTAGAGCACTAGAGCAGTAATAAATAAAGTAAGCAGTTTTATTGCACCTAGTAGAAATAGAAATAGACTACTGAGTTTTATTGCACATAGTAGAAATAGACTACTGTAGAAATAGACTATTTTAGTCATGTGCCTGAAAACTAGCAGCAACTTCACAACAAACAACCTTTGTTGTGAAACAACATTTACAGTTTCAGCTTATAGTCTCAGCTTATAGTGTAAACATGAATTAAAATGATAAACTAAAATGAGATTTAGAATATATAAATATAAACTCAGTAAATCTTTTTGAATGTCCAGTGTTCTACAGCAGATATGGTGAAGAGGTGAAGATTTCCAGTGTTGGTGGAATGTCTGATGACTTCAGCTGAAATGCTGATGGAACTCATAAAACATTAATGTGGACCATAATTTAGAAAACCTCAGATTTTTATACTGTTATCAGTGGTGTTACGGTCAGTGGTGTTACAGTCACTGGTGTTATGGTCAGTGGTGTTATATTCAGTGGTGTTATTGTGAGTGGTGTTATGGTCAGTACAGTTACGGCCAGTGGTGTTACAGTCAGTTGAGTTACGGTCAGTGGTGTGACAGTCAGTGGTGTTACAGTGTGTTGTGTTACAATCAGTGAAATTACAGTTAGTGAAATTACAGTCAGTGGTGTTATGGTCAGTGATATACAGTCAGTGGTGCTATGGTCAGTGGTGTTACTGCCAGTGGAGTTATGATCATTGGTGTTACAGTCCATGCACATTTTCCTGCTCAGACAGACTGAATCAGCTTGTCTGTTAGTAGTGAGTGTGTCTGAAATGGAGAAACACCAAACTGTGATGGACAGCAGCCCCTAGAACCGGAGCTGGACACGTCTGATCTAAACCTCCAGATTTCTACTTCAGAGGCACTTCCACTGATAAACACTAGGTGGCACTCCAGGACATCAAAACCGCCCTGACAGGAAGTGACTAGAGAAGCTCTTACATCAGCGGTCTCCAGCTCCTGTGGGTGCTCCTTCCTGCAGAGTTCAGCTTTAACACTCTTAAGCCAGACATGCATGTGTGATTTTAGAGATCTTGTTCTTTGCTGATTCACACTGAACTTTTGATTCCCCACCATGTTCAGAGGAATCCTGCAGTTTATATACTCACACCGTTCCAGAGCACCCCGCCTGACTGACATGGCGCAACATGAGTACTCATACTGCACGTGAAGCACACAGCAGCTCAGCTCTGTCTACAGACGACTTCCCATACAGCTCTTTCATTCAACACAGTCCTGAGAAGAAACACTGGCGGAATCTCCAATAACTCCCTGCTTCCCACATAGTGCACCACTGGGAATTACAACAGAGGCTCCTGATCCCAAACAGTGTCTATATACCTAATAAACAGCCATCTGAGAATCAGCCATGACTGCACAATCCAAACTGGACACATACTGCACAGAACCTGACTGGCTGCTAGCTCACTCACTATAGCAGTGCTGGTGCTTGGTATTTGGTTGAACAGGTTTTCTTCTGGAGATGTTCTTCTCTGGTCTGGTAGATATTCCACACATTAACTGAGATCTTACCCATCGTCTCCTCCTCTGTCTTCAGTCTTCTGTCTCCAGGTTTTCAGATTTACAGATATGATACGACATATTGTAAAGTTTTTCCGAGGTATCCCAGCCATGAGGGACCAACAGGGTGAACCAGCTTGCTACAGTACCGATGATTCAAGTTTCACACTCGACTGCACATGTGACACTGTGGACAGCGCCAAGATGAACGGTTTGTCGTCATGCATCACATGTCCAGAAGGCCTGGTGTCACTCCACCTCCACCCCTACCACACCATCTGCAGGAACTGTGTGAGAATATTCAAGCTGCATTGGATGGATTATCACAGGACACCATTAGGAATCTCCATGCCGAGACGTCTGGCATGTTCGGTTAGCAAACATGGCAGCGCAACGCCATACTGAGAGACACTACTTCTGTATGTGTAGTTCAATAAATATTGATCATATCAGTCTCAATTTATCATCATTTATTGCTCCTGGCTGGGGTGATGAGGAGACGGTACAGGGAGACGGTGCAGCTCAGTGTTACAAAGACAAAGGAACTGGTGGTAGACCTGAGGAGGGACAAGGCACCGGTGACCCCTGTGTCCTTCAGGGGGGTCAGTGTGGACACTGTGGAGGACTATAAATATCTGAGAGTGCATATTGACACTGTCCTTCAACATCTATCCCCTATGCTGTGGCATGCTGGATTGGCAGGCTGAGGGCAGACGCCAACAGACTCAACAAACTAATCTACAAGGCCGCTGATGTCGTGGCAGTGGAGCTGGATTCGCTGATGGCAGTGTCGGGGAGGAGGATGCTGTCTAAGCTGCAGGCCATTATGAACAATGGTTTCCACCCACTCTACCACACAGTGATGAGACACAGGAGCACATTTAGTGCAAGACTCATTCTACCAAAATGCACCACAGAGTGCCACAGGAGCTCATTCCTACCTGTGGCCATCAAACTCTATAACTCCTCCTTTAATGGGTGACACTATGGTTCATCTGTGCAAAGGATTTATATGTGCAATAACCTCGAGGTGCAATATTATGAAATGCATTACACAAGATGTTCCACATTTATTATCACAGCCACTGCCTTTTTATTATATTTATATTTATATGATTTTTTTTCTTCTTCTTCTTTCATATAAATGGTTGCAACTGTAATAACTGCAATTTCCCTCTGGGATTAATAAAGTATTTCTGATTCTGATTCTGTAACCTTTATCTTCCTTCCCAATAGCACTGCAATCCCACACTTCCTTCTGGGTGCAGCTATTCATCTGATGAGTGTATATATACTGTTCGTATATGGGATCTGTGACCTGTATCTTTGCTGCCTAATACTTTTATTCCTGCTGTGAATGGACTAAATATTCAATTAGCACAAATCCCTCCTGCACACTCAGCTCTGCGCTTGTTTCCATCCCAGCCAAACAGGAAGAATTCATTTACAGAGGACAAATCCGACCTGACCACAGTGGGAATGGTAGTGCAGACAGTGGTCTCGAAAGATCTGATCCGATCGGTCTGCAGTGTAAACAGACAGCCTGTTTTGATGTCATTGTTGTTGTGATGTCATTAAATCAAATGCATTTACACTGATACTCGTCTGTTCAGGGTGTATCAGTTCAGGCTGCTTTGTGAATACATCACAGGACAGACCGGCCAATCAGAGCAGAGTAACCCATAAAGAGAGGGCGTGTAAAACTGAACTGTGACTGTTTTTGGTTCACAAGCATCTTAAGAGCAGCTTGGAAAAGGAGAATGAAGTGGGATATGGGTTCTTTAAAGCACACGCAGCTCTTTGATGGATGAGAGAGGAGGTAATTTGTCTCTCAGAAAGCTTTTACAGGTCTGAGTATTGTCCTGGAGGAGGGGGCGGGGCGAGGGGGCGAGGGAGGGGGCTACATTTACAACAAGGTCACGACTCACTGCTGTCTTCACCGAGGGTCTCCATGTCTGCTCGGCCTGCAGCACACCGAGCAATTAATCATCTGAATTGAAGCGGGCAGATCTGCATAAACCGACCGGACATACGGAGAGCTAACGCTGCACATGCTCGTGCTCTACCTGCATTATCAGCTCTAATCACTGGACGCCCCCTTCTAATCTACCTGTGAAGGCAGGAGCTCCATATTCAGCCCTGAGATGGACCTGGTCCAGGTTTTTAACGCATGCAGTCTGCATATTTAAGCCCCCTGTGGGAACACCGAGCCATAGCCACTATAGGCAAAAATGCCGGAGTTTTCCTCATGCATTCCAATATTACTGCTTGCTCATGCTGAGGTATGAATTATGGAACGCAGTAACGGCAGTAGCTGATAGTTGGGGGGTGCAGGGGGGCGGGTTTCAAAGCACTTGTTAAATATGAATATGTACCGTATATAGGAGAGAACTAGAGAGAGGCTGGCAACGAGTGCTCCTCAAATCAAACCCACATTCTGAGATGCAGTCCATTCTGATGGAGGAGGTGAGCATGTGGAAAGCATCTGAGTAAGGGGGTCTCATGCAACTTTAAACAGACTCTGTCAGGCTTAGGGGTCTTTTAGGTGCTCAGCAGCAACAGCCAAGGATGATGTGAGAAGCCGTTCTCGTGACAGGAACGATCACTCGGCTCAGCCTGTGGAGGAGCTCAGCGGTGTGAGAATGATGCACTGTTTTGTTAGCCTACAGCAGTTTAGCCCCGCCCATTCATCTTACAGCCGTTAAGCCCCGCCCATTCATCTTACAGCAGTTTAGCTCAGCCCATTCAGCCTTCAACAGTTTAGCCCCACCCATTCAGCCTTCAACAGTTTAGCTCCATTCATTCTACCTACAGAGGTTTAGTTCCGCCCATTCAGCCTACAGCAGTTTAGCCCCACCCATTTAGCCTACAGCAGTTTAGCTCCACCCATTCAACCTACCGCAGTTTAGCCCCACTTATTCAGCCTTTAGCAGTTTAGCTCCACCCATTTAGCCTTTAGCAGTTTAGCTCCACCCATTCAGTCTACAGCACTTTAGCTCCATCCATTCAGCCTACAGCAATTTAGCTCCACATATTTCATCCACAGCAGTTTAGCTCCACCCATTCACCCTACAGCAGTTTAGTCCCGCCCATTCAGCCTTCAGCAGCTTAGCTCTGCCTGTCTGCAAGAACGTTATAAAGAGCCTTTTAGCCTGGACTGCTTTATGAATGATCCACAATACAGTAAAACCAATCAGAATGGAGCTCATGTACATATCTAGTACATGTGCTAAAGGCTCAGTAACAGTGAAGTGTCAGGGATGAGGAGAGGCTGGAGAACATTCATGTAGTGCACACACTCACCCTAACACTCTAACTGTGTAGTGCCGGTATGTGGTGATCCTGATGGCTGACTGCGAACTGCGTAATGAAAATGCTAATACCTGCAGACGGCCTGCTGGGATGGGAGGAGCTATGATTAATGCTCGGACACGTTGAGCAGCTGGAGCTGTTAATCACACGGGGAAGGAGTTCTGTGGTAATGGCAGTGAATTAGTGGAGTAAACGCTCCACTCACTGTACAGATATCTGTTCTTTGTGGATCAGTCATCAGCGGTACAGGCGTCCTTCAGTGGCCTAGCAGGCCATCCCGGGACCTGTAGGTAGAGTTCCTGGACCCGCCCCCTTAGCCCTGTGATGAATAAAGGAGGTTAAAGTCGTGAAGTGGGTAATGTTCATCAATTTGGGCCATAAGTGTCAAAATTCAAGCAAAACACGAAGAGAAACCCACCTCAGCGGGAAGGCTAACCTCAGCTAGTGACACTAATAGGCCCTAGTAGAGCCAAGCTGACAGTGACTCCCATGAAGTCTTCAGACGAGGCTAAAGCGTCTTATTCAAACAGTCTACCTTAAGAGGTACAGCAGGTGCATTCAGAAACACAGTCCCCTCAGTGTTCCAGCTAGGACGCTGTGTTAGTTCTGTTGGACTAGAACCCAGCCAGAACACTGAGTATAGACGCAAACATTAAAAAGTTCAAACCATTTAAAGTTACCATAGAACCCACTCATTCAGTGTTCAAACAGTTCTCTGATGTTCTATATAAAAGGTATGTGACCTTGTTCACCCGGATGTGGTTTTACACTGTGCTGATTTCCATCCTACAATCTGGTTCTAGAATGAAACGTACTGTTTTCCTCCGTTTAAGATGATCTGCTTCAACCGGCAAACACGAATACAATCACACAGCATGGCTGCTACTTACAGGCTGCTGTTGGGGTTGTGATGCTAATAAAGGTGGAGCTGCTCTTCTCTTCAGTCTCTTCAGGGTCAAACGCCAAGCGAAGCTGCTCCATATTGTCCAAGAGTTTGGGAAACAGTCCGGGGTGAAATGTGCAGACTGTAGGATTAAAGTTGTTCCGGGATCCTGTTAAAGATGTGGGAGCTGAACTTCCTGTTCTCCAGCTTGTTTTGGGAATTTTCTGTTCCACCTTAAATGGTGCACATTTCTTTGTATCTGGTCTAAACGTTATCTTTCCCGTGGGATTTTGATCTTTATAAACTCCACCCAACTCCAGCCGTGTAATCCTCTCTGCCCTTGTGTTGTCTAGTGCGTAGGCATCCTAAGGCGCCTGAGTGGAACAGCTGCAGTGTTTAAGGTGGAATGGAACATTTGAAACAGGCCATTCTGATTTAAACACAGACATCTGAAGACTCTAAAAGACGTTCCATGTTTTAGCTGAAGCTTGTGAGAAACATATTGGCACGTATTTGACCCTGTATTAGCTTCATGGTGAGCTCTGGTGTGGAGCTTCCTCTGCTCATACTTCTAACAACACACTGATTAGGTCCCAGCTCATACTCTGTCATGTGACATATCTAGAACCTGTAGAAGGACTAGAGTGATGTTTTGTCATGAAACTGGTCCCATTGTAAGTGAGTGAAATGATTGGTTGAGTCCTCCATCACTTCCTAATGATGCTGGGAGTTCATCTAATGCATTAGGACTTCTGATGAACTAATGGGAGAGCTTGTATAGTGGGATCTACCTACATACCACAGAGAAGAACAATCCTGATTGGCCAATTCCTTTTTGCTTGGCATCTTAAGAATTGAACTCTTTAGTTTCCACCTTTTACGCCACAGTGAGAGTAGAGCTGCAGTCCTGCACACCTTAGATACCTGCACAATTCTGTCCAATACACATGAGCTAAAGATTACAGACATGCGGTTTCCAGTTCCCTGAAGTCATTCAGCCTTCTCTGAAGACCTAGAAGCAGTGCTCTCCAGCCATCAGCAGAGCCGAGTTCCAAACACAGCTTGTCACACCTGCTCCAGCTAATCAGCCTCTACCAAGTCCCTGATTGGCTGGATCAGATGTATCATGTTTAAGTAAGGGGGCGGGGCTGCTTATTGGATACCGCTGGAACTAGACTGTGCAGGAAGTGGATCTCCAGGAGGAGCACTGGAGCGCATCGCACAGAGGACTCCTCTCTGAGGAGGACACTCTGCACATGAACAGTCTATGGAGCGCCTCTGGACAGTTCTGCCGACTGTACGACCTGCAGTGTGAGTGTTCTGTCCCTCACGCTGGTCACCGCGCTGCAGTTCTCACTCCAGTCTGACTTTGAAACAGCAGCCTCGGATTCTTCACTGAAGGCTTGTTTAATCATCCTGTCTGACTGATCTCTCCCCTTCCATCCTCAGTGATTGTTCCTGCAGGTATCAGTGTTTTCATTCCGAGCACAGGCTCTGCGCCGGTGTTCAGTATTCCGCTCACTGCTCTCTAAGATGGCGTTTCTGTTTTTGGGTGTGCACCAGCAGGCTGCAGCATCCACGGTTCAGCTACTGAACGCGGCTTATCCACAGCTCTCCTGCACAGCTCCTCTCAGGTCCGATCTGTACGAGCCCCCAGAATGACCCATCTGCATGTCATGCTTCTGTTGTTTGAGGAGAAGAGAGGAGAAGAAGGGAATGATAGTACAGGAGAAGAGATGAAGGAGAACGGTAGTAGAGGAGATGAAGGAGAAGGGTAGTAGAGGAGAAGAGAAGAAGGAGAAGGGAAGTAGAGGAGAAGAAAGAGAAGGGAAGTAGAGGAGAAGGAGAAAAGTAGTAGAGGAGAAGAAGGAGAAGGGTAGTAGAAGAGAAGGGTAGTAGAGGAGAACAAGGAGAAAGGTAGTAGAGGAGAAGGGTAGTAGAGGAGAAGAAGGAGAAGGGTAGTAGAGGAGAAGAAGGAAGGGGAAGTAGAGGAGAAGGAGAAGGGTAGTAGAGGAGAAGGAGAAGGGTAGTAGAGGAGAAGAAGGAGAATGGAAGTAGAGGAGAAGGGTAGTAGAGGAGAAGAAGGAGAAGGGTAGTAGAGGAGAAGAAGGAGAGTTCTCTGCTGCAGTTGGAGGACGACAAGGGCTTAGAAGCACTAATTGGTACACAAGCTGCTTCTCTCTCTCCTGACCTCGTACCACAGCGGAGGCTAATTAAGGCCCTTTAATCCTGATTTAATCCCAGGGTATGTGGGATTATGCCACCAGGCTCATTGTTGGGCCAGTTATTAACTCGGAGCTTCTGTGAGTGAAAACTTTTGGAAGTGAGCATGGGAATCCTCTCACGGCAGCCGGCCAAATCCCAGTGCCGCTGAGCTGTGGCTTCAGTGCAAGCTGGGAAATCATCTGTAGCGCAATGCTGGTTCTGCAGGCGCCATCACACGGCAGCAACACTCGGGTTAATGAAGCCTTCAGAAAGCATGATGACCTTAGAGGTGGTGTATTGATGTTTATGCTGATTTTCCAAATCCAGACCCTAACCCTAATCCTAAACCCTAACCCTTAACCCTTAACCCTAAACCCTAACCCTAACCCTAACCCTAAACCCTAAACCCTAAACCCAACCCCAACCCTAAACCTAAAACCTAGCCTCTAATCCTAAACCCCAACCCTAAAACCCTAAACTACAGTTTCTGCCCCCGAGGTGGTAAAGCCCCCACCAGGTCATGAATACAAACACTACTCCAGATGTACAAACACTGCCCTGCTGACTGAACTCACATAGAGAGGATATGTGCTGACCTCACTTCCCCTCTGGAACACGCCCCCTCAGTCACATTCCAGAGCAAGGCTGATACCAACAGACACTCACACTAACACTGAACATCAGCACTGACACTGATACTGATATTAATACTGACATTAACACTGACATTGAACATTAACACAGACATTAACACTGGTACTAACACTGAACATTAACACTGACATTGATACTGACACTAATACTGACATTAACACTGACACTGAACATTAACATTGACATTAACACTGAACATTAACACTGATACTTACACTTACACTGAACATTAACACTGACACTGACATTAACACTGACACTGAACATTAACACTGACACTGACATTAACACTGACACTGAACATTAACACTGAACATTAACACTGACACTGACATTAACACTGACACTGAACATTAACACTGACACTGATACTGACACTAATACCAATTAGTGCTTCTAAGCCCTTGTCGTCCTCCAACTGCAGCAGAGAACTCTCCTTCTTCTCCTCTACTACCCTTCTCCTTCTTCTCCTCTACTACCCTTCTTCTCTACTTCCATTCTCCTTCTTCTCCTCTACTTCCCCTTCCTTGTTCTCCTCTACTACCCTTCTCCTTCTCCTCTACTACCTTTCTCCTTGTTCTCCTCTACTACCCTTCTCCTTTTCCTCTACTACCCTTCTCCTCCTCTACTACCTTTCTCCTTCTCCTCTACTTCCCTTCTCCTTCTTCTCCTCTACTTCCCTTCTCCTTCTTCTCCTCTACTTCCCTTCTCCTTCTTCTCTTCTCCTCTACTACCCTTCTCCTTCATCTCCTCTACTACCGTTCTCCTTCATCTCTTCTCCTGTACTATCATTCTCTTCTTCTCCTCTCTTCTCCTCTACTATCCCTCGCTTCTCTTCTCCTGTAATAACTTCTCTTCTACTACCCTTCTCCTTCTTCTCTTCTCCTCTCTTCTCCTCTACTACCCTTCTCTTCTCTTCTCCTTGTTCTTCTGTGTTTCCATGTCTGGTGGATCCAGTGTGTTTTGATGGACAACTCTGGCCTTTTCAGCCGGGTCAGCTTTGCTGAAGTTGATGTGGTCAGGCAGTGTTCTGACCAATCGCAGTAATGACCCGCAGCCTGCAGCTACCTGGTGTGCATCCATCATTGAGGCTGACACTCCTCCAAGATGACATGATCCATGTTGTAAATCAGCCCTGAAGATCACACAGCATCATATCAGTGGATCCCTACCGGAGTTCTGGCTTCATAATCTGACTTTCATGGTGGACGCTGGCACATGACAGTCAGAATTTAAACAGGTGAATATTATCCTCTTATCAGGGTGGAACCTTCTGACTGTCTACAGTCTACAGTCAAGTAACAGTCCAGGGCCAGTTCTAGCTCTGAGCAGGAATTCTGTTCAGGGAACCAGCCTGATTTTGCACCAGTTTTTATTGGAACCAAAGAATATCAAAGGATACGTCATCAACAGGGGGCGCTGCACAGCAGTAGTAAACAGTAGTACCAAGATGGCGGAGTATGCAGATTATCTGCAAGCGTTTGTGCTGTCATTCCAGATGTTTGTTTATATCCAAAAAGTAGCACGGATCAACTACTGGAGATAAGAAGATGTAGAAGAGGTTCTCCAGCAGAGAGCCACTGGGTGGCGCCATTGTTGCGTTCTCTGTCCTGAACAGCTGACACGCCCACGGATATTTTAACGGTTCACGCTGAAGAACCTACTACTCTTTGGTTCCAGCTGAGAATGAACTCTTTAGGTTCCAAACTGATTTATTTTTGGTGTAAATGCGTAAAACAGTGTCGAAATACACGCATGAACCAGAACGGAACCTGTTTCACGTTGGTGGAAAAGGCCTGACAGAGAGTTACTGGTGTTCTAAGGATCTATTTTAGTCACTCTGTTCCTGTCAGGACTGAGTCAGTCGCACTCTGACTTTCACTGTTTCCTCAGGCTGTGATACTGTAACTCATAACAGGGAGAACAGCGTCTCTGACATTCCCACGCCGGAATAACATACAGTGTGCAGCTTAAGCAGTTCCTCAGTTTTTCCAGGCTGTTGTTTCTAGGGTATCCAAACTGGTTGCTATGGTGTTGCTATGCTGATGCTGTGGTGCTTAAGATAATTGCTTAGCAGTTTCTATGATACCCAAAGTGGTTGCTAAGGTGTTGTTTGGTGGTTGCCATGGTCTCTGTAGTGCTGCCATCATGTTCCCATGGTATGACAGTTGGTTGATGTCTTTGGTGGTTCCTAAGTGGTTGCTATGGCAACCCCTGTGGTTGCTAAGGTGCTGCTATGTGGTTGTTAGGTGCTCAGGGGGTTGTGGATGTTAATTAAAGCTTTATGGATCTTCACACTCCCATATAATATACAAACAAATAGTTCTCTAAAGAACCATATGCTGAACCAAAAGGGTGTTTTCTAAGGGGCAACTGACCGAGAGCAGCCAGCCAACCCAACCTACCCATAACCAATCACCACACAGGTTTTTATACTGTATATGAATATATAAAAGCTTGTGGCCCCTGTTTATAGCATCGAGAAACCTCTTTGGCAGCTCTTTCTGAGTGTAGTAATGCACTTCCTATGAATCCTGTATATATCGTAAGGTGTCATATGTGTCATATGGTATATATAATGCCTTATAATGCCAGAGATGAGGTTTTGTAATGTCTCTTAAACAGTTCTAATTACATGTAGAACACCTTATAAAGCAAGAGTAAATAACTTCATAGGTTCAGTCAGGCTCCATAATAGATTATATCTGTTCTCATATATCTGTCATCACAATTAGCTGTTGATACAGGAAAAAGTGAGCACAGCTAGCTTAAAGCTATTGCTAGCATTTGCTGTATTCCTGAACAGGGCAGCTGTTCTTTACTGTTGTTGGTGTTAACTGCTAACAGTCTAGCACCTTTGGCCAGCTAGCCTAGCATTCCAGTTTCCGGGTAAGCTATCAAAAAAACTTCACACTACACATATCAGATTCCCTCTCTCCATGTGTGATCTTCTCCCATCTCCAGGGAAGTGGTTACACACATCAGTGTTCACCGGGATGTATGTTTGGAGCTGCTGGGATGCAGGAAATACACCGGAAGCTTTTTCCAGTGTGTTACAGTGCATTACAGCCGCACACCTGACTCAGGTTCTCTCTGCTCTGTGTACGGGTCCGCTGAGGGAAGGAGGCCAGCGGGCGCAGCCTATTAGAATTCTCCTCGGCGCGGCGGCCCTGGTGTGGTCCTGCTTGGCAGCAGACTGACAGGTAATGCACACTGTTCCTCGTGAGCCTGGCGTTGATTCAGATCTCCCTGGACTGCCTTCATTTCTAAAAGGCTAAATAACTAGCAAACAGCAGCGCTGCCAGGCGGCCAGCGGGATCAGGCACAGAGAGCTAGCACGATGCACTGGTGCTGGACTGACCTTGACAGCAGTTAGCGTTGTGACTCACCCACACCCCCCCTCCCCGCCTTCTCACTTGATAAAACCTGACCAGGATTTTACCTGCTGGGGGAGTTACGCTGGAGAGCAGCTACTCTGTATTTATGTGGGCTCAAAGATCCCAATCACAAAGCTGGAGCAAACAGATGTGAACCGTACGGACTGTGAAATTAATGAAGCATTAACAATGTGCACTATATTGACATTTATGGCATGTAGCTGACGCTCTTATCCAGAGCGACTTACAAGTTAACTGTATTACAGGTAGGGCAGTGTTACAGTAGAAGTCTAGCCCAAGGACTCTTATTGGTGTAGCACAGCACAGTCACCCAGACTGGGAATCAAACCCCAGTCTCTCACATGGGGTGATGGCTCACTAGCAAGTAGTGGTGTTACCTATTGCACTACACCAACCACCTCGAGACCTATTTGGACACCTGACGATCACACCTGTATGAACATGTTGGACATCCCATTCCAAAACCATGGATATTAATATGGAGTTGTCCTGTTATAAATAGTTAAATAATTGGTAAATAGTTAAGGTGGCATGGAGAGGATTCAGAACTCCGGCTTGTGCCAGGTAAGCACAGACTGCATCTGTAGAAAACCTGAGGAGCAGCGGTGAAAAGACTGAGAGCAGCTGAGGAGCTGAGGGAGGAGCAGAGGGAGGAGCAGAGTTTGTAGGAAAGTTTGTAGGAAATTACTGACTGTCGTTTCTGAGCTACACAAACTCACCTATGTGCACCTGTAAGTCCTTCTCTCTGCTTGTCCTGCTGAGTAGACCTCAACACAGGCCTGTAAATCTCCACAATGGTCCGGAGTCTGAAATGGAGCAGTGATGGTGCTGGGGGTGGGTGGGGGCTAATATGGGCCATTTGGGTTGAACATTTTTTGTCTGACCCTGAAATGTCACATTGACTGCAGTGGCCTCTGGAGCTTTCTGTACCAATCAGCACAATCATGCGCTGAGTGCTGAGTTTAGCGCTCTAAACTGTTCTGCTCTAAACTGACTGCTCTAAACTGTTCTTAGCAGAGTCACATCTGGATTAATCAGACTATTATACGATTAATACTCTCACACAGACTCACACAGAGGACCTCAGTTACTCAGAACCACGAGCCAGAAACATATGCTTCACTTCAGAGAGTATAATATCATTACAAAAGACTGTATCAGCACCTGGAACAGCTAAACCAGCTGAATAAAGCTGCTTATACAGCAAGATGAAGGAACTAGTGATGGTGTTGGGACGGTATGAGGATGGGAGTCTAGGGGTGTTTTGGGTGTTTTTGATTTTGTCGGTTTTGCCTTTTGACAGTATAGAGAAAACTATAGTACAGAGAGGACTACAGTTCAGAGAAAACTATAGTACAGAGAGGATTACACTACGGAGAGGACTACAGTACAGAGAGAACTATAGTTCAGAGAGGACTACAGTACAGAGAGGACTACAGTACACAGAGGACTATAGTACAGAGAGAACTATAGTTCAGAGAGGACTATAATACAGAGAGGACTACAGTACAGAGAGGACTACAGTACAGAGAGGATTACAGTACGGAGAGGACTACGGTACGGAGAGAACTATAGTTCAGAGAGGACTACAGTACAGAGAGGACTACAGTACACAGAGGACTATAGTACAGAGAGAACTATAGTTCAGAGAGGACTACAGTACAGAGAGAACTACAGAACAGAGAGAACTAAAGTTCAGAGAGGACTACAGTACAGAGAGGACTACAGTACAGAGAGGACTACAGTGCAGAGAGAACTACAGAACAGAGAGGACTAAAGTTCAGAGAGGACTACAGTACAGAGAAAACTACAGTACAGAGAAAACTAAAGTTCAGAGAGGACTACAGTACAGAGAGGACTACAGTACAGAGAGAACTATAGTTCAGAGAGGACTACAGTACACAGAGGACTATAGTACACAGAGAACTACAGTACAGAGAGAACTACAGTACAGAGAGAACTAAAGTTCAGAGAGGACTACAGTACAGAGAGGACTACAGTACAGAGAGAACTATAATACAGAGAGGACTACAGTTCAGAGAGGACTATAGTACAGAGAGGACTACAGTTCAGAGAGGACTATAGTACAGAGAGGACTACAGTACGGAGAGAACTATAGTTCAGAGAGGACTACAGTACACAGAGAACTACAGTACAGAGAGGACTATAGTACAGAGAGAACTATAGTTCAGAGAGGACTACAGTACAGAGAGAACTATAGTACAGAGAGGACTACAGTACAGAGAGGACTACAGTACAGAGAGAACTAAAGTTCAGAGAGGACTACAGTTCAGAGAGGACTATAGTACAGAGAGAACTATAGTACAGAGAGAACTACAGTTCAGAGAGGACTACAGTACAGAGAGAAATACAGTACAGAGAGAACTATAGTTCAGAGAGGACTACAGTACAGAGAGGACTACAGTACAGAGAGAAATACAGTACAGAGAGAACTATAGTTCAGAGAGGACTACAGAACAGAGAGGACTACAGTACAGAGAGAACTATAGTTCAGAGAGGACTACAGTACAGAGAGGACTACAGTACAGAGAGAAATACAGTACAGAGAGAACTATAGTTCAGAGAGGACTACAGTACAGAGAGAACTACAGTACAGAGAGAACTATAGTTCAGAGAGGACTACAGTACAGAGAGAACTACAGTACAGAGAGAACTATAGTTCAGAGAGGACTACAGTACAGAGAGAACTACAGTACAGAGAGAACTATAGTTCAGAGAGGACTACAGTACAGAGAGAACTACAGTACAGAGAGAACTATAGTTCAGAGAGGACTACAGTACAGAGAGAACTACAGTACAGAGAGAACTATAGTTCAGAGAGGACTACAGTACAGAGAGAACTACAGTACAGAGAGAACTATAGTTCAGAGAGGACTACAGTACAGAGAGAACTACAGTACAGAGAGAACTATAGTTCAGAGAGGACTACAGTACAGAGAGAACTACAGTACAGAAATAACTATAGTTCAGAGAGGACTACAGTACAGAGAGAACTACAGTACAGAAATAACTATAGTTCAGAGAGGACTACAGAACAGAGAGGACTACAGTACAGAGAGAACTATAGTTCAGAGAGGACTACAGTACAGAGAGGACTACAGTACAGAGAGAAATACAGTACAGAGAGAACTATAGTTCAGAGAGGACTGCAGAACAGAGAGAACTATAGTTCAGAGAGGACTACAGAACAGAGAGGACTACAGTACACAGGGGACTATAGTACAGAGAGAACTACAGTACACAGAGGACTATAGTACAGAGCTGGCATTTCATTAGTGTAAGGTTCCCTGTTTCTCCACTTGGTGACAGTGTTGGCAGGTCCTTCAGCCTTGTGTGGTTTCTGAATGGTGACAGCATCCGTACATCAATACATCCTATCAAAGACTAGAGTTGAGAGGTTTTCAGAGTTTAGAGGTTGATGTCCTAGCAACACAGACACCCACCACCAGTGGACTCCCAGGACAGAGAGAGAGGCTGGACCTGACTTTCAGGTAACATATCATTAGCAATGTTAGCTAAGCTAATCAAATCATGACAAAACATTAGTGTATCAGTTAGCTAACATAACATTAGTTTACCCAAACATTTGCTCTGTCAAGCCATGATTCATGTCACTCTAGATTTGGGACTGGGACCATCTGTACAAACCTAATTGAAATCACAGCTCAACCCACTTCACTCTTTCCAACACAGTCATTACTAAGGACTGCCATCGCCCTGTGGGACCAAATATTCACCTCTTTATAGGCCATATTCACAGCTCCGGGTTCTTTCTACTGGAAGATGTCGTTCCAGGGTGCATCTGCTCCTCTAACCAACAACAACGACTACAACAACAGGAGTGATTGGCCGAGTAGAGCTTGTACAGTGTACTGAAGTGTTGATGCTCACAGTTTCGAGACTTCTCAGCTGACGATGAAGTGAGGAGAAATGGGTCTGCGCTGTCAGGAGGGACAAGGAAATAATCCTCGTCATACGTACTGGAGTAGAAGAACCTTCAGGGTTTCACCGCACAAGTTCATGTTTCCCTTCTGGAGCTGCAGCTGCTTTCAGTGGAACAGTTTTCATCCCCCTGAAAAGCTGCTGGAGTCTGAGAGAGCGAGTAGATGTTCGTCCACTGGAGCCGATGGTCGTGGAACATGTATACAGGGATGTTACGGACCGTGGCGAAGCAGCATGCCCCCTACAGGTAAGTGTGCATGTTCAGCTTTGTGATAGCTAGTTTATTGTTAGTGAGCTGTTTTAACATCTCCAGCTAACATGGCTAATCCAGCTTTTGGTTACAGTACTTTCACCTGTCTGTCATTTGCCTACCTCACATGGCAGGTAAGGTAAAGTGCTGCGTCCCTGGAGAGTCAGTGAGAGAAGCGCCAGTGTTTCAGAATATTATCTTCTGTTCTGGTGAAAAGAGCTGATTGATCACTGAAAATCTGCCTACCTCTTCCCACCTGCGAGCCTCATATACGCTTCTGTAGATGGTCCAACAGCTGCGGTCTAACAGCAGAGCCCATATGTGCTGGTGCACGTCATTAGACAGGCAGGGCCTGCAGCCAGTGGCTCTGCTGAGGGTGGAGTGAGGAGCTCCTTCAGGCCACATTTGTATTCTCAGCTGGCAGAATGCTTAATGTGCCCACAGCTAACGCTGAGCCAACAGCAGATTAGCCATGGAGATGTTTTACTGGCTCTCATTAGAGCTCGGCCTCATACAGAACCTCATGATGCAACTTGCTGAGATCAGTATTCCGGTTGGAGCAGCATGTGCAGCATGAGTCTGTGGATCTCCTGAAGCTCCTCCAGCAGAAACATGAGGACAGTGTTCATACAGGTTTCCAGTGGAGCTGAGCTCAGGTTCACACCTCAAACCAGCTTCACTGTGACCCTTATAAGCTCCATATCACAGTCCAGCTCAGGACTGTTACTGAACGCTCGGGTCACTAAATGGAATAACTGACACGTGAGCTAATGTATAAACCCACATGTACAAGAACTCTCAGTCTATACATGTTACACTGAAGTGAGTGTCTGGAGTAATGCAGGGGTTAAACCACGGGACCACCCTCCCCCCACCTGCAGCTGTACAGCCTGGGTCACTGATTATAACCCGGGCCAGGACCAGGACATAAAGCTTATCTAGGAGGACGAGGAGACAGCAGAGCAGGTGGGTTAATGTTAGCATCACTGGTAGCATACTGACTGTCAGGACAAACATATTCAGCAGTTCCATATAATCACTGTTTACCCCCGTTATTCATATCAGTATATCAAAGAGCATATACATAATAGATAAGAGATGTCTGTGTGTGTGTGTATTTATATATATATATATATATATATATATATATATATGTGTGTATGTTGGTGTGGAGAAATACAATAAGAGTTTAAGGTGGGCTGCATCAGATAACTCCGGGTCCACTCCGGCCCCACTTAGACTCCTGTTCCTTCCAATGCAATGCCCTAGATATTCCCATCCCTACCGTATGTTTGCCTCAACAAAGTTTTGCAGCCCCACATATCAGTCCTGCCACAGTTAAAGTCTGGGTCTGGCCTTCTAGCCCCAGGCTCAAGCTGCCCTGAACTCGGAGTGCCCAAGTTCTCAGAGTTCCCTACTACCCTCAATCAGTGTTCCCTCATCGTACCACTATACGCTGAAGTCACGGTCAGAGCTAGGACATTACTGTGTCCCCCCACCACCCCAACCACCTCAGATTAAATCATATTTTCAGCAACCTAAACTGCTCCTGCCCACAACCTAAATGCTTCGTCCCACTCCTGTCTTCAACCTAAACATATTGTCCCGCTCCTGGGCGCAACCCAAACGTTTTGTCCCTACAGGTATCTGGCCTCGGCTTCATTGTGTTGTCACCCTGGGTCTGAAGGCTCTGCCATCTTTGTAGCTTTAAGAAAACACACTGTGTTGATCACGTTAATAGTTGCTTCACAGCGATTCAGGAAGAGTCTGATTATGAAGTTTATCATTTCATTTATGCTTAATTTCCCTCAGTGGGGGTCGCAACTGTACCCTAGTGATGGATCAGGTGCTTCAGCACATATCGGGTTCTAGAGAGTAATGGAAATGGCTGCAGTGTTCTAGATGTAAACCGAGCCTGTCGTGTCCTGAGGGCTGTTACCCCGAGTGAAGTGATGATCCCGACGTTAACACAAACTGCATTAACTCTCTAATCCTGCCTTGCTGATCTGTTTCCGCCATGTGCAGAGGCTCCGCTGAGGCGCGGGGTAGAAGGTGTGGAGACTGAACTGCACATTTAATGCTAATGTTTCTGGAAGCCAGTGACGGTGGTGAAGTGCAGTGCTGTAATTAGCGCTCGCTAGTGTGTAATCCACATGACACCAGGATAACATGCCATCTACAGAGTGGAGGACAGCTTGAGGCTGGAGGAGCTCCAACTGGAGGCTGAATATTTAAATAGGCATAATTAACAGGTGTACATGTTGGGAGCTGAAGAAGGAGACTAAACCCGGAATGTTTCAGTTACATGGAAGTCTAAGTGTAAGGCTTTACCTGTTCCCCAAAACATTTTGAGGGCTTTATCTGTTCCCCAAAACATCTCGAAGGCTTTACCTGTTCCCCAAAACATCTCAAGGGCTTTACCTGTTCCCCCAAAAATCTTGAGGGCTTTACCTGTTCCCCCCAACATCTCGAGGGCTTTACCTGTTCCCCCAAAAATCTCAAGGGCTTTATCTGTTCCCCCCAAAATCTTGAGGGCTTTAACTGTTCCCACTAACATCTCCAGGGCTTTACCTGTTCCCCAAAACATCTCCAGCGCTTTACCTGTTCCTCAAAACATCTCCAGCGCTTTACCTGTTCCCCAAAACATCTCCAGCGCTTTACCTGTTCCCCAAAACATCTCCAGCGCTTTACCTGTTCCCCAAAACATCTCCAGGGCTTTACCTGTTCTCCAAAATATCTTCATTTCATTACCATTGTGTGTTGAGTAAATATAGATATACAGTCATTCGTTCGGGTATCCATTATGTTCTGTTTGTTTTGTTTCAACAGTATTTTACTCACTTGTTTGAGACTGGTTGAGTAACCCGTTTCCTAATAGCAGGCTTTAACCGTTTGCTCAGATCAGATATATCTACAGAACTATACTGAATGTATTGGACCCTCCGCTTAGCAGCATCGGACACTCAGGAGCAACACAGGTTTCACATTAAGCCCCTAAGCTGTGTTTGCAGTACAGTGGTCTTACTGAGGGGGGTTGTGTTAAACACATCACTAGCAATGCTAGCTAGTTACCCCAGGACAACTGGTTTGTGTCTGGAGTTGTTGTGAAAGGAGAGCTGGTGGACGATATTCCCTAATTCTGGCTGCTATGAGGAAAAGCAGTCGGGTGTGATCCCCTCTGCAGCCATGGCTTTGGATCCTTCAAGCTGGCCTCAAACTCTTAATAATCTCTTCTTGGGTGAGGGCATGAGGGTCTTTGGTGATCCTGGGGGGAGTTGGTCCTAGCTGTCTTAGCAGGGTCGGTTTGGGTTGTGTGGAGACTTTGAGTTTGAGTGATCACATCATCAACTACACTCTTACTTATGACACCAGTTATGCACTGTACTGAACCCCACATGCTGCATCTTCAGACAGGCCCAGGATGTGTGCATGTGTAAAACTGATGTGTGAAAGAGGAAATAATGAAGGTAACGAGGGACTTGCTTAGTGTCTTCACTTCATTTGTTCCTAAACTGGTAATGCTGTTGAACAAGTGCAGAAGAAGAACCACATTAAATTCTATTCGTATTACCAGCAAGCAGCTCTGAAAATTTGATGGCATCCATCTTAGAAGTCGCCCTTATCGCCTTAGCGCAATGTATCCTTTTTCCTCATTGTTAACCTGCGAATGCACCTCCATCTCCACCTGACATTTCAGTAAACACAACCGGAAAAACTCAATTTAACTCTGCAGCATTAAAACAAAGACTGTTCCTAAAGTACCACTATGCCTCTATACACAGCACTACCACCAGCTCTTGGCCAGTGACTAGAGAGAGTCTGAGGTTGAGTAGTGAGAGTGTAAAGCAGGAGAGAGTCTGAGTTTGAGAAGTGCACGTGTAAAGCGGGAGAGAGTCTGAGATTGAGTAGTGAGAATGTAAAGCAGGAGAGAGTCTGAGTTTGAGAAGTGCGCATGTAAAGCCGGAGAGAGTCTGAGGTTGAGTAGTGAGAATGTAAAGCGGGAGAGAGTCTGTGTTTGAGTAGTGAGAGTGTAAAGCAGGAGACAGTCTGAGTTTGAGTAGAGAGTCTGAGTTTGAGTAGTGAGAGTGTGAAGCGGGAGAGAGTCTGAGGTTGAGTAGTGAGAGGGTAAAGAGGGAGAGAGTCTGAATTTGAGTAGTTAGAGTGTAAAGAGGGAGAGAGTCTGAGGTTGAGTAGTGAGAGTGTAAAGCAGGAGAGAGTCTGAGGTTGAGTAATGAGAGTATGAAGCAGGAGAGAGTCTGAGTTTGAGTGGTGAGAGTGTAAAGCTGGAGAGAGTCTGAGTTTGAGTAGAGAGAGTCTGAGTTTGAATAGTGAGAGTTTATAAAGCAGGAGAGAGTTTGAGTTTGAGTAGAGAGAGTCTGAGGTTGAGTAGTGAGAGTGTAAAGCTGGAGAGAGTCTGAGTTTGAGTAGTGTTAGTGTAAAGTGGGAGAGAGTCTGAGTTTGAGTAGAGAGAGTCTGAGTTTGAGTAGTGAGAGTTTATAAAGTGGGAGAGAGTCTGAATTTGAGTAGTGAGAGTGTAAAGCAGAAGAGAGTCTGAGGTTGAGTAGTGAGAGTGTAAAGCAGGAGAATGTCTGAGGTTGAGTAGTGAGAGTGTAAAGCAGGAGAGAGTCTAATTTTGAGTAGTTAGAGTGTAAAGCAGGAGAGAGTCTGAGGTTGAGTAGTGAGAGTGTAAAGCAGGAGAAAGTCTGAGTTTGAGTAGTGAGAGTGTAAAGCAGGAGAAAGTCTGAGTTTGAGTAGAGAGAGTGTGAGTTTGAGTAGTGAGAGTTTACAAAGCGGGAGAGAGTCTGAGGTTGAGTAGTGAGAGTGTAAAGCAGGAGAGAATCAAATTTTGAGTAGTGAGAGTGTAAAGCAGGAGAGAGTCTGAGNTGTGAGAGTGTAAAGCAGGAGAGAGTCTGAGGTTGAGTAGTGAGAGTGTAAAGCAGGTGAGAGTCTGAGGTTGAGTAGTGGGAAGTGTAAAGTGGGAGAGAGTCTGTGTTTGAGTAGTGAGAGTGTAAAGCGGGAGAGAGTCTGAGTTTGAGTAGTGAGAGTGTAAAGCGGGAGAGAGTCTGAGTTTGAGTAGAGAGAGTTTATAAAGCAGGAGAGAGTCTGAGTTTGAGTAGTGAGAATGTAAAGAAGGTGAAAATCTGAGTTTGAGTAGTGAGAGTGTAAAGTGGGAGAGAGTCTGAGTTTGAGTAGTGAGAGTGTAAAGCAGGAGAGAGTCTCAGTTTGAGTAGAGAGAGTTTATAAAGCAGGAGAGAGTCTGAGTTTGAGTAGTGAGAATTTAAAGAAGGAGAAAATCTGAGTTTGAGTAGTTAGAGTGTAAAGCAGGAGAGAGTCTGAGTTTGAGTAGTGAGAGTGTAAAGCAGGATTACTAGATGTTCTAGTGTTTCCAGTGCCCCAGCAACATGCCATCAGTAATTCAGTTTTCCAGACTTTTCCCATAGACCTCCGTGACGGAATAAACAGAATGGAGTCAAACGTCTCGTTGGTGAAGTTCAGCTGAAACAAATCATTACTGGAGTGTCATCCTGCTTTTTCCCACCTTCAACACAGCTAAACCTTGCCAGATAACACTGTCAGCATTCCAATGTTTCCTGTATTCCATCATCAGACACATAGCGGTATGAAGCACATAATGGCGGTAACGCCAACAGCATGAGGACATCACACGTCTGGCATCACTATTCCTCTCACAGAGCTGCAGTCTGGCTTTCATTGCACACGGAGCTGAAGGTCTAACAGGCTCGTCAACTTACATACTAATAGCAACAGGAGCATCATCACGGAGCACCACAGAATTCCTAATAACAGTAATGTCCGTATTTCGCCTCCAAAGAGAATGTGCTTATTGGTGTTCGGCTGAATTGAGGCTGTGACTACACGCCCCGCATCCCCCCCGCTGGACCCTCTTTCAGCATCCTTATTCAGTGTGCAAGCAGAGAGCTGCAGCACTCGTCGAGCCGCATGCTAATGGAGCCCGTTGATGAGAGGGATGGCGCTCTCTCTCTAGCTCTCTGTGTAGCTCTCTCTCTCCGTCCCCTGGCGCTGACCGAGGATGGCCAGAGGGCTTGAAGATTCCGGATCATCATGCCGTGGCTGCCTCACAAAGAGGATGTAAACAGAAGATTATGCAACGCAAGTTTGCTTTAATCACAGAGATAAGACGCATGCGAGGACATGTGGAGCGGCACCTCGCCCGGCCTGGCCTGCAGCTCTATTTAAAGAGCATGATGCTCATGTAAAATGCATGAGAGTGAAATCTCTTTCCCAGGCCCTGATGTCCATCGCGCTGAAGGGCACAACTCCGGTCCGAGCCAGAATTCCAGTGTTTATATTTATTTGGAGGATGTACGTTTTGTTTGCAGAACGCGTGCTGTTTAGCCTCTCTGTGAAGCGTTCCTTTCTGACCATTCCGCTGGAGAACTGGGAATCAAGTCGTCTTTGATTAATATATGTAAAATGTTTGTCCCTGTAACTCGATACGAACTAGGACACCCTCCTACCCACCCCTCCCATACCTAGAACCTACTGAAACCTCCCTTCCCACCCCTCCCTGCCTTAGAACCTACTGAAACCTCCCACCCACCCCTCCCTTCCCTAGAACCTACTGAAACCTCCCACCTGCCCTTCCCTTCCCTAGAACCTACTGAACCCACACACCCATTCCGTCCTTCCCTAGAACCTACTTAACCACTCCACATACCCCTTCCTTCCTTGGAACTGACTTAACAACTCCACTAACCCCTTTCTTCCCTTGAACCTACTGAAACCTCCCACCCGCCCCTCCCTTCCCTAGAACCTCCTGAAACCTCCCACCTGCCCTTCCCTAGAACCTACTGACACCTCCCTTCTGTCCATCCCTTCCCTAGAACCTACTGAAACCTCCCTTCCCACCCCTCCCTTCCCTAGAACCTACTGAACCCACACACCCGCTCCTTCCTTCCCTAGAACCTACTTAACCACTCCACCCACCCATTCCTTTCCTAGAACTGACTTAACCACTCCACTCACCCCTCCCTTCGCTACAACCTACTGAACTTGTCTACTTGTCTGTTCTGTGCTACTGTAGAAACATGGTGGTGGTAGTCTCTGCTGGAGGAACATGATGATCTAGAGATCTACAGGTAAATACACTAATGAGAACCTAGTTCTGTGTATTATATTCAGTTTCTGATTATAGATACACCTTAAATCTGTTTGTTCACCTAAAGCCTCTGGTTCCGTAAACCAAACGCATTTCCATACGGCAGATTTTCATCCATAGCTGAACATGATGGCCACCGTGAAAAAGCACGGTCTAGCAAATACAACCGAAAATCCGACCTACGATCCCGCTGTTCCTGGAGGCCAGGAAGGCCACCACCTCCAGACTAAGCAGCACGTTGGGATGATTATCCGCCCTCCGTGGTGTCTCTGCTCCACATGATCGTGGAAATGGGCCACTTTAGCTCGTTTGTCATCCTCATCAGGATGTAAATTGAGGGTGACTGTAAATTCCGCTCCAATAAACTAACACTTCCACAATCATTTACAGGCGGACAAATGACGGGATGGTTTTTTCGGAGGACGTGGATGTTGAATATTCATGACCTGCCGTGATGGTCGGTCAGACTGCAGACGGTAATAGCAAGAGATTTCCTGGTGCTCGGAGAGCACGTGGCTCGACCATGAAGGTGGAAAGCGTTCTGAATACCAAGTCAGTCACTCAGTCTGTCCTGTCAGTAAGCATTTAGCGGAGCATCCGTCTCCTGGTTACAGGACCTGTTAGAGCACCAGCAGCCCCCGTTCAGGAGAGCATGTCTCCACTGCAGACACCCAACAAACAGACGCATGGGAACTGGCCAGGGTAATCCGAACATGCGAACATATGTATGCAGTATATTCTTTTCCTCCTTCTACATCTCCTCCTTCTCCTTCTCCCTTTTCTTCTTCTCCTTCTTCTTCTCCTTCTCTTTCTTCTTCTCCTTCTTGTTCTCCTTCTTCTTTTTCTCTTCATTCTCCTTCTTCTTCTCCTCCTTCTTTTCCTTATTGTCCTTCTCACTTCTTCTTCTCCTTCTTCTTCTTCTTATTCTCCTTCTTCTCCTCCTACTTTTCCTTATTGTCCTTCTCCTTCTTCTTCTCCTCCTTCTTCTTCTCCTTCTTCTTCTTTTTCCCCTTCTTCTTTTTCTCCTTCTCCTTCTTC
>CM067474.1:34323618-34352485 GCA_034552555.1 Semaprochilodus insignis
CTTCTTCTTCTTCTTTTTCTCCTTCTTCTCCTTCTCCTTCTTCTTTCCCTTATTGTCTTTCTCCTTCTTCCTCTACTCATTCTTCTTCTCCTTCTTCTTTCCCTTATTGTCCTTCTCCTTCTTCCTCTACTCATTCTTCTTCTCCTTCTTCTCCTTCTTCCCCTTCTCCTTCTTCTTTCCCTTATTGTCCTTCTCCTTCTTCCTCTCCTCATTCTTCTTCTTCTCCTTTTTCTTCTTCTCCTTCTTCCTCTCCTTCTTCTCCTGCTTCTTTTTCTTCTTCTTCTCCTTCATCCGCATTTTCTGTCTGCTAACTACCTCAAGTGTTCAGCCTGATCAGGAATGCTGGGCTTGTATACAGTTTGTTGATGTGTGGTCGAGTGTGGAACTTGTATCATTAGCATGTCTCATGACGTCAAACCTACACACCAAGTTTCACTCCTGTGTTTGGTTCCTTCTGGGTGCAGATATTAGTTTGATGATGAGTGTTTTATCAGCTGCAGGGAGATGAACACAGGCTTCACAGCATTACAGGTCCACCAAGTCATAAAGAGTATTATCAATAAGTATATGTATCGAATAGCAGTATGGGTAAGTAGATGCATTGATTAGCAGTATCAGTATTGATGACATCCTAATAATACCCGTCTGTACTTAATACACAGTGCTGTATTACGTAAGCATAAGAGGTCGATTTTCACGAGTTCCTCTTGAACCTAAAGCTACAAGCTATGATGACCCCACCTAATGAACAATCTTTGGGTTTAACAAACTGAAGCTACACCAAACTGACCTACCTCCCCCAGTCCACACCTGCTTCATTCATCATCCCTCATTCAGGGCATAAAGTAGATCTATCTACTCATAGAGCACCACGCCAGAGTAAACCGTGGACAGGAATCTATCAGGTGATGAGGCTCTAATTGCTTTGTGGTGTCACTTCAGAATGGTCTCCTTAATAAGACCTCGCTGACAGAGGACATCAGCCGACTGAGCCAGCTGAACTCCACAGTGCAGTAAACCTCCACACCGAGTCCTTCCACCGCTTTAGCGACAGGCCCGTCTGAGAGAATGTCATGAACAAGCTCCTCCAGAGGGATATGTATCTAACTGCTGTAATCAAGATCACAGCGATACGGACACACTGACACGCTTTACAGTCCTTCATAATTCATCTGCTGATGCGTGTTTCCGGTAAATAATGGATGTTGAATTGGTGCAGTGTGAAGACGAACTAATCTGTGATTAATTGATTCTTCAGGATTTCTTTATTCAGCGCTTTGATCATGGTGCCAGCCTTGAAGGCTCTGATGAAGTTGTGCTTGGGATTTGTGTTGCTCCTAACAAGATAATCTTTGTGTAATTAGACCTGCGTCGATTTAATTCCTTTATTATTGGTCCTCCTCGTTATCGGCTCTCTGTAAAAGCTGCTGATTAGAATACTGATGGAGTTGAGCTGCTGCCAGTTTCACACTGAGACAATGTATTCCCAATGAAGGGCGAGGAGTCAACTCCGAGACTCAACTCAGGCCCACACCTCAGATACTGGACTCAGACTCACCTCAGACATGACTCAGACTCTCACCTCAGACACTCGACTCGGACTCTCACCTCAGAGACTAGACTCATACTCTCCTCTCAGACATTCGACTCAGACTCTCACCTCAGAGATTCGACTCGGACTCTCCTCTTAGACACTCGACTCGGACTCACACCTCAGAGACTCGACTCGGAGTCTCCTCTCAGACACTCGACTCGGACTCTCACCTCAGACACTCGACTCAGACTCACACCTCAGAGATTCAATTCGGACTCCTCTCAGACACTCGACTCAAACTCTTACCTCAGACACTCGATTCGGACTCTCACCTCAGACACTCGACTCGGAATCACACCTCAGAGACTCAACTCGGACTCTCACCTCAGAGACACAACTCAGACTCTCACCTCAGAGACATGACTCAGACTCTCACCTCAGACATGACTTGGACTCACACTTCAGAGACTCAACTCTGACATGACTCAGACTCTCCTGTCAGACACTCGACTCAGACTCTGACCTCAGAGACACGTCTCACACTCTCACCTCAGACACGACTCGTACTCTCACCTCAGACACGACTCGGACTCTAGAAGTTTCTGCTCAGACTGCCTGGCCTGCTGAATCATTCATAAACGTTTGGACTCTTGCTGCTTAAGAACGAGCTAGTCAGAAAACCTCAGAGCAAGTTTTAATATGTGTATGGATTTATCTCTTAAGCACACTGAGTTCTCTGGATTACAGCAGCAGATAATCCTCACTGTGCAGCCTAATTATGAACAAGTCTGCTAATTGGAGTTATAACTGCACTGCGTAGAGACTTTCACCTCAGCTGAACCTGGAAGCTTACAGGCAGGAATGCAGCTCAGAGAGATATCAGCAGGATCACACAAAATGATTCATCTGTGGAAGTCTGCTCGTTTGTGTTTGCCTGAAAGAGGAATTCTAGACTGCATATGGAAATTCATGTATTTAATAGTTTCTTTATCTACAGATAATCAGCTCAAAAGCAGAATCACATGATCACCCCAGCATGTTGGGGGTGGAGCTTTGAAGGGAACTCCTAACAGCAGGGAGTTGAGCTAAACATTACCTTTAGGATAGACGGTAACACTCA
Organism: Semaprochilodus insignis; assembly: GCA_034552555.1. Lineage (NCBI taxonomy): Eukaryota > Metazoa > Chordata > Actinopteri > Characiformes > Prochilodontidae > Semaprochilodus > Semaprochilodus insignis. The sequence goes on from CM067474.1 coordinate 34,326,273, forward strand.
GGAACATGACCTGGAATACTCCACCTTTACCTTGTCAAGGAACAAACATCATAGATAGACAACAACAGGGATACGAGGTAGGTGGACCTGACAGAGCGGGCGCTGAGTGTAGATACGAGGTAGGTGGACCTGACAGAGTGGACGCTGAGTGTAGATACAAGGTAGGTGGACTTGAGAGCTGATTGGTTAAGATTACTGCTGCTCTTTTTTTATCCATCCCCCCCACGACTTTCTTTCTGACTTTCTTGCTCTATTGATTGTTATACTTTTGCTCATTTGTAGGACGCACAGTTACGAGATTCTATCTGAGAGAGCTTTAGTTCCCAGGTAATTGGCCCAGAGTTCCGGAGCAGCTTCATTTTCCTGGGCTGAATTATTTAAACCGGCTCTGGAAGTCGACTAAGTGCAGTGATGTTAGTCAGGATGGTTATCAGACAGCCAGTCTGAACTCTGGCAGTCATAGGTAGTTATAGCTGGTGTTCACCTGGTGCTGCTCAGTGCTCAATTAACCTGTGTAAGGCTGATACAGGTCACTGTGTTGTTGCTGGACTGTTCAGTCACTTCAGTTCCTTAGCTCATTTATCATCTCCACAAACTGCCATTTGTTTAGACCTGCAGTCACATCCAAGTCCTTCACAATCGCTCATGATCTCCGCTTGGTCCATCACGAGGTGCCCCTCCAGTGTTCATCAGGATTGTGAATCATGTTTGGAGAAGATGGAGATCATGTTCCCTCACAGGCTGATTGTCAGTTCTCTGGCTGAATAGCTGCTGATAATAATGATGTGACTAGATGAAGAACAGACTGCACTCCCACAGCAAGAACAGGTGTTTACAGTGATTGTGTTCTGATCTAGGGAAGGCACGGTGGTACAGTAGATCACCGTGTTACCTCATAGAAAGAAGGGTCTTGGTATGATTCCCAGCTGGTGTATCCAGGGTCTTTTCTGTGTGGAGTGTAGGTTTCCTCCATTTGCTCTGGTTTCCACCAAAAGTCCAAACACATGCAGTCAGGTGAACTGGAGATGCTAAATTGACCCCCCTAGGTGTAAGTGTGTGTGTGTGTCTGTGTATGCCTGTCCAGGGTGTTTCCTGCCTTCCACCCAATGAGCGCTGGGACATTAAAGAACCTTAAAAGATGTAGATGTCATTACAGAAACACAGTTTTAGTCTGGGGGCGGAGTCTTATTTGGAGCATGAAGTGACTGCACCCCTGTCTCTCATGGTCACATGGTACAGTCGCTACTGAAACAGTCACCACCGTAACAGTCACCTTTGAAACAGTCACCACCGTAACTGTCACCTTTGAAACAGCCGCCCCTGAAACAGACACCACCATAACAGTCACCACTGAAACAGTCACCTTTGAAACAGTCGCTACTGAAACAGTCACCACCATAACAGTCACCTTTGAAACAGCCACCCCTGAAACAGTCACCACTGAAACAGTCACCACTGAATCAGTCACCTTTGAAACAGTCAGCCCTGAAACAGACACCACCGTAACAGTCACCACTGAAACAGTCACCACTGAAACAGACACCACCATAACAGTCACCACCGAAACCGTTACCTTTGAAATAGGCACCACTGAAACAACCACCATCGAAACAGTCACCCCTGAAACAGTCAACTTTGAAACAATTACCCCTGAAACAGGCACCATCGAACCAGTCACCACTGAAACAGACACCACCATAACAGTCACTACCGAAACAGTTACCTTTGAAACAGGCACCACTGAAACAGTCACCACTGAAACAGTCACCACCATAACAGTCACTACCGAAACAGTTACCTTTGAAACAGGCANACAGTCACCACTGAAACAGTTACCTTTGAAACAGGCACCACTGAAACAACCACCATCAAAACAGTCACCACTGAAACAGTCACTGAAACAGCTTTTCTACTCTCATTTACTTATATATTAATCCCAGGAATGTGCAGGGACTCCAGCAGCTGTTACCAGATCTGTTTGCTGCAAATATTTGAATAGCCGAACAGGGGCCGGGCGGAGGGGCTCGCCGGGCGGAGGGGGTGGGGTCAGTCTGGTCCTTCTGAGTAACTTTGGCCAGTTTTATATTGGCGTATTTCTTTGCCGGGAGGAGAAATGATGCATGTGGAGAAATGTATTCAAAGATGCCGTCAGCAGATGGAGGACTCTGTCTTCGGGGACTCTGAGCAGCTGCCCACATAGCTTTGTGTTTCAGTTAAAGAGCCTGGACTGCGGAAAAATTAGCTTCCTTCACTCTATTCCTTCTTCTAGATGTCCCAGACCGTATACTGACACTGTTTGTGACATCACATAACCAGCACGGTTACACACCATGTATATGAGCGGTTACTGAGCACTTCATTAGGAACACTGTACTGGTACTGGGCAGGGCCTCCAACTGCTCTCAGACCAGACTCAGCTCTTCTTGGCATGGATTCCACAGCATGTTGGAAACATTCCTTTGAGATTCCGGTCCATGCTGAGAGGATTGCATCGTCAGGCTTTTCAGATGAATCTCATGTTCTACCACATCCCTGATGTGTTCTACTGGATTCAGATCAGCGACTGGGAAGACCACTGAGCTCATCGTCATGTTCGTGATGACCTTTCCTCTGTGACATGGTGCATCATCATGTTTGAAGTAGCACATGGTCAGCTGCGGTACTCAGTTAGGCTGTGGTCATTCAAGCTGTGATTGGCTGGTGTTAAGGCCCAAGGTGTGGAGGTGTCATTCAGCCTCCCTCACAGCCCCACTCTGCACTGTGCTGAATGAAACAGGACCATGATGGAACCTGTATCAGTTTATTCTACACAAGAGCCCTCACAGAGTGAGGCAGACCATGGACATGAGACCTGCAGCCCCACCCTGCAGACCTACCTGCTGATTAGTATCTTGTACAGTCTGATTACTGCTGCGAGACGAGGACCCAGCCAGCACTACGGTGCCTCCTGTGTTAACCTGCAGCACTGCTGAGGGACAGTTGGTTGTGACTGTTTCTCTCTGAGTCATGTTCTGGCTCCCTGGAATCTCAGATATCCCTGTGAGGACAGGAGTCAGTGGGAACGGGGCTAGTGGGGACAGGGGCCAGAGGAGATAGGGCCCAGTGGGGACAGGACTCAGTGGGAACAGCGGCTAGAGGGGACAGCGCTCAGTGGAAACAGGGGCCAGTGGAGACAGGGGCCGGTGCAGACAGGGGTTGGTGGGGACAGGGGCCAGTGGGGACAGGGGCAAGTAGGGACAGGGGCCAGTGGGGATGGGACAAGTAGGGACAGGGGTCAGTGGGAACAGGGGTCAGTGGGGACAGGGGTCCGTGGGGACAGGGGCCAGTGAGGACTGGGCTCCGTGGGGACAGGGGCCAATGGGGATAGGGGTCAGTGTGGTCACTGTGATGTGCTGAACTGACTGTAGTAGCCGTGTTGCTGTTTACATGCCTGAGTCTGCTGGAGTGTCACCGAACGGTCACACCTCCTCTCTGAGGGAGCCCAGATGTTCTTGTATTCGTCAGTGTGATGGTCAGAGACGTTTGGGTCACCCCAAACGGAATACCGTGTACTCTGTGTGTTAATGTAAATGAAGGATGTTGGTTATTGATATTTGCTGTGTGTATATTGGAGTCCATATTTAATACGTATGTTTGTGTGCTCAGGCTGGGAAGCTGATCGGCTTAAAGAGTGAAAGACAGGAAGTAAGAGTCCTGTATAAATATTATAATGTGTTAAATAATAATGAATTATAATAATATTAATGTTTATGTGTTATATGTTCACACAGGCATATGGTATAAATTATATGAAAGTATATTAAAGGGTTATATTGTGTGTGTGTGTGTGTGTGTGTGTGTATTAGGTGTTACTGGGGTGATATGTTGTTGTTGGTTCCTGTATGAACTCTGCTGCTCTGAGAGTGACTGTGTGTGTGTGTATTAGGTGTTACTGGGGTGATATGTTGTTGTTGGTTCCTGTATGAACTCTGCTGCTCTGACAGTGACTGAGAGTGCTCTACCACAGCATGGTTCCCTCCTCAGCTGTCACTCTGTAGAACAGTAAACACAGCGGATCATAACTGAACTGAACATAATTAAACTGTGTTTACCTTATTAACATCATGTACTCTGGATATAGACCTGTCATAGCTGGTGATTAGCAGGTATGTAAATAGGCCTGTAGGAGAAATACACTGTCCTGTCAGTCACAGGATGAGAAGGCTTCGGTATCAGAGTGGACTCGAGATGAAGGTGGTCAGTTTTACTGGCATAAGGTTCACAATGTTAATAATACGGCTCTGGATTGCTGAATGGAAAAAGCTTCACTGGAAAAGTCTGAGAGCAGGAGGTCTCAGCTCAGTCCTCCATCAACCAATCAAGAACTTCTGAAGAAGTCAGTTAGCTGGAGCACATCTCGGAGACTGTGATTGGAACTAGATCCCTCGGGAAGTTATGGTAGATCTCCAGGACCAGTGCTGGTTACCACTGAGTTAGGACTTCAGGAGCCTTCAGGATTACGGGTCACCACTGAATCAAACATCAACTAATCATATTTCTGATGGAAGTAATTACTGTAGATGTCTCAGGTGGGGCTGATTAGCGTCAGAGCAGATGTCCAGGAGCAGGGTTGCTTTGTTTTGGACTTCTGATTGGGAATTGCCACTCTGGAAAAATCTGACCACAGGAGGTCTCAACTCAGTCCTCCATCGGTCCAGTCTCAGCTGCTTCCTCCATCCAGCATCTTCTCACCCTCCTCTCAGGAGACCATACGACTGTGGACGGCATGGTTTGGGAGGATAAGTTGTGTAAAGGTCTATCACCTCAAACAGCCAGAGCTACTGCTAGTGAGGGGAGAGACGGTCAGGGAGGAGAGTGCTGTTATTGTAGCTGCACGATCACATGGGTTCTTCTCTACATGCAGCACATGGAGAACTCCAGCTCTAATGGTCAGGTGTTCTGCTCTTTCAGTAAAGTCTGTGTTGGAGAAGAAGGGGCTTCAATCCGGCTCCTGAGTGTCACAAGTCCAGAGAAAACTAATGTCAATGCAGTTGAATCAGCTGTTGCCTAATCCAAACTATAGGGGGAGCTGTTCCCAGTCAGCCTCGGCTGTGGTCAGTGCTCTAAACAAAGGCCAAAAAGACTGACCACTGACCCAAACTTTGATTTTAAATGTATTTGTTACTGTAGTTTGAAACTCAATATGTCCAGTAGATGGCGGCTGAAGCTCAGCTGCTCTCTTGTTCAGTCTGGAAATAATTGTCAGTCTGGAAATAGTTTTCTTTGAGGGACTATTTTACCTCACAGCGCCCTGCAGCATGTGTCCCTCCGCCATGAATGGAGTTTAAGGCTGAAATCTTCTCCAAATGATCATAAACAGCGTCTCAGACATCAGGCAGCGTATTCATAACCATCTCATGTAGTAACTTTCTGTCAGGAAGCTTTTAGAGGGGGACGTCTGATTCCATTCACCACCACTATGAAAAGTTCTTACTGTATCTGATCTAGAACGGATCTATCTTTGCTAGTCTTTGCTGGTGAAATGTGCTGTAGGTCAGGGTTAAATAAACCAGTGATTGATTTATTGGGATCAGCTCCCGGCTTAGGTCAGCTCTCAGTAAACCAGTGAGCTAACAGTTTCCCTGGATTGGAAGCAGAGTTACAAAAAGAAAAGACTCAAGTAATGCAACATGAGTAGATATAATTCATTACTCTCCACCTCTGGAGGGTTGTATTAACTCAGCAACAGCAGGCCAGAACCTGAAGGTGGTTTTGAAGTCCATGAAGAACGGGCAGAACCCTCTGAGTGCTCGGTGAGGGCCAGTGTGATATAATGCTGTATGAGCATCTCTAAGCTAGTCCATATGATGTATTATTCAGCTCCAGGAGAGATGTGCCAGGCCGGGGGAAGCACAGGGGCCTGTCGGCACACCATCCGAGGCAAACGCCCTTTTATCCAAACGCAGGGGCTTTCAAAGCAATTTCCCTGGGGAGCCATGCGCAACATCGCAGCAATCGGGAAGAGCGCAGTAAAGCCCCTCCTGTCCAAACAGTGGGATAACAGAGAGGAGGAACAGAGAGGAGGAACATGTTGCTCTTCTTGTGGAGGCGCTTGGGAAATTACCGCCACCCACTCACAGTGAGAGAGGCTTGAGAATGCTGGGCTTCGGGCACTTCTAGACTAATCACGGATATTCAGAGCAGTGAATGGAGCGTAATGGAGGATGGGAAGTGATGAAACACATACGCTGATCTGAGAGATGCTCTGAGAAAAAGACTCACTAAAACCGCTCCCACTGTGTGATCGTGTGAGGGGTCATTAAGAACATGGTCTATAAGAACAGCTGTCAGTCAGGAACCGGTCTGTGTTTCAGAACATGATACACAGAGAGGGGAACAAGCACAGACACACTGCCGTTCATCATACACGTCCAATACGTCCAGCCTGTATCAAACCTACTAACTTTGTACCTGTGTTCCTGAATCATTGGCTAATCGGAGATGCTGTTCCTGACTTACCAGCCAATCAGAGATGCTATTCCTGACTTGTCGACCAATCAGAGGTAATGTTCCTGACTTGTTGCCCAATCAGAGGTGTTCTTTGATGCCACAGCCTAAGAGGGTTTAAGAAGATTCCACATATATATATGCAGCATAAATACTAATATGTTCTAGTCCAGAACCTGCCCTGTGTCAGTGTTAAAGATGATGTTGTTGGTTAGGAAGGTTTCATGCAGGACTAACCGGTAACAGGTAAGGGGTATTCTAGGAAGAGCTCTGGGAAAGACCAGAAACATTCTGGTCAACACACTAGATCATCCCTACAGCTCTGTGTTCATTAAGCTCACATAATAGCTTTTAGTGATTTCTGATCTCTCTATAAACAGTGGCTAATATTGATATATGATGGTATAATCTATAGTTTTGATGTAACTGTATTGTGACTGTTCAGCACACTGCATCCGTGGGGTCTCTGTGCTCGTCCAGATCCAGACCATTAGCAGGAAATACCTGCATTTTAATCACAATTCAGCAGCTTAGAATGAGCCGCTCCCTGAGCCATCGCCAGCCTAATGGGAGTTAATGGTGAGGAATGAGTACGGCCGCGGGACAGTTGGCTGGATGTCTGGTAAATGAAGACCATGCGCTGCTGGACATACACTTAGAGAGAACTGGTCACCGACATCTCCATCATAGTGCTCAGTCTAATGTGATTAATGTGTGAAGTTGAGCAGGATGGTATTCAGGAAGGAACACGGAATCATCTTAAAGTCACATTCTGTGTACCTTCAGGCCGTAGGCGGTCACATGCACTCACACGCTATCTATCCAAAAAAGTCTGGACAGTCCATCTGTGAGGTCAGCTGCTTTAAGGTCACCCATCATTGACACAGCTTGTATAAGCTCCGTAGAAAAGCACTGACCACCCATTCAGACCACAGCAGTTTAGCCCCACCCATTCAGACCACAGCAGTTTAGCCCCACCCATTCAGGCCACAGCAGTTCATCACCACCCATTCAGCCCACAGCAGTTTTGCCCTGCCCATTCAGGCCACAGCAGTTCATCCCCACCCATTCAGGCCACAGCAGTTCAGCCCCACCCATTCAGCCCACAGCAGTTTAGCCCCGCCCATTCAGGGCACAGCAGTTCAGGCCCATTCACTGTGGGGGTCCCTGAAAATAAACTTATCATGTTATGATATCATTTTTTATCTGGTTCACCTGCCAATCAGCTTCTGCCTTTGATATTTTTAGCTAAGTAGAGCTGCAGCACTGGTCTGCCTCGGGGTGGCGCTGCAGTGAACTGGTTGGTCTTTTGTAGTGCAGTTTCTGTAGCTCTGCTCAAGAGACCTCTGTAACTCTGTAAACTCACCCAGTTTTCTTCAGGGGGAGTACAGACTGAACTATTACTGATCTTTCAGACTGGAGACAGAGGAGGAGGTGAGGAGGAGGTGAGGAGGAGTAAGATTTGAGTTACTGTGTGGAAGATCTACCAAACCAGAGAAGAACATCTCCAGAAGAAGAACTGCTAAACCAAACACTCTGCTGCCCCTGAAGCATCAGCACTCCTATAGTGAGTGAGCAGCCAGCCAGCACTAGCTTAGTGAACATGGGACCACTGAATACTAGGGGATATTTCACACAGTGTACTTCCTGCCAGACGTGGAGGAGGTGAGAGCTGATCAGCGTGCTAACGGCACGTTATCATGGCTGTCAGTCCACAGACCTCAAGCACTGGTGAGAATCTAGTCTGTCAGATGATCTACTCTCTTTCCTCTACGGCCTGCACCACAAGCACACCTTCATACCATGCAGATACCAGAATGTAGGTAAGTAGCCAGAACGTACCAGCTAGTAGCCATGTGGATTTGACCAAACATCACCAGCCTGATGCTAGTTAACCATGTAAAATAGTATTCACTGTCCAGTCAGGATTATTAAGATGCGTCTTCTACTACAGAGGTTCTCACAAAGCAGCTTTACAGAGAATCCAGGTCCAAGTCCCAACAAGCAAGCCAAGGAGAAACTCCCTCAGAGGAAGAGGAAGAACCCTCGAGAGGAACCAAGACTCAAAAGGAGAACCCATCCCACACCGTCTGGCCCACACCGGATAGCAAGACAAGCAAAATCAGGATTTAGAATTATACTCAATATTGAATTGGATAATTGATAACTGTGTAAGGGTAACAACAAAAAACAGAGGGTCTGAATGAAGCTCAGTTACTGTTACCAGTAAAAGCAGTGAAACCAGTGACCACAGTGATGATCTATTAGAACAAGTAGGTGAAGTGTTGAGTGTTTTAGGTGAAGTGTTGGGTGTATTAGGAGAAGTGTTGAGTGTTTTAGGAGGAGTGTTGAGTGTTTTAGGTCAAGTTTTGTGTGTTTTATGTGAAGTGTTGGGTGTATTAGGAGAAGTGTTGTGTGTTTTAGGAGAAGCGTTGGGTGTTTTAGGAGTAGTGTTGGTGTCACTGCCTGTCTAGTCTAGCACCTGTTTTTCTCGGTTTTCTCTGGTTTTCTGTTTCTGTCTTGTTATTTCCATGTGCCCTTTGTTGTCCTGTTCCATGTGCTTCTGTTTGTTTTGGGTTTTTGCTCCTCCTGTCTCCGCTCCCCTGTCAGGCCCCTCACCTGTCCCTTGTTTGGAGCTCCGCCCCTTCCCAGGTGTTTCTCATTAGCCCTTGTTGTTTTATACTCCCTGTTGTGCCCTTTGTTCTTGCTTGGTGTTTTGTCTCCCAGTCTGTTGCTTTAGTCTCTATGTCAGTTGGTTTTTGCTATCCTTTGGTTTTGGTCATCGTGGTGTTTTGTTTCTTGTTTTTACCAGTGCCTTTGGCTTTCGTTTCATCTTGTTTGTTTTACATTAAAGACTTGCACTTGCATCCTGCCTCCTCGTCCTGTCCCCATGTCACAGTTGGGTGTTTCAGAAGTGTTGTGTGTTTGTGAGGCAGAGGAAGAAATGTCTGATCAGTCTGTTTGTGGTTTCAATAGTTCAATAGTTCAGCATCAGACCACACAGGATGGGCAGTAGTTCAGCATCAGACCACACGGGATGTGCAGTAGTTCAGCATCAGACCACACATGATGGGCTATAGTTCAGCACCAGACCAGATGGGATGGGCAGTAGTTCAGCATCAGAGCACACAGGATAGGCAGTAGTTCAACATCAGACCACACAGGATGGGCAGTAGTTCAGCATCAGGCCACACAGGATGGGCAGTAGTTCAGCATCAGAGTACACGGGATGGGCAGTAGTTCCACATCAGACCACACAGGATGGGCAGTAGTTCCACATCAGACCACACAGGATGGGCTATAGTTCAGAATCAGACCACACAGGATAGGCAGTAGTTTCAGGATAGTTGTTGTGTCCCTACCCTTAAAACCAGACCTACACCCCTGTGTATACCTGTGATAGACTGATCATATATCATAAATCATCTGTTATATATTGTTACTGAATAAGACAGCTGCACTTATATAGATTCTGAGAACTGTGGAGTCAGGCTGGCTGTGGAAGGGTTGCCAAGTTCACAGTTATCTTCTGACAAGCTGAAGGCTTGAACTTTCAGTCAGGCTGAATTAGAGTGCAGAAATTACTGAATTAACTCGTTATAGATACAGAATAAACACCGACAGAAGATTAACACTCATCTTTAATGCTACACACCCGCAACCTAGCTTTCAGAGAGCTCCACCTGCTCTTCTAACAAGCTAGTGATGAAGCAGGCTTGGAGAGCAGATTACACGAGTCCAGTGAGAAACCACGAATCACTGAGAGAGGTGTGCAGACATCTACACCCGTCTGTGCCAGAGCTATACTTCACTAACTCAGCCAACACCCAGGCTGGAACTGAGCTCTGTACATGCAGTCTGTCCTTCCAGCAGAGGGTCTGAAGCACAGAACAACGCAAAACAACGAGTTATTATATATAATATTCCTTGTTATTACACTTTTATTATCATATTATAAGATTATTCACCTGTTTATATACAGTTATACTAGTTTATAGTCAGTTTATCTGCTCATTCTATTAGCAGATCATTTAACTTATACCTATAATAACAATCACACATACAGTGGCCAAAAGTATGTGGACGACTGGCCATAACACCTATGTGAGCTTGTTGGACATCCTATTGCAAAATCATGGGCATTAAAATGGATTTGGGCATTCCAGTTAATCCTAAAGGTGTTTAGTGGGGTTGAGTGGAGTCAGGGCTCTGTGCAGGCCACTGGAATTCCTCCACACAAGACTCCTCAGTCCATGTCTTTATGAATTTGGCTTTGTGCGCAGGGACACAGTCATGCTGGAACAGGAAAGTGTTCTTCCCCAAACTGCTGCACAAAGCTGGAAGTATAGAACTGTGTTGTTTTGTGTGCTGCAGCATTAACACCACCCTTCACTTGAACTAAGGGTCTGAGCCCAAACCCTGAACCACCCCAAGACCATTATCCCCCCTCCACCAAACTTTACTGTGGGCACTCTGCATTCTGGTAGGGAGCGTTCTCCTGGTTTCATCCACCAAACCCAGATTCCTCCATCAGACTGCCAGGTAGTGAAGCGTGGAGCTTTACACCACTCCAGCCGACACTTGACACTGAGCATAGTGATCTTAGGCTTGTGTGGAGCTGTTCAGCCATGGAAACCCAGTTCATGAAGCTCCTGGTGATCAGATCTTGTGCTGATGCTGCTTCCAGATGCTGTGAGGAACTGCAACAGAAGCTCTACGGGTGTGGCTATAACACCCGTACTCCATGATTAGGACACATGTCCACATACTTTTGGCCACATAAGGTGTAAGGCATGGATACAGCTTTGAACACTGTTTTGTAAATGAGCGGGAGTCAGTTTAGGACAGAAATGAAGACCTGCAAATGCTGGCCTGGCTCACAGCAGAGGGACTGGGTTAATATTCCTGCCTGTAAAGCCTCTTATATGATTCAGTGGGGCGTGAGGTTTGTAGCTTTTCCCAGAGTTTGTCTAATAGTTGTCCAGCACCTGCTCTGGGTTTTTGGGCGTGTGTAGTTTATATGAGTACTTTGGCTCCTGCATCATCCATGTACAAGTCAGCGAGGCTCATCTCTGCAGAACTGGCTTTTTGTTTGGCTGTAGATATAATATCACAGTGGCTGCTGTTCTCCACCCTGTGTTTAGTGGGTGACATGGACGACGTGTTGCCTCCATAGCACCTGCCACAACACGCCTCTCTCACTCTCACTCTCAGCCAGACACCGCCGTCTTCACATTATCCAGCATTCTGTAATTTATACCTGCTGTACAGAGTAACTCATGCATGTTTCACCACACTGCGCAGGTCTAACACATCTCGCTCACTCTCTTTCTCTCTCTCTCTCTCTCTCTCTCTCTCACTCTCTGAATCAGACTCTCTCAGATAATCAGGAACCATCTGAAAGGCCAGGGCAAAACATGATGTCTCAGCAAATAAAGATCATAATTGTAGTTGATATAATATTTCTCATTATGTGACTGTAGTAAGAATATTATAAGATTATTCACCTGTTTATATACAGAATTACTGGTTCAGTGCATCTCTGGATTAGACACACAGAGGAGTGAGGGTCAGTACGACTGTGGATTAGACACGTAGAGGAGTGAGGGTCAGCACAACTGTGGATTAGACACATAGAGGAGTGAGGGTCAGTACGACTGTAGATTAGAGACAGAGAGAAGTGACGGTCAGTACGACTATGGATTAGACACAGAGGAGTGAGGGTCAGTGCGACTGTAGATTAGAGACAGAGAGAAGTGACGGTCAGTACGACTATGGATTAGACACAGAGGAGTGAGGGTCAGTGCGACTGTGGATTAGACACGTAGAGGAGTGATGGTCAGTACAACTGTGGATTAGACACATAGAGGAGTGAGAATCAGTACGACTGTAGATTAGAGACAGAGAGAAGTGACGGTCAGTACGACTGTGGATTAGACACACAGAGGAGTGAGGGTCAGTAGGGCTGTGGATTAGACACATAGAAGACTGAGGGTCAGTACGGCTGTGGATTAGACACATACAGGAGTGAGGGTCAGTACGGCTGTGGATTAGACACGTAGAGGAGTGCGGGTCAGTGCAACTGTGGATTAGACACGTAGTGGAGTGCGGGTCAGTGCGACTGTGGATAAGACACATAGAGGAGTGAGGGTCAGTACAACAGTGGATTAGACACATAGAGGAGTGAGGGTCAGTACGACTATGGATTAGACACGTAGAGGAGTGCGGGTCAGTAAGGTGAAGGTGATCCCGTCAGTGAGAAGAAGAGTAGGAAGAGGAGTAGTTCAGATGTGTGATGATCTTGTGCAGGGTTTCTGTCGGTGGGCTGCAGGGTGCTGTTGTACATACACATTAAAATCATTCTGCCTTTAATCTGTGACTGTAAACAAACTGCCTCTGTCCAATGTTGACACTGTTACTCAATCCATATGTATGACAAATACTGGTATATATACAGGATAAAATCTCTGACATCTGACAGTGTTGTGTTTTTATTCCGGATATGTAGAATTCCAAGTATATGTATGTACATGTACGCTGCTCCTGAGGACTAGCAGGAGAGAAAATCTGTACTGAGTCTCCTCAATCACAAGAGATCCACATCTGAGCCGCAGACGTTTCAGATCTTAATAACTTATTAAGACACTTTAAAGCTCCTAAACTGCCTGCTGAGTCAAGCTTCCTGCCCGGCCTGGTTTCATATGCAGACACAGATGAGTGTGGATTCTGAAACATCTCAAGTTCAGCTTTCCTCCTTATCTCCTGAAGTTCTGGACACTGGAGTGCTTTGTGGCTGGATAGAGGAAATATGAAGAGTGAGCTTGAACATCCGTCTTGATGGTACGATATCAGTAATGAATATCGGAATTCTGTTATGAGCTACTATGTAGCTTATCCTGTGAGAGAATTCCTATTTCTACTTTTACTCACGTTTACATTTAGCAGACGCTCTTATCAAGAGTGACGTACAAAACCATGGTGTTGTCCACTCAGAGTACGTATCTTAGCGAATGAGCTTGAACGGCCATTCAGCTCAGATACTGCCCGAAAAGTAAAACACAGCGTAGTGCAGTTCAGTGTACTTCAGTGTACACTTGGATTAGTGCTTCACACAGAGACAGTCTTCTCAAATCCCCCCATACCCGTTACTGTTCCAACAAAAACAGCTAAAAATGAGATCAAGTTCTTGTAGACCACTGCAGTCCTGTCTGCTGATGACTGAGACAGACTGAGGAAATCCATTATCTGCTTCTTATTTTCAGTGATCATGTGACTTTGAGATGTTCAAAGGATGTTAAATTTGTACCCTGGTTTGTGAGTAATGCCTACAGCCCTGTTATAAAGGGTCTCCATGCCTTCCTCTCTGCCAGTTAGACCAGGGCTATGTACATAATTGTATCCCAGAGGGTGAAGCTTAATTTAACTGAGTACTCTAATGCTCTAATGCAAATTCACTGGGACAAAGAGCATTACAGTCCTGACTTACACCGGCGGCTTCAGATCCGAGGCATCCTATACTCAGCTGCATGGATTCCAGATCAAAGGTGCTAGCAGTGCTCACCATCAATTAGATATCAGTTCTGACTCTGGAGACTTTCTGCGTGTGTTTGATGGAAACACATGAAGTGATCACTGATGGAAACATTACGGCGTGAAGATCTCCACTTGAAGACTCTGGTCTACAATGACAGGCGTCCAGGAACTTCTCACTCTTTCTTTTTCACTCTGCTTCAGTTAGCAACACTGCTAATGTGCTCAACACCGCTAATGTGCTCAGCACTGCTACTGCGCTCAACACTGCTAACGTGCTCAGAGAAACAGAGGAACAGCTTTTTCAGGGAGCAGCTGCTCCTGCACCTCTGTCAAACACGGAGAACTTCATCAGGAGCACTACACCAGCACTGGGCAGGGCCTCCCTTTGCTCTCTTCTTCATGGCATGGATTCAACATGATGTTGGAAACGTTCCTTCCACTTCATCCCAAAGGCATTCTACTGGATTCAGATCCAGTGACTGGGAGGACCGCTGAAGAACACTGGACCTCATGTCCATGAAACCAGTCCGAGGTGACTTTTGCTTTGTGACATGGAGCATCATCATGCTGGAAGAAGCCATTAGAAGGTGGTAAGCTGTGACGATGAAGGGACAGACATGGTCAGCAACAATATACTGATGGGCTGTGGTCATTCAAGCGGTGATTAACAGCCCAAAGTGTGCCAAGAAAACATTCCCCACTTCATCACACCACCTCCACCAACCTGGACCGCTCACACAAGGCTGGTCGGGTCCATGGATTCATGCTGTTGGCACCAGATTCTGACCTTACCATCTCAGCAGAATTCCAGATTCATGGTGTTTTTCCATTGTCGACGGTGAGGCTGTGTCAACTGCAGCCTCGGCTTTCTGTTCTTGGCTGACAGAAGACAACCCTGACATGGTCTCCTGCTGTTGTAGACCATCCCCATCAAGGCTGGCGATGCTGTGTGAATCATATGGAATGTTGATTTCTGTAGGGCATGTTTCATCACATGATGCATCTTCCTTTTGAAAAGTTGATTTGATTTCTGTCATAACAATAATGTTCATTTTTGAGAATCTATATGAATTGCTAATTAAAATTGTCATTATTAACATTTTTACACTATTCCATAAACAGTAACTGCTTTCATTATAAAAACGATATAACGCTAAATAATCCAACATCTCTTTAAAACTACTTCATCTGTGTTTTAACTGATACTATCTGAGCAGGTCTCGAGCTCAGTTAAACTGCACCTCTATCCTTCGACTACCATACCATCTTAATTTAATTTTTAATTTAACTTTGTTTTATTTCTTGTCTTTAAAATCTATTATAATTATAAATATTTATATCTCTTCTTCTGGATGGTTATGAATGTTAATCTGAGTTATCTGTGTGTTTCTCATTTGTAAAGCACTTTGAATGATCACACTGTATGTAAGGTGCTCCTTCTGGTGTGGGTTCATGGTAACTTGCATGCCAATAGCAGCAGATTCGGACTGTGAGTGATTTCTAAAGCCACACCCACACGCTGTACATATTACAACACTGTGTTATCTGTTGTAGCGGAGTCACTCTGGAGCTGAGCTATGGGTGCCTTTGGAAAAGTGATTATTGTTATATATTCATCATTTTAATAACTGAAACTCCAGCAGTCCACTGCACCACCTAACGCTGAGGCTGAGAGTAGTTAGCTTAACCCTAGCCACACACAGAGTTTCAGCTGCTCCACAGACACTTACAGTACACCTTAACTAGCAGGCCGTAAAATGATCAGAGATCAGAACACTGCAGAATGACGCTTTCACTCTTAGCTGCCAATCAGGAACGCTTCCCAACATAAACAGGAAGTGTCCACACATGATCCCCACACTCAGTGAATTCGGTGGGCGTTTCTTGCCTGTGCTGTGTTTACTCCTCTGAAGGTCCGTCTGTCATATCTGTGAGGCTACAGGAAGTGAGTTTTATTGTAAGCCGTGTCCTCAGGACGTCCAGCTCCTGTACATGTGGTTATTCTGACCTGCTTCTGCTCGGAATTGTTTCAGCTCGGAATTCAGTGTCAGTGACGTTAGTGAAGTAATGTGGTCAGTATTAGACCTTGCTGATGGACAGAAAGTTAATATTAGTGATATTTAATAATCCGGACCCTCTATTGAAGTTGGATTGAGAGTATGGTGCTGTCACAGCACCATACTCTCAATCCAACTTCAATAGAGGGTCCGGATTATTAAATATCCGCAGATCTTGATCTTTTCTATCTCCAATCGATGAAATGGATATAAATCAGAGTCATCCGATTCATCCGGGGGTGTGTTTCTTCCTGCAGAACTGGCTGCCGATGGAAATCAAGACATATTTCATATTCCTGCACATTCTCCCATCAGTCAGCTTTACCAGCCATTGTAACTGTTGGGTTACATCAGGTCTCCGGCCTGTGTGCAGATATTCAGTTCTAGCTACATTGAAACTGTGTTACTCAGTGCAACTAGTTAAAACTGGAGCGCAGAGGCAGTTTACCATCAAACTAGGCAACAATCAAGCATGTTCAGCTGGAGCAGGACTCTAAAGCTGTACACAAAGTACTGTTCTCTCTTTCACAACATCATCTTTTCAATCATCCCTGATATCTGATCTGATCATCCCGCCACTCAGGCCTACAGTCCTTCACATTCTCACTACATTCCCTACATCCCTGTCTGGGCCTATATACCTGTTAGAGGTAGAACAGTCATACGTCCAGTCCTAGAACCCCTATTGAACCTTTAAGACTCCTCAGTGTCTGTCTCCACTGACGGATAGCTCTCCCTCTGTAGGAGCTTCCTTAGAGAATAAGCACACTGGCCCGTTCCCTGGGGGCCTTCTTACTCACTCGGTTCCTGATTGTTTCGAGTGCTTGTTTGAGGTTCTGCAAACGTTCCTGTTCAAAAACGTTATGACCTTGATGTAGATCTACACACGCCAGCAGAACTGTGGCTGATTTAAGCCCCTCTGAGCTCCTCCGTCTAGGCTCCTCCGTCTCTGCTCCTCTGTCTCGGTACTTCTCTGCTCATTGTTGTTGGTCAGTTCTGGTTCTGGCTGATTCTGTGGTGAGGAGACTGATATCAGCCAACAGAACAGCACACTTCATTCCAGATGTGTTTCCTCTTAAGGACTTCCTGCACTAACGCCTCCATATTCTCCTTGTGCTGCTCCAGGGTTTCAAACTAGCTTTAGCTCCATATACCTACTGCAGAAGCAATGCGCTGTTACAGTGTACCATCAGTCGTATTTTAGTTTCTGGGCACTGTTTGGTGATGTTTAGGTCTGTTAATTATCTATTATCTATATTATCTATATTATTATCTATATTACTATATTTATTATTATTATCATGTTTTATTATTATTATGTTTTATTGTGTTGCATGGTAAAGTACTTTAAGACTTGTTCTATATAAATGAAGATTTACTTTCTTACACTACTGCAGAAACAATGACAATGAGAAGTGGATTAAACTGGTTTTAGTTTACACAGAGCTAAAGTCTTATACAATCAAACAGCCTATTTCTTTATACAGAACAGCTATGTACATAATATCTATCCTCTATAACCAAAGCTGAACTTGTTTATGTGTGAGATTGATAGGCTTTGTTTACAGTTAGTTAGCTACGCTAGGTAGAAGCCATTGTTAATAGTAGCTATATTCCCAAACTAGCTAGCTTTAGTATTAGCTGCTGGTTAACACTGATTAGCCTTTTCCAGCAGTGATTTCTGTACCATTATTAAACTAAACCAACACAATTACATATACAGTCTATGTGATAAACTTGGTTTAAGCTCTCCTGTAGCTGATGCATGGGCTAGCAGGATACAGGTGCTAGTTATCTGGCCTAGCATTAGCAGTTTAAGGAACAGCAGCTTCATATGAGTAGCAGACATTAACTAGTTTTCTAGCTGTGTTAGCGATTTTAGTTTGGTTCCAGATGTTTCCCAGTTCTTCAGAGAACCTCTGCCTTTCGCTGCTCACTGGAGAACATGGCTCCTAGCATGTGTCTAAGCACCGTGGTTCTGCTGGAATGTTCTGATCTCCCTTCTCCCACTCAGATGTTTTGGTGTAGGAGAGCCGTGCGCCGTGTCTCTGATATACTGTACAGCTAGCGTTAGCGGTTGATGCTAAGCTGGTGGAGGGGAAGCTCCATTGTCTGGAGCTGTTTAAAGACACAAGGACAGAAATCTCTGCTGGATCTGATCAGGATGCTTCTGCATGTTACTGGATTACAGTTTGGGATAATAGCCACTGTTAGCTGTAGCTTCTAACTAGCGTAGCTGTATCTAACGATGACGGCTCAGTAGTCATGTACATGATAACGTCTGTAGATGGATCTTCAGAAGCTGACGTTAGTGGTGGATCTGAAGGACCCAGCAGTGAGCAGAACATTCTACAGTTATTACTTTGCTTGTTTTGGTTTGGCTCATAAAAACCCAAAACCCAAAACAAGAGAGACGCAGAATTCCAAATGGAAATTCCTCATAACCTGGAACGCACAGAGTCTACTTAGGTAGTTTTACTTGTTTTGGAGAAATAAAGTAAAATTAGTTCATTTCAAGAAATGATCTGCTAATGTAACACGTGTGCTAAATATAATAACTATAAATGAGTAAAACTGCATATAAACAGGTGAATAATCTGGTATTATAATGAGGAATATTAAATATAATGTGTTTTCCAGGGAACTGATTTGCACTCCCCTCTGAAAGCTGAACAACTTCATCGTCTCGTCATGTAGAACTGACAGCTTCACCCAGACCCTCCAGCCTGCAGGATGTCAGTCCCGGTCTCTCCGGTTCTCTCTCGGCTGACGTTGCTCCTCCTCTCTGTTGGGAAATCAAGTGTTTTCCTCTCCTGAGAACGGAGCAGAGGGAGGTTCAGATGAGCCCCGGGCGGATTGAGGGAGAAATAAACCATCTCAGTTTAAAGGGGTTAGTCAAGGCGTGCAGCGGCAGGTCAGACCACGTCATGTAAACAGCGCTGCTCAGCGGGGCGATGAGTTCAGACCTGCTGGCTGGTCTCCAGTTTCTTTGGATCAGCACCAGAATGAATGATATTGTGGTCATGCTGGAGTGGGAATGATCTCAGTTTGACTCATGTTGAATTGTGATGGTGCTCCAAGTTTAAACCACACGGCCTTTTTCCAACTGCTCAGAAGTTCAAACAAGTCGGCGGATAAAGCCGGGGCTGAATATCCGTCTCTATAATCACCAATAACGACTCTCTAATCAATACACCGTAGTTTGTGTATGTGTAAGTGATCCGTGCACTGTTCGGTTCTCCGAATCATTAGAGTCACTCTGGGATTCAGTGAACTGCAAATGTCTTGGCAAGTCAAATGATCTTATATCTAATATTTCTAATTGTTATAAACACGTTATGGGATGTTATAACTTGTTTTCCTTGTTTTAGGGGACTTTGTTAAGCCAGGTTATCTCTGTCCTGGCAAATACTTTGGTCTGTTTGAAACACGTTTCTCGATACAGTAGGATTATCTGTCAGTCCAGTGAGATTATTTGGTTTACTGTAATCACTTAAACCAAGTAAATAAATAATCTTAAATAATAAAAAATAAATAATCTTATAATTATCCTACAACAACAATCTACTTCGAACTTCGAGGTATTAGGAAGAAATGACTCTCCAGGAGATAACTGGTAAAAGGTGTTTGGGTTAAGGAGCCGAGACTGGAAGTGTGGGGTCACAGGTGCTTCACCCATTACATACAGGTTCCACACAAAGCCTGTTTTCCTCAGGGTCAGTGTGGACCATGAACACCTTTCATATGTAGTGGATGATGTGTTGGATGAGGTAATGGATGATTACAGCTTGAGAATGTTTATATATAATAATAATAAGAATAATAATGTATATTAGTTAAAAAACCCTTAATGATATTGTGTAAAATATTGGTTATGATTAAAATAGCAGCTCATATGATGTATAGTTTTATAGTGAAGTGCTTAATAGTCTAATATTTATAATGATTCTTCTAATATGAGGCTAATAACACAGGCTGCTTACTGTTACTCCATCATCTACTGTATTGTTATAGTAAGCTGGTGATGATAACTCCTCCTTTTCACTCCTCCAGTACTGAAGGAAACTGTTCCAGACTCACTCAACACTGAACTGTAAAATGATATTTATGAATGTTTTTACACAAGATTGTGTGTGGATTATTTATCAAAGCTGTCTACCATCTCAGCTCTGATCATATTTCGATTACAATAAACAGACAACACTCTAAACAGAGATCCTACATAAATATCAGATCCCTACATTACACACAGAATTACATATGGACGTACTTCTGCTGGTATATAATTATGATTTATTACAACATAAAACATAATGATGTCAGACAGCAGCAACCGAGGTCTGTTGTCATCAGCGACTGCTGCCTGCAGGCCTTGAATCAGATCAAGATTACTCTGATCCAACAATAATACTTATTAATAATAATACTTATAGAAACGGCCAGCAGAGAGTAGAGACTGGATCTTCACTGAACGTTATACCAGAACAGAGGAGTGAGGATCAGTACGGCTGTGGATTAGACACATAAAGGAGTGAGGGTCAGTATGACTGTGGATTAGACACATACAGGAGTGCGGGTCAGTGCGACTGTGGATTAGACACATAGAGGAGTGAGGGTCAGTACGGCTGTGGATTAGACACATAGAGGAGTGCGAGTCAGTATTTAAGGTTCTATGTAGAACCACTGCTCTTACTAAAGAACCTTTAAAGAGCCCTGTTCTTATACCTTGGTGAACCTGTTTGACCTACCATGTGGACATGCACACTCCCACCTGTGTGGTTTAGTGACCATGACAAAACTGTTCCTCCCTCCGGCTACACACGTCCCTGATGACCTCTGACTCACACAGCTGGGACACTAATCCAAACCCCAGCTGGAGAAAACACCCGTGAGATCCGTTGGCCAGGTGTTACATTAGCACCTTTATCCAGACAGACAGAGCTGATCTTCTATCAGCGAGCGCACTGAGATGGGTCAGAGCCTCCGATCGTCTCCTGTCTGAGAGAACATCCTCTGGTCCTGTGTGTGCAGTATCAGGGTGGAGGGACTCGGCCAAATGCCCCACTGATTTACAGCCATGCCTGGAAAGCTTTTGAAGTTCAGCGCTTCTCTTTGATAGAAGCTGGTGTGGTGTTTGAAATGGGAGCTGGCCGAGGTGTGAGGTTGGTTCTTGGCTCTTTGTGTCCAGACAGGACAATCGGAACTGCATTTCATTCCCTAAACCCTTTCACAGCTAGAAATGCGCTGCAGAACCTCACCGCTCCAATCAAACCAGAGCATACGAGCACAGCTACATCAAAGACCAGACAGAGAACAGCATTATACAGTACCCCAGCATCCATATCCGTATCCAGGTTTCAGAGTCAGTCAAACCCAGAACATGCAGACAGAACAGACCAACAAATTCAATCTGATATTTAATCTCAATATTTATTACTGATTTTTCATCATTCTGTATAATTAATCAGTTCCGATGTAAACAGAGCAGTTTGTTCTGGTTCTAGATACAGAACTGTTCACAGTGGTGGTGAATGGAACCAGACGTCTCCCTCTAAAAGCTCCCTCACAGAAAGCTACTACATGAGATGGTTGTGAATACGCTGCCTGATGTCCGAGATGCTGTTTCTGATAGTTTAGAGGAGATTCCAGCCTTAAACTCCATTCATGGTGGAGGGATACATGCTGCAGGGCACTGTGAGGTAAAATAGTCCCCCCAAAGAAAACATATTATTTCCAGGTTTTCCAGATTTTCCCATCATCAACATTCCATATAACACTCCAAAGACTCCGTAGGTTCGCTGGTGGTTTAGAGAGTCGATAAAGTGTCTATATGTGTGTTCTAGACATGGAGAACCCTGGTTCCCATCACCACCACTGTAAAGAACATCTGAACCATCTCACACCAAGCCCGCTCTCAGTTACCCTGTTTACACCTCACGCCAAACCCGCTCTCAGTCACTCTGTTTACACCTCACGCCAAACCCGCTCTCAATCACTCTGTTTACACCTCACACCAAACCCGCTCTCAATCACTCTGTTTACACCTCACACCAAACCCGCTCTCAATCATTCTCAGTTATGGAGGAATGCTCCTTGAACAGTCTGGTAGCAGGATCAGAAAGTGATCCCAGTGTGGACTGAATGAGGTAAACCCTAAATCATTAATTGGATGAGTGCGTCCGTGGCATCAGAGTCCCTATAGCTCAAGTCATCTCACCTCAGCACAGTTCACGTTTCAACATGATCAAATTTTAATGCAGACCGCTCGGGAATAAACCCAGAACTCCTCCTCAGATTCCTGTAAACATGCTCATAATTCCTCCCCACCCCGGTGTGAAGAATACTCCATCTCCAGCTGAGCGGAGGGAGCGGTGCTCCTTATCCATATTTTCTGGACACAAATGAGAAATGTAATCAGTTTCTTCCTGACGGGGAGCAGGAGTGAGGCAGGGCTCGGCAGTCTGGGCTTGGCACTCTGAGGAATACTCCTGTCCTCCTCTGTTACGGCTTTATGTGAGGAGGCCTGATGCCAATGCATCGAGCGTCCTGTGGCTGAGATAAGTGGGAAATCGATGCGGATTGATTAGGATCAGAGCGTTACAGTCCGGCTCTCTTCCGCAGAGGTGGAGCTGAATGAGTTATTCTGAGCTGGCCAGGACACCCATCATTCCTCTGGATCATCATCTCTCTCTGAACTCTCCGAGGAGCTCGGTGACCACAGCAAGAGAAGGTCACTTCCACGCCCACCCAGCTGCCTCTACATGGCCTACATGCTCAAATCTGTCAGCCTGGTCACTGGGGTTTTGGGATTGGGGGCGGGCAGGGGTCACAAGAACGAGCACGCTCTCTCTCTGTCCCTCCCATTCTCTCTGTCTGTGTCTCTCTCTCTCTTTCTCTCTCTGTCTGTCTCTCTGCCCCCCTCTCCCTCCCAATCTCTCTCTCTGTCCCTCTCTCTCTGTGTCCCTCTCTCTCTCTCTATCTCTCCGTCTTTCTCTCCCTGTCCCACTCTCCCTCTCTGTCTCTCAACCCCTCTCTCCCTTTCTTACTCTCTCAGGAAGTTGACCAATCAGAACAGAGTGGAGGAGCTCAAAGCACCCCCGCCCGATGTTCATGTCACCTGTGAATGTCTGTTTTTGTTTAGTGTTATTTGTTTCAGGCAGTGGCCTTCACACCACAGGGAGAGAGAGAGGGAGAGAGATTCCCAGCATTTCAGATTCCCAGCGTTCCCAGAGCTGACATGTCAGAGAGCTGACATGGCGGGTTGTGACCGCAGAGGAAGTGATAAGACCCCTTACATGATTCCCACACCCATCACATCCACCAGACAGTATTTCTGTGTGCAGAAGAGAGAGAGAGAGAGAAAAAGAGAAATAGCAATAGAGAGAGTCAGACAGAGACACACACAGAGAAAGAGAGAGAGACACAGAGAGAAAGAGAGAGAGGGAGAGAGTCAGACAGAGACACACAGAGAGAAAGAGAGAGAGATTGTGACCTTGAGTTAAAGGTGCTCTGTGCTGGTCTCTATGTGCTGGTTTCTATGTGGTGATCTCTCTGCGCCTGTCTCTGTGTGCTCTGTGTGCTGGTTTCTGTGCGCTGCTCTGTGCGATGGTCTCTGTGCACTGGTCTCTGTGTGCTGATTTCTGTGTGGTGGTCTCTCTGCGCCTGTCTCTGTGTGCTGGTCTCTGTGTGTTGATTTCTGTGTGGTGGTCTCTCTGCGCCTGTCTCTGTGTGCTGATTTCTGTGCGCTGGTCTGTGCGATGGTCTCTATGTGCTGGTCTGTGCGGTGGTCTTTGTGCGCTCTGTGTGCTGGTCTGTGCACTGGTCTCTGTGTGCTGATTTCTGTGCGCTGGTCTCTGTGTTTTTATGTCTGTGTGCTGGTCTCTGTGCGCTGGTCTCTCTGCGCCAGTCTCTGTGTGCTCTGCGTGGTGATCTCTGTGCGCTGATCTCTCTGTGCTGGTTTCTGTGCGCTGGTCTCTGTGCGATGGCCCGAGCGTTGAGCTTGAGCAGAAGTTCTTTACTCCAGCTTGTACGTGTAAAGCAGGAAATGGCTAACACATAAGAAGAGAGCCATGACTCCATCAGAGCTGCATCATGAATAAGAAATGCTCTGCTGAAGGCTCCCTCCATCTCCCTCTTTCCCTCCATCTCCCTCCTTCCTACCATCTCCCCCTGATCAAACATGTAAGCAGCCCAACAGCACCCTTTATTTAGAAGCTGTGGTACTTGTCTGCAGTGCTGTGTGAGGAGCCGGGTTACATAATTCAGGACTGATAAGCTCTGTAAAGAAGAGCAGCTGTTCACTGGTAGGGGACCTTTCCAGCTGGGATCTGGGAGATCCTAGGAACAGACAACACTGACCAGTGAGAATGGAGCTCCAGGCTGAGCTCAGCGTGCTAGCTAATGGCACTATATGGTCAGTTCACACCAGAGATGGAGATTTGAGACTTTTAACCAGGCAGGAGCCACCAAACGGTCCAGACCATCATTGTTCACCCATAACTAAAGAACTAGTGGCACACTCTTCTCAGAATGGGTTCTAGACAGTGCAGTAAGGGTTAATCAATTTATAACAGGACTGGAACCCTTCTTATTGTTATACAGAACCATTTTCTAAAAGCTTCTTCAAAGAACCATCTACAAGATGTTGTCCATTACAGAGTAGAACCGTTTGCTTTATCTGCAGAACTCTCTGCAGCTTCACGTGTTCTACCGTATTAAGGCTTTAATAAAACCGGGACTTAAATATGTCGTAAGATTCCAGCCTGAAGAAAGCATGAACAGACCAACTGATACCGCTGAACAAACTCAGCAAAAGCTCTGGTCACGTGTCGACTGTTACTGCAGGACCTGTAAACCTTATAACCTCCTCAGACAGTAACAGAGTCCCCTGTGACTGAACTGTACCCTAACACTGTGTAACACCTCCACAAGCACCAATAACAGCAGGATTACACATGGACTGGACAAGTTTCTGGATGTAGGCCACATCAATGTTCAGACACTCTTACATCAAAGAATTGGTCAGTTGGTTCCAGATTTGGTGGATGCCTTCCCTGGTACAATTCCGAGGAGAATTCCCTGTAGACTGGGATTTTAGCCACTGCTGGTTGATTCAGCTACTTCCTTCACACTATGGTCTTTGGCACGCCCGAATGCAGTCACTCCTTTTAGCCAGTCATTAACATCTGCTTTGGAGCCAATTTGCACACATGGAACGAGACATTCACTGCACTGTACCACCTCTTCCCAATCTATGGATCCCGTCACTCACTTATAACCCCATCATTCTCGTGCAGCGCCATCTGTAGGAGCCTGAAGATACTACCACCTTACACACTCAGGGTGTCTTTGTGAACAGAAGCACAGTTGGCGCACGGCAGGTCCTGTAACAGTGTTTATACTCTGGCTCTTTCTGATTTACAGTCTCAGCGGTTTGAGAAGCTCAAACTTAATTGTTTTAAAGCAGAGGGAGTTTATCCTGAGCCTAACAGCACCATGAAAACACAGAGAAGAGCACAGTCACTTCCTGAGACTACACATTTCATTCAATGACATAGAAAAACCTAAATAACACCCCCCCCACACACACACACCCCTACACACAGCCGTTACAGAGCACACTGGCTTAGTTTAGCTGGATTAGTTAGTTAAACTAAGGTCCTGTGTCTGTGAGAGTGAAGAGCTGGTGTGTCTGCAAGAATGAGGAGCTGGTGTGTCTGCGAGGGTGAGGAGCTGGTGTGTCTGCGAGGGTGAGGAGCTGGTGTGACTGAGAGAGTGAGGAGCTGGTGTATACAACTGGGTGGTCTCCAGGAAGGTGAGAGGGGGCTGGTTAGATGGTCTTCTCTCTGAGGGGAACAAGAGAACTGGTTTAGTCAGGGCTGAGAGATCTGGGTCAGGTTCTAAAGCCCACATCTTCTGCTGCAGAGGCACAGTGAGCTTCAGCTGCAGCCCCACCACTATAAATACCTAAACACACACATACAGCAGAACAAACAAACAAACAAAAAAAACACAGCAGCAGAACAAAAAAAAAAAAACCAAAAAAACACATACAACTGAACAAACAGACCAGCAGAACAAACAAATTAACAAACAAACACATACAACAGCAGAACAAACACATACAGCATCAGAATA
>CM067474.1:34357037-34367838 GCA_034552555.1 Semaprochilodus insignis
TCACTATTAGCACTGACTGATTAGTGACGGGTGAAAAAGGCACTTCCTGTTTTCGTTAGATCACTCCATATCCACTGTGTGTTTATTAGCGGGTATGGCGTCTCTCATATTTCAGTGTAGTGATGCACCAGGTGACATCAGAACACACTCGGCCAATCAGGAGCTGCGAAGGTCAGAATCAGATGCAGGCATGCAGTGCAGGTACAGACAGTCACCTGAGTTTCAGCTGGACGAGTTCATTAGCAGACTCTCCTGCCTGGCGGGCTGTTAAGGCTTATTGATCAGATGGTGGTATATTGTTCCAGCTTTGTGTGCTCAATGTGCAATCACGGAACCGTGTTCCGTCTCTCCATCTCCATCCAAGCAGACGGGCCTCTCGTACCAAGGGCTGTGATTTCTCCTTTGTTGTCTGCTTTTATTCACGCAGTGTAATCAAAGATCATTCAATCAGCAAGCGGCACGTCACACGTCCTCAGACATCTGAGGTGGAGGTGCTGCTGAGATCCGGCAAAGGTTTAAACACATGAAGAGCACACTCAAAGCTTCCTTATCAATGAAACAGAGGAACCTTACACACACACACACGGACACATGTACACACACAGAGACACAGGTACACACACACACACACAAACACACACATACGTACACACACCCCTTACCCACAGACACACATACGTACGTACACACAAGGACACATGTACACATACACACACACACACACACACACACACACACACAGAAGAGCTCTTGTCTGCCTGCATAATGTATGCGGTTTCTCTCCTGTCACTTCTCACACTGGACACAAAGGTCAGCAGCATAGATAAACACCAACACTGACCGGTGGTGAGTCTTACAGACTTTCGGGATGAATGGAGCCACCAGAGCAGGATGTTCTGTCCTGGATCTACAGCCGAGATCATCATCTGAGTTCTAATAAGGTCCGCCTTCATATTATATAGTTAGCTATGCTAGTTACTGCTAATGCTAGCAGCTAACCTAGCTTACCCTGCGTTAGTGGACGCAGTGACAGACAGTGTTTACTGATAACAGTGTGTTACAGTATTCCTGAGCCCGTGTGGTGACATCACAGAAACACACTGGTGTTTAGTGCAGGGGTCAAAGGTCCCTCGTACGGGACTCGGCCTTACCTGGACACTCCTTCTATACCCCGGTATGATTGATCACCTGTATGGGAGGTTGTTGATCTGCTCCTGTATCTGCTGTCATGCTGCAGGTGGTTTCAGCAGGAGCACATACTTGCACACACTGTGGAGCTGATGGTACACATCTCGGTACTGCTGTACTGTTTCCCATACAGATCAGTGTACATTAATAGATCACTGCATTCACACACTGTACGGAAACACAACTACGGCTTCAGGAGACAACATTAACCACATCAAACACCAGAACCAGAGAGAAAGAGAGAGAGAAAGACAGTGAGAGAGAGAGAGACAGTGAGCGTATGTGAGAGAGAGACAGAGAGAGAAAGAGAGAGAGAGAGAGTCTCTCCCTGTCTTTTAAATAGCTGTGTGTTTCCTCTAAGCGAACAAATCAGTATTGTCCTCTCTCACTCCTCCACCCAAACACACGTCTACTCCGCTAAATAGGCCAGAACTGCGGAGTACAGCACTGCAGCACTTCCACCGACACTCCTCAGACCTCCTTCCATCATCCTTCCTGCTTCTCTTCTTACACGCAGGCCCCTCGTCCCGGTTTCCACTCTCTCTCTCTCTCTCTCTCTCTCTCTCTCACACTGTCTCTCTGTCTCTCTCTCTCTCTCTCTCTCTCTCTCACTATCTCTCGGTCTGTTTCTCTGTCTCTCTCTCTCTCACCGTCTCTCTCTGTGTCTCTCTCTCTGTCTCTGTTTCTCTATCTCTGTGTCTCTCTCACTGTCTCTCTCTGTGTCTCTCTCACTCTCTCTCTCTGTCTCTCTTTCTGTCTCTCTGTCTCTCTTTCCATGTCTCTCTCTCTCTGTCTCTCTCTCTCCCTCTTTCTCTCCTCACAGTCTTCCTGTCACTGTGTGCTTTTCCTGCTGTCCCCACAGCTCCATCACAGCCCTGCAGGTGTTCACTGTGTCAGCGCCTGAAAGCCTGCCAGCATCTCCAACCAGGACAGACCTGTCATCATCTGCTTTGCTTTCAATTATCCCAGTCAGCGGACAGATCCCTGTGCCTCCAGGCGGAGAGGGAGCTGGCGCTGCTTGCAGCTCGGGTCTGAGGGCTACACTTCCGCTGGGTGTTTGTTTCTTCCCGGGTTTCCAGCGCAGACTGTTCCTCTTTGAAGGCTCTGCTCTAAATACTCAGTGATGCTGGGAACCTGCCTACATCATCTACAGGGGTCAGGACTGACTAACGCTATTAAATCAGGGCCTCTGATTGGTCGGTTTAAAAATCAGATTTAATCCAAACACACACAAACCAATGATAATGCTCGATCATATCCGTGGCTGATGATTGGCTAGATGCATTTATTACAGTAGCTCTGGTGCTGACTGGCAGGTGGGTCATCCGATTAACAGTGAAGTGTGAACTTTTCTGGGAATAACAGAGCAGGCTCTGACTTTCACTTTCCTCAAATAAGCAGCCATTTAGTTTAGCATCAGTAGGCTCAGCATCCGGTAGCCCACAGGTCAGCTCCCAGATGTCGTGTAGACATCAGACTGACTGCGTTCCTCAGTAGTGATGCGGGTCGAGGAGAAACAGGACACTGTAGATGTTCCTCACAGTCACCGCATCGGCACATCCGGCTGTAAGTAGCAGTGAACTTCCTCAGAGAGTCGCCAGTTTTTAGCCTCCCTCAAAACCCTTTCACAGCCAATAGGAGAGCAGCTGCACCCAGCACACTCCCTTTACCAGGACGGCACATACACCGGTGAATGAATGTTCATCTTCAGCATCTTTAACCACGGAAGTGAGCTGGACTGTTCTGTTCATCCTGTTTTCCCTCGTTTTGGATCTGTTACCTCATTACGAGTTTCCAGCTGGAGATGAAGATGAATGAGTGAAACTAAGCACTGCGGCTGTTTGGTTGATTTATTGGTGCAGTAGTCTCAGACGCTGTTTACAGCGTGACTGGAAGCTGATT
This sequence comes from Semaprochilodus insignis, assembly GCA_034552555.1. NCBI lineage: Eukaryota > Metazoa > Chordata > Actinopteri > Characiformes > Prochilodontidae > Semaprochilodus > Semaprochilodus insignis. The sequence continues at coordinate 34,360,128 of CM067474.1, forward strand.
AACGCTGACACTGAAGCGCCTGCATTAACAAACACGGACGTGTGAGAACAGTCTACTGAAGACGATACAACCGAGAAAAGGAGGAGAAAGCTGTGTGTATTCTGTCGTTTCTTTAGAACCGTTCTGCAGGGTTTCGGGATAACTGCTTCCTGTGTTCTTGATAATCGAACAGTGAACTGTAACAGTAACTGAAGTTCTGGATAATACAGATATGGTGTTCTAGCGTGCTGAGAAAGTTTACAGAAAGTTTACAGGCTTGTTTACGTTGGGTATCAGCTAACCAGATTTACAGCCGGACTGTTTCTGAGCTGAGAGGTAAGGGAAGACATGGAAGCTAACAGAGCAAACGGCTGTAAGTGAACAGGCCCATCAGGGAGCAGAGACCACTCGAGGAGCAGAGACCACTTGAGGTTAAAAAGGGGGATAAAAACCAAACCAGCTAATGGAGAAACAGATCAAAGTAGCATTAGAAATGTCCCTAAAATTATAAACAGAGATAAAAGAACCTGCGGTGTAGAACGTCTGTAGTGGTAAATGAAGTGGTAGGGAGCGTTAGTTTAGGGTGTTCAGGCTGAACGTACAGGAAAAGCCTGGTGCTGTATCTAGCAGACGCTGGGTGTATCAGGGTTGGTCAGTAGGGGGCGTCTGTCCTGGAGGAGTCAGGTAAATGAATGTACAGCAGTTAACTGGACAGTAACGGGAGCAGTGACGTTCTGAGGGTGCTATAACCACACAGATACCAGAATGATGAAGAACGTCTAGCTTCTGAAGAGCACCTGTTACAGTGCCGTCACTCATGTGGGGTGTGACATGATGCAGGAGAACTCTCCCACCAGATGAGTGGGAGAAATTAAAGAGCCTTCTATTTATGAGAAACAGGTAGATTTCAAGCAGCATCTCCTCCGTCTCCTCGCACGCCGTTCATCTCCTCTTCGATTCGGCTCAGTTCCTCATCCCTCAAACAATCCATCTGATTGATTCCCCTCCTCGGCTCAGACGCCTCTTGCTGAGAGCTCAAAGCTAACCCAGCGCTTTGCGTCTGCAGCTGGCTGTTTTCCATATCAGCCGGCTGCAGCAGCTTGGCGAGGGTGTCAGCGCGCGGTGTTTGTGAGCCGCGTGGAGGGAAATGAAAAGGAAAGGCAAAGATTTAGAATCGGCCTGCTGCGGGAACCACTTCCAGTTGTTTTCCTCTCCCACAGAGAAGAGGTATTAGCATTTCTGTCTCTGGATGTTCAAAGACGCCGCATCCCTGGGAGGCGTCAGGGTGAAGTGAGGGAGGTGGGATTTGACCCACCTGTGAGGCGTGGGGGGAGAAGATCCATCTTCCTGCCCTCTGCTGTGCTTAGTAGCATCTCTGATGTGGCAATCGGAGTCGGAGCAGACTGCTGTGTGTAGATACCCCGTACCCGTGGAGACAGATAGTCACGCCCGACACGTCATTGTGAGAACCAACCTCTTTGTCAGTGAGAAACCGAGCCGGACTCCTTCTTGTGAGGCGGCGGCTCCCATATAAACAGGTTGTTTACTGCAGTGGGGCGTAATTGGCAGCCGTTGTTTGTTTGAGCGTCAAATCAGAGCAAGATTGGGATTCATTACCTCAAATCCTGTCTAAACAGCAAAGGCTGCAGAGAGACGCGAAACTTCTAATCTGTTCTTCTCTCGTCTCTCTGAAGAGCACTCAGATCACCTCTCTGCTCCATCCCTGCCGCTCAGAAAGGAGCTGCTCAGAAAACAGCTTTAACTGAGGGGAGAATTCCATATGAATGTGTCCTGGAGATGGACTCAATCATTGAAACGGCAGTGGAGATGAGGTCGGGCCTTTTCCCACCATCCTGTTTGTTGCCATGGAGATGTGCGAGGTGAAGATCAGGTCAGCGCTCTGCGGCGCTCTGGCGAAGGCTTTGACTGAACTTTCCTAAATCCAATGAATTTCCTGACATTTCACACCGAGGCCCACCCATCACTGAGCCAACAACCGAGCGTGGGCCAGCAGCTGGGAACAGGGGGAAGCTGTCCTGGGGAACCCACGGCAATCTGCTGCTGGAAGTCTAGACTAATCTCTGCTTTTCATCGCCATGGAGACCTGTCTTGTTTCCTGCCCGATGCTGAGGCGAGCTGAGTAACAGCTCCTGAGCTACTCCTGTTTGTCCTCTGTGGGAGAGGAGCGGGCCTCTGGCAGGGTGAAAGGTCTTCTGAATCTAGAGCAGCAGTCCGGAGCGATCCATCACTGAGCTCCTCTGAAGGGGGTCAGTATGATCAGCGGCCTGCACGCCCCAGTTACTCAGAGAGTGAATATGCTGTATATCACCCCACGCTGACAGTCAGGTTAAAATGCTGCAGTCGCTCGTTGTGTCGCTGAAGCTGCGGAACAGAAATCCACAGACCAGTATTTATCCCTCCCAGGTCAACAGTGCTGTATACAGCATCAAAGGACATCGCAGATCAAAGAGTAAACCTCAGGAACGCTGCACGCTTGAGACTTACCTTCCTTTTTTCTCGGAAGAGAGCCCTGATGATAAATCAACACCGAATGTCTTCTGTTAGTATTTATCCACTTCACGTTCACACAAGTTACTATTATTGTTAGTGTGGCCGTTAGCCATCCACTGGCACCTTGGGTAAGGGACATGTTCCTGACTTGTAGACCAATCAGAGGCTGTGTTCCTGACTTGTTGACCAATCAGAGGCTGTGTTCCTGGCTTTTTGAACAATCAGAGGCCATGTTCCTGACTTGTAGGCCAGTCAGAGGCTGTGTTCCTGACTTGTAGACCAATCAGAGGCCGTGTTCCTGACTTGTAGACCAATCAGAGCCTGTGTTCCTGTTCAGTCATGATTCACTATTCCGAAAGGACTGCAGGTCTTTGTGAGGAATGTAAACTGACTTAAATCCAGCTATACGTGATGCATTAGGAAGTCCTGCTGTAGGAATAGTGTTAGGAAAAACCATGTACAGTTTTATAGATGCAGATGGGATTTTTAGTTGGAAAACAGGGACCATTCATGTGAATGCTGTTGGCATTACAAAGGAAACAGGCATGGTACAGATGTGGTTGAGTGGGCGGAGCTAATTCTTCATCAGTCAAACCATACTAACTTCCAGGAAATACATCAACCATCCTGAAATAAAGACGTTCCTGTGGGTTCTGACTGCTGTATATTCACAGATGATGTTCTAGATACAGTTCAGTCACAAATCTATACAAAGTGTGTTGCAGTGATGCGGTGATGTTACATGAGTCATGAAACCTGGTTAAACAGGTACACTGAGTACATGTGGTGTTCCAAGTCTTCCAGAAGATCTGTATGTTTAATGACATGTTAATTTGTTATGATCCTCCGGACGAACTGAGCCACTTTCCCTGGAGATGAGAGTGAACATGTAGGCAGATGGTTAATGTACAGCAGCACCTGATGTAGCCTCAGCGGGAGCTTCTTCACTCCACAACCTCCTGCAGACCGTGAAGCCAAAACCACAGAACTAACCAGGAAACAAGTACGGACAGACTTTGGGAGTGATTGAAGAGAGTTCTCATGCACACCCAGCCAAACAGAGCCACAAATATGCAGCGAGGGATTACAACAGCAGATCTTTCTATTCACAAGTCTATACCTGACCAACTCTGCTCTGCGCCTGTCTGTGGTTACCTAGCGCTGAGCAAAAGTGCAGAGTCAGAGAACCTACTCACTGGATTCGTTTCTGAACCGTTTGGTCCTGCTACCGGCTCGCAGAGATGTTGGGGACAGTCATGGGCTGGAGTTTAAGGAATCAGTCTTCTGTCCAGGGAGCTTGCTGGTTTGATCCCCTGAACCAACAGGACACAAGTGAAGTGCCCTTGAGCAAGTCACCCAACCCCTACCTGCTCCCTGAGCTATGTTTCCCAGTGCTGTGTCTTATTCTACACTGCTGCTACATTTGGTGTCAGAAGTGGGATCGCCCCCAGCAGACTGCTGGGAAATGGCAAACTCAGCTGCAAACCGGCAAAGAAATGCCCCATAGAGGGGCAGTGAGGGCAGCTCACCAGTGGAGCTTGGCTGGAAGATCCCCTGGCGAGGCTCGAGACAGGAGTCGCCCCAGGGATGCCCGGGGCAAGGCCAGCACAGCGAGACTGGTAGTGCACGAGGTCGAGAGTCGGGGTTAGGTGGACACAAGCAGCATTCTCACTGGTGTCTGTGGCATGGTGGGTGGCAGGGAACCGACACTAGCTGCACAGGGGATCCACCACACTGGGGAGTAGGAGGCAGAGCTCAGTCTCCCTAAGGGGGGCCAAGAGCCTGTGCCTGCATTGTGTGTGTTTAGAGGGACTGACTACAAGGTGGGATGCAGCATGCTCCAGGGACTCTGTTTGTACTTTACCTGTACTTTGTGAGGTGGCTGGGCTGGTGACTTTTTAAAAGGTGGAGCAATGTGGCATCCCACTCTTGGGAGGTATGGAAGTGCAAAGTCCCCTCATCAGAGAAACAGGTATGTGTGGCAGTCTCAGGTAAACACTATTGCTGTAAAAATTCCAAATCAATTATCCCATATTATCCTAGGATTCTGCAAATGGCTGGAAATTAAATGAAGGACGGTCTCTGACTTTTGCACAGTGCTGCAACTGCATTAGGAAACCTGGTGTTTTGCGAATCTGCATTCACTGACCGGCCTTACTATATCCCACTGGGCTAGAGAGGGTCAATACATGCTAATAGGAGGCAGGAAAGTAAGGGCCAATTCAGCCCTTCAGCAAATGCCAGCTTGGCGCCCGAGGGCTACGAGCAGGCACAACAGACCTACGTCATATTTACCCGCAACAGAACAAACTGTCTCGTACTGCTACACGGGGTTCTGCTTTAATGTGGGAGTAAGATTGTACCTGCCTGGAGGACTTCAGAGCTAACTGACACAGAGGAACATCGAGTTAGACAGGACGAAATGTGCTGCGAGTTGTGATGGGTTTAATGTTGTGATGTTTCCAGCTCGGTTTCAGTGGAGGGTGTAAGTGTATTACAGCCGTGGGTTCCTGCCGACTGCAGGTCATTTCGAAACAGGGTCCTAGATGCTGTGCTAGCACCTGCAGGGCATCAGCTAGCACATCCACAGAGGCTATAGTGGGCTAAATCAACACACATCATCAATCAGCTCAGGGTCTGAAGGGTATACTGCCTCATGCAGTATTCAGGATTCACTGGTCGTTCTTTTGAACTGTGGAGTTCTGAGGATCTTGTGAATGGGGTCATAGCATGAACACCGGAACAGCCACTAACTGTTTGTATGTATGTATGAGGTGTATATCCATTTTTACCTGTTCTGTGTATGAACTACGGACAAGTATGGATCTTCAGCAGCTCACTCAGCATTCCCAGCATGGACATCACGGCAGAGGCTGAGAAGAGAAGGAGGAAGACAAAGGTGAGGGTGGGCGAGTGTGGGTCAGCATGGGGTGGGCGAGCATGGGTCAGTATGGGTGGGTAGGGGTGATAAACGTGTTATTGCCTTTGCTGGATCAAATGTGGCTTATTATCTCATAACACACTAAAACTGCCAGGTGAACACTAATGATGTCATCAGATCACTATGAATAGCATCTAATGACACATTACAGACATAAGCGTTTGGATCGCTGGGGGTTTTAGTGAGACGTCAGGAGTATTGATGGGTCTTCATGTAAAGACAGCAGCCTCTCTCCGACTCCGCCCTCGACTGCCCTCACAACTCCCCCCCAAACTGTAACTCAACACTTCATTACAGCTGTCATGCTGCTACATATCAGCATTTACTGTGACAGGCCATGCCCACGTCCTTACTCATCTGGACAGAGACCCATCCACACGCACATGTTTCATCTGAACGATGAGGAGGAGGCTGGGAGGACCTACTGCGAGTGTGGGGAACCAAACACAGTACCGGCAGAGTACAGAACCAAACACAGTACCTGCAGAGTAAAGAACCAAACACAGTACAGCAGAATAAAGAACCAAGCACAGTACCGGCAGAGTAAAGAACCAAACACAGTCCCAGCAAAGTAAAGAACCAAACACAGTCCCAGCAGAGTAAAGAACCAAACACAGTGCCGGCAGAGTAAAGAACCAAACACAGTACTAGCAGAATAAAGACCAAACACAATACTAGCAGAATAAAGACCCGAAAACAGTACAGACAGAGTAACAAACCAAACACGGTACTGGCAGAGTAAAGAGGAGTTGTCTGTGTTAAAGCTTGACTAAAGAGTTCTGAGAGTTACAGCCTACAGAGCCAAACCAGAAGAACCAGGTATCAGGAGAACAGAGGCAGCGGAGACAAGCGCCACAGGAACATCCAGCAAACACTTCAGAGACTCTTCAGATCAAGAGCTGAAACCAGGAACTATATATAGACGCCAAACCCACCGAACTCCTCAACTCCACAGAGCTCAGGTAAGAAACTCCAGCTGGCAGGAAGAGCCATCACAGATCATGTACTGAGTTATGCCCATGTGGAGTACAACCAGGGATATAATATAATAACCCCTGAGAACCTGTGGAGCGCTGCAGAACTGAACGCTCACCGTCAAACTGTTTATCATCATTTCTGTGTGCAGGTCTGAAATCATGGCTCAGTTACATGGATCTTGTCCTCGCCTTGCTCACTTAGCTAAGCTAATGGACAATCAGCTGTTCCAGTTAGCCTGTCATACTGTCCCTTCGTACTGCGCTCAAACTGAATCAGTGAACTACAGATCCCTGGTGGTATTACCTGAACACAGTATCCCTGCCAGGCTCTTAGTTAGTCTGAGGCCTCGTCCACGTATTCACATCCAAATATATCTGGATGGTGGACGTCCATGAGTTGAATCAGTGAGCAGGCCGAGTTCTCCTGATGAAGAACATCCACACCACTCAGTAAGTGATCTCTATTATATCTCTATGGGTTCTCCAGGACACTCTGAGCTCAGAGGGATGCTCTAGCTGAAGGTTCTCCTGGTGTCCAAATGTATATCCTGAGCCAAAGAGCCCAGTAGTCTCCTCTCATCACACTCATCTCACCCCACTGTTTGGTCTGATGTTTGAGAATCACTAGCACATCTCTGGAGCTAGTAAAGAGCAGCTTCCTCTGAGCGTGATTGGGGAACATTAGAGTACCGGAAGAGGCTAACAAACAAGGAGGCTAACAAGCTAAGCAGTGAGCAGAGAGAAGACTGGGCTATAAATACACAGCAGGTGGCCATGATTAATCTACCAACAGACCGCAGGTGAGGGAGAAGACAAGGGCGGAACAGAGGAGACTCGGTGCAAAGCCTGCTCAGAGAATCTCAGACACTAACTACATTTACATGAACACACCTTCCCGACTACACTCGTAGTTCTAGCTGTGTTCAGACAGCAGGCCAATCAGATCTGTGTGTTCAGACATCACCAGTCTACCTGGATGGGCTGTTGTGGTAACGACGTAGGGTCAGTAATTACGTATTGATGTGGCTTTCATACTCTGATGCAGGAGGGACAGAGGTGCATCATCTCACCTTCCGGACCATCACTCTGTTAGGTCCCAGTTCACAACTATTTGGGGTCCTCTTTATGAATCCCAGTCCTTCCATCACTCTGGACCTAAGCTCTCTACAGCGCTCTCCCTGTGTGACTGGTCAAGCTGTGTGCAATCGTCTGATTCAGGGGCAGGACTGTAGAAGGAGGGCTGAAGGTGGCGGGGGGGGGGGGGGACTTTTCCTAAAACCTAAAAACATTTACAAACATGGTA
>CM067474.1:34368141-34395517 GCA_034552555.1 Semaprochilodus insignis
CCCCAAATCACCCCGAAGTAAGCCCCCATATCACCCCCCAGTCAGCCCCCCAGTATCCCCCCCATATTCCAGAGTTCTGCAAACCTTACAAATGAGCATGGTACCGTCCTCAGTAGCGCGTTCAGTCTGTGTTAGTGATTTTACAGGCTGTGTTTACCGTCCACACAAACACCAAACACAGTCTCCAACACTTCATCACTCATCACTCTGACTGGTCACAGTCCACCACCAGGCTTCACAGCGATTCAGCAAACGTTCCTGTTCTGCTGCTTTCAGGTACTGTAGTTTCTGCGTTCTCCTCCTTTGTCCTCCATTATGATCTATCAGTCTTTCCTTTAATGTCAGTCAGGAGTAGAAGTAGAAGCTGATAACTGAGATGAGTGATAAACCCGTTAGTAACTCACCTGTACTTTACACCTGCATCGCTGAGAGATCACAGTGTCGAGTTCATCTGACTCCACATCATTACAGTCACTTCTAACCTCCAGCTGAAACCCTAACACTTCATTCAGTCAGTTCCAGTAATACAAACAGGAGGTTCTCATGACTAACCGGTCACACAGTTCCTACAATGTGGCAACTGAAGTCTGAGAGACATACAGCAGGACATTCTCAGAGTACCCCTTAAAGCAGGACGCGGTGCTCAGTGAAAGGTCAGACCCCCGTAACCGAGATGCAGTCTGGGTGTCCTCACTGTTGCAGAGCTGCAGATCTGAGTGAGTCAGTGGTGATCTACCTCACACAGTCCGCCATGTTAGTCAGACCGAGCTGAGACTCTGACTGTCGTACTTTACAGCCGCTCACGATCTTGTTAGACTTGTGTGTCCTCTAGCTCATTTGCATATCTCCCATGAGCCTTTGCAGGGAGCTGCTGTTGTTGTACAGTGCTCAGTAATTAGCCATGTTTACACTGATGTTATCGTCACAATAATAATGATATCTTTGTTTGTGGAGCTGCAGCAGATCAGAGCGTCGTACAGACAGCCCTAAACACTCTTACCGCTGAACTGTTCCAGACCACTGCTGCGAAGGTGAATGAGCTCTGTGAGTCCTGCTCTCCAGATGAACTGCTACTGAGCTCCGGTCTGTAAGGAACCTGTTCACTGGGAGGTGATTACAGGCAGCACAGACACTGTAGTGGTGCGTCTGGGTTGAACAAAGGTCCTCAGACGTGAGTGGAAGTGTTAAATGAGGGCGTGGAAGTGGGCAGCCCCCCATACGGCCTGTGAGGAGCAGGAATTAGATTACAGAGCATAGTGCATGACAGCGTCATGTAACTCCTGATTGTGACATGGAACCTGCTGGGCTGGCGTGCGTGCATGTGCGGAGTCTAAATGCTCTCCGTGTTCTGCAGAGACATACGGCGACTCATTAGCCCTGCCATTTCTCTCTGGCTTAGCTTCTGTCGCAGAGACAGACAACATGGCACCAAGCATCTGCCAAGCCTCAAAGCCTGAGGGAGAGGAGATGGAGGTTCACTGCAACTCCTGACTTACATCTCCACACTTCCACTACATGGACTGTCCAGACAACTGCCAGCAGACACAGTCCATCCAGCTGCTGGAGATGCTGGCTCAGATCCAGACCATTGTCTGGGGGGGAACTGAGTGACCGCAGTGCAGCTTCTAGAAAACATCCCACAGAAAACTCCAAACTCCCGCTTCCTAGGAAGGAGCATCTTATTAGCAACATCCTGTGCTCCAAGGAAAACGACGTGACTCATTAGCCGTTTCACTGGAGAACGCGTGATGAGAATAACAGCCGATAGAAAGCTGAATGAAAAGATAAGAACGAAGGAGGATACCAGGAGATTCACTTCCGACCCAGCTGCTTTAGGAAATGTGGAGGAGCAGGTTTCATAGAACTTTGTTTAGGTTTGTTTCTCGGATCTCCATAAGAACGTCTGTGAACGTCCACAGCAGCCAGGTAGATGTTTCTCCGGAGTAGCTTTATGCTAGTAGCAATGGAGGCTCACAGGTGTTCAGACTCACCCAAACATCTTCCTTCAGGCTCAGTGTGGCCTAAAGGAGAGCAGAGGGCATGTTGGCTCCTCAGAAGGTGAACTCTGCTGCAGTCTACTCTGCTTACTGAGATTTCCTGTAGCGATATCTACAGAAGTTAGCATGATAAGCATTTAGCCCCGGCCCATCCTGTCTGTAATACCACTGTTTACCTGAAGAGGTGATAGTGAGTCACTGTAGTGCTGTAGGAGTGGAATCAGTCCAACATGAGAGGATGAAGAAGTAGTGCTGCTGCCCCGACGATGTATTCTAACCTCTTATCAGTCATGTTGAAGGTGCTGCTCCTGGTTAGATCATTTAAGGGCAGGTAGACCATGAAAGGAGCAGCAAACACAACCATAGTTGAAGCTCCTGGAGAGTGACCACCACCTCTGCCACCACCGTCACCACCACCACCTGCTCTTAGTAAGAAACCACGTTCAGCAGCAAACAGAAGAAGTGATATAAACAGAAGCAGAAAAACAGTTAACACTGGTGCTGCTCTGCATCGCTGGAGACGCTCCTGAAGAGGAAAGGGGGGAAGGCTGATGAGGAACTCGGAACGTTTCTTCTAGACTGGTCAGGAGTGAAGAGGTGGTGGAGGAGGAGGGTTTCCTGGTGATATGCTCCCCCTAGTGTTGGGACATATAATTTTGACAGATTAAAATGTGTTAGTCTTTCACCCTCTTCTATCTGATACCTCTGCATGTCCTCGAGAGGACCTAGTGGTGAAGTCAGACGGCAACACTGATTCCTCAGTTTCGTTACGCAGTGAAAAGATGAAAAATTTAAAATCAATGTTCTCACTTCATAACATACATAATCTTACCTTGGAAAACACAGATAAGATTCCTCCTTCAGTCATTCGTCCACTCAACTCCTCCTCCAGTAGTGAGCTCACTGAAGCGTTGCTTATTGTCTGCACTGATTTTAATGACTGGCAGCCACATCCATCCTGATTCTGCTTCTGGAATTTTCACACTAAGCCGGGAATCTGCGGGCGGAACATTACGTAAATAAACTCCTCTCAGAACGCCTGAAACACTGGATCAGGATGTGAAACATCGCTGTAGAACATCATGTTCATTAGTCCTCCCTGGGTGCAGAGTCCTGAGGCTGTTAGGTTGCGACTCTCAGAGGAGTTCCAGGAAAGAACGTAGGTTTGGGAAATATCGGAACATTGTTCTCTTAGAGTCGACTGGTTCACTCGGTTCGCCACTGTGTTCTGGTTTAAACATTCAGTATTCATACAGCATGTATACTGCTCTGGGGGGAACAGCTCATTGCCTAGGTGTATGCTAATGACCACCCTTCTCACTGGCCATCTCAGGGGCAAGGGTTGGGGCAGAGGCTGTGCCTACAGTACAGGACAGTATAGCACCAAAACCAAGTTTGGACAGTATAGCACCAAGGCCAACCCTTATCTAACGCTGATCCATCTGATCCAGTCAGTCAGGAACTTCTGAGAAACCTGGAGCAGCTGGAGCAGGCTGCCGTCGGATCTAGACTCCACAGGAAGGTAGATCCTCAGGACCTAGAGATCAAAGACGTTCTGGCCGAAAGTCAGATACTTAACATTCTCCACTAACATGCTTTACCGAACGTCACTCAGCTCATGATGATGATGATGGTGGTGATCATGATGATGTAGCTTTCATACCATCATGCAGTTTCACAGAGGACTAGATGCTGAGTTGCCTTTTGTTACACCGCCGACGAAGAGAGCTTCAGGGCAGTCGGAATGAGGAGCAGCGACGCTTACTGGCATGACCGTGGTGCAGTGAGCAATCTCAGCAAAGAAGTTCAGCTCGGTTCAATGTTATGCAAATGAGGAGTGACACAGGATGTCGATAAACCAACCAGAAGACGTTGTCACATCCTGTGGACAATGCTGGACTGCGCTGAGCTCCTACTGAAACTTGGTTCTGCTGTATTGGTGTGAATGGAAGCTGATCAGCGCTGTGAGAGTTTAGCATGCTGTGTGGAGTGTTTACATCCTGAGACCTCAGAATAAACCAGGTGTGGTCCAGGAGGGTGTTTTCTGGTTGTCTGCAGGTGACCATTCTGGTGAAACTCTAGTGAGGTCATAGATTAGCTATCACCTCACTCAGTGTGAAGTAAGCTTATGTTCTAGGCCGAGTTTAGTGCTGTGTGTAATGCATAAGGATCGTATAACCTGCTGTCCTGAGACAGATGCAGGTCCCTCGTGATCAGGTGCTAGCAGTGTGAGCAGAACAGCCCAGTCTAGTATACATATGTAGAAATCTGCTGAGATTCTGTGTCAGGTGATTTAGCGGTGGCCTACACCGGTGGAGTGTGGCTGTTACTGAGTCACAGGTTGTTAAAAACTTAGTTTGTATGATCACCCAACCTGGTCGTACCTGCTGTCTGTTTGAAACGCCCATCTGTGACCAGTTAAAGTCTGCTCAAGCCAATTAAATCACCAGCAGTGTGCGGAGTTAGTCTGAGGACACGGCAAACCTCCCCATCTACCTGTGTCTCTGTCCTCAGGACGGAAAAACCTGCTCTACAGACAGAGCTTCACAGGTTAATGAGAGTTATCATTAGAAGGTCTGTATGAGTCACTGTATGTTCAGTATGAAGACGAGATCAACTGATTAATCAGACCTGGATAGAGCGTGGTGAGCATCACCTGGAAGAGTAGCATTGTTCCATCAACAACTCAAGAACAGTCTCTTATTGCGCCACAAGTCAGAAACACAGTCTCTGATTGGTCAAGAAGTCAGGAACACAGTCTCTGATTGGTCAAGAAGTCAGGAACACAGACTCTGATTGGTCAAGAAGTCAGGAACACAGACTCTGATTGGTCGACAAGCCAGGAACAGAGCCTCCGATTGGTCGAAAAGTGGGAAATATCTGAACATTGTTCTCTTAGAGCTGACTGGTTCACTCGGTTCGCCACTGTGTTCTGGTATAAACATTCAGCATTCATACAGCATTTATACTGCTCTGGGTGGAACAGCTCATTGCCTAGGTGTATGCTAATCACCACTCTTCTCACTGGCCATCTCAGTGGCAGGGGGCGGGGCAGGGATTGTAGCTACAGTACAGGACAGTATAGCACCAAAGCCAAGTTTGGCTCCATCCTGCATGTAACACGCTGCTCTGTCCTTAGACACAGCCTCTGATTGACCTACACACCAGGAACGCAGCCTCTGATTGTGACTCAATGAACACTAGTGACACACTCAGACACCTGGTGTGAGGTGTAGGTGTTCAGGGTTCTTCTCCTTTAATGGTGTTTCTGCTTTTCTGATGCTCCAAAAGCTTTGTGGAGTACTGTATGTACATGATGTTAATGTTCTGAAGGTTCTTCTGTAAGTAACGATGATGAGGCTGGTGAACTTCTGAGGCCTGTTTAGCTCATTACAGACTTCAGTTTTTCTGGAGGGACAGAGTAAACCGAGAGGAGGTTTAGGTTTAAAATGATCTGTGAGAAACGAAGTGAGAGATGGAACATATGTTCTGTAGTTGGCTGAGAAACAGATGATCTGTATTTAGTGTTCCTGAGAGCGGGACGAGCTCTGAATATTAATCTGCTCTAGAGCTTTTAATCTGGTGTTTATGCGCTAACATGTCACACGGTGATCTGAGATAAAAGCTAATATCTGCTGATATGCAAGATCCTGCTGTCACAGCTTCTAACCCACGTGCTTTGGGACCACTGAGGCCTTCATCAACTTTCGAATTCATGAGTGGCACTCTTCATTATTCCACACTGTTCTATCAGGGATGGAGCGATCAATAGTCCTAATGGATGGACCTGCTCTTTGCTAATGCACAGTAAGGTGATGAGAACAACTGAGATCTGACAGCATGTGGACGAACTGGTCAATACAGGACACACAGTGATATACAGTCATGGAGGAGGTTTAGGAGCTCTAAGAGTTATTACTGTGGTTATTACTGTGTTACTGTATAATGTAATAACACATGATTAATTACATACCATCACAGGGAATTACACACACGTTGGATCATCATGGGAGATCGTCAACTGGCTGACGATCTTAACACATTCTACTGCAGGTTTGAAAAGCCCAGCATCACACACCTATACAGCTCCAATTCACACTCCTCTGACACTCAGCCACCCACTCAGTCTGCCCTGAAGATCTGCGAGGAGGACGTGCACTAGACTCTTCAAAAAACAGCTTGCACCTGTCTTCACAAAGATCTTCAACAGGTCACTGGAGCTGTGTGCTGTACCATCTTGCTTCAAATGCTCCACAATAATACCCATCCCCAAAAAGGCAACCATCACTGGACTGAACAACTACAGACCTGTCGCACTGACCTCTGTAGTCATGAAAACCTTTGTCACTTGTCACTTGAAGGACATCACTAACCCCCCTTGGACCCCCTGCAGTTTGCATACCGGGCCAACAGGTTGGTGGACGACACAGTGAATATGGGACTTCATCACATCCTTCATCACCTCGACCATCCAAACACTTATGCAAGAATTCTATTCTTGGACTTCAGCTCAGCCTTCAATACTATCATTCCAGGACAGCTACACAGCAAACTGACCCAACTCAATGTGCCAGCCTCCACCTGCCAGTGGATCACAAACTTCTTCACTGGCAGAGAGCAGCAGGTGGTCATCTCAGGAACTAAGACAATCAGCACAGGAGCACTTCAGGGTTGTGTTTTGTCCCCATGGCTCTTTTCACTGTATAAGAACGACTGTACCTCTGTGGACCCCTCCTGAAGTTTGCAGACAATATGACAGTCATTGGTCTCATCCAGGACGATGACGAGTCTGCCTGGTCAGGTAGTCCTCTGGGGCAACCAGAACAACCTGGAGCTGAACACAGCAAAAACAGTGGAGATGACAGTGGACTTCAGGAGAAACCCCCCAGCCCTTCCAGCACTCACCATCCTGGACAGAACTGTGATGGCACCAAGGACCTGAAGTGGGACTGCAACATCAGCTCCATCATCAAGAAAGCCCAACAGTACTTCCTGCGTCAGCTGAGGAAGTTCTACCTGTCCCAGCAGCTGATGGTACAGTTCTACACTGCCACCATAGAATCTGTTATCACCACGTCCATTCCATCACAGTGTGGGGCAGCTCAGCCAGCAAACATGACACTCACAGACTGCAGCGCATCATCAGGTCTGCAGAGAAAACCACTGGAGTCAAACACACTCCATCACACTCATGAACAGCTGAACATTACAATGCACATTACAATCCACATTCGGGACACTTTTCTCACTTCCTGTTCTGCTGTACTGCACTTTTAATTTATCTTATCTTAGTAACAGTATCACACATCACTCCATCCTCTGTACTGACTGTCTCAGACTGGTGCTCCATCCTCTGTGCTGACAGTCTCAGACTGGTGCTCCATCCTCTGTACTGACTGTCTCAGACTGGTATTTCCTCTTGTACTGCACTTTTTAAGCCTTAATCTGCCTCTACATCCGGACTGCTGCACTCAACACTGTAATATACATATACATATACAACTACACATAATGTAAGGTTTACAGGTATGTACGGTAGTGTGTGTGTGTGTGTGTGTGTGTGTGTGTGTGTGT
Organism: Semaprochilodus insignis; assembly: GCA_034552555.1. Taxonomy (NCBI): domain Eukaryota; kingdom Metazoa; phylum Chordata; class Actinopteri; order Characiformes; family Prochilodontidae; genus Semaprochilodus; species Semaprochilodus insignis. The sequence goes on from CM067474.1 coordinate 34,375,713, forward strand.
GTGTTTGTGTGTGTTGGGAGTGTGTGTGTGTGTGTATTGTGTGTAATGTTGTCACTCTCTGTGCACTGTGAGCCACTGTAACCAAAGACAAATTCCTTGTATGTGTGAACAAACTTGGCAAATAAAGCTGATTCTGATTCTGATTCTGATCTGACTCTGCTCTGGCTGGAGTTTCCGTCTGTTCCAGTACCGAGGAATGACTTTAATCAGGGAAAATGTGATGTATGATGACTTGTGCTCGGGTACTCGGGGCCTCTTTCAGGAGTCACGGACCACTACACGCTGTAACTGGACGTTCCGTCTGCCAGCTTCACTGGACTCACACACATCTATATGTTTGATCCGCCAGACCTAGAGAACACTGACCTCCCCAGGAATCAAGCTCATTCCTCTCAGCCTGAACCAGCATGCTCTTCTCTTCCTCCCATATATGTGAGGTGTAGCTAGCATAGTCCCGTCCAGTTCTACACAGTCCAGTTCTCTACAGCCCAGTTCAACACAGTCCAATTCTGCACAGTCCAGTTCTACACAGCCCAGTCCTCACAGTCCGGTTCTCTACAGTCCAGTTATACACAGTCCTGTTCTCTACATTCCAGTTCTACACAGTTCGGTTCTCTGCACTCCAGTTCTACACAGTCCAGTTCTACACAGTCCAGTTCTCTACATTCCAGTTCTACACAGTTCAGTTCTACACATTCCAGTTCTACACAGTCCAGTTCTCTACTTTCCAGTTCTACACAGTCCAGTTCTCTACATTCCAGTTCTGCACAGTCCAGTTCTCTACATTCCAGTTCTACACAGTTCAGTTCTACACAGTTCAGTTCTACACAATCCAGTTCTACAAAGTCCAGTTCTACACAGTCCAGTTCTCTACATTCCAGTTCTACACATTCCAGTTCTACACAGTCCAGTTCTACACATTCCAGTTCTACACAGTCCAGTTCTCTACTTTCCAGTTCTACACAGTCCAGTTCTACACATTCCAGTTCTACACAGTTCAGTTCTACACAATCCAGTTCTACAAAGTCCAGTTATACACAGTCCAGTTCTCTACATTCCAGTTCTACACAGTTCAGTTCTACACAGTCCAGTTCTACACAGTCCAGTTCTCTACTTTCCAGTTCTACACAGTCCAGTTCTCTACATTCCAGTTCTACACAGTTCAGTTCTACACAGTCCAGTTCTCTACTTTCCAGTTCTACAAAGTCCAGTTCTCTACATTCCAGTTAAACACAGTCCAGTTCTCTACATTCCAGTTCTACACAGTCCAGTTCCTCACAGTTCAGTTCTACACAGTTCAGTTCTACACAGTCTACCTCCTCTGTAGGTTGTGTAATGTGTTCAGGATCAAATCTATAAACTGACTGTGATGTAAGATACACCGTGTTCATCACCAGAGATACCTGTGAGCTGATCAGGTTAACCGGCTCTGTGTGGAGGAGCTCATGTTTGGTTGTTGTTGACGGTGTGCTCACCTGGGTGGCTCTGATTGATATGGGGTAATGCCTTGGGGTCATTAATCACACTGTACCTCAAAGCCACACATGATCCTCATGCTAATGATGCTCAGCTGACCTGAACAGGTAGAGTGGGGAAAAGTGCAGTAATCAATACTCGACACACACACACACACACACACACACACACACACAGACACACACACACACACACACACACACACACACACACACACAAATATACACACACACACAAATATACACATACACACATACATACATACACACACACACACACACATACACACAGACAGAGAAAGAGGGAGGAGAGGGAGACAGTACTAAATACTCAATCAAATCCTCACAGCAATGTTCATCATTACCTGGCCTCACTAATACTAAATCAAATCCTCACAGCAATGTTCCTGAATCTAGTGTAAGGTCTTCCCAGTAGAGTGCTACTCCTCAGTAAGACCCTGATTACAGTAGAAGCCGTGGGGTCTGCAGGGCAGATCCGGATCCTGTAGGTCAGGTGTGATGTACCTGTACCTGTGTGTTGGTACTTTTACGCAGTGTGTGTTAAAGACATTCTGTTCGGTTCTCATTGTTTAAAAGACTTCATTAGCTAGAACGTTGCTCTGAAAGGCCTGCTTTAGATGTTTGAGCTGCTCCTGCTCCTGTTAGGACGATAGCTCCTGTAATTGTTGCTCTTTACCTGGACAGCTGGGACGGAGCCCTTCCTCCAGGTAATGGACCTGTCGGCGGTCACTGTGGACTTTGTATCACTGAGCGCATTTCTGTGTACAGGTTCTCTGAGCCACTCTTGGTAAACGAATATATGAATAAATGTAAATGTTGGAGAGAGAACGGAGAATCCAGCTATTATTGATCACACGCTGGAGCTCTCATTAATTCCATCAGTGCTGCACTCTGGAGCTGGAACTGGTTCAGTTCTCCGAGGCTGCTTCACTCCAGACTGTGTTCTATAATTACTCATCTGACCCATCCTGAACCGCTTCCCATCCCGCCGTAACGTACTGCGTGTGGAGGCTGGAAGACCTCCCTCAAGTAAACAGCCACAACATGAGGTTCCGTAGCGCCCGGCGCTTGTTCTGTAGACTTTATGCTGATATGGAGACGGCTGAAAAGTTTTCATTCCCAGGAAAGTCCTCTTTTCCTCCTCTTCTTCATCAGAAGAACAGGAACACAGACAGATCCCAGATTTTGGAGCGTTTGAGTCATGTGGTTGTTTTCATGGCGTATAACCTTAAAGTCCTCTTAGGACAGGAGTAATTTCACATGCAGAACGTGCTCTCTGAAAGAGAACCACTGAAGAAGTAAACTCTGTGGAGATCTTCTGCTCTCCTCAACAGTTCAAACAGGATCGCTTAACGTTCCCAATCTGCAGCTTTAAACAGGAATGCCATGGTTTTATTCATGAGGCCGGTGGAGCACAGAGACTATAAAAGCCCCTAAAGCTGCCAGTGGAAAGCAGCTTCAGCAGGACCGCTCTCCAATCTCCCAGCACTCACACTCACAGCCAACCTCCTCTTTGAACTGCTCTGAATAGACTGCAGAAGCCACGTCCAAGCACCCTGAAGAGGGCTCCTCTGATTAGCGTGCCACTGAACCGGGCGCGGTGCAAGGACTTTCATCAAATTAGGCTGGCGTTTGAAGCCGGGGACTGTGTTAGTCAGCTCGCTGTTTAGGGTAAGCAGCTCATGCTGGTCCCCGGTGTGCTTGGTCCGCGAGTGAGAGTGCCACACGATCCGCACATCAGATCTCGGTTGTGTGAATGTGTGCATTTTCATGGAGCTCCGTGTGATAGCAGTGATAGATATCAGCGTGGTCCTCCAGTGGCTCAGCCAAAGAGAAGACGCCGTGTGACATCTACAGAGCTGCTGATCTGTTCCAACTAGGCCGGCCAGAGAAAGCTGGGTCCGACCTCGTTCTCCTGCTGGGTGTATTGTTTGGGACTGTATCTTGGCAGCGCTAGCAGAGATTCCACCACATTCACCCAGTGCACCTCCGGACGGCCTTGACTGGTTCACTGGTTAGCTGCTTCAGATACGAGCATGCATACGAGCACAGGTGCAGCAGAAAATGTGCCCTCAGCCAGCCATGCACAGCAGTGGGGTGGGGGGGCACTGTAGACCTAGGGAGGGACCTTTAGGTCAAGGGAGGGACCTGTAGACCTACGGGTCTACAGCAACACAGTAGGAATAACGTTCTAGGAATAACGTTAAGCGTTCTGTCTCGACTCGGCGGAGTCATGTGGAAGTCATGACCAGTTTAATCCTGAGTTTGGATCTTGCCTGGATTAACACGGTGGATACGCAGACGTGTGTAACACACAGCGCAGCGTCTATGCATTGATATCCACCTCCCAGACACTCTGTGGTGTCCCCTTTGGGAATTACTCCTGATGTCACCTTTTTCTGTGTACTGTTCTCCTTCAGCCAAGCGAGCTCTCCTGCGGATCAGGACTTCAGGAGCTAAGGAAATGGTTCTAGATGTGTAGATGCTCTTTACACTTTTAAAAAGGTTCCTCGTATTCAAACATCCAATTTACATAAGGAGAAGGTTCTCCAGGGAACCAGAAGTGGTTCATTCTGAAAGCTTTAACAGTGTATCTGTCACATCCTGTTCTGGCGTGCCCTTGTTATATGTTGGTTCTGGATGATCCACAGTGCTTCTGGGAATATGAGATATGAGAATGGGCAGATGAGACAAAAAGTGGAACATTACATCACAAACAGACACCAACACTAAACACCTCATCCCAACTGAATTCCCTGTAGACTGGGATTTTAGCCACTGCTGCTAGACCCGTATGACTGTATGCTTCCATACACCTGCAGATTCAGCTACTTCCTTCACACTATGGTCTTTGGGACGCTCAAACCACGCAGTCACTCCTTTTAGCTAATCATTAACATCTGCTTTGGAGCCATTTTCCACACATGGAATGAGACATTCACTGCACTGTACCACCTCTTCCCAATCTATGGATCCCGTCACTCACACCCCACAGGGATTTATAGCCCCGTCATGCTTGTGCACCGCCATCTGCAGGAGCCTGAAGGTACTACCACCTTAAACACAAAGGTACTTAGTTGTTGTCTGACTGAGCTTGTGAGCTGCTTCCTAAAGTAGTGTGTTCTTTATACACAGTAAATTCCCACTGCCAGGAAAAAAGCTGCTGGGATTCCAGGATCCATCCTTAAACACTGGGATACTCCACCTTTTCAATCAGAGGTGAGTGTAAGCTATTGAGAAACTGTGATTAAACAGATATCAGGTGTACAGCACAGTAGATATATGATGGCTGTGCGGAGTGCCCGGAAGGTGATGCATCTGATGTTCCGGTCTGTGTAAAGTGAACACTCTCCGCTTAATTTAGTTGGCTGATGAAAGCTGATGACAGAACCAGATGTCTGCGTTTGCTGCTGCTGCTGCTGCATCACATCATCACTGACCTGAAAGCCCACAGCGAGCGAGAATCCCGAGATCCTCCAGCTGAAATGAATTTGACCCTCAGACCAGCTTTGAGTTCCTCCCACTCGTCTTGCTCTCAGCTCAGACTTCAGCCAGAAACCGCCCTAATAATGTTCCCGGTGTAATTAAATAGGCTGCAAATCCGCATTAGTCGCATATCTTAATCAATATCTGTTTATGCCTTAATCACTTTATGTGTCCGTTTAAATCTTCATTCCAGAAGATGCGGAAACACCAGAGAACATATTCCGGGACAGAATTAGAGGACTGTAGAAAATGCCCTTTGGGCGAATCTCCTAATTTAACAGCTCTTAAAGTCTGCGTGTGAAGTCGGGGTGTGGAGTGAGACTAAACGTGCCGTGCTCGTTAGGTTTATTTATCAGCTGTGCACTAATGAATACTGTGTCTCCATCTCCAGAAAGCCGAGGCAGCCAAGCAGCAGCCGTGGACGGGATGCTGGTTTGCTGGGAGGGGTGAGTAATTTATTCAGCTCCTCAAAGCAGCTCATTTATTCTGAATTACAGTTCATGCTGGCCTTCTTACAGATCATACCTCATTACTGGAATGTCTGGGGAGAATCCGGGCTTTATTTCCAGGGTTAAACTCGTGTTGTGTTGAGGCTCAGAGACACAAACACTGTAATCTACACACTGTCAAACCACGAGACAAGCATGACCATCTACACGGTCTGTCCTGAGGTCTGGAGGACCTCCTCACATGAAGGTCTTAATGGAGGGTTGTGCTCCAGAAACAGCCTCTACTCTTTACACTAGATGTTGAGCACTGCAGAAAACATAAGTTGGACTAATGTGGGGAGCTGATGGGGTCAGGTAGTGATGATATGAGGTACTGAGGATGTCAGGTACTGATGTTGTGAGGCGCTAATAATGTGACTGTGGGAGGTAGGTGGGACTGAGGTCGTGGGGCTGGGATCGGTGGGACTGATGTCAGTGGGACTGATGTCAGTGAGACTGAGGTCGGTGGGACTGGGGTTGGTGGGACTGGGGTCAGTAGGACTAAGGTCTGTGAGACTGAGGTTTGAGGGGACTGGGGTCGGTAGGACTGAGGATGGTGGGACTGAGGTCAGTAGGACTGCAGTCGGTGGGACTGAGGTTGATGGGACTGCACCAGTGAGACTGAGGTCGGTGTGGCTGGGGTCGGTGGGACTGGAATCGGTGGGACTAAGGTCGGAGAGACTGAGGATGGGGGGAACTGGGGTCAGTGGGACTGAGGATGGTGGGACTGAGGTCAGTAGGACTGCAGTCGGTGGGACTGAGGTTGATGGGACTGCACCAGTGAGACTGAGGTCGGTGTGGCTGGGGTCGGTGGGACTGGAATCGGTGGGACTAAGGTCGGAGAGACTGAGGATGGGGGGAACTGGGGTCAGTGGGACTGAGGATGGTGGGACTGAGATCAGTGGGACTGCAGTCATTGAGACTGAGGTCGGTGGGGCTAGGGTCGATGAGGCTGGGGCTGGTGGGACTAAGGTCGGTGAGACTGAGGTTGGGGGATTGGTGACAGTGGGACTGAGGTCGGTGGGACTGGGATCGGTGGGATTGAGGTTGGTGGGACTGGGGTCGATGGGACTGAGCATGTTGGGACTGAGGTCAGTGGGACTGGGGTCGGTGAGACTAAGGATGGTGGAACAGGGGTCGGTGGGACTGAGGTCAATGGGACTGGGGTCGGCGATTGTGATAGCAATTATGATAGTGATTGATTGTGATTGGGTTAGTGATAGTGACAGTGATAGCAATTGTGATTGTGATATTGACAGTGATAGTCACTGTGACAGTGACAGTGATAGTGATAGCGTTTGTGATTGTGATTGTGATCGTGATTGTGATTGTGATAGCGACTCTCCGTGATCTGAACTCTTTAAACGGAAGCAGTAAACTGAAAAGCCCTCCACTGAGTAACAGTCACAGACACAGACCACTCCCACCCCAGACAGGTTATATTTACACTGTAACAAACGTACCTGCTTACCTGTGTCAGGTGACATTATCAGGTGAGATGATCTCTCTATACGGGCAGATTGTTCTGCCTTCTCTGAGACGTGGTGCATAATCTAACCTGATCAAAGTTATTAATGATCTGATAACGAGTTTATAGCAGCGTCAGAATGAGCCACTAGATCTCAGCTAGATCTAAGATCACTGCTCTGAATGAGATCAACATTATTACAGCGTTTCATGGATCTGTCAGCTCTCCGTCTGCTGATAAGATAAGCTCCGCCCCCTGCTGGCAGTGCACCAGTCCAGGTGATGGTATCTGCGCATTGATTCTGGTTTAGTGCTCATGTTACGTGTGAACATCGTGTGAGTGAAGAACTCCTGCATGCTCGGGATGTTCTGGATAGTTGAGCTGACTCGGGCAGCCTCAGTGAGGAAGCTCAGAACCGCAGAGAACAGGAGAACTCACTAGATCCCATTACTTGCTCACATGAAGTGCATCCGGTGGAACGTCTAATCTGTATCTGACCTTAGAACCAATTTAGAACCAGTTCTAGCAGGACTGGAGGGGTGTTACACGGCTAATGAATGAAATAACTCAGCATGTGGTAAAAGGTGTGTGGTATTTGAGATTGTATATCATAAATGTGTTCAGACTGTAAGAGACGGAGGCTGAACTCTCCTAGCTGACCTCTGACCTCTGCAATATGAGGTCATTCCATGAATAAACAAGAAAATCAGGATGTAGTTTAAACAGCTGCAGGGGGTCATACTGCTGAGTCTGTACAAACCTGCACACTACTGAACGAAGATCCGTTTAGGAGTCGACTCTTACTGGTGAACCGAATCAGCAGATGTGACTCACTGGGAAACCTGACACAGCCGAAACTAGTGAATCAGCAGTACAAAACCCCCCTGCAGCCCCCCGACCTCGGTAGAGCTGAGGTCAGCACAGTACATCCACTGTTGAGAGAGAGATGGGGGGGGGGGCAGAGAGACAGAGAGAAAGAGAGGGAGAGAGGCAGAGAGAGAGAGAGAGAGAGGGGAGAGAGAGGGAGAGAGACAGAGAGAGAGAGAGAGGCAGAGAGAGAGAGAAAGAGAGAGAGAGAGAGAGAGACGCAGAGAGAGAGGCAGAGAGAGAGGTGGGAGAGAGGGAGAGAGGCGGGGGAGGGGAGAAGAGGGAGAGAGAGAGAGAGAGAGAGAGAGAGAGAGAGAGAGAGTTCGGCCCACTATAACTACACCTTACCTCCCATATGAGGAGAATCATCTCCTCATTACTCCTCTGTACTTTCACTGATACTGTGATAATATATACATTATACCCAAATCATCAGCTGAAGGTTACACACCTAATCATGACCATGTCCTGACGTTATTAGCATGGACGCTAGTTAATACGTTTGGTGTATTTGCTAATTCTAGTGTTAAGAACTCAACACTGTTCTCTGAGTAACTCTGAGCACTATGTAGGGTGTGGGGATTTGGACCTCTCTGGTGGAACTGTGTAATAGCAGGTACAGTGGGGAAGAACATTGTGGGGAACGTTGGACGTGTTTTGGCCCCACAGACGGTAAAAATCAGACTTTTACAGGCATACAAAGAGAACTGAAGGGGAGCTGAAGGAGAACTGAGGGAGAGCTGAAGGAGAACTGAGTGAGAGCTGAAGGAGAACTGAGGGAGAGCTGAAGGAGAACTGAAGCAGAACTCTGTAAGCCTGGTGAAGGTCGTGTCCTCTGAGGAAGGTCGTGTCTCCATTGAGCTGAACTTTGACGTGTCTGATGTGACGATGTGTGTCTGAGTTTAACTGATGGGTTCAGGTTTGCAGGGCGACTCACAGCAGCTCACACTCACCGTACCACACCTGTTATACTCTCCTCTCTCAGTAACCCACACTACACTCAGCTTTATCTAGAACATCTCACACAGTGCTAATAAAGCGTGTGGAGTATAAACGCTCTCAGACCAGTACGAGGGTTCTCATGTTCAGCCGTTAAGATGTAAATAATAATAAAGCTCCCCGCTCATGAAGCCACGCCCAGAACTTGATCGGTTCTGATTTCTGCTCCAGTTCTGCTGATATTAAACCAGTTCTGACACTCAGTAACGGACCGGTGCCATCACTAACGAGTTACTGGAACAATATTAAAGGAGCTCTTTACGGTTCTCCACAGAACTGCACAGCCGCACACCTCATCACTGTTCTACTACGCATGGGTTTCGGTGGGTCTCTAAGTGAGCTCTCGTGCTGCTGCCTCTCGGTGAAGGAGCTCCACAGACACCTGCAGTCTCATTAAGCATTGATGCTGTACACGGGCGGAGAACTGCTACAGCGTGTACTACCAGGCCATGCAATATGAATGGGTTTATTCTGAGACCACACGGGTTAAAGTGCTCCGATCAGACAGAGCTCTAACGGGACGGCCGCACTGCCATGGGCTCTCTGTAGTTCAGGGTCCTGCAGGTACCTCTCCAAGCTGTTCCCGATGTCTGCAGACTCCTCCAGTGCAGGAGGTGTGACTCTCCTCCTGGAACTGTCTTTATCTGCAGGAGGTTTGATCTGCATGACGTGCTGCTCATCATTCCATCATTCAGACCCCGACTGAACACAGTTGAGTGCACATTTATTTGTCAAGTCAATGTACATGACAAAGTTGTACTTTGGTTTACTGGAATTCTGTTTTACAGATGTGACAGATGTGAGCTGTTCCTACAGACTTCAGAGATGACTATACATGGATACCATCACCATGAACATTCTGTGTGGAGGTCGGTGTTGAAGAGCTGGTTGTGAGGCCACTTGCGGAGCGTTTCTGTGAATCCGAGCGCTCCTATTGTCTGAAGGATTCGGTAGCATTCCCATGAAGTGACTGTGAGAGGAATTCTCATTACGTAGCTGCTTGTTTAGGACTCATTAGCTTAAAACCAAATCCCCAGAGTGCGGCACCGTTCCCATTACAAAGCAAACACGTTCCGAGAAGAAGGTATAATGACCTGGCAGACAGAATTCCCTCAAAAGCCTCATTAAAAATATCATTAGCAGGAACTGACAGCGTCTCCTAAACCCTCTTCCTCAGTCTGCTGACAGAACATACTGGAATTCCTGTCCAGGCTGGCCGAGGGGGAAGCATGATGTCATCGCTCAGAGCCACACACACCTCTCTTATTTCACAACATGGAACAGCGGAGTAATAACTCAGAGGAGGAGGGGGGATAAAAGGAAGAGAAAGATTTTATTTTTTCCCCTCAGTGTACATCCCAGAACAAAGACCACAGCAGAAACACAACACAACACGGAGCTCCAGCAGATAGACGGAGAACCCAACAGTGTAAACTCATCCAGGAACTGAGGACATATCAAAGACCACATGGAGTTCTTCAGCTTTAGAACATGCTCTTTAATGAAGGAGAGGAGAGAGAGAGAGAGAGAGAGAGAGAGAGAGAGACAGACAGAGTGAGTGAGTGGGAGGGTAGAGGGGAGAGAGCCGAAGGCCTTCAGTAGCTACAGCAGCTGTTTGATAATTCCCATCTAGTAACGAAGTGTTGATGCCGCTGGTCTGGCCTGATCCACACACAGCCTTTCTTACTGCTGGTGATTATGTAATTGTGTCTTGTGAAGATTATTAAAGGCAGAAACGTGAACTCATTGTTCTCCATCACTCTCAGGGTGTTCTACTCTCATGCTGTTTCTGTACAGGAGTGATATAAATATAAACATAGTGATATATATACAAGTGATATATGTATATATAGCGGAACGGTTCTTCTATACTGGCAAAGAGGGAGGAGGAGGGACTGTGGATGCATCATCTTACACATCTTACATCTAAACCGATGCATGCCCATATACACCCACCATATACTCATTATATACTCTTCACATACCCCCATACACTCATTATATACCCACCGTACACTCATTATATACCCTTCACATACCCACCATACACTCTTTATATATCCTTCACGTATCCACCATATACATATTATATACCCTTCATATAATCACCATATACTCATAATTTACCCTTCATACGATCACCATATACTCATTATATACCCTTTACATACCCACCATACACTCATTATATACCCACCATACACTCATTATATACCCACCATACACTCATTAATAACCCACCATATACTCATTATATACCTTTCACATACCCACCATACACTCATTATATACTCTTCACATACCCACCATACACTCATTATATACCCTTCACATACCCACCATACACTCTTTATATGCCCACCATACACTCATTATATACCCTTCACATACCCACCATACACTCTTTATATATCCTTCACGTATCCACCATATACATATTATATACCCTTCATATAATCACCATATACTCATTATTTACCCTTCATACGATCACCATATACTCATTATATACCCTTTACATACCCACCATACACTTATTATATACCCACCATACACTTATTATATACCCACCATACACTCATTATATACCCACCATACACTCATTATAATCCCACCATACACTATATACATTATATACCTTTCACATACCCACCATACACTCATTATATACTCTTCACATACCCACCATACACTCATTATATACCCTTCATATACCCACCACACACTCATTATATATCCTTCACGTATCCACCATATACATATTATATACCCTTCATGTAGCCACCATATACTCATTATTTACCCTTCATACGATCACCATATACTCATTATATACCCTTTACATACCCACCATACACTCATTATATACCCTTCCCATACCCCCATACACTCATTATATACCCTTCACATACCCACCATACACTCATTATATACCCACCATATACACATTATATACCCACCATATACTCATTATATACCCACCATATACACATTATATACCCACCATATACTCATTATATACCCTTCACATACCCACCATATATTCATTATTTATCCTTCATACAATCACCATATACTCATTACATACCCTTTACATACCCACCATACACTCATTATATACCCTGCACATACCCACCATACACTCATTATATACCCACCATACACTCATTATATACCCTTCACATACCCACCATACACTCATTACATACCCACCACACACTCATTATATACCCTTCCCTTACCCACCATACACTCGTTATATACCCACCATATACTCATTATATACCCACCATACACTCATTATATACCCTTCACATACCCACCATATACTCATTATATACCCTTCACATACCCACCATATACTCATTATATACCCTTCACATACCCTTCATATACTCATCATTTTCCCCTCATTAATCCACCATTGTGATTGATCTCCTGCCTGCTTGAATAAAGTTCCTTATCCCGACTCAGAACTGAAGTAGTGCTCTCTGCACTTCAGCTTTCACCACAGATCCATCTTCTAAACACAGAAGAACCCGGAAACAGCTCCGAGGGGAGGACTGTGATGTCCATCTGGCACAGTGAGACTGCAGGCAGAGTTTTGTCTCTGAGGGTTGGAGAAATGGAGCAATCTGAGTTTAAACAAACAGCCTGCAGAGTTTCCTCCATTTAACGGCTCCATCTCCTCTGCTCCACAGCTCCTCCACCAGCCAGCATGAGAGAGGTCAAACAGGGACAGTCGCACTTCTCCGGACAGCCAAGAGACAAGATACGGACTCGAGAACCACTGGAGAGGCCACTATTACCCTGTGACAGCATTCAGTTCCAGGAGGATGCAGAACACCGGAGCTGAACTTATACAGCAGAGCTGCTAATTTTAATGAAGGTATTTTCAGAATCACTTCGGTTCCTCATAATAACAACACAACGTTCTGCCAGCTCCTAGTCAGTCTGGCTCTGCCCTCTCTCTCTCTCTCTCTCTCTCTCTCTCAGTCCCCACTACGCTACTGCACACCTCACACAAGCACTTCCACACATTACCTGGCTCTGTGTAGCAGCTGTGATTGGATACAGGAATATTAGGGGGCGGGCTTTAAAGAGACCTTTGTAATGATGTTGAAAGTAATCCGCTCAATCTCCTTTCCCCAGTTTCTGATCATTCCCTCCATTCCTCCTGCTCCTCTCCTCTCCTCTTCTCCAGTCCTCCCAGTTCCTCCTGGAGTATGAGAGGAGCAGGGGGAGGGGAGGGGGAGGGCAGTAGCAGTAGCAAAAGTGTCTGGATGTAGGCTAGCTCTCAGTTCTGCAGGGCACACCAGGCCATGCCCACCTGCCCCGTACATCCATGATTATGATACATATTCCAGACAGTAAAGTCCGTGTGGAACCTCCTGTCATGTTCCGGGGTGTTAATGTGTTCTCCTAACCAGCAGGGTATCGTGGTGCTAGCATATTTTATCATAGTCCCGAGAATCAGCGCTGGTGTACACCCTGCCCTGTGATGGACAGGCACCCTGTCCAGGGTGTTTCCTGCTCTCCCCCAGTGACAGCCGGGACAGGCTCCAGCATCCACGCTATCCAGAAGGACAACCGGCTCAGAAGATGAATGGATGGATGAATGGATGAATGGATGGTTTGTACACCTTGGCTGGACTGTAGTTGTCAGCACATGAGATTTTCAGCAGACACATATTCATGAACCATCTCACCATTCCTGTTACTGATCTACTTGAATGGACAGCAGAGAGGTAGAGCCTCCATACAGCACCTCCATCCTGTACGTGTCTTTTGAAGTGTGGAAGTTATGAAGGAAGGAACATTGTGGAATGTACGTCTGGAGGAACACAGAGATCTTGTAGACAGTGTAGCGCTGTGACTAACCGCGAAGGGCAGAATGGTGGATTCTTTATCTGTCATTAGCTGCAGACTGCAGTGCTAAATCTCTTCCACAGTGCTGGTCATTCTCTGTTCCTCAGGCTAGAACCGTCCTTCTTTAGTTGGGACATAGTCAAAGCTGGATTCGGTTCTTTGAAGCCTGATATCCCTGGCCTCACCAACATCAAAAGTCCCAGTATTCCTTTAAAGCTGTATTTTCTGAAACTACCTACAGGATTTTCTTCTCCCTCTGAGAACGCAGGTCAGAGGAGGTGATGGTTCCATCACAAAGCATCAGCCTATGAAGCGGACCAGTGAGCTGGAATCATACGCTGGCCTATCTAAAGCTCCCGCATGGACCCGGTGAGTCCCTCAGTGTTCCCAGTTCACTTTCCTGCTCTCAGGCATGTGCTCTCTTCACCTACAGGCCGGCTTCAACAAACCACTGGGAGTTCAGTCATTACTGGATCTTCTGAGCTGAGCAGGAGCAGAACCGTTAACCTCATTTCTACTTAATCTACTTAGAACTTCTTAATGATTAGTATTTAATCATTCCAGCACTGAAAGTATCTCACATGTAATGTTACCTGCTGTTAACATGTCTAATTTATAACGTTAGACAAACACTCATCATCAAACTGAAACCCGCACCCAGAAGGAACCAGCCCACAGGAATGAAACTTGGTGTGTAGGATTGACATCGTGAGACATGCTAATGATTTAAGTTTCACACTCGACCGCACATGTGACGTAAGCAAGGACGGGCCTCATCGCTGTACCTGACTGACCCAACAGCCACAATTACAGACATTCAGCGAGCAGTGATTTCCTCCATGAGTCATCCTGTTAGTGCAGCACCATTGGCAGACGGCTGCATCACGCAGGACTACATGCACGCAGACTGTAACACCACGTCAGCATCACCAAAGACCGCAATGGTGTCATGCCAGACTGTCATGGAGTGACTCAGAACGGCAGCAGGTCATCTTCAGTGACGAGTCCCGCTTTTGTCTTGGTGGAGACGACCAATGAATCCGTGTCGAGGCACCGTGGTCAGCGCCAAGATGTACGGTTTGTTGTCACACATCCAGAAGGCCTGGTATCACTCCACCTCCACCCCTACCGCACCATATGCAGGAACTGTGTGAGAATGTTCAAGCTGCATGGGATGGATAATCACAGGATGCCATTAGGTACCTCAACAGATCCATGCCGAGACGTCTGGCCTGACGCCATACTGAGAGACACTACTTCTGTATGTGTAGCTCAATAAATATTGATCATATCAGTCTAAATTTATCATCATTTATTGTTCCTGGTAACCTTTATCTTCCTTCCCCATAGTTGTGCAGAAACCAAACGCCTGCAGTCACACACTAAGACTTAACACGGGGACCCTCACAGAGATGTTTGGGATCTCTTGGGCCCACCTAAATGTCTCAAAATCAGAATTTGGAGGTTTATAATGCTCAAATTCTATTTCTGAGGTCATTGTTCAGCTCTGGTCTCACAACACACAAGCCGTCACATACAGGTTTCACCATCTGAAGCCAGAGAGATGATGTTCTCACCTAAGGCTGCAGTGAGGGTGCACAGAGGGCGCTACAGAGCACCCGTTTGAACCACAGTACGAGAAACAGGACTCTTTACGGCCTCACGGTTCCCAGGACTGTGGCTCCACCAGAGTGGACTCATCTTTGCTTCACGAGGACCTTCTCCTAAAAACTTCAGCTTTTGACAGACACTACCAAGTTTGGGGTCACTGATATAAACCGGTTCCTTTGATGATGCGTGTATAAAATGGTACAGTGGTGAAACTAGTTTCAGGCAGGTGTAGGAAGCTGTTGACGGTTACCAGAGCTTTAGGTGATTCATGATAACTGAGAAATCTGTACAGTAATGAGAATGAACTTACAGAGGAGCCGACATCCACACTGACTGAGAACCCAGAACCAAATCCCACTAGCTAAACAGATATTCACAATAACAACAAACGCTAATAAACAGAGAATTACAGTTTATTATTCACTGTGAATAAAGTCGTGGCTTAGTTTAGTTCATCTACACTGTATGATTATAATTATGATTAGCTATTATCATTAATATTGCAGTTACTAATAGTATTAATTATTAGCAGTGACACAAAAGCTAAGAACAGAGAAAGAAGGAACCACTGTTTGGTGTGTTAAGCGCCTACAGAGCAAACGATCTCCAGGAAACTCCAGAATAAACAGACATGAGACACAAACACACGATCAAACAGCAGAATCGTGGCCTCCCGCGTGTCCTACGTTCTGCTAATGCTACACTGATGTCAGAAGTGGGATAGTTCTGATTAGTGGTCTGGACTGGAATGATGCCTCCACAAACTCAGGAGTGGACAGCAAGAGAAACAGAGCCTACTGAAGGAGCATGGTGGCAGGGATGATGCTCCATCATGGGGAGGATGGAGACCTGCTGGTATGATTAGTACAATCGTCAGTGCTGAGAATGGAAGGGATCTGTAGGGAGCTGTGCCATATGGGAGCATGGCTCTGGGGGAGGACTGGGAATGCTCACCAGTAAGGAATGGGTGCTCCATAGTTTTGTGCTTTCCAGGACTGCGTACATGCCCGAGTACTTGACCTAAGATGATAGTCGCCGGGGACCAGCGGCACTACACTCTCTAGGTACAGTCTAACAGACCGCTGCTTTAAGAGAACACATAATTGAATCGATCAATAAAGAAATGACTCAAATTTGTTCTCCTACACGCTCGTCCAGGCTCTTTGTAAGACTGCAGCAAACTGTGAATGTGAGAAACTGGCACAGTGATACAAACACAAAGGCTGTTGAACCAGAGGAGCGTGTTCCTCACATGTGCTGTAGCTGCAGCTCGGCCTCCTTCCTTCCACTCCTGCATGGCAGAGCGGATCGATGTGGACAAACATGGTATTTAGCTGCATTGGCATTCTCCTCCTCGCCTCTGAGCAGCGACTGTAGCCTCGGCTGACCCTGCGCTCAGACAGCTTCACCTGGCATTGAAGTCTGCGTCCTTGAAGAACTTTTAAACACTGCTGTCAGCAGAAGTCCCTGTTTACAACAGAGGTTACAACTGCACTGGATCACAGTCATACAGGGGCCTTAAAGGGCCCATGTCAGGGAAACTGGCATCTCCTTCACAGCAGCTTAGCAGCAGTTTAGCTCCACCCATTCAGGCTACAGCAGTTTAGCTCCATCCATTCAGCTGACTGCAGTTTAGCTCCACCCATTCAGCCTACAGCAGTTTGGAGCCACCCATTCAACCTACAGTAGTGTAGCTCCACCCATTCAGCCTACAGCAGATTAGCTCCACCCATTCTGGTATATACAGAGTTATGCTAATGTGTTGATATTAAATGACACATGCCACATATTACAGGGGAGGCACTCGGACTGGTGGTTCCTGGTGCTTTCATCAGGAACTGATTATTATTAGAGGTTTATTTTATCTGGACGGGTTTTTACAAAGCTTTCAAACCTTCAGACCCAATAAATCAGTGCTCCTGGGAGAGCAGCCGGACAGGAGGAGCAGGATAAGCTTTGAGTTTCCTGCTGAATCTTCAGAATGCCTCAGAAAGCCTGTGTAGATGGTGTCAGAGGGACTGTGTCCTTCATCACTCCACACAGGTCCCAGTGCTAAAGAAGCCTCATTAATAATCATTAAATGAATACAGCTCAGCTCCTGCCTAATAACTGTGGGAGAAACAGACTCCGAGATCATCCAGAGCTTTGATGAGAAGGACTGACAAGCACGGAGGACAGTTGGATTCAGAGTGACCACTAACACTCACTGCCCACCGTCGCCTCAGACTGACCAGCCGAGTGTCTGAATTCACTGTTCAGCTAGTCACCAGGAGGTGCTGAAACTGGTTATGATGTAAACACAGCAGTTTGATGTTCTAGATAAAGTCAGAACCCTTCACAGTGGTGGCGAATGGAACCAGACGTCCCCCTCTAAAAGCTCCCTAGATGGTTATGAATGCGCTGCCTGATGTCTGAGACGCTGTTTCTGATAGTTTGGAGAAGATTTCAGCCTTAAACTCCATTCATGGTGGAGGGATACACACTGCAGGGCGCTGTGAGGTAAAATAGTCCCCTAAAGAAAATGTATTATTTCCAGATTTTCCAGATCTTCCCATCATCAACACTCAGAAGACACGTGTAGGTTCACTGGTGGTTTAAATAGTCAATAAAGTGTCTATATGTGTGTTCTAGACTCAGAATCTGGCAACCCGAAATTGATGATGATATAAAAGTTATTTATTGGTTCTGTCTTTGAATTCAGGGTGTTTTCTGATTGTGAATGTGTGTCTATTACACCTTAGTTAGTCAGGTGTAATAGAGTATCAGTAAGTAGTTCTCTTTCACTAAAGCTCGATAAGGATTCAGTGACACAAGATCAAGTCTGAGTTATCAATCGCACCTGAAACAGCCCGGCATGTGTCACTTCCAGGTAACGACAGGACTCAGGTGATCACAGCTTCTTACAGTCCTGGCTGTGACATCTGCTGTGAGATTTAGGACTAGCTTAAATACTGGTTTTAGTTCTGCTAGTGTAATCATACAGCACGAGCGTTCAGTAATTCACTGCTGACGAATGTTTTGAGGTAGTTGTTTGGTGGTTGATCTCTGTACCAGCAGGTAATTAGTCCTGTTTAAAACACATCTCTTAAAATCTAAAATACTAAAATCACCTGAAAGTAGTAAAAATGACTAAAAATACATTTAATAATTTCATAATCTTACAACAACCTCAAAATGAGAAACATAAGACATTGATAACTAATTTTACCGATTAAGATTTAAATTTGACAATGAATTAGGGAGGAGTTCCAGAGGATCTCCATCAGCAGCAAAACATACAAATGCTAAACATCTGATCACACACTCAGCGTTCCCAGCAGCACCTACAACAACCACCAGAAGGTCCAGCAGGAATGGTCTCCACTGACACGTGCTGATCTCTTTAAGCCCCTCTAGCAGACTGGATTACTAATAGGCTAGATTAGCGGTGGGCTCAGAGGCGGGGCATAGCTATAGGGTCACTCAGGGTCTGGAACAGCTGAGCCTGAGGACCTCTACACATCTCCAGCATGCTGAGGGAGCACTGACCGAGCTGCTGAAGGCATGACACTTGCACCTTCATTTTACACCCGTCACCTCTGCTGGAGTCTCACCTGTAGCATACACAGAGGATAACTGAACCTGTATACTGACTTAGCTTTACATATACAGACAGACAGACAGACAGACAGACAGACAGATAGACAGACAGACTGGCAGATAGACAGACAGACAGACTGACAGATAAATAGATCTGGGGAATGCAGAGACGTATACAGTCTGAGAAACCAATGTTTTCAGCTGGGTTCTAGGAAGGTACTGAAGTGACCTGTTACTGGTCGGTGCCGGCCTCTAGATCATGAGGTGTGGCTATTCCTCATGGAGGACTATGGGAGATGGGTTTGTTTGTGAGGGCAGGTTTGTGTGGGAGGGTTGTTTGTGGGTGTGGGTTGTTTGTGTGTGTGGGTGCGTTTGTGTGTGTGGGTTTGTGTGTGAAGGTGGGTTTGTGTGTGTGTATGGGTGGGTTTGTGTTTGAGGGTGGGTTTGTGTGTGAGGAGGGGTTGGGTGTGTGGGTGGATTTGTGTGTGTGTATGGGTGGGTTTGTGTGTGGGGGTGGGTTTGTGTGGGAGGGTGGGTTTGCGTGTGTGTGTGTATATGGATGGGTTTGTGTGGGAGGGTGGGTTTTGTATGTGAGGGTTGTTTGAGTTGTGTGGGTGGGTTTGTGTGTGTTCGTTGTTTGTGTGTATGGGTGGGTTTGTGTGTGAGGGTGGGGTTGTGTGTGTTGGTTCAGACCAAGTTTTAGATAATTAGAACACTTAGCCAAAGCTCTGGGAATGTTCCCTGTTAGCAGAGATCCGCTTTAAGTAGCCTGTCTGGTTTTAAGAGGAATTCCACCTGTTTTTTTTTATTTCCGTGTAATGTATATAAAGCCAGAACTTTTCCCAGTGGTGGTGAATGGAACCAGACGTCCCCCTCTAAAAGCTCCCTCACAGAAAGTTACTACGTGAGATGGTTATGAATACGCTGCCTGATGTCTGAGAC
>CM067474.1:34395715-34418287 GCA_034552555.1 Semaprochilodus insignis
CCCCCTCCCCCTCCCCCTCCCAGAGGCGCACGCGCAGGCCGCCCCCGTTGCCATGGTTACCGAGCGCGCGCGCACGAGGACGACGGCGACGCGCAGCCCGAGCGAGCGCTGCTGCTGCTGCTCAGTGTGGCAGACATGGCGGCGGATCTGCAGCCCGACTGGCTCTCCTGCCTGCCCTCGGCCTGGAGTTACGGAGTGACCCGGGACGGTCGGGTCTTCTTTATCAAGTAAATATCAGCTCTGATCTTCCGCTCGCGCTCCGATTCGGTCTGGGCTCGAGCGCCCTGTCGTTAGCTCGGCTCGGCTCGGCTCGGCTCGCGACTCTACGTTCTTCACCTCCCCGTTCTCCTCCTGTTTTTTTCACGTTCTCTGTATTTTTCACTCCGCAGTGAAGAAGCGAAGAGTACGACCTGGTTGCACCCCGTTACCGGAGAGGCGGTCATCACCGGGCACAGGAAGACTGCAGGTACACACAGCTGTATGTGTGTGTGTGTGTGTGTGTGCGCGCGCGCGCGCGTGGTTGGGATTTTTAAGTCAGCTTCTTATTTGCCAACGTCTTGTTCGAATTTTCCAGTTCCACCTTAAATAGTGCCGCGCCAAAATGTAGCTGCTGCATCATTTAAGGTGGAACGGCAAAGATTTGAGCAAGACTTCAGTTTGGCGTGATTTTTGGAGATTAAAACGAGAGCGTGGGGTCTGTCTGTCCGTCTCTGTGTGTGTGTGTGTGTCTGTCTGTCTGTCTGTGGACTTTCACAGCACCAGCACTGCACACGGCAGCAGCAGCAGACCATATTTTCTGCATTTTCTGCATATTTCTCTGCATTTTCTTGCGTGCTCTTGTGGGCGACGGACTGCAATTTCACCCTCTAGCCTTTCTGGTTTCCTGCGCATGAGCACGCACCCAAAACTCATTTCCATGTCCTACCGTTAATCATCCCAACACCATCACTGCGGCTATTAGTGTGGCACCACTCATGGATCCGGGGGGTGATGTGTAATGAGGTCCAGTTTGGGGAAAACCTTACAGCACTGCAGATCCAGCACCGCTAGATGTTCTAGAAGAAGCCCTGCACCACAGCAGACCTGCTGCGTGAAGAACCGTGGGCTGATGTCTTTCTCTGTCTCTCTCTCTCTCTCTCTCTGTCTCTCTCTGCTCTGTAGATTTACCAACTGGATGGGAAGAAGGATATACGTTCGAAGGAGCGCGCTGCTTCATCAAGTGAGTTGGAATTTTTCCCTTGTGGCTTTTGGCAGGCACGTAGCATAGCTGCTGGATTGTGTCCCACTCGCACCGCGGAAGCAGCCACTACCTACGGAGATGTGTCTTCCTCCTCTCCCAGTCATTACAGAGAGCCTGACAGGCCCGTGTGACTCAGAGTGGCTCGGCCGAACCGGCTCTACTTGTTGGCTGAACGTTGTTTTGAAGCTCGCGGCCGCGCGCAGGTCGAGTTCACGCACGTTGTGTTGTTCTTCTGCTTCTGGAGAGCCGGGAGCCTGCAGCACTTTCCCTACTCCTGTGTTTGCATGAACCTCAGCTCGCTTTGGAGAAGGTCTCATATCTGAGGATCAGATCTGCAGTTGCTAGACCTCAAAGCATGAAAACTCCTCGTAAGTCACCCTGAATGTAGCTAATATATCTAATATGTCTCATGACGAGACTGTCGTAAGAATATTATAGGATTATATCTGTATTTTTACATGTTTTTCGATGTCATATTCCGTTAGCGGAGAGATGTTGCAGGTAGTCATGGTTGGCCTACTTCAAGAAATGTTGCTTAAAACAAGATATATATCTAGAAATCAGTGACATAATCTTAGAATATTATCTCATAATGAGGAAAATTAGATTTATTAACATTAAGGTGATGTCACTCGCTGAGAGGCGATTTTTTGTGCAGTGCGATCAGAGGAATCATTCACTGATGCTGATTCAGCATGCTTAGTCAGCTGAACAGGTGCTGACAAGGAACCGCTCGAGTCGTCCAGAGCTGTACGCAGAATCCGATTCAATATGATATGATGGAGTCTGTTTCCATGCAGTGAAAAATAAGGAGCTCCTGAATTTGGGCCAGCGTGTTAATGTTTGCTTACGTGCGTCCGCTCTAGGGGAGCTAGTGGAGTTAATCATTTGCAGAAAAGACCCCACAAATCACGCCAAGCCCTGCCCACCGTACGCCTAGGTGCAGGTTTTGTTGATCGTGGTTTCTGTGACGGATGATAAATGAGTGAGTGAGTGAATGAGTGAGAAGCAGAGCAGCATTTTGGGTGTTTTACACCTCCATATAGTTTCCAGTTAAGTTTTTCAGTATATACCGTGATCGCTACACCCTTATACCACCTTTATGTGACGGAGGTAGGACTGGGCGGTGCCATGATATTTTATCGTTATCCTGATCAATTATGCCACAGTGGGATTTTCTGAGCCTGTTGTGAAAATGGTCAGTACTTGAAGATCACCGACCGTGTGTATTGTTAGGCCTATTTAGGCCTGTGATTTAGTGCAGTGAAATATTATGATGATTTTTATTTGTAGGCTTATTATTAGCTTTTTTTTATTATTAATATTATGAAAATGCTTTGGAATATCGTGATATAACATTGTAACCGTATCACTCACCCCTACTTGGCTCCAAACCAGATATTGGTTCGTTTGGAATGAAGCAGCGACGGAAGGTTTTGCTACCTTTACGTACTATGCCAGGACAAATCCGTCAGGATCTCAAGTTTCCCAGCTGTAGACCGCATGATTATTTTGGGAGCCGAGTTCTGAACATCGTTGTTGAAGTCGCATGTTACACCGCAACACTTGATAAGCTCTGAGATATGGTTTTCGTTTCCATGTTTAGGTGTGTAAAGTGATTTCTGTTGGTGTGAAGTGGTTTTAGTCCTATCTGAATGCATCATGCTCCGTGAAGGTTCCGGAGTTTTTACTTTCTGTAGACAGAGCAGGAGAACTAACCTCAGCTTATGTTGATCCTGTACAAACTGACATGCTGGCGAAAGCGCTGTAGAAACATTCAAACGAGCTAATGATGACGCTGACGACACGCTGCGTTTGCTTCAGACAGCACGGAATAAACTGAATACCCGCTAAATGAAATGCCTTAGAGGTGTTCTGCTCTGTTCGGCGGTGAAGATGGTGCAGTAATCGAGTAGCTGAGAATTCTTATTCGGTGCAGATCAGTCATAAACATTACAGACGTCCTTCGGTAACCGGCTTTACCCACCTTGCCAGGGAGAACCGAAGAGCACCCTCGGCCACCTCTCCTAAAGCTCTCCTCTGATAATCGTCTATGTTCCCAGGTAGCGCTATCACCGTGGCAACATTTTCACGGCTGCATGCTGTTGTTGGCATACCATGGAACAGTGTTTCCTTCAGCGGCAACGTGTAAACACGGTGACGGCGCCGAACACGGCGCAAACCAGCAGGCGATGGTTATCTCAGTGATGGCAGACGGCAGGCCGGGTGTGTCAGTGCTGTAACCTGGCGGAGAAGGTGTTGGCAAGCTTAACGTGAGGTGATGCATTTGATCCCGATCCCGTCGTTAGAGGAGTTTTTCTGCAGACCTCGTGTGCACCAGAGCGGCAGCGCTACTACAATCGCGTCCTTTATTCACAAGGAATTTGGCCAGGTTTCCGAGAGCTGGCGATGTTTCCTCTACACACTCGCTGTGCAAGGGAGCTAGCCTGGTTTTAAAGCTGCTTCCCTCTAGACTGACTGGTCTGATGTTCAGACGTGCTCTGATTGGATCCCTTTGATCCTTACCCCCCAGAAAACAAGGCACTGTTGTGCAGTCGTTTCTTTCTACTGTTGGGATTCATCAAAAGGGAATGGTTTTGACGATCAGGAGTCTGAATGGCTGGATTATAAACTGCTGGAGGTTTTTGAGCTGAATCTGCGTTTGGAGTTCACGTAAACCTGCTTGGATTAAAATGAGCTGTGGAGTGCTTGCTCTGTTAGTGTGGTTTGTTAGAGCGAGTGCGGACGCTGCCGTCCGAGCTTCACAGTCCCATGTAAGTGGGCCGAGACTCCCTGAGCAGGTCGGCCTTGCTTTGCTGCTAAACCTACTTGTGTTGTGTTTTGGAGCGTGAGAACAGAACAAACGGTCGTCTCCTCTCTGTAGAACCTCTCCTGTTGGTGGAGAGAGGAGTTCCTGATGCTGTTTTGATGCCGGCGTGTTTTAACATCTCTACATAAGCACTGATTCAGCGGTTCTAGAACAGAACGTGAACTGTGTTCTTTATTAATTAGGTGTTGTACAGATTATGCTACTCTGATTGGTGGTGACGCTTTAAGTTTGATGTTGACTAGTTGTTATGATTGACACTAACAACATGTACGCCTCAGAGAAGACAACGGCTGAGGAGCCTGGTGTTTCTGGGGTCTGTGTCTCTGGTTTCTTGAAGGATGGTGGTGAAATCTGCTTGAACGTTTACTTGGCCTTTCTGGAGTCACTTGTTTGGTCTTGTTCAGTCATTTCTCTAATGATCTACAGAGCTCCAAAGATCAGGGACTGAGGGTGGTTATCTCCAGTTTTCTGAAGCCTACGTTATAAAGTCCCTGTAATCCTGAACAGTCTGAAGTCAGATACTGTTAGTTTTGCAGAGTTACGGCATTCTTAAATTCCTCGGACCTCCACCGCAGGCAGGCAAGTGTCTCGGCTACAGCGCATCGAAGTCGGACAACATTTTGTGAGATCCCAGGCTCATAAGCTCTGCTTTCCTGAAGGCTAGCCATGCAGTCCCTCCTCGCTGGGAAGGGCTTGTCATGCTGCGCTGACCAGAGTTGTTTGGCGTCATGACGTCATCAGAGATTAGTGGACGTTGACTGAGGGTTCTCCGTTCTCTAAAAGCAGTTAGTCACTCGTGGCCTTTACAGGGATTTCACCCTGCTCTGGGTTGTAACCACGGTAACGCAGGGAGCCTTGTGGCCTATTGCTCTAATATTAGTAGACATAAATGAAGCCAGACAGAACAGAGAGAGCTGAGAGAACAGATAATGCCGCGATTCCCTATCGCAGTGACTGTATCCCGTAATATCTGACCGGTCAGTCGTGACCTTTAGTCATATGACTTTAGTTTCCAGCGTTTGTTTTGTTGTTACATTGGTCAGCGTGAACGCCAAGACAACCAGAACTGAAATGCAGTAATGTATCATGTTCTGCTTTGATCCAGGCCGAGAGAACCCAACTATAAATATAAGCACACTCTTAAACTGTGTCAGAGCTTCTCCTGGTGTGCTTCTTGTCCTCTCTAGTGCTCCTCCTCCTTTTCCTTCTTCTTCTTGGCGTCAGTAGAGAGTAGAGGGTGACCTGAGCTCTGTGGAGCAGCGCTGAGCCGTTCTGCTTGTGTGTCAGTGTCTCCTTTCCACTGCAGGGACTTGCTGTATTCCCCAGTGATCTCACATAAACCTCCATACCAGACAAATCTGAGGCTGCACTGAGCAGTATGTGTCACCCTTTGCATGACTGTACACTCCCTCTCTCTCTCTCTCTCTCTCTCTCTCTCTCTCTCTCCCCCCCACTCTGTGGATTATCTTGGAGTGCTCCAGCACAGAGTGCTTACTGATTCCATGCTGCACTGCAACATTCAGTTTTTCCCTCAAAAGATGCATTATGAGGCGACTGTGTAAAGTGCCCTTTGTTCTCAGCTCGGAGTGACTTCTAGGCCACTGTCCTACAGCCTCGACCATCAGGCCTGATCTGAGCTCAGTGTAAAAGACCAACGCCTGCCGACACCCTTTGACCGGTGACTCTGTGTGGTGCAGAATTCCTTCTATTACACCAGCAGCAGATGGCAGGCAGCCAGAGATAGAGCGCGATATGGAGTCATTCATTACTCCCACACAATGTGGCTGGGAAAAAAGACAGCGTTCCATGTACAACAAGTACCGCTCCATATTTTGATTAAGGCTGTCACTATCAGTTATGTTAGTAATTGAGTCATCTAATGATTATTAGGCTGATTCATTTCTGAGATTTAGACGGGATACAGTAAAATAGACTCTTAGCTGAACCGTGTGTGGAAAGTAGATTCCGTTTGAAACGAAGTAGTGGGGTTCCACCTTTTGTCAAAAGTCAGTGTGTGAGGTATAAACAGAGTGATTGAGAGTGGGTTTGGTGTAGGCTGTAAACAGAGTGATTGAGAGTGGGTTTGGTGGGAGGTGTAAACGGAGTGATTGAGAGCGGGTATGGTGTGAGGTGTAAACAGAATGATTGAGAACATGTTTGGTGTGAGGTGTAAACAGAGTGATTGAGAGCGCGTTTGGTGTGAGGTGTAAACAGAGTGATTGAGAGCGGGTTTGATGTGAGGTGTAAACAGAGCGATTGAGACCATGTTTGGTGTGAGGTGTAAACAGAGTGATTGAGAGTGGGTTTGGTGTGAGGTGTAAACAGAGCGATTGAGAGCGCGTTTGGTGTGAGGTGTAAACAGAGTGATTGAGAGCGCGTTTGGTGTGAGGTGTAAACAGAGTGATTGAGAGCGCGTTTGGTGTGAGGTGTAAACAGAGTGATTGAGAGTGGGTTTGGTGTGAGCTGGTTCAGATGTTCTTCATAGTGGTGGTGATGGGAACCAGGGTTCTCCATGTCTAGAACACACATATAGACACTTTATTGACCACCAGTGAACCTACATGTGTCTTCTGAGTGTTATATGGAATGTTGATGATGAGAAAATCTGGAAAACATGGAAATAATACATTTTCTTTGGGGGACTATTTTACATCACAGCGCCCTGCAGCATGTATCCCTCCACCATGAATGGAGTTTAAGGCTGAAATCTTCTCCAAACTATCATAAACAGTGTCTCAGACATCAGGCAGCGTATTCACAACCATCTCATGTAGGAACTTTCCGTGAGGGAGCTTTTAGAGGGGGACGTCTGGTTCCATTCACCACCACTGGGAACAGTTCTAACTTTATCTAGAACAGAGCTTTTCACACTGAACCCACTCTGAGTGACTCTGTTTACATCTGAGCTCTATGGAGGCGTTTGGAAGAATCTGTGGAGTGCTCCTCTTAGTGATCCGTTGTTGCTGCAGAAGCTCTCCGTCGGTCTGCCGTGATTAAACGCCTGATCATAAGAGACTCAGAGATCTACGGTGTGTGTGCTGGTCGCCAATTCTTCCACACTCTCTTCTCTGCTCGTATGCAGGGGAACGGTGCTCGGTAAAGGGCCGTGTGACCTGTGATTGACTCCAGAGGAGGAGCAGGAGGCGGAGGGGCGGGAGGAGGGAGGGCTGCAGTCCTATCAGTGCATGCTGGACTAGTTTGAAGCCGACTGCCACACTTTTACAGCCGTCGGTGCTGCAGAGTAAACAGCTAGAGAAGAAGCCCTGATTGGCTGGTAGTCCCCTCCCTCCGTTTACCATGCTGCTCTGTGATTGGAGATTTAGCAAAAGGCAAAGCTGAAGGCCACACCCCCTTTGTCTGGCTTTTAGCTCAGGTTGCCTTTTATGGGGAGTGCAGGGAAGTGCACGCTGGCGTGAAAGCAGAGAGCAGCGCTGCCTTGGAGAACGCTGAATGCCGTTGTTTATTTTTACCTGCTCTCCAGCGCGGTCCTAGATTGTTGTTGAGGTGGCTCCAGTATAGAATGCTTGGGAAATATCAGATCCGGGACAATCGGCATTTTACAGGCTCTGAATAGTCGCCCTGCTTAGAGTTCATAATCACCCAGCGGTTTTAAAGAGACCATCAGTTTGATTAATGCTCCGGTCACCACAGACGCAGGGAGACCGCTATCCTAACAGTGTCAGATAAGGACTTCATGTCCCCCACGTGCCGACGTTTGAGGCGGTTGTCTTTCAGGGCCTCTGTTTGTTATTTCGTGTTCAGGTTCCACAGATAACTCGCCTCCAGGTTTAGTTTCACCACAGGACCCACCAATCTCTAGATCTGTGTAGATTCATAGCTGTTCATGTCAAGAGGAATCTGCTAAACTGATTAGCTGGCCTATTGTCTCTGTCTCGGTGTCTCTGTCTCGGTGTCTCTGTCTCTGTGTCTCTGTCCCAGTCCGAGGCCCAGCGTCTTCACCCGAATGTCCTTCAACAGCCAGAGCTGTGAAGAACGAGAGTAATGACCTTATACGGTATCTACGGTGTCTTGTGTTTCTAATTTCATGATTATTTTAAGCCTATTATGAGATTATTTATCTAATTTCCAGATATTTTCATGATATATCAGCTACATATCAGATCATTTTACTTGCCAAGATCTCGTTGGTTTGCCGTGTGGTATAAACTTATTTAGCTTCAGCTAGAAATTGTAGCGGGGAGTGTGCGTGTGGGGTTACTGTACAAATGATGTAAAGCTTCAGTGTGGTAAATTTGTCTAATATTCCTCATTATGGACTGTTATTAGAGTATTATGTGATTATTTACCCGTTTATATACATTACTGCTCGTTTATAGTGATTTTATCTAGTGAAAAGAGAATTAAAAATTAAATTAAGCGTTATTTCAGTAGGCAATATCTTCTCCACTACTTCTCAAACCTGTAAAATGATCTGCTGATAGTATAAAACAATCTCTATAAACCACTCTAACTGTGTATAAACAGGTAGATAATCTAATAATACTCTAATAACAGTCTAATAATGAGGAGTGTTGGATTTATTAACCACAGTTAAGATGCCCTCTCCTGCTGAGGTCTCAGGTTACTGGTGTGTGGTGTCAGTGGGAGGGATCTGGTAAGTCGTGTCACTGTATGGTTTTCTGAGCACATGGATATCAGCGGTACTGTGGGATGGGATGTAGGGAAGCTCAGTATATCAGATCATTAGACCCAGGTTGATTGTATGTATTGTAGTGTGACGCTGATGTCTGTTCGCTCGTCACACGTTTGTTGGAAGAATAATAAATGTTATGGCGGGTCGTGTGTGTTGTGAGGTGTGAATATTGCGTCTCGCTGTTGTGTCCAGCTCTGACATCATTCGGACATGTGCATCGCTGGTTGTAAGCGTTTGTTTAAGGCAGTTCTAAATACGCCTGTCAGGAATCCACAGGAGTGTTCTAGAATTCCGGCGGGGTCTTTGGTGGGGTCTGGAGTATTCAAATTATTCAGAGCAGCCCTGGAGTATATATAGATCGGTCCAGATAAAGAGCAGGAAAGCGTTACAGAGTCCGAGCTGTGCTGTGCGGACTGTACCTTCATTAAAGCGTCTGTGGGTCCGAGGTAAGTAACAGGACGCGGTGTTGGTGTAAACTACATAAGAACACATCACGCTGATCCCACTGCAGGTGTTTCCTCTGGAGACCGTTCCTGCATCCCTCAGAAGCAGCTAATTCAGAGGACGCTACGGTGCTGCTTGTGTGTGCCTGTGTTTGTGTTCCCGTCTCATTTCCACTGCAGGGTAATCTGAGCTCGGCTGTGGTTTTGGGACAGTTAAGTGGGTCGCTAAATGGGTGGAGTCGTTCCTCGGTGATGAAAAGCTTCCTGTTGCTTTCTCAGACCGGAATCTCTCGCTTCTCTCTCGTTTCAGTACTCCAGGCTAACGAGGCGGGCGCTCGCTTTCTGGACAGGCGAGCAGTCCGGAACGCTGTGCTGTTCGGATAAGTGGTCTTTATCCTCTCTGCTGGCTCACCGTGAAGCGGATCTCAGTGCCTCCCAGCAAATACGGAAGAAAGACGTTCTAATGCACGATGACTAATTCAGCCAGCCTGTAATTTCACATGAGAATTAAACTCGGCTTTGACATTTGACGAGACTTCTGTGTGGAACCCGGGGGCTGTGATATCTAGTTAAGTAGCCGCGCGTCCCGGTTCTGTATTCTGGAGGTTGCCCTGCAGTAATGTGGATATTTGCTGTCGTTTCGGGATGATTAGTGCGGGCTAAATGAATACCTCAGCAGTCAGGCGCGGGAGACGAGAGCCTGCTGATTAATTCGATGCTCTCCTCTGAGTGCGCGAGGTTTCCTCAGGGATGGACGCTGTGCTGACACAGGCCTCTCCGGCTCCACCGCGCTGCTTGATTCATGCCTGGCTCGATGGCTTTAGCGAGAAGGTCAGGGCAGGCGCTTAATTGTGTCAGTCCTGCATCATTGCTCTTCTCAGTGGCCAATGGAGCATCCGATTGTGGGTCAGCCCACTACCGGCCAGTCTGTGTGGTAGCCTGTCCCAAAGCTTTTAGCGGGGGTGTGCTTTGTTGTCTGCTCAGAGAATGTAAACCAACTAGGGTTAGAGTCCGAACTGGACTTAACTGGACACAAGAGCCAGAACTGAAGGGATTAAGCCACACCGCAGGTACTACACAAGCCGACGTGCTGGATTAGTTCTCGCTTCAGTGCTTGGAGGCCAAGAGATGACCTCCGGTGATGGTTCCAAGACTGCGAGGGGCTCTGCTGGTCTAGTGGAAGCATGTTCTGGGTTCTTCATGCTTGGCTTCCATGCATGTTGAAGGACAGTGGGTCAAGCTGAACTCCAGGAGGCCAGCAGTAGAGTGATGTGTGATGCGTTGTGGATCACCTGAAGGGCCTGATGGGGTCCTCAGAAGAAGACCAGCCAGAAGCCGCAGTAATCAATTTCAGAGTAAGCTGCCTGTAGATGACTTGGACCAATCAGATGCAACTAAACCTCCATGTGTTGTGACCTCACAGCCACAACTTACTGGCAGTCTGGCTCACCACATTCGGGGTTCAAGCCAGAAGCCAGAAAAAGGAGATATTCTGATCTTCTTGGCAAACAACAGGAAATGATTACAGTTTAAATCACAGTGTTGGATATATTCCCCAAACTGTTCAGCTCTACCGGTCATCCGGAGTCACTCCGAGATTTCTGCATCTCCAGACGGATACGGGAGTCCTGGATTGAGGTTGTGAGGGATGAACAGCAGCTCGGTCCTGCTGGGGTTGGGCTTCAGGTGGTGACCTGTTGTCGAGACGTGGTCCAGGGCTCTTCATGTAAGGCCTTGTTCTGAGTGTGGTAATGCAGCCTGCGCAGACCCACCTTATTGAAGTCATCATGGTTGCGCAGGCCTGTGAGGAGTTTCAGACTGTGACACAGACAGTTACGATGCAAAGACTGTATCGCTCTCGCTCTCTCTCTCTCTCTCTCTCTCTCGGCCTGCAGCACAGCTCTCCCCTGAACCTCTGAGCTACTACAGACCCTCATGATCCCGTCTGACAGCGCAGACACACCTCACCTTGTCCCCGCCCACTTCGCCCGGGTTTCAGTGTCACTGAACTCAGATTGTGTCCAGGTTTATTAAACAAACATCCTTCGTCAAACAGGCGCGTCAAAGCAAACGGCTCTTTGTGGTTCAGCGAAGCTTCTTTCCGCACAGCTGAGGCGTGGTCAGACGAGCAGGGCAACCTGTAACTGTGATGACTATTGTAACACAGTTACCTGCTGTTTATTGGTCCAGCACCATCGCTCAGCACCTTCAGTTCCTCATCTAGCCCTCTTGTTGTATCCAGGGTCTCATTTGGCATCATTTTGACCACGTGCAGTGTTTACCATTTCTGATATTTCTTTTATATTTATTGATTTCATGTGTAAACATTAAATAAACCTGGTGATGGTCTAAATGTCCTAAACATGCTTCGTACTCGTCTCGGTTTTTGGGGTCAGTTGACTCCTGAGTGTTTTGGCTTTTACGCTACATCAGGTATATAACGTGCAACATCCCTCTGACCTGGGGGGGCCTGATTAACCAGTCTCTCAGGTGGGGGAGTGGTGCATCATTCCCGTCAGAACACTGGGATTTCCTGGAGGTTAAAACTGCTGGACAGATGAAATGGACCCTAAGGACAGGAGGTGTGGGTGAAGTTGAAGGTAACCGGACGGCTCAGTGGTTGTGAGCTGTAGGCGAGTTGTGTGCGGTAATATGATTCAGCAGGTGAGATGTTTCTGTTACCTGAAAACAGTCACAGTGAAGAGTGTTTGGTGTTAAACCAGCCGTTTAAATACCAGATGATGGTTTAATGTCTCTCCCTGTTTGATCCAGCCAGGTGTTCAGACAGGTGTCGGGTGTTCTGTGTGTTGTTGTTTACTGTTTATGATTTTAGGTTTCGTGAGATTAGTGTTGTGAGATTAGTGCAGACAGGAAAGCAAGCTGGGTGTGTCCATAGCAACAGCATAACAATAAACAAACTAAAAATTGATCAAAAACACAATACACATATACGTTTTTATTTATTTAGGTAGTTAGTTATTTAGTTATTTATATAAAAGTCCACATTTGAAATATACATACATACATACATACTTACATCATATGTCCTCGTACTATAATTAATAATTCTCAGATAGAGATTGGTGTGTGCTAATGTAAAGATGATCTGTAGATGATTTTACTTGTAGGTGATTGTAATGAGCTGCAGTGTGTCACTGGACTGTTGTGTGTCTCACTGAAATCGGTTCTAATATCTGAAACATCAGAAGTCAGTTCAGTACCCTAACGGTAACCTCACCACACTCAGAGCGAGTGTGTTGCTATGTGTAGAAATGTCTTTATAGAGGATTAATAACTGTTTACACAACAGCCTGGAACCAGACCAGGAGCACAAGCCACCATGTATACAGATCAGACCAGCTCTGGCTGAAGTTTTCCTCTGGTCCTGCCTCTGCAGGAGGGCTGGTCTGACCGGAGCAGTAAGGCTGAGAAAGCCGTGAGAGCGTTGTGGTCAGTGAGGTCTAATCTGACT
This sequence comes from Semaprochilodus insignis, assembly GCA_034552555.1. Taxonomy (NCBI): domain Eukaryota; kingdom Metazoa; phylum Chordata; class Actinopteri; order Characiformes; family Prochilodontidae; genus Semaprochilodus; species Semaprochilodus insignis. The sequence goes on from CM067474.1 coordinate 34,408,355, forward strand.
GTGTCTGTAATGCTAGTGCGGTGTTCATGATCCTCTAGAGTCCAAAGACTGATTTCCCCCTGAGCTGGAGCTTCTACTGGGTTACTGAGCACTTCAGCATCTACACCAGAGGCACCAGGCTGAACCTGGGAACCCCATTAAACAGTCACAGTGGCTGCTTCAGCCGGGCTTGGACCTCCAGTCTGACAGGTACATCACACCGGGCTCTGTCCGGAGGGGAGAGCTAACCTGCTCGGTTCCCGCTCGGTTCTCACCAGACGTTGTACCAGACTGTGGAACAGCGTTAGAGTCCTGTAGTAACAGCTGATAACGGGTTTGTCTGCCTGTGTGTTGTTGTTACGCCTCCAGACGTCCAGTGAGAACGTTCCCAGCTCCGTGTTCCTGTCTCAGTTGGAGTTCGGAGCAGATATAGTAGAGGGGAAGCGTGGGAGTCGATCCTTTCACAACTGCTTGCCGTGCCAAAGTTGTTGTCTGTTGTAATTTAGCACCCCACCCAGGATAAACTGGCAGCAGAGGCAGCCTGGCCGGAGTCCAGCAGATCCCACTAATCTGTTTCCTCTCCTAACGGGAGCTCAAGGAGTAGCAGCCGTCATAGCTCATCATTCATTCAGTTATTTATTCATTTATTTATTTACTTATTTTTTGATTGATTCATACGGGGGCAGATTAACCCACACGGTAAAACACACTTATATGCTCATAGACTAAACAATAACACAGATTAGATTAAATTCAACAGAGTTTACCTCACAGCGCCCTGCAGCGTGTATCCCTCCACCATGAATGGAGTTTAAGGCTGAAATCTTCTCCAAACTATCATAAACAGCGTCTCAGACATCAGGCAGCGTATTCATAACCATCTCATGTAGTAACTTTCTGTGAGGGAGCTTTTAGAGGGAGACGTCTGGTTCCATTCACCACCACTGGGAAAAGTTCTGGCTTTATCTAGAACCGAGTGTTTTGCACCAACCCACTCTGACTGATTCTGTTTACATCTTACCTGATCAAATTGTTCGGGAATTTAGGTTTTAAAAAATGATATTAAATAAACAATAAAACGAGAGTGAGCTGTTGGCTGATGTAAAAGAACACTAAAAATGATGATGGTGATGGTGGTAAACACCCCAACTCGTCACGTGTACCTTGTGTCCGGTTTTGTTTGGTATGCTGAGGTCACAGTCCCTGGTCCCTCTGGCAGTAAGACAGGATGTTGGGAACCTGGCGCTGCAGTCAGTGTCGGTGGTATAGCAGCTTAGTTAACCGAGCTGTCTGTCAGTCTCCTCTAAGCGGACGGAGAAAGCTGTAGAAAAGCTCTCTGGTGTCTCTGTGTCTCGGGGCCGGGGGCGTCTTGGTTGTCCTGGAGTCCGGAATTACTCTGCTGTTGCTCCAGGATCCGGGGATCAGGCTCGGCCCTGCGCAGGGCCTGGAGTATTCTCATCGCTCCGCTGGCAGCTCTCCTGCCGCATGGAGATCAGGGATCATCTGTAATTACGAGGCTCTTGTGTGACTCAGTCTGGTAGACGTGAGGGGGAAACGTCTGCTGTGGATTACTGTTTGTTTGACTCCAGGACTCTGCAGTGTTTCGTGGGTAAAGACACGTGGAGGTGTGTACTGATGAGAACAGTCACTGTGCTGCTCCGTGGTGGTGGTTATCTGGCGGTTCAGAGGGTCCGGACGCTGTGGTAGATGTTTACTCCTGTTAGTTCCAGTTCCACAGATGGAGGTTATTTGGCTGTAGCAGGATGCTGTTAGTAGCCTGCTGTGTTTAACGCTGCTAATGCTAAGTGGTATGGCTGGAGAGTATGAGGATACTGAATCACTCTCAGGAGGAGCTATACTACCGTACGCCTTTCTGATGTACAGTGTCAGCACCTAAAGAGCTCTGAGCAGCTCAACCCTCAGCGGCCGGTGTTAGCAGGTAGCCGTAGTGTAGCCTGTTAGCTCTCAGACGCTTTAAATAATCACCCTAATGTGTACGGCTAGAGCTAGGGTTAGGGTTAGTGAAGGTCTGAGACTGTATGGGCAGACGCTCTATGGAGCTCCTCAGACTGAATTGGACCCATCCTGACCCTGTAAGGCTAGTGTTAGGGTTAGGGTTAGTGAAGGTCTGAGACTGTATGGGAAGACGCACTCTGGAGCCGCTTAGACCGAATTGGACCTGTCCTGAACCTATAAAGCTAGCGTTAGGGTTAGTGAAGGTCTTAGACTGTATGGGCAGACGCTGTCTGGAGCTGCTCAGACAGAATTGGACCCGTCCTGAACCTGTAACGCTGATAACTGTGTCTAGATGAACTGATTAGCCATCTCGCTGGGTTTACTCCAGTGAGCAGGTATGCAGGGTGGTGTGTGGAGTCGGGCTGGAGTGTTTGGGGGCAATTATCTAGTCCCCAGTGGTAAAGTGTGAGTGGGTTTGATTCTGATTGTTTTTGGTAAATGGAGGTTCAGGTCTGTTATTTTGAGTCTGGATTGAGTCATGGCTGCTGACCTGCTAGATGGTCAGTGGCTGTGCGGTCATGCTGATGGTTTGGCTGTGTCTGGGTCAGTTACAGGTGGTACAGGCTGTGATTTAGGTAACTCTGTCGGAGTGATATAAGACTGTGACTCAGCTCCAGTGCGGTTCAATAGAGCTCCGTTTGTTCTGCAGATGGGTAATGCTGCTAGCATCCATGCTAAAAACATTAGCTCAGTAAATACACTAGCAATGCACTGATAGGACCCAGCATCAGTATACCGTTTGATATCACTGGATCAGATATCAGATGAAGTATAATCAGAGTAAACTATATAACTGCTGAGTTAAATGTTCAGTGTGATTGGAAATGTTGGTGCTGACCCATCAGAACCGCTGCTGAAAGGTCTGTGTGAGTTTTAAACAGAGAAACAGCAGAACTGCAGAACCGAGTCCTGATGGGTTCTCTGTGTTCCCTCCTTTAGTGGAGGAGTGAGAGGGAGAAAGAGGTTATCGGGTTGGTGCTGGTATCAGTAGATACTCGGGGCTGTGGTGTCAGTATCCGATATGAGCCAGCGGTACCGGGTCAGCCCTGAGATAAACAGACTGAGCACCAAGTCTGTATGTCACAGTGAACGTCTTTTGTCTTTCTTCTTTGTTTGGACTTATTTACCTCCGTCCAGCGCATGCTTCAGTCATGTGACTGCAGGCAGCGTGATTGTTTGGGATCCGGTGATGATGTAATAAACCTGCCGATGCTCAGTTTGATCTCCGGGTCTCTATTCTCTTGGTTCTGCATGCTGTCCTTTGCTTGGAGAGTGCGTTTGGACTGGACTCCAGTTTTCCAAATAGTCCCACTTCCAGTAATTCCCACCAATTCCTGTCTGGCTCTCCCGCTGCCCTGTGGGGGAAGAGCAGGGATGGCAGCTGGTCGGTGAAGCTAACTGCAGCATGTTTGTGGGCTCCTCTGATGATCTGGCCTGACTTGCTCACCAGGATGCCTATTAGCGAGGATGACGGCCTCGTGTTAGCGTGGTGCAGTCAGCCATGTGAGGCCAGTTCCCTTCTGCAGCCTTTTCTCTTCTCCCTGTGAGCCGATTTATCCAGCTGCAGAGAATAACAGTAATCCGGATTTTCTTGGCTTGCTGTACACATCAGCACATTATTATTATTATTATTGTTGTTGTTGTTGTTGTTGTTGTTGTTGTTGTTGCAGGAAGGAGAGAATAAACAGGTAATTGAAAACACTGCAGGGTTATGGAGGACTATGTGGAGTGTCTGGTGTCTTAGCAACCCAAACCCTGAATATTATGGGATTGTGGCGCTCAGATTCAGGAAATGCTGGATTTAAATATTGGCATGTGCAAATATTGGCTCCCTGACCATACGAGGTTACAGGATTGAATCAGTTTAATTTCTGTTCTGTCTTTGGTGTTTAGTCTGAGCGTGTTCTGGTAGAGAACGGAACTGCAGGAAAATGCTTCAGTCTACACAAACCACAAATACACACCATGTAAGAGGAGTGTGTGTCTTTTTGGGGGCAGGGGGGTGGGGTGTAGTGTGGTAAAGTATGGTGTATAATGGAATAGTGTGGTGTGGTATAGTGCGGTATGGTATGTTTGGTATATAATGGTATAGTGTGGTATGGTATATAATGGTATGGTGTATAATGGTATAGTGTGGTGTGGTATGGTTTGGTGTATAATGGTATGGTATAGTGTGGTGTGGTATATAATGATATGGCGTATAATGGTATAGTGTGGTGGTATGGGATGGTATAGTGTGGTATGGTATATAATGGTATAGTGTGGTGTGGTATGGGATGGTATAGTATGGTATGGTATATAATGGTACAGTATGGTATATAATGGTATAGTGTGGTGTGGTATGATATGGTGTATAATGGTGTGGTATGGTATAATGTGGTATGGTATGGTATAGTGTGGTGCGGTATGGTATGGTGTGATGTATAGTGGTATAGTATGGTGTGGTATGGTATAATGTGGTATGGTATGATGTATAATGGTATAGTATGGTGTGGTGTATAATATAGAGTGGTATGGTATGGTGTATAATGGTATAGTGTGGTATGGTATAGTGTGATATGGTATAGTGTGGTATGGTATGGTGTGATGTATAATGATATAGTGTAGTATGCTATGGTGTATAATGGTATAGTGTGGTGTGGTATGGTGTGATATGGTATAGTGTGGTATGGTATGGTGTGATGTATAATGATATAGTGTGGTATGGTATGGTGTATAATGGTATGATATGGTGTATAATGGTATAGTGTGGTGTTATGGTGTGGTGTCGTATGGTGTATTATGGTGTGGTATGGTATAGTGTGGTATGGTATGGTGTGATGTATAATGATATAGTGTAGTATGCTATGGTGTATAATGGTATAGTGTGGTGTTATGGTGTGGTGTCGTATGGTGTATTATGGTGTGGTATGGTATAGTGTGGTATGGTATGGTATGGTGTGATGTATAATGATATAGTGTAGTATGCTATGGTGTATAATGGTATAGTGTGGTGTGGTATGGTGTGTAATGTTATAGTGTATAATAGTGTGGTGTGGTATGGTATATAATGGTGTAGTGTATAGTGGTGTGGTGTGGTATGGAGAGGAGAAATGCGCTGGCGTGGCTGTACGGAGGAAGCAGGTGATGAAGCTGTGCTGATATAAGTGGTACCGTCTCGTCCCGCAGCTCATCCGGAACATATCAATAAGGTGTATAAGCATAGACGCGGTCCAGCCCTGGAGTAGACCTGTCTCAGCTGACCCTCTGTGATAAGGGCACAGCTGACCACGGCCTGATATTTCTCCTCTTGAACGCGAGTCGGAGATCTCAAGGTCCGGCCTTCTTTGGACCTGAGCCTCTTGGCTTCCTTCCCTTTAATCCCCCGCAGCAGATAATCCTGGGGTTTAATTCCAGTGCCCAGAGGAGAGCAGACAGAGGGGACGCTGATAGCACCATTTACTGACCCGTAGCCCAGCCAGGGGGAACTCGCTCAGAGCTACATGGCCCATCAGGCGTGAAGTACAGGTCCTCATGTTGGCAGCAGATGTTCTGGTGAGCGTGCGGGTTCATTGGTGTGTTTGATGCACACCTGGGTTGTGTAGATCAGTGCAGGAGGACGAGCGGTTCCATCCACATGACTGCTTGTCCTCCTTTCTGGTTGTGTGCTGTGAGATGATTGAGGGAGGGCACCGTGCGCCGGTGGTCCACTGGTGAAGGACTCGGGCGAGGAACTCCTGACGGCTGTTTTCGGTGGACCTGTGATGTGCCGGAGCTAGCAGCTCGTGTGAAGCGCTAATGAAGTGTCCACAGAGTGGGGGAGCGTTATGGATATGCCTTTAAACTGCTGTAATGAGATTTGCTGAATTACCGCCTTAATCAGGGCCTTGTGGGGACACAGAGGAGATGTTTGTAATAATGAGGTGATTTACTGCGCTCTCTCTCGCTCCGTCTCTTTTTCTCGTTTGTCCTCCCATTTTTCCCGCTGCTCTCCAAAGTTCTCTTGATTTAATTAGAACACGTAGGCCAAGTCAGGTTCTAATGGAGAAGTTAAACCTTGCGCTTAGGCGGCTTCACGAAACATGACGGTCAGCAATGAGGAAAACACGCTCCTCTGGAAAATCACAGGAGAGCTCTAGGAGCTCCACCAGCCGGGGGGTTAATAAGGAGGAGTCTTATCACTCTCCTCTGAATCGTGGAGGAATGTGCCAAACAGGTGATAATTGAGTTAGTGGCTACAGCCCCACATCACATCTACAGACTCCACCCAGTTTTCAGACTGGCAGTGGAACCAGATGTCCCCCCTAAAAGCTCCCTCACAGAAAGTTACTACATGAGATGGTTCTGAATACGCTGCCTGATGTCTGAGACGCTGTTTATGATAGTTTGGAGAAGATTTCAGCCTTAAACTCCATTCAAGGTGGAGGGACACATGTTGCAGGGCGCTGTGAGGTAAAATAGTCCCGTAAAGAAAAACGTATTATTTCCAGGTTTTCCAGATTTTCCCATCATCAACGTTCCATATAAACTCAGAAGACATGTAGGTTCGCTGGTGGTTTGGACTTTGTTTAGCCTACATCCCAAACACTTGAAGTTCAGTGGAATTCCTCTTCAGGCGTGTGCCATAGCCCTGATGTTCCCTCACTGCTGGTATGGATTCTATTGACTCTTTCCAGGAACCACCGTTTTCAGTCCGCTCACAGCTCCAGACAAACGCCCGCACGCTCGGTTAACTTGCCAGGCTTTGTTGTGAGTGACTCATCTTTCCCGTGGCACGCCGGAATGACCTCACCTGCAGCAGAGAACATCATCAAAGCACGTGTGTGGAAATGCAGCAGCTACACCTCTTAAATATTTCAGCGCCCGGTTCCACCGGGCTCATTACAGCGGAGCTGCTGCCGCCTCGGCCCAACACCGTGCATACAAAACCGCGTTTACGCAGCTGGCACTGGAACCTTGCTGTGTACGCCTGGGGTTACAGCAGACGTGCTTTGCTTTGACACCGTTGTCTCGTGTTTATTGAAGACTCAGATTTGGGGCGTGGCTATAGGGCAGGGTGAGTTAGCAGACAGACCTGTAGCACGTTCAGGTGGGACGGTGGGAGGAGGTGGCAGCCGTTCATATAGATGCAGGGATGTGAACCTCAGCTCCTCACCTGGGCAGTCCACACCTGGGCAGGCTGCTGGTGCTGCTGTGTGTATCTGCCCCTCCTCCCCAGTCGTGACCCGCCCAGCAGGAGCAGTGAAGCGTGTTTTTGTGTTAAGTCATTAATCTGTGTGTTTGAATAATGACGTAGAGTTTGATTGGTTAGTTTCTGTACTGATACTGAATGAAAGCTGGAATCTAAAGCTGAGCTTTCCCCCTGTGCGAAACCCCCTCCGGCTTTCGGGGGGGTCCCATGTTGGATGGCTAATCCAGTGTTAGCCAGCTGATCACTGAGCAACCCAGAGCAGAGCCGATGCTTTAATGTGAGCAGAGTGTTAGCAGTTCTTCTTCTGGAGATGTTCCTCTCTGGTTTGGTAGATCTTCCACACTGTAACTCAGGTCTTACTCCTCCTCACCTCCTCCTCTGTCTCCAGTCTGAGAGATCAGTAATAACTCACTCTGTACTCCTCCTGAGGAAAACTGGGTGGGTTTACAGATATGCCGAATCAGCAGCTGAACAGTGAGAGCAGAGGATCATAGTGCGGCTGTGTTCAGGGCCCGGTGGGAGAGTCCTCGGGGGAGTTCTGTAACCTTATATTAGTTACCGACGTTCAGGGTTTTACTGTGACAAACTCCTTACGGTGCTCACTGGTTTCACTGGCAACAGTGACTGAGCTTCACTCAGACTCTCAGGTCTGTGTCTCCCTCTATCAGTTCCGCGTTGTTCTAGATTCAGTACTGTATAGAACTGTAGATTCTGATCTGTTTATGCTGCTGTGCTTGTCCTGTTCTCCGGTGGGCACCAGAGGACGATGGGTTCCCATTTTGAGTCTTGGTTCGTCTCAGGGTTCTTCCTCTTGTTCTGAGGGAGTTTCTCCGTGGCTTGCTTGTTGGGGGGCTTGGACCTGGGTTCTCTGTAAAGCTGCTTTGTGAGAACCTCTGTAGTAAAAAGGCGTATGTAAATGAACCCTGACTGGACTGCTGCATTTGGACACTCACTTGTCAGAACCAGGTGTAAGAGTCCTCAGGCGGAGACCCCGGTGTAAGAGTCCTAGAGGGGAGACCCCGGGGTAGAACTCTAAAATATATACCAGTGTGTTTATTTTCATACAGGTTATCGTAGTGTGTGACGATGTGAGTACCACAGAGAACCTCTCAGCTGCTGGTGTGTCTACACGTGGAGGATGACTAGCCCTATTTAACCGCCTGCGGTGCAGCTGAGTACAGTTGTGTGTGTAGTGATCACTGTGTTTAGAGCTGGGTGGAGCTGTTTATCATGATCTCATGTTAGGAGAATATTGTGTATTGTGAATATTGTGTTGTAGACTGTGTGGTGACCCTGTTGGAGTATTGTGGTGTTAAGGTTTTGCTGTATCGCTCTGTATCCTGCCTCTGTGTTCCCCCTGACTACACTGCACAGGAGCATAACAGCAGTACAGCAACGGCAACTCAGACGGACCCCTCCTCTGAACCCTCTCTCTCTCTCTCTCTCTCTCTCTCTCTCTCTCTGCCCCCCCCCCCCCCCCGTCTCCCTGTCTCCCTGTCTGTCTGTCTCTCTCCCTCTCCTGTATGTGTCCTGTATGTGTATGTATGTATTTGTATCAGTGAGGGGACCTCGGGGCTGCTCAGGTAGAAGGGCAGAATCACTGAACATGCTGTTACAGAGATCACATGACGGTCTTGAAAGTGTCGGGGTCTTGAAAGGCTCTGTGAAGGGTCTCAGGATGAGACTGCTAAAAAGCTTCCATTATCCCCTCACTGCTTCTGAGGCTCCTGTTGATAATTCACCTGCTGCTTTCTGTAGTGCTCCTGCAGTATGGGAGTTTCAGTGGGACGTTTAGAGGCTGGTCTGCAGCTCACAGTCTGCCCTGATCTGGAGAGGCTGGCCTGGACGCATGGAGCAGGCGTCACTGCCAACCTGTGTTCATGAGCTGCTTCTGGTGAGGGCTCATGTCGGTGTGCACGCCCCCTCCTGGGGGAACTTCAGACTGCAGCACTCTGAATGAGTGGTCAGTGCTTATTTACGGGGGGCTTTCTGGCTGTGATGAGATAAAGGTAACGGTGGTCTTGTGCTGTTCCACAGTGCTGTATGTAGTCCAGACATCTCTGATGGGATGAGGGGGCAGGGTAGAGTAGCTTTCTGGTGGGCCTGGTTCTTGCTGGACGTTCTTTGGGGTGAACTGTTACAAACCAACAGTTCTACTCCCCCAATGTCCTCCATGACCTCCAGATAAGAACCCAGTATCACACACATGCTAACTAGACTTCCTAAACCCTGTCCTGACCTTAGGATAAACCCCAGCAGTGTCTTAACTCCTGTCATCTAGCGTTTAATAGAAACACTGTAGAACACCGAGCAACCCTGTGAATTACCATAGCAGCCACCTCATCTAGAGGCTCTCATGTGCAGGCTCTCATGTGCAGGCTCTCATGTGGAGATAGAGCTGTAAAGACAGCAATTAGAGAATCAGTCTTTACTGTGATTGTTGTGGAAGTGTGTGTGGAGCAGGTCAGTGTGTCTGGTGACTGCGCCTGTTGTGTGTGTGCATGTGGGAGTGTGTGCGTGTGCGTATGCGAGTGTTTGTGTGTGTGTGCGCGTAAGTGTCTGCTGAAGATCAGATAAGCTTGAGGACCGTTTACACTGTATCAGATGAGAACTTAATTATTTCACATCAAAGAGCCGTTAGAATTCACAGTGATGGCTCTCTCCGTCTGGTTCTGCATCATTTCAGCGCAGAGGTTAGAAATGATGATGATGATATCACAGCAGGACTGGAGCAGGACTGGAGCAGGACTGGAGCAGGACTGGAGCAG
>CM067474.1:34439655-34450406 GCA_034552555.1 Semaprochilodus insignis
CTCTCCCTCTCTCCCTCTCTTCCTCTCTCTCCCTCTCTCCTTCTCTCCCTCTCTCCCTCTCTCTCTCTCTGTGCTGTCAGTGTTGGTCGGACGCTCCGAGGATCAGTGATGATGACGATGTGTCTGTCCAGTCTGAGAGCGAGAGCTGCTTTGGTTAGGTTCTGAGATTCGCACACGCAGATAGGGGAGAGAACGAAGTGCTGCCTTTCTTTCCTCTCTCTTTGCTTCCGACCGAACCGGATTTACCTTCGGAGTTCCAGTGTTTCCTCTGCGGGTAAGCTCTCGGGTCTGAGGGTGGATGTGGAACGTGCTGGATGTTTTCAGGTGTCTTTTCAGCTGCTCACATTCCTGATCTTTATTTTGCTGATGGAATGTGGAGCGCTGGGTTAGGCGTTCCCGGGTGGCAGTGTTTGGATGTGGAGATCATATAATCAGTGGAACTTTATCGGAACTGAGACTGTTCGCTGCTGTTTGAGATGAAGTGAGTGTGTATAGTGTTGTTTGTTGCTGTGAGGGAACAGGAGGGTGTTACTGTTAGCACCTTGCTGAGGATGTGCTATTAAGAATGTGTGGAGTCAGAGGTAGCACAGCTGTACTAGCTAACTTCTTCAGCTGCTGTTAGCTAGAACCAGATACAGTTAGATATGTCTCTATGTTCTCCACACACTGACATGTTCCATCATCCACGGAAGAGAATCGAGCCTCAGTGTCCAGCTCTGTACTGGTTAGCTCTGGTGTTAGCCATAGCTCATGAGCTCATCTGAAACCTACAGGTTTAACCAGTAGGAACCGAAACACGTCCGGTCTGAATGTTCTGATGTTCCTCTGTGTGCTGTGGAATGTCTGTCTGTGCTGTGACACCACCAGATCACACGGTTGTAGGTTTTCTTTCTGACACGCCCATACGGACACGCCTTTACTGACTTGCCCCTTACGACACGCCCTTACTGACACGCCCCTTACCGACACACCCTTACTGACACGCCCCTTACCGACACACCCTTACTAACACGCCCCTTACCGACACATCCTTTCTGACACGCCTTTACTGACACACCCATACTGACACGCCTTTACTGACACGCCCTTACCAACAAGCCCTTACTAACACGCCCATTACTGACATGCCCTTACTGACACATCCTTACTGACACGCCTTTACTAACATGCCCCTTACCAACGCGCCCCTTATGACACATCCCTTACCGACACGCCCTTACTGTAACATGCCCTTATGACGCCCTTTCTGACATGCCTTTTCTGACACACCCTTGCCAACGTGCCCTTACTGACACGCCCTTACCGACACGCACTTGCCAACATGCCCTTACCGACACTCCCTTACCAACATGCCCTTACCGACACGCCCTTACCAACATGCCCTTACTGACACGCCCTTACCGACACGCCCTTACTGACACGCCCTTACTAATATGCCCTTACTAACATGCCCTTACTGACACCCCCTCACTAACGCGTCCCCCCTACTGACATGCCCTAACCGACATGCCTCTTACCGACACGCTCTTACTGACATGTCCTTACTGACCCACCCTTACGACACGTCCTTGACACATCCTTTCCGACATGCCCTTTCCTACACGCCCTTACCAACATACCCTTACCCACACCCCCCTTACTGACACACCCTTACCGACACACCCTTACTCACACACCCCACTGACACGCCCTTACCAACACATCCTGACTAATGTCCTGAGTGACACGTCCCTGCTGATACCCTCTTACTGACGCATCCTGAACAAGACCTTTATAACAGCACTTCCTTTCTGACACCTCATTAGCGACACATCATTATCAACATGTCTGTACTGACGTACCTTTATCACCCATGTCCTGACTGACACAGAATTGCCCGTAGTGTGTCCGAGTGCTGGTGTGTAATGTACGTAGTGAGAACAGCAATAAACGTCCAGTACACTCCACTTCCCTCCAAAACATCTCTCAAACGTCTCCCTCCAGAACGTCTCTCGTACGTCTCCCTCCAGAATGTCTCTCAGATGTCTCCCTCCAGAACATCTCTCATACGTCCCCCTCCAGAACATCTCCAACTGAGAGCCCCCCAAAACCCACCACTTTATCTGTGCTCTGGTCTTCGCTGCTCTATTGTAATCACGATTTATCAGCATTTGTTTCGCTCTCACCGTCTCCTTTAAGCAGGAATGAAGCAGCGGCTAATGAGGCAGCTCGTCAGACTGATGGAGGTGTGGTGCTCATTCTGGATCTCCAGAGACTCAGAAGTGCCTGAACTACTGCGGGATCTGTTTGTAGACACGAGTAGACCCAGAATCAGAGCCTTCCCCCCTCGTTACGCTTTAATCTCGGGATTTTACGTTTTAAGGGCTTTTACAGGGATAATGAAACACGGCTCTGGACGCAGAGTGAGCTGGAGCTATGCCAGCGCCTGGCACTTCATGATGAATGGATGCCACTTGCAGTTTTCTAGGCTGCACCTCACAGTCACTGCAGGAAGGGACGCTCTCCAGAACGTTTGAGGGGTTTCATTAGTAGGTCAGAGCGCTTTAGACCCAGAAGGCAGATCTGCCCTGAGCCTCGGCTGCCGGCTGGCCGTGTGTTAGTGTGTTACCGTGCAGGATCTGAGCTTCCTGCAGAGAGACCCATCTGATAGGAGGTGGAATGAGAGCTGTAGATCACGCTGAATCGCTCCCACTGCAGCAGGGTCACTGGACGCTGGGTGAGCCTTGTTTAGTTGTGTGTGGACACAACAGCACAGACTGTTAGAGTTCCAGCTGCAGAACATCAGCAGCGACCTGGCGCTGGTTGTGCTGTACCTTTTCTGGTGCAGTGACAGTCTGATGGTCTGAAGCGGATTTTTGTTGTCAAAGGAACCAGAAATTTATTTCATCAAAAATTACGGAATTCCATTTCCCCCTTCTTTCCTTCCGGTCTGTGCTGCTGTGGAAGATTTCTGAGGGATGCGAACACAGTCCCAGATTGCTGTTCTTCTACTCTGTGTATGTGTTTAAGGAGCGATACGCAGGATTTGAAACTGAAGTAATCGTCCAGCTGGATCTGAAATGGGACGTGCTGTCCGCAGACCACTCCTGTGGGTCCTAATGTGAGTCCAGTCACCTGTCAGGAGATGATGTTAATAAAGCAGAGCTGTTATTAATGCCGGGTCACTGTAGAGCCCCTCCTTCATTACAGCAGTGAGGATATTACCTGTCAGACCTCATCAAACGCACACAGATACAGATCTCCATGCCTGTTTAGATGATCACGATGGGCGGGTTATTGCTTTGTGGAGCGTCACCAGGGCGAGAGCTCCTGATTGTGAGGGTCTGGTTTGATAAACGTATTCCCTCCGTTTGATCTGTTGTGTGCTGCAGTGCCTGTTTCAGCTCCGCTCGGGATCGCGTGGATGAGCTCGGTGAGCTAATTGGTACTATGTGACATGTTTGGGAATGTGGGTGGATCAATGTTCTGGAATGGATCAGTGATCTGCTGTGTTTCCGGTCTGAGTGTGATTGGGATTGACGGGTCTCACTCAGCCCGAGAGTCGGAAGTGTGTGGTTGGTGTGTGGGATGTTCTGATGTTTGTAGGTGTGAATAATGAGCAGCTAGTGTGTGTGAATTACGGACTGGGTCTGCATGATGTAAACATACTTCCAGACACAGGGATAAACATGTTCTGTTTCCTGCCCAGGTAAAAGCTGCCACACGCCGCAAGTGGTAGTTTGTATACAGATGTTACGTTTTCCCAGAATCCCCATATCCCGGAATTCCACACAGTACTGCAATTATTTGGTAACTTCATGCGTCAAATTAGTGTCGTAGTGAAATAATCCCGGTTCCACCTTCGTTCCCTAACATGGTAACAAGGTCCGGCAGCGCATCAAGACATGCAGTTACAAACTCAAACAGACCAAAAACGCCGGACATTAACTCTCTACGGGAACGCCGCCGGGTTCTTTGGGCCCGAGCTCGTCTCAGATGGTCAGATGGTGCAAATGTGTGCCGATGTCAGCTGAGTACGCTTTTGGGAAAGATGAATGTTGAGTTCTCTGGGCTAGAGATGAAAGGAAGTGTATATTGGGAATACTGCTATTCCTGGAAAGTCCATGGTTATTCCAGCAAGACAGTGCCAGGCCTCGTTCTGCTTGTGCTACAACAGCGCGGCTGTAGGAAGACTGTAAGCGAGGGTTAATCAGAGGAGAGGGTGAAGCCGGAAGCCTTTTCAGGTCTTTGTGTTCCTGTGTTTCTGCTGATTCATGCTCGCCCTCTGACTCAAACACCTGAATTTTGGAATGCTTCCTTCCCGTCAGACAGACGGAATTAAGCTCGGAATAGTTTCTCTCACTGCGCCACTCATTCATTATGATGTAGTGTGTACAGAGTCTCCCAGCTTCTGTGACTTTGTATGCATGTTCTGATTGGCTGTGTCTCTGCGCTGCACCTGTTCTATATTTATAGCGGTTCTCTCTATAGTGACGGTCAGTCTCAGGAGCAGGACCATTCTGCATGTGAGAAGAGAGATTGCATGCCGGTGGTGTTTAGGTGCTGTTGTTAGGATCTGCTGATCTGTGTAGAGAGCGGTGCTGAGGTGCAGCTGCTGTTAGTAGATGATATCAGCTCCAGCTTCCGGCTGCAGGGATTTATTAGCTGGTAGTGTAACTGTTAATCAGTGTCCTGCGACGGTCGGGACACCCTGGTCTGTGTTTCTGTCACCGTGTGTATGTGAGCGAGTAAACGATGGTCTGATTTCCAGAAGGTAGAAAGATGAATCATCTCTTTAGTATTTTAAAGCTGGAATTCCTGTTTATTCTTAATTCCTGTTTATTGTATACAGGTTCAGTATAACAAAGCGGGAAATCAGCCTGAAGAAGGGTGACTCTGCATGGTCGGTACTCAGTAACACCCTCTTCGGCGAGTGTCGCAGCTCGTAAACGCTTTCTGAAGCAGCTGAGAGTCTCTCAGGTGTGGTTTGGATGATTTTGGACTTTTAGTTCTGGGAGGTTCTTGGAACATCTGAGCTGCTGCTTTGAGGTCCATCCCAGATTTCGAATGGTGTTTAGGTCAGGGGTCTGTGAGGGCCATGGCAGAACCTTGCTTGCTGTTCCTCAGGTGGGCCATTGTGGATTTTGAGGTGTGTTTAGGATCATTATCCTATTTTCATCTCCAGCTTTCCACAGACGGGGTGATGTTTATTCCGGAATCTGCTTGTATTTAACCCGAATCCATTCTTCACTCGACCAGTAAGATGAATAGACCATCACCTCATCCCTCCTAAAGATGACTGCGAACAAGCCATAGTGCTAACGAGCTAATTAGGGTCTGAGATTGTGGTAGAACTGAAGCTTAGATCTCTTGGGGTGCCTAAACGTTTTCCTCCTGGAGGTCAGTAACACAGCAGCTAATGATGTAGTTCATCTTCTCCTCACCTGACCATCCACAGCAACGCACAGGAACGCTGAGCAGCCGTGTCCAGGCTTACACATGATTGTGTATTTTATTGATCCCGTCAGGGGTGTGGAGTACTGCTCTCTAAAAACCTGTGCTTAGAACCACCTGAGGTGCCGTCTTACCAGCAGCTCTCACATAAAAACCTCTGCAGCTCTTAGTGCAGAACTCAAGGCCTGGATATCACGTCTTTTCACCTGTACAGCTCACGACACACCTGGAGGTGTTAGAGGAAGGAGCAGTCTCATTATCAGCATCAGTGTGCAGACTGGTATTTACTCCTACACACTTAGACCACTGCGCTGTGCAATCATACAGGGAGCTGCAGCTCCACCCATTCACCCTATAGCAGTTTAGCTCCACCCATTCGCCCTACAGCAGTTTAACCCCACCTGTTCATCCTTCAGTAGTTTAGCCCCACCCATTCACCCTACAGCAGTTTAGCTCCTCCCACTCAGCCTACAGCAGTTTAGCTCCACCCATTCACCATACTGCAGTTTAGCTCCACCCATTCACCCTACAGCAGTTTAGCTCCGCCCATTCACCCTACAGCAGTCTACCTCCACCCATTCAGCCTATAGAAGTTTGGCCCCACCCATTCACCCTATAGCAGTTTACCTCCACCCATTCAGCCTATAGAAGTTTAGCTGCACCCATTCACCCTACTGCAGTTTAGCTCCACCCATTCACCCTGCAGCAGTTTAGCTCCACCCATTCACCCTGCAGCAGTTTAGCTCCACCCATTCACCCTACTACAGTTTAGCTCCACCCATTCACCCTACTGCAGTTTAGCTCCACCCGTTCACCCTACAGCACTTTAGCTCCACCCATTCACCCTACTGCAGTTTAGCCCCATCTATTCAGAATTCAAAATCTATACTTGATGCATATTTATTTGTAAGAGGAATTATAAAGCCGTCAGTCGATAATGGAATATTACGAAATTCCTTCCTGATTTCTCCTTTCTGGAAGGTGTAAGCCAGAACTGGAAGTTGTGGAGTGAATGTTCAGGTTCATCTGTTTTTGTCTATCCTCAGTGAGAGGATGTCCAGGTGTGTGGATTAGGATTGAGCATGTCTGGCATGCCACACAGGTATGGCACAATAACCAGAATAAAGTAGCCAAATATTTCTGGCTAATAAACAACCACAGAAGAACCTAAGAAGAAGTCACTTCCTGCGAGGACTTTCTGTTATAGCGCTGATGTCCTCATTCCTCTGAAGAGGAATGCTGCTGAGGGGGCCGGGTGGTGTGTATGGGGGGTTTCCTGAAGGGTAAGGGCTCAGCCAGTTCATCGGTCAGTGTCAGTGATCAGTGACGTTCGATTCTCAGGACTGCGAGACAGTGGGAGGTCGCGTGTCCGGTACTCGTACTGACCGTAACTGTCCTTCATAGACTCTGACCTGTAACTGAGACTTCTATGATTTGTGACCCAAATGGCCACTTTTAATCTAGACTGTCCCCGAGCCCCCTGCCACCAGGAGGAGAGCCGAGGTCGGGGCAGGCCAGGCCTGGAGCCGGGAGGCTGAATGATGATGGAGGGAGACAGAGGAGGGGAGGGAGGGAGACGGATGAGGGGAGGGAGGGAGGCTCTGCAGGGCTGTGAGTGGACGAGTGTGTTTGGCTGGAAGTGAATGACTTACGTAAGAGCACTGCTGCTGCACAGACGGTGCCGAGATCGCTCCGAGTGCACGACAGCCTGTTACAGCCACGAATGACTGAACCACATCTGCAGCGCCCACAACCACACACACAAATCAGCACACACACACACACACACACACACAGATGTCTACACACAGACATCCACACACACACACACACACATCCACCCGCACACACACACATCCACACACACACACACACACACACACACACACACACACACAAACGGGCACATATACAGCGTGTCTGTGTGTATATATTTATGATATTCCAGCATATCCATTGGTGACATTCCTCCTCTTTACAGTGTCTTCTTTGACGGCTGGTCCACTGACTTTATTGCATGTTGGGCCTCAAGTCTGTCTTTGTGGGGGCTGTGATGTGACAGAGATGTATGGATTCTCTCCTTCCCTCATGTCCTCTACGTCCCTGCGTGTCCCAGGTCAGTGAGCAGGTCGTGGTGTTGCTTTTTGGGGTGTTAATGGTGCATCTCCCGTGAAGCTGCTGGAGTCCAGACTGAATCCACACGGCTCTGTAAATCACTTTGCATTTCCAGTTCTGTTCCCGTTCCTAGACCTGGTCGGGATTAGGATCTGGTATTAAAGGCCCTATGTGTTCTGTAAGCGTTCTGTGGTGATTAGTGTAGGACTATATCAGCTGTCTGGTTTAGAGACGAGGATCAGAGGGAGATTTAGACTCCTCACTCTGGTACACATCGTACAGAGGCTTTAAGGCGGAGTTAGTCTTCATCCGAGGTGTTTTTGGCATTGACGGATAGAAAGTGTCGTCTTTGGATTAACTGGAGAAGGAAAGTATCGGCTCTCTGAGCGTTTGCTTCCGTCTGAAGGAACCTCATCTGCACAGCAAGCGGGAGCTGGCAGTTCTACACGCTCGGGTAGTAATGGCGTGACTGATCGGAGGAACCGGGAGTGCTGTTTAAACTCACATCACGTCCTGGAAGAGGAAGTCACCTTACGTAATCTCTGAATCAGCTGGAGGAGAGGAAAGGTCTCCATCATCGCTCACAGCATCTCCTTCCAGAGCTCTCAGTGAATCATATGACCTTTCAGTCTGAGCTGGTGTCCTCAGTCCTCCATACTGTACATGACTGAGCCTGATGAGGGAAATCTGGAGCGTTCGCAGCGTAAATTCGTCACCGGTTTACTCTGAGTGTTCAGGAGGCCGGAATGTCACTGTATTCATGCATATGAGCTGCTAGATCATAAATATTCCAAGTTCAGAATTTCAGCTCAGGTGTTCGTTCACTGCCAGGTGTGTGTCGTTCACTCAGTACGAAGTCCAAAAGAGCTTCACTGCCAGTGAACAAGTCTGGAACACCGAAACAAACCCAGGAAGAAGCAACCAGGCCAGCTCTGAAACACTTCCACCCAGAAGACTATGGAGAACACCTGTGGAAGACCAGAGGATGCTTTCCTTAGGGAAGATCACCCTTCACAACAGTCCACCGGCTCAAGAACACCTTCCAGGGGGGGCAAATCTCCGTCACAGTCACCAATCCAGAAAAGTGAAAACGAGAGTCGATGGAGAATCTGACCAAGTCAGAAGATCTAAAAAGGCCTGCTGAGTTCTGGAACAACATCTTCTGGACAGATGAGCCTAAGATCAATCTGGACCGGAATGATGGGAAGAGTATGGAGAAGGGAAGGAACTGGTCACGATCCAAAGAAAACCACTTCATCTGTGAAACATGGCGGAGGCAGTGTAGTGGTGTGGGGATGTACTGCTCCCGACTGCTGTAAGGAAAAGAAGAGGAATATTCTGCAGTGTCCGAGTCAATCACCTGACCTCAGTCCAGTCCAGCATGCACTTCACTCACTGAAGGTAGAATGAGGATAAAGTGCTCCGAGAACGTTAGTACTACTTCTCAGAACGTGTCCGTGTGCGAGCAGGGTCCTGATTCCCACACAGTTCACCTCAAAGTCTCAGACACACATACATACATACATACATGCATACATACATGCATACATACATGCACACATACACACATTCGTTAATTAATTCATTCATTAATTCATTCATCAACTCGTTCGTTCATTCATACATACATACATACATACACACATACATGCATTCATTCGGTCTTTTTCATCAGTCTTTTTCATTCATTCATTAACTCATTCATTCATTCATTCATTCATACATACATACATACATACATACATACATATATTCATTGACTCATACATATACATACATACATAAATACATACATACATTCCTTCATTCATTCATTAACTCGTTCATACATACATACGTACATACATACATACATTAACTCATTCATTCATTCATTCATACATGCATACATACGTTAGCTCATACATACATGCATACATACATATGTTAACTCATTCATACATACATACATACATACATTTATTAATTCATTCGTTAACTCGTTCATTCATTTATACATACATACATACATACATACATACATACATTCATTCATTAACTCGTTCATTCATTCATACATACATTCATTCAGCCTTTATCTACCCTAGAAAGTTCAGTGTGAAGAGTGGAGGTGAATGTAGGGAATAATAAGAAAAATGAAATGATAAAACCAGTAATACAAGAAAACATTAGAGCATTACAGCTACAGCCACTGGGGCTGTAACCCTGTTATAACCTAGTTATTATCCAGTTATAACATAGTTATTACAGTGAGATTAATACACACTCTGTCCTGCAGTGATGTATGGGTTCAGGGTTCCTCACAAACGGAAAGGAGCCTCAGCCTGGAGCTGATGATGAGTATATCCGTAAGGAATCTGCTGTGTTGGTTGTGTGGTTAAAGCTGTGCTGTGGAATATTGGGAATGCCGTGTTTAAATCTGATCTGGTGTAAGGATTTGTGTAGTTGCGGGAATGTGGAGGTCGATCTGAGTGTGGAAATGTTAGAAATATGAAGTGTAAAAAACGGCGAGAGCAGGTGCAGTACTGGGTGAGGAACGCTGCTGGCCTGCGGAGCGTGAATCATGCAGCAGGTCTCAGAGAGCCGGGCTGAGTTGGCTGCTCTGTGTGGGTGGAGAAGAGAGAGAGGCTCAGAATGACGTCCTCCCACAGGCAGACCTGCCGCTCACGGTGGCCTCCACGGCTGAACGGAGCAGAAGGTGGTGGAGCGAGGAGGGCGCTCCGTTGCATCTTCTCTGCACATCAGAACCGTCAATCGAACAGCCAGTAATGTGATGACGTGTGAAGCGTATGTGACAGATGCTGTGAAGTTCAGACTGCCTCACATGCAAAACAGCACAATTCAAACCATCATCAGCTGTTTTGGGTGTGTTTGTTTTGGGTCTGTTTGTTTTGGGGGTGTTTGTTTTGGGGCTGTTTGTTGCTGTTCATGAGCTATTTGTGGCTGTTTGCGGCTGTTCATTTGCTCTTCCCCCTGCTGGAGAACCGTCTGCTGAACGTCTTGTGGTGCGACTCTGGAGTCCTGTTTAGGTGTAGATATAGATGGTGTAGATTCCACAAACATCCTGAATGTTTTAGCTCAGTGGACAATTTCCAGTTCAGAAACTCTCTCTCTCTCCCTCCCTCTTTCTCTCTCTCTCTCTCTCTCTCTCTCTCCTTCTTTCTCTCTCTCTCTCTCTCTCCCTCCCTCTTTCTCTCTCTCTC
>CM067474.1:34450701-34466190 GCA_034552555.1 Semaprochilodus insignis
CCCCCCCCCCCCCCCCTTGTTGGTTTGTGTTGTTGGTTCCAGGTAATTCCTCATCTCGTATTGCCTCCTCTACTTCCTCATACAGCAGAACCGCTCTGCGGGGCTGGACCTCAGCTGTTTCCCTGGTAACCACATCTAACTTTTCATTTAGAAGCAGGAGTCTGGAAGGCGGTCTGGACCATTTATTGGCTCATAAATTACTTTGCATAAGACGGAGTGGTTTCTTCCTGCACTCCAGTGTTCCTTGTGTGGACATTATATGAAGAAGTTGATTTTTCAGTGGATTCCATTCTCATCCTTGACTTGAAACACTGGCATAACTGTGCACCTGTATACCTGCATAACTGTGTACCTACATAACTGTATCCCTGCATGACTGTACACTTGTATACCTATATAACTGTACACCTGCAAAACTGTACCTGTATGACTCTACATCTGGACACCTTCAAAACTGTGTAACTGGGCCTGGTAATTGTATGTAATCCAAATCCCTATAATGATCCTATATAACAGGGTGCTCTATAACCGAGTGTTCTATATGGGTGTGCTCTATGACACATGCTTTGTAATGGTTCTCTATAGCACCATGGGCTATGACAATCTTATATACAATCTGTTATAGAGTGCTGTATAACAGAGTGCTCTACAATGGTGTGCTGTATAACAGAGTGCTCTACAATGGTCTGCTGTGTAACAGAGTGCTCTGCAATGGTCTGCTGTATAACAGAGTGCTCTACAATGGTCTGCTGTATAACAGAGTGCTCTACAATGGTCTGCTATGTAACAGAGTGCTCTACAATGGTCTGCTATATAACAGAGTGCTCTACAATGGTGTGCTGTATAACAGAGTGCTCTACAATGGTGTGCTGTATAACAGAGTGCTCTACAATGGTGTGCTGTGTAACAGAGTGCTCTACAATGGTCTGCTATATAACAGAGTGCTCTACAATGGTCTGCTGTATAACAGAGTGCTCTACAATGGTGTGCTGTATAACAGAGTGCTCTACAATGGTCTGCTGTGTAACAGAGTGCTCTACAATGGTCTGCTGTATAACAGAGTGCTCTACAATGGTCTGCTGTGTAAGAGAGTGCTCTACAATGGTCTGCTATATAACAGAGTGCTCTACAATGGTGTGCTGTGTAACAGAGTGCTCTACAATGGTGTGCTGTATAACAGAGTGCTCTACAATGGTGTGCTGTATAATAGAGTGCTCTACAATGGTCTGCTGTGTAACAGAGTGCTCTACAATGGTGTGCTGTATAACAGAGTGCTCTACAATGGTCTGCTGAATAACAGAGTGCCCTACAATGGTGTGCTGTATAAAATGTTGTGCTGTAAAACAGAGTGCTCTACATTGATGTGCTGTATAACAGAGTGCTCTAAAATGGTGTTCTATTGCAGTGTGCACTGTAACAGAGTGCTTCTGAACAGTGTGCTCTAAAATGGTGCTCTGTTGTGGTGTGCTCTATAACAGTGTGCTTTATAAATGTTTCTCTGTAGCAGTGTGTGCTATAACCATCTGCTTTATAACGTTGTGCTTTCTGACAGTGTGCTCTGACATGGTGTCTTGCATTGTGTGCTATAACAGCGTGCCCTTAATCTGTGTGTTCTGAAATGGTGGTCTATAGCAGTGTGTGCTATACCAGGGTGTTCTGAAATGGTGGTCTATTGCAGTGTGCGCTATACCAGGGTGTTCAGAAATGGTGGTCTATTGCAGTGTGCACTGTAACAGAGTGCTTTTAAATTGTGTACTCTGTAAAGGTGCGCTGTATAACAGTGTGCTCTATAAAGTTATCTGTATAACGGTATGCACCATTAGGGTGCGCTCTATAAGGGCATTCTATATAATGGTGTGCTCTATTACGGTGCATTCTGTATAATGATGTGCTGTATAAGGATGTGCTGTATAATGGTGTGCTCTGTAAGGGTGCACTCTATAATGGTGTGCAGTATAACGGTGTGCTCTATAATAGCATTCTGTATAACGGTGTGCTCTGTTAGAGTGCTCTATAATGGTGTTCTGTATAACAGTGTTCTATAAAAGGGTGCACTTTATAATGGTGTGGTCTATAATGGCCATCTGTATAACAGTGTGCTGTATAAGGGTGCACTCTATAACGGTGTGCTCTATAACAGTGTTCTGTATAACACTGTGCTCTAAAAGGGTGCACTTCATAATCACGTGCTGTATAACGGTGTGCTCTATAACGATGTTCTGTATAATGATGCGCTCTAAAAGGGTGCACGCTATAACGGTGTGCTGTATAAAGGCGTGCTCTGTAAAGGTACATTCTGTAGGGGTGAGCTGTATAATGGTGTGCTGCAAAACATGCTCTATAAAGGTGTTCTGTAACAATGATGTGTAACAATGCTTTACAGCGGTGTGCTCTGTCAGGTTGTGCTCTGTCAGGTTGTGCTCTATCAGCGTGTGCTCGTATCAGGGTGTGCTCGTATCAGGGTGTGCTCTGTCAGGGTTTGCTCTGCCAAGTTGTGCTCGTATCAGGTTGTGCTCTGTCAAGTTGTGCTCGTAACAGGTTGTGCTCTGTCAGGTTGTGCTCCTATCAGGTTGTGCTCCTATCAGGTTGTGCTCGTATCAGGGTGTCCTCTGTCAGGTTGTGCTCTGCCAAGCTGTGCTTGTATCAGGTTGTGCTCTGTCAGGGTGTGCTCGTATCAGGTTGTGCTCGTGTCAGGGTGTGCTCGTATCAGGTTGTGCTCTGTCAAGTTGTGCTCGTATCAGGTTGTGCTTTATCAGGCTGTGCTCGATCAGGTTGTGTTTTGTCAAGTTGTACTCGTATCAGGGTGTGCTCGTATCAGGGTGTGCTCGTATCAGGGTGTGCTCATATCAGGTTGTGGTCTATCAGGGTGTTCTCGTATCAGGGATTTGACCAGCTAACTCCAGCACATCTCTAGTGTATACCCGCTCAGACCCTGCGGGCAGTCCTGTGCTGCTCTCTGATGGCTCTCTGCGCGTTGTGGTCTGACTGAGATGTTTTCTCTCGGATCATGGTGTTCAGAGAGCGGAAGGGCTGTGTGGTGAATGGGGGGCTGGAGCAGGAGAAGGGGATTGGGCTGGACCCTCAGAGCAGCATGAGGTTCTCTCACCAAGATGCCAGAGATGGCCACCACAGCTGATGGTGGCACAAGCTGCAGATGATTCCCTGCTTTTCCTTTGCTCATTGATGGGTTTTCTGTGGAATATCCGCTAACGTCGCAGCTCGCTAAGACAACATCAGCCATCTGCTGTGGTTACTATTAGCAACACCACACGGTCCTTTTGCTCTGCGTGTGAGTGAATGGTTGTGCTGCTGAGGGCGGTTTTGTGGCTGGCGCGTGTTCAAGGTTACGCTGAAAGTGCTGCTCCATGTTTTGAGAGTGACTGTAGAACAGGCTTATTTCGGATGTTTGAAGGTGGGATAATACCACATGGCCTTTTTTGAGAGGCGCGTGAGGAACATGTTTCAGCCTCGTTTGTGAGGAGCTAATGGGAAGAGTTTGACAGAACAAGCTCCCTGGGACTTCCAGAAGCTTCAGACCTTCAGAAGGTTCTTCTTCATGTGAACATCTGCGACCACACACGGCACGCAGTACAGTACAGTACGAGCTCTCCTCTTATCTTACTGTCTTCTGTGGACTCTCCACTGTGACCTCCTCGCTAACCCGCTTAGGAAGTGTAAAATCCCTGATAGTGGAATTAAACTCAGCTGAACGGAATTATATTGCGGTTCTGCACCCGAACGGGCAGATTTAGCTTTTATGCTCAATTCTTAGCGCTGAATAAGAACTTGGAATTTACATGGGCAGCTGATCTGTCTCCCATTGTTAGCTGCACAGTGCACAGAGTCTGCCGAGGGCTGAGGAGTAGAACAGAGAACAGAGGGAGAGAACTCTGGAGGCGCGCTGGAATGTTGTTTGTCCCTTAAGGACTATAAGATAAGCTGAGATCAGTTCACGTGTCACGGCTGATATGGATTAAGAGTAAACGTGGGTCTAACTGTATTCTAGACCTGGGGGAGCGCTGTGGTTCACCCGGTACCTCCGTAACTGTGACCAGGACACCTCTGATAAACCTCACAGTGTGCCGCATCTGTAAATCTGAACTTTCCAGGAGTCTAGAGTGAAGAGTGAGTTATTACTGATTTCTCACCCTTGTTCACACTACCAGGCGACAGAGCGATGAGCCACCGGTCATTTCCTATGGGACTACATGATCTATAGCCGCAATTTGTCAACAAGTGACATGGCGACAGAGCAACGAGTGACGCGGTGAGGTAACACTGTGAACGACTGACTCCAACAATTCCTCAGACCATTCGTAGACACGGGGGTCCAAGACCCCCTTAGCTCCTGCTGTCTGAGCTTTTAGTTCCTACCAGCATTTGGTTCCAGTTCTCAGCAGTGTGGTGGTGAACATGGAGGAGAAGCTCCTAACCGCCGTTTCCTCTTTCCCCAGTTTGTATGATGTGTCTTTGTACATATACATCTGTAGGGAAATGAAGTGTGGAAGGAAGTAGAGAATGTTGTTGGGGTCTCTGGGGAGTTTGGTCACTCGATACCTAGCTAGGTTCGCCAATGAAGCTAGCCACGAATGCAAGCAGTTAGCTTTCCAAACAGTTACAATAATAGTATGTGCTTTCAGAACCGGCTATCGTTACTGAACCTTGTGCATGCCCACACATGACAAGGTGGGGGGCCTCGAACACACACACACATGAGACAAACTTAGGATGACGTAAGCGGCATGTCACCTGCTAGTGTAAACACAGGGTTGGACTGAATCCAGAAGAGGAGATGATGAGGAAGATCTCGGTTAACGTCTGGAAGGTCTAACAAACCAGAGAAGAGCATCTCCAGAAGAAGTGAGTGAGTTCACAGGCAGCCAGCACAGTCCCCCGAATAGCAGGGGGGATTTCTCACGCTGACCATGTCTGTGCTGCCGCTCGGTTCATTAGTGAGATTAGAGCGGAGAAGTGGGAGTCTGCTGTATGATGTCAGTATGCTGGAGTGAGGTGGTGCTGATCGTTTGTATACGGTTCTCCACACGGTCTCAGTCATCATGCGCGTATAACAGTTGTAATCTCCAGATCCAGTGTGATGGTCATTTAGACTCGACAGTCTAATTTATTACCTGCCTCATACCTCATGAGGAATTAGCGATACTGTACTTTCACCCTCACGTCAGGCCGATGTCTAATCTCTGCGTATCGCTCCGCAGGGGATCCGCGTGGATTTCAGGACGTGGTGTGGTGACCCAGCCTGTGGTGGTGAGTGCTGAGGTGACGAGGACTATGGGGCTCACTGGCCTTTCAGAAAGGTCAGAGCTGAGGCCACGGAGAGCTGCGCTGAAAGGCAGCACCTCCGCAGGGAGGGGACCTCTCATTGTCTGCCCTCCATTTGCCTCTCAAAGGCCATTTAAAGGCTGAATCGGGAACATTCTCTCCAGCCGAATGTCAGAGAATAGGAAGGGTTATATTTAGCTGCGCTGTCACTCCACACAATGCCATGTTTAATTCGCTGCTGAGGAGGGGAATTCCTACACGGGCCGCTCCTCCTGACGTGCGTCTCTTCTGTAAGGTGGATTCGGTTTTGCAGTCACACGTGTTATTATTAATTTAGAACAGAACGGCCAAATTAGTGGAAACACTAGGAGACAAATTATATGACTGTGGACATGTTCGGGTGTGAATCCTGCGGACACGTCCTGCTCAGTGATCAGCTTGAAGCGTTTTGTCCTGATGGAATCTGTCCCAGGAGTCACTTACAGACACCGGCTGATTTATCGATGATGTAAACCACAATCTGTTTCTCTACCAGACGACAAAATCAGCCCCACTAGAACCATATGATATTCATGGGAGAACCCAGAGCATTATCACCACCACTCTGAAGATCTGGTGTCTGAGAGGACATCAGCACACGGTTTGCATCTTCCTGCTGAGTAGGTGTTTCGGGATCTTCTTCTGCCTCATTTACAGGACCGTTATATGCTGTAAGTGTTTTACTGGGTCTGTTATTGGCTCTGTTATCTCTATAGTCTGACCTGCTGGACCTGGGAGAGGATAAGAGGTCACATACGGTGCTCCTCCCCCATAGTACACCAGTGGGCAGCAAGATGACCTGGGTGGGCTTCTTCCCAGCATCAGCTGCTTCCTTCACTAGAGTCTGCGGTCAGTGCGGTCAGTCCTGCTGCATCCTGGTTTGTGCCACGAATTGAAACAGTGGAAGGAAGGATCCGGAGTCCGGAGAGCCGGGACTGATCAGACGTATCACATGTCAGGGATATTTATCTTGTGTTTGAATGGGAACCATTACCACGAGAATGTATTTAAAACCTGTGAGATCTAGAGATGAACCGGTACCACGTTCTCTCTGTGTGATAATACAGGCCAGCACCGAGTACCAGCACGGAAACTAACCCCAAGTCCTGATATTGACACAGTGAAATCTGCGTTCTGTGTCACAGATAACACATGCACAGCTGAACAGTGTTTAGTCGTCACTGACCTTTATGTACTGAGACCAAGAGGGTCCGTCGGGGGGTGGGCTGTAGCATCACCAGTTTTGTTTTTTACCAGAAGGTAAACGCCGGCTCTTTCAGATGTTTCAGGATTCCTCGATGTGAGAATCCCTAATGAAGAGAACCTAATATCCAAAACACTAATCGTGATTCGCTGATTGTTCCGTGTTGGCTGGCGTGATCAGGTGCTGCTGGAAGTGAGTGATGAAGCTTTTTCAGAGACATGGCTCTGGAGAACTTTTCCGGGCTCCTCTTGCTGCAGTGCTTGACCTGTTTAATCAGGACACCAGCTATAGAGGAACCGCAGGAGGAGCCTGATCACTACACAGCAGCAGCAGGTCACTTTCACCGTTTACACAGTCTAACTGGTATCACGGTGGCTGTATTGGGGTACTGAAGACAGAACAATCCCTGGGCTGACTCTTCACCTCCTCTAAACATAGCATGTGTTAACGTGTGGTGTGTTTGCATGTGTTCTTAGCATGTGGTGTGTTAGTATGTGGTGTGTTAGAGTGTGTTAGTGTGTGGAGTATTAGAGGGCTCCTGGTTGGCGAATGAAGAGAAGAAGAACCTTCAGTAATAGAAGTGCTCTGTCCTGCACGGGAGAATGTGTTCTTCAGTAAAGTTCAGTCTGTGTTCTGTTATGTGTAAAGTCCCATGAAAACACTTCTGATGAAACACTGCATTTATGGCTTCTGAACTCCGGGGCAGGAAACCCTGGGAATGGGAACACTGCTGTGTGGCGTTCCAGGTTTTGATATGGAATGCGAGTTGACAGGCATGGAGGGCAGTTAATAATGTAGGGAGTCTCTGCAGCGTTAGTCCGGGAGCGCGGACCAGCCCAAATCTCTAAGCCATGTGACCTCACACATCAGTGGCAGCTGGTTTTCCGAAGCCTGGTTGGACTCACAGCTGCAGAGCCTGAAGCTCCTCGGCCCTCTTGCTCCATTGGACATTCCAAACACGGAGCGTTGAGAGGTGAACTGTGGGAGCGGCTTCTGTACGCGGAGCTGTTTGACAAGGTGATTGTCAGTCGAGCGTAGATGAATGTCCGTTAGCCGAGCTTTCTGAGGTCCTCGGAGTGTCACAGCTGCGTCCCTACAGGCTGTAACATTTGGATGGAATTGTTTTTCTTTTGCTCCCAAAACTCATCTGGAAGAGCAGACATAAGTGCGGTTTCTCTTTCAGTATGGCTCCGTTATTGAACAGTGTTCATGTGTAGATACTCAGCAGGATTCTGAACATTGTCTGGGCTCTACAATGCTCCTTCACCTGTTTGCTTTAGCTCCTCCCACATCTGCTCTTTATTATTACTCCTACTCTTTATTCTGTATGATGTATCTGTGCGGCGTAGTTTGTGCTATGTTTGTGCGGTGTTTGTGCTGTGTTTGTTTGTGTGGTGTTTGTGCTGTGTTTGTGTGGTGTTTGTTTGTGCAGTGTTTTTGCAGTGTTTGTGTGGTAGTTAAATGCCCAGTAACGGTCCGTGTGCTGTGCGAGTGGGGGAGGAGGGGTGGGAGGGGTGTGTTTGTTCATGCTCTTGTGATCAGAGCATATGACTGAGGAACATCAGCTGCGCTGCAACGGCTTTCTTTATGAAGAAGGAGAGGAGTGAAGGAGAGCACTGAAGGAGAGGAGAGGACTGAAGGAAAGGAGTGAAGGGGAGGAGAGGAGTGAAGGAGAAGAGTGAAGGAGCCCCAGGCTTGTGGCTGTGGTGAGCAGCAGCCATGCTGAAGTTCAGCACCACTCTGCGCTCGAGGTGTGTAGTGGTGGAGGTGTGCTGTGTGTGTGGATGTTCTTTGTTCCGGTGCTGATTGACGTCAGTGGAAGTGCGGAGTGTCGGATGACGGTTGCTGTTTGAGGTTTGATGGTAATTATGAGGATTATTATGAGAAGCAGCAGAATTCAGCGATTACCCTTCAGCACGACGAGCGCAACAAAGAACAACCACCTCACAATGAGTAGCAGTCGTTTAACCCCCCCCTTCCTCTCTCCCTCTCTCTCTCTCTCTCTCTTTCTCTCTCTCCACAGTCACAATGAGAGGAAAGTGACCTGTAAGCATCCTGTCTCTGGAGCGCCCTCACAGGACAACTGCATCTTTGTGGTGAACGAACAGTGAGTGATTTCTCCCACTGTGAGCGGTGAATGGTGAATGGTGAAGGATGAAGAGTGAAGGGTGAATGGTGAAGGGTGAAGGATGAAGAGTGAATGGTGAAGGGTGGAGGGTGGAGGGTGAATGGTGAAGGGTGAAGGGTGTATTGTGGAGAAGGAATGCAGTTGTATATGACTAGCCCTGCATGTTCAGCCCTGCGATCCGGTCAGTCCCGCTGTATCACTGCTGTATGTCCACTAGAATTTACAGGAGAGCGAACAAACATTCCTAGCTCTGAATAGAATAGAATCAATCCTCACAGCAATGTTCAACATCAGTACCTGACCTCGCTAATACTCCATCAAATCCTCACAGCAATGTTCAACATCAGTACCTGACCTCACTAATACTCAATCAAATCCTCACAGCAATGTTCAACATCAGTACCTGACCTCACTAATACTCTAATCAAATTCTCACAGCAATGTTCTGCATCAGTACCTGACCTCACTAATACTCTAATCAAATCCTCACAGCAATGTTCAACATCAGTACCTGACCTCACTGATACTCAATCAAATTCTCACGCAATGTTCAACATCAGTACCTGACCTCACTAATACTCCGTCAAAGTCTCACAGCAATGTTCAGCATCAGTACCTGACCTCACTAATACTCAATCAAATTCTCACAGCAATGTTCAGCATCAGTACCTGATACATCAGTACCTAATACTCCGTCAAATCCTCACAGCAATGTTCTACATCTAGTGTAAAGTCTTCCCAGATGAGCAGAAGCTGTTACTGCAGCACGGCACTACACATTCCCCGTTAAGACCTTCTTTTCAGAAGAGGCTCTGGAATCTACCGACTTCAGGATTAGCAGGACCGGATCTGTGTAGTAGTAAATATCAGTACACTAACTAAACTTTGGATGGATCAGGATTTAGATTCCTGATTATCACTGATGTGGTCATCATCGTTTTCCTGCTTGGATTTTACATTTTCCAGGTGAACAGTTTAAGTGTGAGCTTTGGCTGCTGGTCTTTTATGTGGATTGAAACTTGGAGCTGAAGTTCCACACCAGCTGCAGACACGAATCGTGCTAACAGGATTCAAGGATTCAAGGATTCAAGGATTCAAGGAAGCTTTATTGTCATTCGCATCACATGTGGTACATGGGGTGGAACGAAATTGTAGCACTCAAGGACCCAGTTACACCCAAGCAGCAGTACTTAAATAAATAAAATATACATAAATATATAAAAATATATAAAAGAATATAGAAGCAGCTGCGTCTTGAATGGGAGGATGCATCCCAAGATCAGTTCTAAATGTCCAGCGGTTCAGGCTCCCTGTTTCAGTGTGTACGGCATGGGTCGGGTCAGCGGTGGTGGTAGGCAGTCGGTGTTGCACTGACTAGTGGACTGTACTGCTCGCCCATGATGCTTTGTTGTTGAATGACTTGCTGATGCGTGATTATAACACTAACAACACGGACACCTCAGAGAGGACAACAGGTGAGGCTGGTGATTCCGTATCTCAGCTTTCCAGAAATTCACCTTCTGTTGACCCTGTGGAGCTTCTCTGCTGATCTACAGAGCTTCAAAGATCAGCGGGTGGTTATCTCCAGTTTCCCGAAGACTGGAGTAGAATTCCCGCGTGGTTGGAGAGGGAGCCTGTAATCCTGGGGAGTTTGGAGTCAGTTACTCTTAATTTCACGGTGCTCAGAGTTACGGTGCCTCCACTGCGGGCAGGCGTCTTGTCAAAGCCACCTGGGGTGATACAAATCTGCGAGATTCTGGCATCCATATCTCCGGTTCTCCACAGGATAGGAATGCAATCCAGGGCTTGGATTGCTCAGCTTTATTGTCATTATACCAGTACAGGGTTGTACATTATAACGAAACACAGTCAAGCTCCTTCTCCTTCACTCTCTCTCTCTCTCTCTCTCTCTTTCTATATATATGTATATATAGTGTACAGTACAAAGACAGACAAATAAACATGCGCGTAAAGAGTGACAGTAGGACATGTGGAATGGACAAGTAGGAGTGTGGAAGAGCCGTATCTGTATGTCAGACTGTGAATACTAGAACCGAGGTGCAGTTCACATATGCAGGAGGCAAAAACAGCTTTCTGTGAGTGTACATGTAGGAGAGTACAGTGTATTGAGGTAGTAAAGTGTGCAGTTAAGTATGTGGTTGTAAACAGTATAGATATATAAAGTGTTAAAAGTGCAGGTTCAGGTGTTCAGGTTAACAGATAAACAGCTTACAGTACAGATGTGCAGTACTTAGATAAACAGCTTACAGTACAGATGTGCAGTATTCAGATAAACAGCTTACAGTACAGATGTTCAGTATATAGATAAACAGCTTACAGTACAGATGTGCAGTGTTTAGATAAACAGCTTACAGTACAGATGTTCAATGTATAAACAGCTTACAGTACAGATGTGCAGTATTTACATAAACAGCTTACAGTACAGATGTGTAGTACTTAAATAAACAGCTTATAGTACAGATGTGCAGTATCTAGATTAACAGCTTACAGTACAGATGTTCAGTATATAGATAAACAGCTTACAGTAGAGATGTGCAGTATTTAGATAAACAGCTTACGGTACAGATATGTAGTATCTAGATAAACAGCGTACAGTACAGATGTGTAGTATCTAGATAAACAGCTTACAGTACAGATGTGAAGTATTTAGATAAACATCTTACAGTACAGATGTGCAGTATTTAGATAAATAAAACACAGATCATATGTTCAAGTATACAGGTTAGTTAAAGTGCAGTGCAAAACAGTCCAGTGGGCTAGTGGAGCCCAGTGTGTATGGGCTGGGGTGATCAGGGCTAGATGAGTACAGTCTGTAGTGTTGTAGTCATGTTCTAGTAGTCCAGTGGGCTAGTGGAGTCCAGTGTGTATGGGCTGGGCTGATCAAGGCTAGATCAGTACAGTCTATAGTGTTGTAGTCATGTTCTGGTAGTCCTGTGGACTAGTGGAGCCCAGTGTGTATGGGCTGGGGTGATCAGGGCTAGATCAGTACAGTCTATAGTGTTGTAGTCATGTTCTGGTAGTCCAGTGGGCTAGTGGAGAGCCCATGCTCTCCACGGTGGATCTTTAGAAGTTGCAGAAGAGCTGCTGTGGCAGGTTGGCTCTCCTCAGTCTTCGTAGGAAGTGGAGGCGTTGTTGGGCCTTCCTGACAATGTGTGAGGTAACATGCTCAGTTATGTGCAGCAGCAGGGACAGTAAGATTGGAGTGTTGGTCTGACGGGTACGAGGAACGTTGCCGAAAGATCACAGGAAATCTTATTTTAGTGTTCTCGGCTGTAACAGCATGACGGAATCACACGCCGGTCATAAGAGAAACAGCTCTGAGAGATTTTCACAGATAAGAGTCAGGAGTGAAGAGCTGGTTGTTTTCAGCAGGTCTGCTGATTAGGATGTGTGTCAGATTGTTGTTGGTGTGTTTGGAGGGTGGGGGTGGTGCGGTGGGGTGCGGGTGGTGTGGGAATGTGTATTCTGAGCTGCTTTTCTTCTGTTATGTGGTGTTTCTGTCAGTAAGGTTGGTTTATGAGAACCATGAATTGTCTGGCCTCCTTCAGAGAGCACTGTAGAACCTGCATCTTATGCTTTGCTAACCCTTCTTTACCCTGCTAACCCTGCTCCACCTCACTAACCCTGCTCCACCTTACTAACCCTGCTCCACTCCGCTGACCATGCTCCACCCCACTAACCCTTCTCTTCCACACTAACCCTCTCCCACTCTCCTGACCCTACTCCACCCTGTTGACCTTGCTCCACCCCCTGACCTTGCTCCACCCCTGACCGTACTCCACCCTGTTGACCCTGCTCCACTCTGCTAACCATGCTCCACTCCGCTGACCATGCCCGATCCCGCTGACCCTGCCCAATCCCGCTAACCCTGCTCCACCCCGCTGACCCTGCTGCACCCCGTTGACCTTGCTCCACCCCTCTGACCCTGCTCCATCCCGCTGACAGTGTAACGGAACCAGAATCTGATGTATAGGCACTGCTGCCCGGAGAGAATAACAGAGGAGACGAAGCACAGCCCCGGAGGGCACCAGTGTTGAGAATTCAAGACCACACTGATCATTTTAACAGCTTGGTTTCCATTAGACAGAGCAGAGTCCAGCAGCACGGAGGTGGTGAACACCACGTTTGAAGCTTATTGAAGAGCCTAGGAGACAGGAATGTGTTAAGAGGCTGAACTGTAATCTTTAATCTGTCAAAACACTGATATGCTGCTGTCTCCCCCTCATCAGCTCGTCTCTACTGCATCAGACACACAGCTTCATCTACATGTCACTCTCTCGCTCTCTACAGTCTCCTCTCACTTCCTGTACACCCAGCTGTGCATGGATGTGTGTGAGTGTGTGTGTGTGTGTGAGTGTGTATGTGTGTGTGAATGTGTATATGTGAGTGTGTATGTGTGAGTATGTATGTGTGAATGTGTGTGTGTGCGTGCATGTGTGTGTGTGTGTGCGTGTGTGTGTGTGTATGTTTGTGTGTCTCTCTGTACGTTTCTGTACATCTGTGTCTCTCTCTGTGCGTCTCTCTGTGTCTCTGTATGTCTCAGGGTGTCTCTGTGTGTCTCTGTGTCTCTGTATGTCTGTGTGTCTCTGTGCATCTCTGTACGTCTCTGTATGTCTCTGTGCGTCTCTGTATGTCTCTGTACGTCTCTGTATGTCTCTGTGTGTCTCTGTGCATCTCTGTGCGTCTCTGTGTGTCTCTGTGCATCTCTGTACGTCTCTGTGTGTCTCTGTGTGTCTCTGTGCATCTCTGTGGGTCTCTGTATGTCTCTGTATGTCTCTGTGTGTCTCTGTGCATCTCTGTACGTCTCTGTGCATCTCTGTGGGTCTCTGTAAGTCTCTGTATGTCTCTGTGTGTCTCTGTGCATCTCTGTACGTCTCTGTGTGTCTCTGTGCATCTCTGTGGGTCTCTGTACGTCTCTGTGTATCTCTCATATTTTCTTTTTTTGTACTTTTAGTGAGCGAGACTTTAAAGTGTTCCGTCTCTTGGACATTGTTGTGTTCACAGTCTGCTTATCTGGCTCTTTTGAAACTGCGTTTCGGAACTATTGATTTTGTTGCTCTCCCACGTGGACAGTGAACTATTCTGGGATGTTGGTGTTGAGTTTTGTGGATCTGCTGTATAGGGTGTATAGTCACAGCACTCTGTCATGCGACCTGTGCTGATGAGACTGAAGAATGCTGGAATGGAATATTGCAGACGTTTTCTGCTTGCTCAGTCATGAACGCGTCTGCGGTGCAGGATAATTAAGCTGTGGACTGATGCGGTCTCCTCTCCCTCCCTCCTCCGACACTCAGTCGGGCTTTTGAAGAATGAGTGGGAGTTTAGAGTGAGGCTAACAGAGCTGTTCTCCTCCTCATTCTCCTAATGGATCAGGCTAATGGGCATAGAAGGTGTAGAGCCCAGCTCTCCTGATAACCAGGTTACACAGGCCCTTCAGGATTACACACACTCTGACGCACTGCGTGACTCCCACCATAACGTATCTGCTCCTCTCGCGCCAGCAGCCCCGCGTTTACCCTCACTGTAGGTCCAGGTTCACACCCGTCACGTTTGGCAGGAGAGGAGCATGAGCTGATATCTCCTCCTGGAGCTGATCAGTCTACATAATTCCAATCATCCCGAGCACCACGGCTCTCGAAACCCACACAAAATTCCTAAACAGGCAATGTCTGCCTCTGGATGTGCAGAATGGACTAGTCCTCCTGCAGAGCTGCCATGCGCCTCTGTTTGCTCCCTGTGAGGAGATCAGGTCTGCAATCAGTCTGGCTCATTAAGCTGATTGCATTAGCACATACATAGCTAGCACGTATCAGCAGTGTCGCTTAGCATTGTGGGAAACATCTCAGCAGAGAACACAGACCTGAGAGGCAAAGCTTCTCCTCACAGACAGAGTCTAATGAGGTAGTTGAGGTGGAACTGCAGGATGAGGGTAGAACGACGAGGGCAGTAAATTCCCAAACTTTCTAAACTTCCTAAACTCCCCAAACTTCCCAAACTTCTAATTTAATCGCTTTAATCGCTTAACTGACAGAACAAAGTCACAGTTTGAGTTCTACATGAATGTTTGACATTTAGGTTATGATTTGATTATGATTTGATTATGGTTTGAGAGCTTTGTGTTTTTCCTCTGTTTCTAGCCTGAACTGTGGGAAACTTGTTCATCCTGGTTCGAGCAGGTAAAGCTCTGCACAGCAGCTGAACCAACGCTTGGTAGAGAGATGGACAGTCCTTCAACTCTCTGTTTGTTTTGGCTTCTGCTGGAACACTAACCCGCGGCAGTGTGGAGCGAGCAGCCTGATCTCCTGCTATGCATTGCTGCTTTCAGGACATGCAGGATTTCTGCACTGTCCTGTTTGTCTTGCTTATATTTAATAAGCAGCTTCTATCGTGCGAGCGCACGCCTCCGTACCGGCGGCAGGGCTGTGGTCATTTGTTCTCTGTGGCAAATGAACTACAGCAGCTTGATTAACAGCAGCCGGCAGAGAAGAGAGAACTGATCACTCGCTGTGACAAGACGAATACACTCTGAAATCCCTTACAAGGTTATCTAACCCTGTAGATAGAGAGAGAACCAGAGAGAGAGAGGGAGAGAGAGAGAACCACAGAGAGAGAGAGAGAGAGAGAGAGAGAGAGAGAGAGAACAGAGAGAGAGAGAGAGGGAGAGAACCCCAGAGAGAAAGGGAGGGAGGGAGGGAGGGAGAGAACAGAGAGAGCGAGAGAACGGAGAGAGCGAGAGTGAGGAGAGAGAGACAGAATAGACAGAGAGACAGAGAGTGAGAGAGAGAGAGAAAGAGAGAGAGCAGACAGATAGAGGGGG
>CM067474.1:34466690-34476902 GCA_034552555.1 Semaprochilodus insignis
CTGTAGTTGTACAGTTCCAGACTGTAGTCCATCTGTTTCTCTGTATACTGTATTACCCTGTTCTTCAATGGTCAGGACCCCCAGACGACCACCTCCAGGTCCTGTGGAGGTCCTGACATTTGAAGAACAGGGTGAAAGGGGGTTATCCACACTTCCATGGGAGCTATGGATAGGTCAGTTGTTCATATACATATACTGGAATAGTACAGGTAAAGCTCCTCTGCACTGGCAATGCATGTTCTCTCTGTTCTCCTACAGGCAGGTCACCGTCTCTCTCACCCGGCCCGGGCCTGAATTTGGTTCTCATTGGTGAGAGAGAGGCAGGGAAGAGCGCAGTAGGCAATGCCATCCTGGGCAGCAAGGCGTTTGACGAGGTGGGAGTGAGGACCAGAGTGAGTGTCCGACACGAGGGCGTGGTCAGGGGACGGCGGGTGTTGCTGGTGGACACTCCGGGCTGGGAGTGGTTCAACCTGAGCGGCAGCCGGGCATCGCCTGACCATGTGAGAAGGGAGATAGTGGCTAGTATGAAGCTGTGCCATCCTGGTGCTCACGCATTGCTCCTGGTGGTGCCTCTATCGTTCTCCTTTTCAGGTCGTGAGCGCCGCGTCGTGGAGGAACACGTGGAACTGTTTGGTCCACGAGCTTGGAGTCACACAGTGGTGCTTTTCACCGTGAAAAACGCCAAACAGCTTCGCTCCTCTTGCCTTCAGGACGAGGTGGAGGACAATGCGGAGCTGGTGAAGGTGGTGGAGAAATGTGGTGGACGGTATCATGCCCTCTACAGTCATGCCGGCAGTGGAGAAGACCTGGTGGCTAAACTTCTGGCTAAAATCCAGGAGATGGTTTCTGCTAATGGAGAAGTGCTCCTTAGTGAAGAGGTGCTGAGGCTGGCCAGGGAGAGAGAGGAGGAGGAGAAGAGGCAAGAGGAACAGGAGATGAACCAGAGAGAAGAGAAGATGAAAAGAGAGAGGGAGGCACACAGGAAAAAGGAACTGGAGGAGAAGGTGGACTCGGAGGATGATGAAGAGGAGGAGATGGAGGGACCGAGGAGGAGAGTGGAGACGGCAGAGCGTTAGTATAAGCTTTATCACCATATGTAATATAACTAAGTAGCTTATACTGAGAAGTATGCAGCCATTCACGTCTGATAACAGCAGGTATTATGTGGGTGGTGGATCATTCTCAGCACTGCAGTAACCCTGACGTGGTGGTGGTGTGTTAGTGTGTGTTGTGCTGGTGTGAGTGGATCAGACACAGCAGTGCTGCTGGACACCTCAGTCCACCAACACCACCAACCAAAACTATCTAGCCAGTAGCATCCTGTGAGCGGCGTCCTGTGGGCGTCGTCCTGGGGGCGGCATCCTGTGGGCGGTGTCCTGGGGGCAGCATCCAGTGCCCACTGATGAAGGACTAGAGGATGACCAACACTGCACTGTGCAGCAGCAGATGAGCTATCGTCTCTGACTTTACATCTACAAGGTGGACCAGCAAGGTAGGAGTGTCTAATAGAGTGGACAGTGAGTAGACACAGTGTTTAAACACTCCAGCAGCACTGCTGTGTCTGATCCATTCACACCAGCACAACACGCACTAACACACCACCACCACGTCAGTGTCACTGCAGTGCTGAGAATGATCCACCACCCACATAATACCTGCTCTGTGGACACCATTAGGAACCTCTACAGCTCCACGCCGAGACGTCTGACATGTTGGGTTAGCAAACACAGCGGCCCGACGCCATACTGAGAGACACTACTTGTGTATGTGTAGCTCAATAAATATCGATCAT
Organism: Semaprochilodus insignis; assembly: GCA_034552555.1. Classification (NCBI taxonomy): domain Eukaryota; kingdom Metazoa; phylum Chordata; class Actinopteri; order Characiformes; family Prochilodontidae; genus Semaprochilodus; species Semaprochilodus insignis. The sequence continues at coordinate 34,468,483 of CM067474.1, forward strand.
ATCAGTCTAAATTTATCATCATTTATTGTTCCTGGTAACCTTTATCTTTCTTCCCAACAGACCTGCAATCCTACACCTCCTTCTGGGTGCAGCTGTTCTGCTGATGATGAATGTATATAGACAGCAGTGATATTTCGATTAGGTTTAAGATGTTTTACTTACCAAAGCACCATTTTTGGTAGAAAAGAAAAACCTATTTTAGAATTTCCCAATGATCCGTTAGATCCTCATGGATTCCAAAATTTTAATTCAGGATCTGATGAATTTAAAACAGGATCCAAAATTCCTCATACTAATTCCATGTCCATGTTGTATGTTCTAAACAGGCTTTGAAGTTCAGGACCCCTCAGAGACCTCAAGTGTCATACAGGACTTACTGGTTTGTTGTAAGACACAGTAATGCAGGAGAGAATAATGAAGGGATCCGGAGAAGAAGTGCTGGAGATGGAAAAGAATGTTCTTCTCTATGAATAGAAGATATCTAATGTATATAGTCTTAATCAAACCTCTGTAACTGTTAATGGCTAATTAGCTTTCCTGGAACAGCATACATAATCTTTGTACACAGTCATTAAGAATGGTGTTAAGAGTGTCATGCAGTGGGAGTAGTGGTCCAAGATCAAGCCCAGGAAAACCCCCCAAACATGTACATTGCCACCACCACCACCAGGCTTTGGGCCACAGTTGTCTCTTAGAGACAGTTCTCATGTGTCTGGTGGCATGTACAAACCTGGATTCAATCCTAGAAGACAGTGTTTTTCCAGTCCTCCAGTGTCCAGTTACACTACCCCCATGCAAACTGGAGTCGCCAGGGCGACTCCTTAGTGCCATAGAACCTTAGTGCCTTAATCATCAATCTGCTTTGCAGGTCCAGACATAACAGCAGCTGCTCAGTGGTGATCATTTAACAGATGACCAAGTCTGCTTCCTTAATACTGCTTGGACACCCAAGCAGGGCCTTGAATGTAGGTCTCATCTTGGGATCTACCCCAGCTCCCCATCCTCAGGAGGTGGATAAGTCTCTGGACAGGAACCTGATCCAGCCGCAAACAGATCACTGCCTCCCAGGCACCCAAAGCCTCAACATGCCAAAGCCTTAGGCCTGCGGCTTGAAAAACGGCTCACCTGACAATACACAGATCAGAATTTGGTGAACCTAGGGTCAAAGGTCAAGGAGTAATGACCCATGGTACACTAAGGGAACAGCACACAAGCACCAAATTCGGCACAGGTGCCGGTATCACGGGGCCACTAACCATATCTGAATTTAGTGACTCTGGGTCAAAAGGGCAGGGAAGATGCCAGAGCTACCGGATTTGGACACGGGGGTGTACCGTATCACGGTTTTGGACATGTTCCTCAAAATGAAAGCTGAATGGGCGGGCATCCGTTTTATCATGGTTTTGGACACGGGGGAGGTGTACCTTATCACGGTTTTGGACATGTTACTCAAAATGAAGGCTGAATGGGCAGACATCCGTTGTTCTGTCCTCACTGGAAATGGACCTGGCTGGAGCTATGCAGTTAGACAGACAGCGTACAGCAGAGATTAAGTTCAAACTCAAGGTCTCCTTTATTCTTTGTTTTGCTTTATTTTCTTGAGTTTTCCTTTCTTTTCTCTCTTTTATTTTGTAAAACTGAAATAAACATATCAATAACAATACATCAGTTTCTTAATCATCACATATACGTTGTCTCAACTCCTTCCAAGAGTATTGCATTAGCTTCTACAAACATATCAACATGAACCGTTTATCTCAGAGGTAGCACTGTATAGATCAGTCTACATTAGCATTCTTGAGAGCTAGCTACATTGCTGCCCTGTAAACACACTAGTATAAATGCTAACATACTAAGCTAAAACTTCAGACATTTTACAGCTTTTGTAGCTTATCAAATAAACTAGAAAAATGTTGTGTTTCCATCACAAAGACATTAGAACATAAAATATCAAGATTAGAACCTAGGATGGCAAACCTACAGGCATATGTGGACCAAGATTCACCGCGAGAAAAACTGCAACTGCACCGTTGGATAGGCAACTAACCACTAAACCCAAGCCATGTATAATACTAGGCGAGGCCAGTAGAGGGTGCTACACCATAGAGACTACCTCAGGTTTCCTTTAAAGCTATACCAGAACACTCAATGTATTTGTGTTTCTTTTCAATAAAAAGCCATCACCTTATTTATTATTCTTTATAGCTACTGTAGTTCTGACTAGGCAGCTATTGTTCAGTGGTAGTAGCAAATAAACAAACAAATAGACAAATATTAACAATAATGTGGTACAACGTGGCTAAGTAGCTGAATGCCTTCATTGCAAGGATGCATAGTGTAGTGTGATCGATCCATTTCTATTCTTTACCGTTAACAAGGTGTTCTTTTTATGATGATGCAGTTTCTCTGTTTCTCCAAATTTACCTATGTAATCTTACTATTATTAAAGTAATGTGTCAGGGACTTACCACGATGGAAGGTGACACCTTTCTTCTCCTTCCTGCGCTTCTTCATCTTCTCTTCCTTCCCTTTTCTTCTTTCTTCACGTCTCTTGTTTTTCTTCTCAAATGAGGAATCTGAGGTGACGGAATCACAAGAGGAGTCAGAAGAATCAAATGAACTGGAATCTCACATGATTGCTTTTTTCTTTCGTTGGATGTCACCCCCCTCATTCCCCGACTCGATCTTCATCTTGGCTAAAAACATCAACAAATGAGTAAACAAACATTAACACTTAAGATTAATTTATAATAACTTGTCAATAACAGCGTGAACAAAAAAACAAAATGCTACCATAATGCATGTGCTGGTATACAGTAGTGTGGTATAGACATATGGTGATATTAAAGATGTATGGTGAAAGCAAGGACGGGCATTATCGCTGTACCTGACTGACTATATAAGGTCTGTTGTGTGTGTTTCCATTCTTACTTTTGCTGTTGTGTTGGTAGCATCATGCAAGTGAAGTATACCTCAGAGAAGAGTTCCAAAGCATTTAGAGCAGTTGGAAGAGTTGGAGAGGGGTTGCATCGTATTAAGCCCATTTTTTAAATCAAATATCACTGTAAATATCATCTGTACAAAAATAGCAACATGCTATTGTCACGCGCCCATCTAGACGGGTCTTACCGCCTGAGAACGCCACTTCCCAGAACCCCTCAGATCTCCACGTGACCTCTCATTCACAGCCGGCAGCCAATCATAGATCAGCTTCACCGGAGTTCCGATAAATTCCACCTGGGGCATTCCCTTTAAATATTGCTCTGTTTTGTTTGTTCCTCGCGAAGTAACGTGTCTGTTTTTTCAGTCCTTGCTGAGCCTTTATTTTTTCTCTGTCTAGTTATCGGTCTTCTGACCCTTGCTTTGTTTTTTTCGACTTTGTCTTACGGTTTTGTCTACGTTGTTGTTGTTTGCCGGTTCCTGACTCCAGCCTGTATTGATCTCGCTTGGTTCCCTTATAAATAAATCTTTTCAGCCTTTCCGCGCTCGTCCTGCTTAGCCAGAACGTTACAGCTATATGTTTTTCATTGCTTATATTTTATACAAACACATAGATACTTAAGTTTATTATTCTAAATAAATATTTGGTGACTAGTTTTCACCAAAGAGCTGTCTTATGTTAGAATTTAAAAATTACTATGGTACCGTACAATACATTACTTTTGCCATACAAACACAATGACTTTTTTTTAGATATTAATGCAGCAGTTTTGGATCAGTAAGTCGTTTTAATCTGAACACACATCAAGGTTAGTTAAAAATAGAGGCAACCCACCTGAGGCCTGACCCACCAGCAACACCGTGGTGGAAAGATAGGTTCGTTTTAATGAACCGGCTTTTTCGAACTTATGAATCGAGCGTCTGATTTAACTGATTTAGTAATTTCGTGTTATGATTTTATAACGTCCACTTTTGTTTTTGTTACATGATAAAATGTTATTAAGCTAATTAAACTGGACTTACACGTTGCAAGTTTGATTCGGTCGAATATCTGAATCGACTCTAATGATTCTTTAAAGCGAAGGGAATCGGTTGGTGAAATGAATCAAACTGATAAACATCTTACCTCTGCTGGCTGGGCAGGTCTGGTATTGTCATTTGCTGTATAACGGATACTGCCTGAGTCTTGGTGTTTTTCTTCGTGTGCTTCTTGGTCCGTTTGTGAGAAACTGGTGCACTGGTAACGGGGAACTGAGATGGGAACACGTTCACCTTCCTGCATGCATGACGCAGGACAAGTATCGCCTGTGATTGGCTCGTGAGAGAGTTGGATTAAACTGATTGGCTGGAAGAAATCGTGAATTTTACGCTTCTGCACAGATGGTCTCGGCGTATGTATTCTACTAAGAAAATCCCAGGAATGATACTCAAAACAAAAGTGCTTAGATTAATCGATGGGAAGAAAGCTAATTAATTGGCTCATGGAAAAAAATGCTCATGCCCAAAACTAGATGCAATAATTGCAACAGATCAATGAAAATAGCTCCACATTCTCATAAAAAGGACCAATTTACATGGTTAGTAATTAATTCAGATACATTTTTTATATCACTTTATTGTTTTAACAATGCAAAATACAAACATTTTTAAACATTTCTTTAGGATCTATAGACAGCCACACAAGGGGAAGCCATGCACCAAGTCCATCAGGTCAGGATCCTTATTTGAAAGATCCAGAGTCAGTTTGATTTCCTGGATGAAATTCACATATAGGTATGTCATACAGCAAGCATGTTTATCAACTGGGCAGCAACAGATGGGCTCTGACTGTACATCTGTGTGTAAATATAATATATAAGACACTTTTTTCCATTGTTGTTAATGCTAATTGCTGACTATTTTTGCCATGTATGTTCTTCAAACCATAGATAAAGAAAGTCTGTTGTGGTTTCATTTACCGTATGGGCAAGGCAGAGTTGGCCAAACATGGAAGAGAAAGAAATGGGTTTTTGGAATTTCTGGTGTTCGCAATGAAACTCGCAGACCAGTTTTACAGCTTCTGGTTTGTAGAGCAAGACATGCTCTTCTTCCCCTGGTGCAACGCCATGTGCGTTCAGGAAGTACCATAATCAGCGATTTATGGAGAGCATACAGAGGAGCCCTTTCATAAATGGGATACATCCACATGACTGTCAATCACAGTAGGAGCTTTGTCAACCCCCATGCTGGTGCTCACACACAGCACTTCTGCACCAATTTCTAAGACTGAAATGTAACATTGTGGCAAAAATTAAATGGAATTATCTGATACTGTTCTTTCAAATTGTTCACATATGCACTTTGACATTTTAAATAAAAAAAAAATGCATTTAACACAACGGTCATGATGCAGTGAATAAACTGAAATACGATAACATACACAGTGTATTGTATGGTCATATAAACTGCCTTACTTTGTAACAGGTATACCCTCCATTACTATGTTGTACAGTACTAATCTCTAAGAAATTGTTTTCCACTTTACATCAGGTATATTAAATTCACTGAACAAAACCTTATAAATCTTTAGCAATGTTTAATAGATGTTAGTAATCCTTTAGTAAGGCATGATTGTTTTCCACTTTACATCAGGTATATTAAATTCACTGAACAAAACCTTATAACTGTTTAGTAATGTTTAATAGATGTTAGTAATGCATTGCCAAGGCATAGTTGGTATTAACAAAGCATATTGTTTTCTCTGAGTAGTTTCCTTTGATGGAAATAATATATATAGAATCAGTTTTTATATTTATAATTTTTAAATGTGTGATGATGTATGTCACATTAACACTCACACATACGCATGATAAAATTAAGGTAAAAGAAGAGAAAATTAGAAGGTGAGCATGGTGCCCCATCCAGGCCTGACTGATACGAGAGAATGGTATATGTAATTCCTTCTTGCAATACCAATAAAAAAAGCATATTAAAGTGATGTTTTATATATAAAAGAGTATAGTATATTGCACTGAATATACCACTGTGTGTCATTAAAGCCAGTTAAGGCATTTCTTAACACTGGTTCATTATGTATGACTGCAGTACATGAACATTAACTAATGCAGTTATTACTTTAATAAATTAGTTAACCATTATTAATATAGTACTAAGTGGCTGTTCATGTTAAAAAATGCATAACTTGATGTAAATTATATCAACACTTCATGTGAAACCAACATTAATTACTGCAGTTGTTAAATGTTTACTTAACATTAGTTAACCATTGTTAATGTATTAGTTCATGTTAGTTAGTCAGTACTTAATGTAAAGTGTTACCACATTAACAGTCTCTATTTTATCATCATCAACATGCTGTATAAAACTCAGACACGTGTAGGTTCAGTGGTGAGTCTGGATAGTAAGTACCATGGCTATACTAGTGGTGTAGACATGGGCTGCACACTACTATACTGCACACTGTATACTATAGTAGCATGTACTGCACACTGTATACGTCCCCTGTGTGTAGTATACAGTACAGTAACAAGTTCTGGCCTACAGTGTAGTATACTAATACAGTCACATGACCAGTTACCTCACATTTACCTCAGAGCTGTTATTACTGTATCCACTGTTTAGAGCTAGCTGCTGCTAACGCTGCTCAATTCACCTGAAATATGTTTAGCCTAGTTGTTAGCTCCTCGGCTATTTCACTCTAAAACTGATCCTCTAAAGCGAGTTCATCTTTTATTAATCTTCAGACCTGTATATTTTAACTTTCTGAGGCTTATTCTGATAAACACATATCCCACTACAATCACTACACCCACATTTATACTTGGAGTGGGCTGCGTTTTGCTCCCCGGCTGAGCTGGTGAGGTTGCAATGCATGATGGAGTACATTACACCAGGAAGATAGTTCCCCCTGTATACAGTGGCATGCAAATGTTTGGGCACCCCTGGTCAAAATTAGTGTTTCTGTGAACAGTTAAGCAAGTTGAAGATGAAATGATCTCCAAAAGGCATAAAGTTAAAGATGGCCCTTTCCCTTTCTCAAAAACTATTTTTGAAATTTTCATCTTTAACATTTTCAAAATAACAAAAAAAGCAAAAAGCAAAACCTGCATGGTTAGTACTTAGTAGCACCCCCTTTGGCAAGTATGACAGTTTGTAAATGCTCTTTGTAGCCAGACAAGAGTCTTTCAGTTCTTGTTTGAGGGACTTTCAGTTTTCTTCCAGTTCTGTGAGATTCCTGGCCCGTCTTGCATGCACTGCTCTTTTGAGGTCTATCCACAGATGTTCAGTGATGTTCAGATCAGGGGACAGTGAGGTGCTCCTTTTGAGGTAGTCTGTTGTAGATTTTGAGGTGTGTTGAGGATTATTATCTTCTTTTTAACTTCAGCTTTTTATAGATGGTGTTATGTTTGATCCCAGAATTTGCTGGAATTTCATTGAATACATTCTTCCCTCTACCCGTGAAATGTTCCCTGTGCCTCTGGCTGCAACACAACCCTAAAGCATGATCAATCCACCCCCATGCTTGATGGTTGAAGAGGTGTTCTTTTTCACTTTTACAAACTTCTGACGCTGAATTTAGTGGAGAGGACACAGGAGAGGTTCTTCTGATGACTCTTCCATCAGCAGTACCACAACTCCAGAGTCTGCTAGATCTCTCTGAATGTCTTGCAGTCTAATGGGGGATCTGATTTGCAGATGAGCAGCTGTCTCTTAATATTTTCCTTAGCCTTCCAGGCCTTATCTTGACCTCTACTGTTCCTGTTAACTGCCATTTCCTAATTACATATGGAACTGAGGAACTGGCAACCTGAAAATGCTTTGCTATTGTCTTACAGCTTCTCCTGCTTTGTGGGCCTCATGTTTAGAGTGCTGTTCATAATGATGATGATCTCCTACAGGCAGGCTGTGACTTCACTCCTTTCTCTCTTATTCCTTATACCATGATAATGTTCTAAAAAGAACCACTGTCTTTACTAAAGAACCCTCAACACTGTTGTTATTATTATTATTATTATTATTATTATTATTATTAGTGCTTAATGTAACACACATACCACATACTCTACATTCTTTTATTCAGTTCTCTTTATAATGTACAGAAAAAGAACCGACAGTCAAAAAGAACCTGAGTGAAAGAGACAGAACATTCTAGAACAATATGATAGAAGGAGAATATTTGTAGTTATTATTATTATTATTGTTATTGGTAATAGTGCACTATTAATGAAGTAGTTCTTAAGGGTTCTTTAATGAAGACAGTGATGAAAAGGTTCTTTAGAATGATGGAGAAAGTGTTTTAGATGGTTCTATGTAGAACCAAAAAGGCTTTTATTTTTACTAGCTTGAAATCATTACAACACAAGAACCATATACAACACATTCTCCATCAATCTGTAGAACCATTTCACTATGTAAAGAACCATTAAATGGTTCTATACAGAATCAATAATAATAATAATAATAATAATAATAATAATAAT
>CM067474.1:34477222-34489937 GCA_034552555.1 Semaprochilodus insignis
TTATTATTATTATTATTATTGTTGTTGTTGTTGTCATTGTTGTTGTTAATCTGATTACAGCTTTAATTTGATCTCTAGAAATATCAATCCTCCATAACACGATGGAGACGAAGGGAAGTATCAGCGGCAAAGAAACTGGTGGGAAGCCCCCACAGGAGCCCCCTTCCCCGGAAAAGCTGAGATGCTTCCGGGAGACCCTTGACATTGTGTTCAGCCTTAGTGATTGTGCTCAGACTTAGTGAGTATGTTTCTTCTTTGGCTTTGTTTTATTCTCTGTTATACGGACGTCCAGAGAGTAAAGAACATTTTCAGGACTGTTATCTTGCGATCTCCACTTATTTGTCTTGTGATCTCAACCCATATGGAAAGGACTATACGGACATGTAGATTTCTGGATTTGAAATATTGTTCTTAAATATGTTTATTCCTCATTATCATAACAAGACTTCTGTACTGATATAATACTGAGAATCTCCTTCAACATACTAACCATATAATAACTGTCTTCTAGGGAATGGACAACTCTGACCACTGATGTTCCACTGGCAGTAAGTATTGAAGATATAATCAATAATACATTTTCAAGAATGAATGTTGTCAGATTGTAGTTGGTAAGAGCTCAAATATCCTAAACATTGTTCATTGATTGTTTATTGATGTATTTCTTTAACAGGCGACAAAAGCGCAGTTTGCATCTCTGTGCTCCAACATTGTCACATCAGTCTGCAAATCAGCGATACAGAGTTACCTGTCTACTCTGATTCCTGTCCTTGGGATGGATGCAGTCTTCTTGGCAGAGGAGAAGCTGAAGAAGAAACCTGCATCTAAAACAGTCAGTTCCTCCGGCAGGAACACCGTAGAGGACGTCTACAGAACTATGTAAGACCCCTCTGATCTAATATCCAACTTTCTTGAGGATTTTGTCAGGGAGGTTAAAACAGCAATGCAGACGGCAATTGGCAAAGTGACCTCCTGCAAAGACTCCTTTTGGTCCAAGGACTGAAGGACAACATGCAGTCGAGTAGCCAGGGAAATGTTTGACATTTCAATCGCCACATTTTGAAGACCCTACAACTTTGAAAGAGACACGAGACAAGTCTGGAGAACTCAGCTCCCCTGAGTTTCCCAGCAGCATTGCCAGTGACACCAACCTGGACGCGATGGCTCAGTCAGGTTTCCCAACTGACGTGACAGAAAGCCATCTGGAAGCCACATCGAGGGATATTCTTACCACCAGTCCCTATAAGGCCACAAAACTGAACCACGTGTTCAAAAAGACAAATGAGAAGGTGAAGAGGTTCTTCAGAGCATCCAAGGAGCCCAGAAGACCTGAACCTGATCAAAACATGAACGATTCTGGAAGTGTGAGTCCGAAATTGAGACCTGCAGACTCCTTCCAGTCTAGAGAGGGTAAAGTACCTGCACTTTCAGGGATTAGCCGGGTTTCCACCGAAGAGAAGCCTGCAACAGAATATCTGGAATCTAAGAGTGCCGTATCAGTCGGGCCACCTCCTCATCTCTTACCAAGAATCCAGGTTTATGTCGATTCTTGTTTGGGTGAGGTTGTTGGCAAAGTTGTGGAGTTGTACAGGAGTGAGCTCCTTCTGCCGAGCTCCTCTAAAGTATCTCTTCACGATCAACTGAAGACTGATAACACCAAAGACTTTATGACTGAGGCTGTAAAGTTAGTGAGTGAGGTCTTGGTCAAGGAAGTGTCTTCACAGCTCAGTGTGGATCCTTCTGGACAAGCGTCCTCCTCACCATCATCTACAACCTCTGAGATTGTACAATGTGCATTCATATTGTATTGTACATGTATTTATAAGATGTTATATGGCCTGAATAACACCTTGTAACACCAGGCTCCATCTCACACGTCTGAGATCGTTAATGAGGAAGTGTTAATAGTAGCATTAAATGGCTTCTGCTCATGTAGTAAACAATGGCTGAGAACTGCCCGCTTCTAAATGCACCAACACCACTTGCTCAGTTCACTTGCTGAGAGATTTTACTGTAGTGCTCACAGACCCACCAAGCAGAGCAGGGGATAGTCTGTCATTGCTCGTGGGTTCTGAGCACACTGTATTTGAAAGGAGTCCAACCCAACAAACTTAGCTTTAAGAACCCGGAGACTGTTCTGTGTTTAACGGTGCAGGCGGCAGTTTGATAATGCTGCTATTTGCAGCCGGACGTGACAACGCAGTGACTGTGAGATGGTCTAGTACACTCAGAACACTGCATAAAGCCAGAGTATATGACTTTAGGTTCCATCCTGTATTAGAACACTGATATCCGGTGTGGACCAGAGGAGGATGGGTTCCCCTTTTGAGTCTTGGTTCCTCTCGAGGTTACTTCTTCTTGCTCTGACGGTGTTCTGCCTTCCCTATGCGTTTGCGTACACAGCTAAGCAGACAGCTAAACACTCTTCCAAAAAGTGGCCAAGACACATGGTGCCTTTAAGTGTTTTTAATGGAAGCGGTGTAAAACTGGGAAAACAGAAAAAAGGAAGTATGGCTTTCAGTTCCAGTAATCAATATCAATGTGCATATAAATGCGTAACTCAGATATACAACGGAGATAATTAGAACTAAATTGGATATGAGGTTGTTACAACATATTACATTCCAGTTGAGGCCCTTACAAACACTGGAAAAGGGCAGCTAGCATAGCCTGACTAGCATGACTTTATAAATCAAACAATGGTTCAAGACAAAACATTCACCAAAAATAAAGCACAAACAGCATACAATTAGGTCCTATAAACAAGCCACTCACAGATAATGCCTGAACAAGGTGCACAACCAGGGGACGCTGAAGTCAAAGCCACACGTGAGTCAGCACAGACAGAGTTTTTCCTTGCCACTGTCGCCTTTGGCTTGCTCACTGGGGGTTTGGACCCGGATGTTAGAACGTTAAGGTTCCTGATATTATAAAGTCGTACGCTCTTATTTTAGACAGTGTTCTACATGTAACTGTAATCACTAATTCTAGTATCTTATGTCATCAGTACTATACAGCGTTATGTAGGCCATAAAACACCATCTAAATGCATCTACAAAGCATTATGTATGCAGGATTCATAATACTCTTTCAAACTAGACCAATAAAAAAAACAACAAAATAAACCAGTTTGTTTATGTCCCTCATGTTACACATTTACTCTCATTATAAGAGGATTAATGATCAATAGAACAAGAAACTATCAGGACTAACTGTGATTAATACATTTTTTGGAAAGCTGAGTTCAGTTTCACTAGTCACACCCAGGCCTGATTACTGCCAGATCTGTAGAATCAAGAAATGACTTGAATTCAACCTGTCTGACATGAAGTAGGCTAACATCTCAAAAAGCAACACATTATGCCCCGATCTGAAGAAATTCAAGAACAGATAAGAAACAAAGTAATTGACATCTATCAGTCTAGAAAAGGTTACAAAGCAATTTGTAAGGCCAAAACCACAGTGAGAGCTATTATCCACATATGGAAAAAATATGGAACAGTGGTGAAACTTCCCAGGAGTGGCCGGCCTAGCAATATTACTCCACGAGCGCATCGACTACTCATCACTCATTTTGCAGCAAGAACATAACATTGGAGCCGAGCGGAGCCAAGCCGGGCCATTGCTGAGCACTGGCTGTGTGTAGGTGGTGTACGTCAGCACATCATCAGTAACTGACGTAGCCTGTTGTGTTCGGCTCTTTCTGGTAGGCTTAAATGCAATGAACTAACAGTTGTGCCCTGTAATCAATGTCAGTCAGTGCAGATGTTGTAAATAATGCATATCAAATTATCAGAATGTGTTTAAAAATCATACCACCATTATGGACATCTTTTCTATCGCAATATATATTGATACTGAATTATTATCCAGTCCTACATCAAGTTCTAAATGAGTTAATCATGATCATGAAATGGTAAAATGTCTCACTTTCAGCATCTGATATGTGTTCTATGTTCTACTGTGAATATAATATGGTTCTATGAGATTTCTAAATCATTACATTCTGTTTATATTTACATTCATTTACATTTTACACAGCGGCCCAACTTTAATACATTTGGGGTTGTACCTACATCTGATCAAGTTGTGTGTGGTTCCTTCCTCCAGTCATGGAACGTGTGAACACGCCTGAGGGAGAACTTTGTTTAACTCACAGTTATAAAGATCTGAACACATTAATGAGCAGTGAAGAATATGACCCTGCTGTGATGGAGCTTCACTGATCTCATTCTAACAGTGTGTAACAATCACCTAGACCTGTTAAGTTTAGGGGTTACAATATAGTTCGAGGATACATCATTTTACACATAAAAGCCAATGCAGTATCCAGACTTAAACTCATGCACACAAAAAAAACACGATAGACCCTGTGTTACTTGCCTCCAAAAACAAATGCTTTATATATCCAAGTGTATTTGACCAAAACACCATACATAAAAACCTCCACACCATCCAATTTTAGCAAAAATCCATAACCCTCTTCCCAGGACTCCCAAGGTCCAAAAATCCAAAATGCAAAAACCGTGTTTTAAAAATGTTTTACACAAAAATTAAGTCCTTAGCAATGCATTGCAAAACACCAATTACTAAAACACTAAACACTGGTGTTTTTATTACTAAAAACACCAGCTGGATCTCACCGGCAATGGCAGGCCTATCCTCATGCTTCACTCAGAATCCGGTCGGTAAATCCACTGATCTGAGAGCCAAGATCTGGAACCTGCTTGGTCTGCCCGGTCTGCCAGTTTCACAGGTAGAAGGTGTAAGGACAAAAAATTGGTGGCTTTTGTTGTTGAATCCCTTTAGTTTTCAAAACACACCAAACTTTCCTCTGTCTTCTGCCGCCATCTTGTCTCCCCGCTTCCTGTGGCTCCACCAGGAAATGCTGCTGCTGCTGTGGCTCCGCCCCTTCCATTTCCAGGTAGACTCTTAAAGGGACAGTGCTAGGATGATTTAATGAACAATTTCATTCTGGTCCCCTATTTATTAGGCTATGAATAGCAAGACTCATTTATTTTCTATGGTAGCACACTGGATGGTTTAACCTTGCAAGGCATTTTAGGTTTTAAACCCCTTTCTATGCATATATATATTACCTCTAAAAACACCTTTCATGTGGCTGCGTCACAAGTGTAGTGAGGATGATCATCAGGTACCTACACAATGAGGAGAAGAACCTCCTGACTGGCCCTGTATGAACTGGGCTGTACTGGTCAGTGAATGGTCACTAACTGAACGAACGTATCATGAAGCTTCTCTTCACTGTCTGGAACTGGAGTGGTGTAGACCATCCAAACTTTTTTTTGGCTTTTCCACTTCTTCAAATTCAAAAGAGGAAGAGGGTCCAAAACTGGTCCAGCAAACCAGATACCTCACTTTGGAAGGCCCATGTATTTGCAGCCCAGTCCAAGCCCAGTCCCACAAAGGTCTGTAATTCCTCAAGTGATCTATCCTAACTCCTCAGGAGGACCAGCCATGATGAGAAGGACTTGGTTATGGCCGTAAGGGAATTACTGTGTGCTGAATTCTTTATCTTCTGCATACAACATCAAAACACAGTCTACATATAACTGATCATATCACCTGAAAAACATCATTCTGACCTTAACACATCTCCATAACCTTTTTGTTCTCTTGAATTATTTATCTGATCAGACCAGCCCCCTCGAGTGTGTATCTGGGGGTTTCTTTGCCCATGAGATCTGCTTCTCCTCCTAAGTTGTTGTTTGTTTTGTTTGTGGGGGAAACTAAAATGAAGGTTCTTTGTTTTATTGATCCAGTCAGCTTCCCCTGACTAATTCTGTCCACCTTGCTAGTACAGACCCTCCTTCGTTCTGTGGTTTCTGTTCTAGCTCCTCACTCTAGCTCTCCACATGAGTCTGTCTTTGTCCCTGGTTGGTGGCTTGCCCTGTAGGACGATGGTCCCTTGTGATGGAGACCTGGGTTTGATTCTCCAGCAGGGTGAACTAGCTCCGCCCACATTACAATAACAGTCTATACCCATATAAAACTCTGACTAAGAAATAACAGTAGAGCTGCAGCTCTTTCTACAGACCTTTCTATTCTTCCATCACCTCCATCAGGTTATACAGCACTCTACCAGAAGGTGGAGCTCTAGTCTTCTCTTTAACTAACAGCTGTGACTGAGTCTCTGTCAGATCAACACATTGGCCCCCTTGAGGCATGAACTCAGTGCTGACTCTTACAGTCATTTAGTCTCTCTGAAGATCAATCATGATGTTGCTCTATGTCTTGGTGATCTTTTCTCAGTTTGAAGGTCAGTCATTTAGCAGTGCATTTATGATCAAGAAGTCTTTAACTGAGTTTAACCTGGAAATATATGATCACAGAGATCTTACAGATCACCATGAGATCTGATTAGAAGTTCTTAGCCTTTCTACCTCACTGTGTTTGTTTCTCTTTATTAGGAGGTTCTGCTGTAGATTTAGTTTACAGTGTGAACTCATCGAGTTAGCAGATAGCAGCTCAACTCCTGAGTCCTGCAGGTCATCGTTACTGAGGTCTAGATCTGGCAAGAGGGAGTTTCCTGATTGTACAGCTGATGATAGTTTTTCATAAAATGCTGCAGTGAGTTTACACATAGCTAATCTGTAAAGGCAGAATAAATACACTGTATGGTACATTTAGAGTTCATCTTTTATGTAGAAATATGAACACTGGATGTCTGTAACCTGATATGTCCTTTTCACACTCAAAGTTGATTTACAATTACAGGTAATTAAAAGTGAATTATATTCCTGTCAGAAACAAAGAACTCGGACCGACGTGAGCAGAGCTAAAAGTCAATTTGGTTTTATTACACAATCAAGCAATCCAGCAAAGCAGCAACACACGAATCAACATGAAGGGCTAGGCGAAAAATGAAGTCAGGGACAGGCAAAGGTCAGAACCAGGATAAACAAGCAGCGAGGGTAAACAAGTTAGAAGGGCTAGGCGAGAGGAAGATCCAATGAACGAAAACAGAGGTCGAAAGCCAGAGAGTAACAGTAGATAAAGCCAGTAAGGGAATACCAAAAGGGGTAGTCAGGGACAAAGGAGATCAAAACCAGGATAGAAAACACTAACAGAGAAACGCTCAGAAATGCTAACAATGTTTGGAAAAACTTCGCAATGAGGAAGTGACAGTGAGGAGTTATTATGCTGGAGTTAAGTGGGTTCAGCTGTGGTTAAAACTCCAGTGAAGTGAGCGGATTGGACGGCTGGGGACATGTGGGTATTATGTCACTGAGCGTTGCCCTCTGGCAAGTTGAGTCCGGGGAAGCATAGGAGCGGGGAAGTCCTGGAAGTGTGACAATTCCTCATGCTGCAGATTATATAAGGGCATAACATTTCATATAAGAAATTACATTTACAGAACCTGCTCACCTCAGTATCTCCAGTTTACAACTGTTTACAAACTCAAAAGTGTGGCAGAGAGCAGTTCCACTCCTGAATCCTGCAGGTCATTGTTACTGAGGTCCAATTATTTAAAGACGGAGTTTACTGATTGTAGAGCTGGTAATAGTTTTTCACATGACAGTGTGGTGACATTACAGCCCGTTAGTCTGTAAAGACAAAGTAAAGACTACATGGTACTTTTAAATCAGGACAATTAGACACTTATTTTTTGCATAAATTAATGAAAATGTAAACCTGGAAAATTAACATATATCTTAATTAGTCTGTTACCACTATTTTCCATTTTGTTACCATCTAGTTGCCCACTTTAATTACTAACTTATTGTTGTTTTTATTTTGTACATCATGCAGTTTTTTCTTCTTTCAGGGTATTATTTACATGTATCTTTGTTCTGGTCCACTTACTGATATTTTAAGTGATGAGCTGAATTTGTCAGTATGTAATGAATATATTAAAAGGAGAAACAGAAGCTACAGATCTGAGAACACCACAACTACAGTTTCAAATTTAACAGAGTTGTTGTTTTTATGTGTTGTGTGGTTACAATGTTTTACTCACTCTCTCACTCACTTCCTCACTCCAGCAGATCTAGATTAAATCTGCCCTCTTCTGGTAGACCTCCATAGTTATTGTGTTGGTGTTAATGGTGATCTATATTATAATGGACCTTCAGGATCTGTAACAGTGGAACTGTGTGTGGATCTGATGTGTGTGGTTATTAGGATGGCTACACCTCTTTGTTTAGAACTGTACAGATACAGCTCTCTACTACTCTGCTCCTTATACCCAGTGATACAAAGTCTCTGAGACGCTTACACACCTTACAAACTCACACACCTTCTGTTTGCTTTGAACACAAGGAGATCATAGTACCATCCAAACCACAATGTATGATCTGATGTTCCTCTCTCTCTGAAATGACTGAGGTTATACACAGCGTAAATACAGTAAACAGTGAGTACAGGTGTGTCAGCCACAGGATACAGTGTAAGCTGCTGCACTACAGGGTTTATATCATGTTTCTATCTGACCAAATGCAGTGAGAGACTAATGTAGTAGATGTGTGCGTTTCCTTCCTCCAGTCACGGAACGTGTGAACACGCCTGAGGAAGAACTTTGTGTGTTCAGATGATTTAACTCACAGGTGTAAAGATCAGAACACATTAATGAGCAGTGAAGAATATGACCCTGCTGTGATGGAGCTTCACCAATCTCATTCTAACAGTGTAGTGAGGATGATTATCATATGCCTACAGAATGAGAAGAACTCCATCAGATCCTACAGACTGGCACTACAAGCACCGTTATCATGTGCTGTTCTACCTTAAAGCAGTGTTACACCACTTCATACACCGAGACACAGTTATAGAGATCTTCCAGTAGGGGTAAGACTTCATCTGAACATGGTTTAAACCCAACGCAGATGGTGTGGTGGGTCACTGGGCTGTTCTAAGGTGAAGCTGAAGTAAGGTACCCTATAGCAGAAACTGAGATGCAGGAGACGGCTGTTCAGTCATGACATGTCCTGGTGGATGGGGGCTTCTTTCTGTGGTTGTAGGTCAGATACATATCTCTCTATTAAACATATAAACTGTAGAAATACATCATCCTGTAACATCTGATCATCCAGCAGATTAATAGAGGAACGTCTCAGTTCTGTAATATAATCCTTAAACCTAAACTTTAACCTGATCTGACTTAGAACTTCATGATGGTTCTGTATCTCTTCAGCAGGTTCCACTTCTGGTGAGGGAATAGAACCAAGTTCTTACTGGATCTACTGGATGAAGTATTGGATCTGCTGGAGCTGATGATCTGCTGTGGTATCCTCTGTATTCTAGATCCAGACCAGAGTTCCTCTAGTGGTACAGACCCCCGGTTTACTGACTGTAACTCGGACAGTGGAGGGAGATTAGATTCAGATGAAGTGAGCTTCTTATTCTTATATCAGGGAGAACTCAGATCACTGTTCGGCTGATAGCCTGTAACCGCTGCACTATTTAAGATGGAAAGGACATTCTAATAAGAAGCTCCATCACTGTATGGGTCCTACATCACACAGAAGGCCTCAGCCCTTGCAGTGTTCACCTCTGTTTCCTCCGTGGTCCTCCGGACACTCTCTGTAGGAGTGATCTGTACCTGTAGATCTATGAGGAGTACAGGATACAGTAAGCAGTAGAAACAGTCAGTTGTAGACATTCATAGGGGTCATTCACGTTTAACACCTCCTTACTGTCCAGAGAAAAACATGGAGCTCTGTTTTTGTTCATTTGTACTTTTCTGCATCATATGATCACAGCAGCTGCTGTTTACACTGGGTGAAAATGTGTCTGACCAGCAGAACCGGCCCAGAACGGCTGAGTTAAAGTCTGGTTCCACTGACCTACATTACAATGAAAGGTGTGGTTTTGGACAGTGATGATAATCCTACATGTGCAAGCTGTGATTCCTCAAAAGTGCACTAACAGTGTCCATCTGGATAAACTCACGTATAATAACGGGAACATCAGCAGCTCTGTTTCTTCATAGATGTGAAAGAAGATAAAAGACATGTATCCATCACGTTTCGAACAGGGAGCCTGATCCCTCCATATGCACACTTATGTGTTCAGCTATTTCAGTAACTGCACTTAGTGAAGTGGAGTTATGGAATACATTTGGAGGAATGACTGGAACTCCTCTTAACATTCCTATAACAAAGTTAAAGTCCAAACTCTCAAATCTTTATGACTTCATCTTCGAGTCCTTGTGAAGGAAATAAAGAAATTGTGGTTTTATTGTGAGTGAGTGTTGGGCTTAAAGGTTGTATATGAAAGAGGAGTCAGGGTGTGTCTTACTGATCTCACACTTCATCTACATGTCGTTCTGGATTCAGGAATCAGAATGAGGGTTTTTCCTGGTGAGCTGTAGAGATATTCTCTATTACTGAGTGTGAAGCCTTCATCAGCGTCCGTTCTGTTCTGATCATAACCAAAGAGAGAAGAGCACAGAGGTAATTACTGAAGATCAACTAACAGAATTTACTTTCTGACTTGATGATTAAAGACATTTCAGACACAGAGAGAGCAGAACATCAGAAACACTAGCTTTGAGAGAACAGCTTTTAGATGGAGTTCACATGTAGACTTCACTACTTCTGTGTGTGTGTTTACAGGATTAGGTCTAATCTGAAGGAGGAACCATGACCTCCAAAATCAGCTTCTCTGAGGAACAGGACTCACAGAAAGCTAAGAGGTGAGAGAGGAAGAATATTCATTTTAAGCACAGAGACTCTGCCATGGAGAGAATAGGGTAATCCTTTCCATCGTTTGAAATCTTCTTTAATTTTCTGCATAAGATATTGATAGTTTTGAGAACACATATTGTTAACTTTGGGAGATATTTGTATGCCTAAATATTTAAATCCCTGACAATCTGGACAGGAGGCACTCCAGAAGGGAGAGGGAGTGGGGATTCCATGTGTAAAGGCATCAGCATCGATTTAGCCCAGTTGATTTTGTACCCAGAATATGAGCCGAATTTATCAAACTGAGACAGTACCTGAGGAACTGACTGCTCAAGATTGGAGAGATAAAGTAAGCGTACAATGAGATAACATGGTCAGAGTTTTTGATCGAAATAGGAGTGATAACAGTACTTTGTCGAACAGCCTGGGCCAATGGCTCCAATGAAAGAGCAAACAAACCAGAAGAAAGCGGACAGCCTGCCATTTTCTATGGGAAATGCACTAGACGTCACAGATCCTGTCTGTACTATTGCCGATGGGTTAGCATATAAAGTCTGGATCCTATGAATGAAATGCGGACCAAAGCTGAATCATTTTAGAACTGCCCATAAAAATTCCCATTCAAGGCGATTCAAGGCCTTATATGCATCTAGGGAAAAAACACCACAGGGTGTCTGTGCAATGTTCACCTGGTCCAAAATCTGAGTTAATCTTCGTAAATTGTCTGCAGCTAGACGTCCTGGGATGAAACCTGTTTGGTCATGATGAACTAAATCAGAAATGACGGAGTTAAGTCTAGAGGACAGCACCTTTGCATATATTTTTAGATCGGAATTAATTAATGAAATAGGTCTATAACTTTTGCATTGGAGAAAGTCTGTCCCCTTTTTAAGCAATAAAGATATTAAAGCCGTATTCTGATCTCTGTGGAATGAACTGGTTTCCAAAGCGTAATTAATAGAATCCACATAAATAGGGGCTTGAGTGGGGTATGTATAAGATCCAGTACATGATGAACCCGCTCTAGTAGTGAGGAACTCTGATCTGTAGTTATTATTAGTGGTATGAAAGACTTGTAGGAGAAGGTTTATCAGTTCTGGAGAAACTAACTTCATTCATTATGTTGCCGGCCTCGAGGCCTAGGGGTACCTGGGCCGTGCACAAAATGGCATCATCGCCATGGATGGCTGTATGATGACCGTGGTTGGTTCTATTGGTCTCTCTCTCTCTCTCTCTCTCTCTACATGACAAGGAAGAAACCAACACACAGGTTAATGTGTTGTCAGCCTGTGGCAAAAGGTTTATTCTGAACCTACTTTCTGATCTGGATCAGTTTACTGCATATTTTTAATGCAATGCACATTTTAAATACATGAAATAGTTGGTAGTTTATGCAGATGCATTTTACATCACATTAACATTTTAAATCTAGACTATTATGCTCTTAATTCTTTTAAGTGTACAAAATCAAACTTGTGTTGTATCAAATGCTTTAGATTGTTTAGTAAAAACACTGGATTACAGAACATATAAAAGTACAAAGAGTGGGATTCTCCTTTTCAACCGATAAGAACAGTCCCTATGCTAAGCTAAATGGCTAACGGATTTTCCATCTTCTCATTCACTCGATATAACTTAACCAAAACACACTTAAGTTGGACTAAGACATGGCACAAGGCTTCATGAACATATTAGTGTACAGTTTCACCACTAAAATGTATGTAAAGACACTTCATACCTCTACATGACAAGGAAGAAACCAACACACAGGTTCATGTGTTGTCAGCCTGTGGCAAAAGGTTTATTCTGAACATACTAAGCTAGCCAGAGGCTGTAGTTCCCTTGCCAATGATGCCTAAGAGTGCCCTCTGCTGGGTGAAACGAAAATTACCTATTAGCCTTAGTTAATCCAAACAAACAACAGTATAATTATAATTATACTAAAGTTTAAAACAGACTAAATGTAATTCAATCAAATGAAATAAAGAAAAATAAAATAAAATAAAATAAATGTTAAGGGTCCCTATTTATTTTAACTGAAAATAATTTAACCCTTTTTTTCAGTC
>CM067474.1:34490437-34508620 GCA_034552555.1 Semaprochilodus insignis
TTGAGGTACATTTATAACAGAATGATACTGCTGAAATAAATTTATGAGGGCACTGCTAAGGCAAATTTATTGTGTTTTTGGTATGTCTGCTGGGATATTGAAAATGTTAAGTGTTAAATATGTTAAATATTTCTATTGTAGCTTTGTAGTTTTTTTTTAAAAAGCAACACAAATATATTTTGGCTATTTAATTAATTAATTTAGTGGTGAACAAAAATGGCAAATTTAATGAAAACCTTTGAAAAATGTACGTTCAGTACAGTTTCTTTTTGTTCAGTTGCTGTTTTGGCCAAAGACTTTCATTTTGGTGCATCCCTAGACATAATTTTCACAGCTAATTTTTTACTTTTTTTCCTCCCTTTTTAACAGAAAATGGCTTGAAAGATCTAAGGGTTGACCGTGCAGTTGGGGTGTGCAAGAAAGTCGTGAGTGCATTTTCCTTCAGCTGGAAAAGAAGAAGAAACTTGGCTTCAGCACAGACTGAGCTTGGCCTACCCACTCACCAGCTCATTACTGAGTCTCCAACCGGTGGGGCTCTAGACAAAAAATGATCAACATAGTTTAGGAGCAGGAGAAAGCCATAGCCCGAGTTCTGGGTTCAGATAAGAAGTCTCACCAGCTAGTGCCTACATGGCAAGACATAGATGTATTGGAGTCAGTGAATAAGGCTATAAGTCCACTACAAGAGTTCACTGATGCATTGTCAGGTGAAGCGTATGTGAGCGTGTCTTACCTTAAACCAGTGCTCCATCTGTTTAACAACAGCATTCTACAGTCAAAAGAAGATGAGACTGAGCTCACAAAGCACATCAAAAGCACCGCACTGCAGTACCTCAACAGTAACTACAGTGACCCTGCCACAGATCAACTCCTGTGCATTGCCTCACCCGTGGATCCCCGGTTCCGTACATCTTACATAGAGCAGGAGAAGGTGGAGGGAATCAAAGAGCGAGCTGTTACAGAGATGATGTCTCTACCAGTTGATAAAAAGAAAGTTCAGTCTGACACAAATGAACAGATGCAAACAACAACAAAGCAACTGTGCACCCAGCAAGATGAAGATGAAGAAGTCCTTAGCAAGCTTGGAAACTACATGAAACAAATTTCCCCAAACTAAGCCAACTTGCAAGGAAATACCTCTGTATACCTGCAACCAGTGCTCCTTCTGAGCGCATTTTCAGTGCAGCTGGAAACATTGTAACCTGCCAAAGGGCATCTCTCAAGCCGGAAACAGTTGATAGGCTTGTGTTTTTGTCAAGAAACCTGTAAAAATCTTTTTTTTTATGTTGCAGTGATATTCATATTTTTTTATTAGGTTGAAGGGAGATTCTTGCTATTGTTAAAAATAGCTAAATTATATATTTTTATATATACTGGTTTACGTTCTACATTTGAATCCCTCAAAAATAAACGTAAAAGAAAAGTTTGAGTTCTAGATGGTGTTGTTGTTTTGGCACATGTACATTTTCCATTTAAATAGAAAATAAAAGAATTAAACTTTCTTTTTTTCATTGTTATGCAAGAACTAAAACAATCGAAATCGCAATCGAGAATCGGTCATAAATGTGAAAAAAATCGAGATTTTTTATTCCCCCAATATCGCCCAGCCCTAATGGACAGCAGCTCATGTTTATTAGTCTTAAGTTCTGTACAGTAACACTTACAGAACATAATTCTGATTTATCTGGTTCAGTTTGTCCACTGCACTACTATTGTATTATTAGTTTCCAACAGCCTCTAACAAGCCATTGATCATGTATATAGCTTTGGCTCCATAGCTGGGATTTTAATAGAGAACAAATGCAGGTTCTTTGTACTTTATACGCCCCAATGCAGACAAAACAGGATCTCTGGAGCAGAACCTTCAGAACCCTGCTACATAACATATATATGTATAACCATGCAATAAACATGCCATAACAGATGCTATTCTGTCATAAGATCTAATGGCAGAAAATGTTCAGTAATATAGCAGTGGATTGTTTAAGGGATGGTTCGATCTATAAAGAACCATCTGTGTGTAAAGAACCTTTTTACAATTTAAAGAACCTCCACGTAATGTAAAGCCCATATACACCGTGTACACTCCTGTACCTGTAATGTTGTTTAACAGAGGAGTTTCCAGAGGTTTTACACCAGTTCAGGATTTGTGATGTGTCTGCCATATGTGCTGTTGCAGGTACAGTAGGAGACTGGAAGAACACCTTCACCGTGGCTCAGAGCGAGATGTTCGATCAGATCTATCAGGAAAAAAATGAAGGATCTTCCATTCAAGTTTATATGGGACATAAAATAACAGCCTTTGTGGAAACTGAACTGTGTACTGAACACACCAGCCTGTACTGTGATGACAGGTTTAGGAGTTAAAGGGATACCCTTGAGTTTTTCTACCTAATCACGCTCCACTGTGTATGTGGTTGACAGTGTATGGAAGGCTGGCTTCCTAATAAAGTGTCATGCTTAGAATTTAAAGGAATACTCTCAATCTGTTTTAACCTAATCACTCTCTGCTCCATCTGTAGGGTATGCTTGTTTTCAGGGCGCTAATTTCTGTTACTTGACTGTTTCTACTATTTCTATGGCTCATTTCTAATGCTCTTCTACCATGTCACTTTCTAGATTCCCTGCCTTATTACTCCTAATAATTTTCCCAGGCCATCATTGCCACATTAAGGCTGATGTGTCACTGACCAGCTGTCAGTACAGAACTGTAATGACCAGCAGAGGTCAGTACAGTGCAGGCTGCATTCTGCTCTGAGTGCTTCTCAAAACACTGGTTTAGATTTAACTTTCTTGAAGACCAAACCCTTAACGCAGTGACAACTCACCAGACAAAAAATGAGTCATCTTGTGTGTTTAAAATGGTAGTAACTTCAGGAGAATGATAGGTTTATAAATCCCTGCGGGGTGTGAGTGACGGGATCCATAGATTGGGAAGAGGTGCTACAGTGCAGTGAATGTCTCGTTCCATGTGTGGAAAATGGCTCCAAAGCAGATGTTAATGATTGGCTAAAAGGAGTGGCTGCATTTGGGCGTGCCAAAGACCATAGTGTGAAGGAAGTAGCTGAATCTGCCGGTGTATACAAGCGTACGGTCATACGGGTCTACCAGCAGGTGCTCAAAAATCCCAGTCTACAGGGAATTCTCCTCGGACTTGTGCCAGGGAAGGCATCCACCAAATCTGGACCAACTGACCAATTCTTTGATGTCACAGTGTCTGAACATTGATGTGGCCTACATCCAGAAACTTGTCCAGTACATGCCAAATCCACTCATAGCTGTTATTGGTGCTGGTGAAGGTGTTACACACTGTTAGGTACGGTTCAGTCAAAGTGGACTCGTTTTTGGTCAAGTTAGGAAGGTTTTGTTCTGGTTTGGAGGCACAAGGTCTTGTTTCGATAGTGGCGATATAAAGTGTCCCAATTCGTTAAAGGAGTAGGAGGAGGTATGGGGGGCTTTGGGTGGGGAGGTATGGGGAGCTTGCAACTGGCACTGCCTTGCAAAAGCATTGGTACAAATAAACCAGAGAAATACAAATCACTGCAAGCAAAGGTGAGAAGACCACCAGATAACAGTCTAGACAAATCACTCCGTACATGCAACTGACTGATGGAAGCAGGCTAGAACCCCAACCCCCAGCTTTAAACCTCAAGGGCAAATATACAGCTGCTGCAGCAGGGAAAGTGTCACTCACTTGCTATATGAGGAGAACAAAGGTAGAGCAAGTGGTGAAACATGACATCACGGTGGCACACAAGAGAAACAGCAGGAAATCAGGTGTTTACAAAGTGAACACAAGCACACCCTTCACAATCTCCCTGGACCCCCCACCCCTTTACTGAGGAGTCCACACAATGGAGAGCTGTAGTTAATCAGGCACCGGGGATTTCACTGAGCACTTAAAGGATTAGCAGGGCAGTAACAGCCCCAGTGCAGTGGACAACCACCTCACCTAACCTCTTCCCTCCCACTCCTCCCAAAAGCTCTAAGAGAACTGAAGGCAAACTCACAGAGGCAGCTGTGGAGCAGCAGAAGGAGCAGAGAGAGTCGGAGCGAGCGTGGACTCTTCATCCTGCAGGCATAGCTGAGCTGGAGAAGGGCGTCGCAGCTTCGCACGCACTAATCCAGTGACGTATCACACTGTTCCTCCACCCTGGAGCTCCTCTCTTCTGTTGAACCCAACACTCACAATCTCTCACTCACGAACGTACACGGACCTTCTCACAGAGGCAACCTCGAAACTTCATTTCAGCATTTACGTTTTTACACCATCTGAAAACTCTAGCTGCCCAAAAAGCTCTAAGAGAACGGTGAGCAGTGCAGCACTTCAGTTCAGGGGGACCTAAGGTGACATTGAAGTGGGAGATGGTAGTTTGCACCTTGTGGTCTATTGCTACATACTTAAGCACTGTGTGTCACTGTGCACATGGACTCTTACTGGGGAGCTGTGTGCCCACTTGGATGGGACACTGAACCCTAGTCTGCTGCACGGGGGCAGCACTCCTAATGAGCCTTGTAATGACAGTAGCAGGTTGTTAACTACTTCATTACTGAGCAGTAATTACAGTGAACTAAGCACTTATAATACGTGTAATACTCTTATTACATACGGAACACTTCCTGCTTCCTTGTGAAGTTCAAGCACACCTCAACCTTTAATTAGCCCAGACTATTGCTGGTATTACCTACTATATGTAGGTTATCCAGCTGTTATTACTTTGTTATTAAGCTGTGATTACTGTGAATAAAGCACTTCTCCTTTGTAATACTCTTATTAAACCTTATTAAAGACAACTGACAGCTCTTTTACTGCCTGGTGTAAATGCATACTGAACACTTCCCACTGCCTTATGAAGTTAAGACAGGCCAGAACCTAAATCACAGCTGTTATAATTCATTTCAATGCATTTTGTTGATACGTCTGAGGAAGCTAAATCAAATATTGGTTCATACAGTAAGATTGTTCCATATAAACTGATTTTGTTTATTGATTTTGTTGTTTGTGACCCCGTAAAAATGATTTAAGCGATAAGTCATGATAAAATTCTAGTTTAATTTACCATAACTTAAATTCAGATTTTGAGTTTTAGTCTTTTAACTCGAGTTTTTAAATGACTTCAATGAAGTGGAAATTTGACACTCTGAGTCCTTAGCAATGCTAGTTTAAAGTTCAGATGACTCATTACCGTGTCTTGTCACTTCTCAATTATAGTCTCATTCATATTTATTTAACTTAAAGAATGTATTGAGAGAGATTTTTACTACTTTGGCTACTGCCAACATCTATCTGCATATAGTTAAGGTAAGACACTGCAGGTGAATGGAGTAAACTTTTGAACTAGTGATCACCATAAAATTTCTTTAGTTGATTATTTGCGTTAAGACAATCATTTTTTGTATTGCAAGTTTTCTGAAATGTTATGTTTAGATATGGAAATAAGGGAATTTTCCACATCAGTTTGCACCAATTTGCATCCATTTCAGGCACAGAAATCTGATCAGTGGATAAAGTCAGGTTCAAAATTCATGTTTCATTTTGCTTACATTTTAGAACCAAAGATTTTATGGGGGGGTGGGGTGGGTGGATCTCTATCATATCACTTTATAAATCTGTCAGCAGCTTTTTTTTTTAAAAACAGCATGTTTTAGCCATAGAATGTTCTATAAGTCAGGGTACGAGTGATATATGATCCACCCCCTCTGTAAAAACCTTCAGAATATACATATGGAGCTCATAGTTCACTTCCTACTGAACTGCCCAAAATATGAACCCATCAGAAATCTATATTTGAATCAGTTTGAGGAACATGCGAACAGTTTCAGGACTTTAGGAGATACGGATAAACTAATGACTGCATATAGGAGAGGGTCCATCAGCGTCCACCTCAGAAGCTTCCCTTTAAAACCTCAGACTGTGGCATTAAAGCATCTCCCTGTGACCTCCGAGTGAAGTTAAAGCTGAGACATTGACACAGCTCCAGATGAATCACCTGCTGAAATGTATCTGACATGAACATCACTACTGACTTTAGGGTCAAAAACAAAGCAGCGTGAGTGCGCACGCGCTACCTTCCGAGCTGAGCTGTCACGCTTTCACAGGTGTAAAAATAACATTTGACGCACCGTGATGATGCATTTGCACAGACCACAAACAGCCAATATCACTTTCTGAAATATGCATGGTTACCAGGAAATGCAGAGGCCACTGGATAGACACGAGAACTGATGCTGCAGACCAACAGCAGCCTGCTGGGTTAAACAGAGCTAACACTGCATAATGACACCCTCTGATCCCTGTAAAATAACATGGAGTAATTACATGGTAATTACTGTGTAACAACACAGTTATTACATGCATAGATATGAGCTTTTACAGGATGGTCATGTAACAGAGATACAACACTTCTCACTGAAAGGAACCAAGAGGAGAACCTTCCTAAGAGCATGAGGAAGAACCACTGATAGCCCTGGTTCTGTTTAGGCTTCTTAGAACCTTGGTGCTTATAGGGAACCAGTCTGTGTTTGCACCACTTTTTTACTGTAACTAGGATACATCATCAACACCAAAAGGGGGCACTGCACAGCAGTAGTAAACAGTAGTACTAAGACGGCAGAGTGTATAGATTCCCTGCGAGTGTTTGGGCTGTTATTCCAGACGTTTGTTTATATCCAGAAAGCAGCACGGATCAACTACTGGAGATAAGATGTAGAAGAGGTTCTTTAGCAGACCACTGGGTGGCACCATCATTGCCTTCTCTGTCCTCAACAACCGACATGCCACGGACGTATTTAGAGTTCATGCTGAAGAACCTACTATTCTTTCGTTCCAGCTGGGAACAAACTGTTCAAGTTCCAAACTTTTTTTTTTTTGTTGGAATGCGTCAAACGATTCAGGTGCACAAAATGAAACAGAACCTGTTCCACATTGGTAGAAAAGGGCTATGAGAAGAACCAAGAATAACCTCCCTAAGAGCATGAGGAAGAACCACTGAGAGGAACCAAGACTTGAAAGGAGAACCACCTTCAGAACATGAGGAAGAACCAATGAGAGGAACCAAGACCCAAATGGAGAAACGCTCTAAGAGCAAAAGGTAAGACCCACTGAGAGGAACCAAGACTCAAATGGAGAACCTCCCTAAGAGGAAGACCCACTGAGAGGAACCAAGACTCAAATGGAGATGCTCACTAAGAACATGAAGAACCAATGAGAAGAACCAAGAATAACCTCCCTAAGAGCATGAGGAAGAACCACTGAGAGGAACCAAGGCTCAAAAGGAGAACCTCTCTAGGAGCAGGGAGAACCAAATAAAGGTTTCTGAACTAACACTGCAGCTCAGACTGGGTGTTGGGTTAGCCTGCCTGGTGTTCGGCAGGAGCCATGAAGCCCAGGACAAATAAAAGACTGTTAGACATACAGTACATCTCTGTTCACTGAGGGGTTCATCAGAGGCTGGGCGGAGCTTCACTCTACTCTGCTCCGTGTACACACTGATAAACACTGTAAACTCCACCTACTTTATCAGGAAAGGGGTTGAGTGACCTGAGTTCCTGGGATGCTTATAGGGGAGTTCCAGTCGAGCTCCTCTGGCTGCTTCATTCGGGTTAAAGTGCCGGTTCTGCCTGTAACAGAACAAACTGTGGAGTTCCTTAGGAGATTTACATTTAGCCACAGGAACAATAACAGACCTTTTCCACAGAGTTGGGATTTTTTTCCCCCACTACTCTGTTAAAGACCCCACTAAGCTTAAAAGACGCCACAAAAAATATGGCTTTATGTGCAATGTTATGGTGTACACCGCTCTTCAGCCACTCTGACGCTGGCAAGTCAAACCACACTATTTCATCACACATCCGACCTACTTGTAGCTCTCTAGCTACAGTTTATTATTCCAAACGTAAACTTCTGCACCTTTATACGCTTCTACGGGGTTCGGCCCTTTCATGTATATAACCTTTATGTTGTTTTAGATAAAAAGTCTCTTCACAGCAATTATCACTTTGAGTAGAGACTCACAACAGAGGCTTGACTGAAAATGAAAGCATTAGTATTAAAGCATGGTCTCCCGTCAGGGACAGCCCTGCTTAGTTTCATATCTACAGGCCCATCAACAAGTAAGGCAAATGTAAGGCAGGTTTGCAATGCAGGGCCTTTAAAGAATCTAATCACTCTATTATTACTCAGTATATGCCAAGCTCATATCCAAGATAAATCAATTAAAGTAGGTCGGTAACCCAGTACATGCAGACGTCTTCTTGAATGCCTGCTTAGGCCTTCAACGATATAGGCCCAAACATTTTTTTTAAATAATAAAATTAGTCATTAGATATTTTAAAGGGCCTGCCACAGCCAAGGCCCCTACAGGTCTGTGGGCAAAAAGGCTTGATGTGCTGTCCCTGGCCAGTACACATATGGGAGCTTTAAACCTTTTTTCAAACAAACCCTTGTTTTTAATTGTACTTTTTAGTTTATCTTTGTAGGACTAAGCAATTATATAACAGTTATACAGGGGTTGGACAATGAAACTGAAACACCTGTCATTTTAGTGTGGGAGGTTTCATGGCTAAATTGGACCAGCCTGGTGGCCAATCTTCATTAATTGCACATTGCACCAGTAAGAGCAGAGTGTGAAGGTTCAATTAGCAGGTAAGAGCACAGTTTTGCTCAAAATATTGCAATGCACACAACATTATGGGTGACATACCAGAGTTCAAAAGAGGACAAATTGTTGGTGCACGTCTTGCTGGCACATCTGTGACCAAGACAGCAAGTCTTTGTGATGTATCAAGAGCCACGGTATCCAGGGTAATGTCAGCATACCACCAAGAAGGACGTTTTCCTCCACCAGCATCACGTAGTGACCTGGCCACTATCCTGCAAGAAGAATGGCTTAAAATCCCTCTGACCACTGTGCAGGACTTGTATATGTCATTCCCAAGACGAACTGACGCTGTATTGGCCGCAAAAGGAGGAGGAGGCCCTACACCATACTAATAAATGATTGTGGTCTAAAACCAGGTGTTTCAGTTTCATTGTCCAACCCCTGTATATAGTATATAGCAGTTATATCTGTGTCTTTGGATCCTAAGATATAAGCACTGTAAACTGTCAAGAAATTGCAGACTATCCAGGTATTCAGATACTGAATACAACATTTAAAAATTGTAAACTATACTGACATAAGACACCAGGAAGGCTGTTAAGGTGTTGGTATTCTAAATTGATATAACCGCTGTAAAGTACACTACCATGGAACATTAGACAGGTTATCCAGGCTATCCAGATACTGAATTTATCATTCAACCATCGAAAACTGTACTGATATAAAACAACTGGCAGGCAAGACAGGTATTTTAATCTTGAATATAACATAACCAAGGCAAACTGTATTTACATGGAATATTAGGCAAGCTATCCAGGTATTTATACTGAAGTTATATAACCACTGTAAACTGTACTGACATGGAACACCAGACAGGCTATCCAGGTATTTGAATACTAAACATAACATCTATTGTAAACTATATCGACATGGAACACCAGATATATTATCAAGGTATTTTGATCATGAATGAATAAAACTACTGTAAACTGTACTGACATGAAACAACAGGCAGGCTACTGAGAAATCTGGGTACTGAATTGATATGGCCAATAACAACTTTACTGATAAGGAACACCAGAAAGGCTACCAAGGTATTTGGATACTAAATTGATATAGCCACTATAAAATGTACTGACATGGAACACCAGACAGACTATCTAGGTATTTAAATATTGGATATACGATTTAGTCACTTTAAAGTGTACTGACATTAAATACCTAACAAGCTATCCAGGCATTTGAATCCTGAATTGATGTAATCACTGTAAACTGTACTGACATAAAACACCAGGCAGGCTAGCTATGTACTTGGATACTGAATATAACATTAAGCTAATTCCAAATGTACCAACTTGAAATACCAGACAAACTATCCAGGTATTTGAATCCAGAATGTATATAACCACTGTAAACTCTACTGAGCGTAAATCACAGACAGGAGCAGGCAGAGGTCAGAACCAGGAGAGACAAGCAGCGAGGCAGACAAGTTAGAAGGAGTAAGCGAGAGGATGGTCAGTGAAACGAAGAGGAGGTCGAAACACAGACAGAATATAAACGATGAAGCCAAAAGGGACGAGCAAAAGAGGAAGTCAAGAACAAAAGGAGTCAAAGCCAGAGATAGTAAATACAAGGAAGGAAACGCTCAGGATTGCAAACTAGGTTGGCAAAACTTTGCAACAAGGAAGGAAGGAAGGAAGAGCGAGCGAGTGTGTGTGTGTGGTTTATATGCTGGGGCAAACTGGAACCAGCTGGGCTAAACTCCGGAGACCTGGAGCGAAGATGATTGGACGACCGGGAACATGTGAATGCGATGTCATCGAGCGAAGCCCTCTGGGAAGCTGAGTCTGGGAGAGTGAAGGCGCCTGGAAAACCCGGAAGCGTGACAGATTTCAAGGTATCTGAATACTGAATAAAACATATAGTCAGTGTAAACTGAGGTGACATGAAATACCATGTAGACTACCCAGGTATTTGGATCCTGAAATGACATATCCCCTATAAAGCGTATTTACATGAAATAACAGGACAGGCTATACAGGTATTTGGATAGTCAATATAACAGAAAGCCACTGTTAATTGTACTGACATGAAAACCGGACAGACTATCCAGGTATTTGGATATACAATTGATATAACCACTGTAAACTGCCCTGAAAGGGAACAGCAGACAGGCTATCCAGGTATTTGGATACGGGTTATAACATTTAACCACTGTAAACTATACTGACATAAATCACCAGGCAGGCTAGCCAGGTATTTGGATACTGAATTGATATAACCACTGTAAACTGTAGTGAAATGCAGCACCAGACAGATTATCTAGGTATCTGGATCCTGAACTGACATAAGCAGTGTTAAGAGTGTTAAGGGTCCTGATATCAACACCAGGCAAGCAATCTACATTTATGGATCCTGAATTGATTTAGCCACTGCAAACTGTACTGACATGGAATACCAAACAGACTATCCAGGTATTTGAACACTGAATTGATATAAAGACTGGAAATTGTAGAACAGCAGGCTATCCAGGTATTTAGATCCTGAATATAACATATAGCTACTGTAAACGGTGCTGACATGAAAACCAGACAGACTATGCAGGTATTTGGATACTGAATATAACATTTAACCACTGTAAACTGTACTGAAATTAAACACCAGGCAGACTATCTGGATACTGAGTGCAACATATAACCACAACCAATTGTACTAACATGAAATACCAGACAAACTATCCAGATATTTGGATATTGATATAATATATTAATAATATAAAATAACAATTAATATATTACGACAATACGATTAATATAACAACTGTACTGACATAGAACACCAGGCAAGCTTGCCAGGTATTTGGATACTGAATGTAAGGTATAACCACTTTAAACTATACTAAATAGAACAGTATGCATGGTATCTGGGTATCTAGATCCTTAATATAACATATAGCCACTGTAAAACAGTCCTGACATGAAATACCAGAGATACACATAACCCTCTGGTATTTATCAAAACAAAACTTAATTTAAGCAACTCAGTGTACAGAAATGACCAGAGTATCGCTCTGCCCTGCAAAAAGAACAAATGGACTTTTGATGGTTGTGATTTTTATCAACTATCAGTTTATGAATATGAGGTACGACCTCTAACAAGGGGGTTAACATCCATTCAGTTCAACGTGCACTGTACCTAACCTCCTGTACGTCTATCAAAGGCCAGTGCGCCACAAAAAGGCTGTTTTATAGTCTTTGCAGGCATGTTTGACTTGTGGCCAAAGTAGCGACCTCATCCGGTTCTCCACCTTTGTAATGTCCTCTGCAAAGTGCTCCTTCAGGTAGGTACTGTTTTGGCCCTTTATCCAGATCAGATTCCTCATGGAGAGAAATGCAAAAAGAATGACAACTCATTCTCGGTTCCATTCGTAGTGACCCAGTCTGTGGGCTACATTAATGGCCATGTTACAGCTGTCGGCCAATTCTAGAACCAGCTGCATGCAGATATCTGGTACTTTGCTCTCCTGTTCAGACAAACCATACAGTCGCAGACACCACCTTCCGTTGTGATGTTCAGTCTCCAATCTTTTTTCTGCAATTTTGTTAATAGGAAAATTTGGTGAGGTTTTTAATTTCAAATTTGTTTTTGCATTTTCTTTAATTATACATTCAAGATTGTCTGACCTATCGTTGATCTTTGTCGTTGGTAGAGCAATGAAATTGGTTAGGAATTACGATGTTTCACCTTTATTCTTTTTAGCTATGGGACTCTTTATGGGAGCGTCTGTAAGTGATGGTTATAGCTCCTTCAGACTACTTTCTCTGTCTTTGTCAGTTTCTAAGAAGTCAGCTTGCATGTCGTTATCAGTATCCACTGGTTCAGCTGAATATGAATGGTCAGAGAAAGATTTTGTAATATTCTTCTTTCTGTTACTCATTTTCTTTTCTCCACAAGCTAGCAAGCTACATCAGACAGATTAGCTGGACTTCTTTTTTGGTGCTCTGGCCTTTTTAACCATGAGAGACTACAACATTTACTACATTTAGTTGCAGAGGAAATTAAGATAAGTGCATTAGACAGAATTTTAAATATTTCCTCACCGGTCACCATCTTGTACTTAAAGCCATTATCCGTCCTGGTACAGCTAATGCCTGGCCCACACTATGGGATAACTAGGCTGATTCTAAGGCCAATTTGATCCTCCCAACAATTGTAAAAATTCTCCTTATATATGGCTGATCTTAAAAGATGATCCAATCTTCACTCCAGTCTCTACTCTTTACCCCATTTGTAAATCATACATATTAAAAAATGTTAAATATATACGACTGGGTGGATGCATGGACAATACAAATAAACCAGACACAGTTATCTTGCTGTCTCCAGTGGGGAGCAGGTTGGGTTAACTGTGCCACTTCTTAGCTGACTTCTTGTGTGACTAATAGTGGAACTAGTGAGACTGCACAGGTGCCTTAATGATGCAAATCTTTAGCATGCAGTTCAAATTACTGCACTATTTGTAGGAGCTACCCAGCAACGTCTGAACATAAACCATCACAACCGCTATAATAATAATAATAATAATAATAATAATAATAATAATAATAATAATTACAATCAAAATAAAGCATAAACCAATTTAAATCCACATGATAAATGAAAAAAATGTCTAAAAGTCTAATAGTAAATTAATAGTAAATTGTTACACCAAACAAATTCAAATTTGGATTAAATTAATATTTTTTAAGAACTACTCCTTTATTATTAGTTAGGCCCAGTCAAGGCAAGTCACCAAGAGGAACCAAGATTCAAATGAAGCAACAACTATGGGCCGCACAGTTCAGCTTGACAAAGAAAAACTTATGTTAGTTTTTAAGGGGAAAATATTTTTTATCAGCTCTGTTTGTTGAAGTAAGGTTTAGGAGTAGTTAGGAGTAGATCTACATTAGTTTTACAGGACAGTGCACTTATAGCTGTTAACTGTGTATTTGATCTTTTTGCCTGAGCGCACGAATTTTATTTTTGAAGAAATTCATGAAGGTTGACTGTATCTGGAGTTTTCAAACAGGTAGGAGAGATTTTTCTGCATTATTATTTTATTTATTTAGCAACACCACATTATTAGTTTGCTAATGCAGCATGAAGTTGTAGAGGTGCCTAATGGTGTCCTGTGATAATCCATCCCATGCAGCTTGAATATTCTCATGCAGTTCCTGCAGATTTCGCAGTAGGGGTAGAGGCAGAGTGACACCAGGCCTTCTCGAAGTCTGATGCATGACAACAAACCATGCATCTTGGCACTGACCAAGGTGCCTCCACACATGGATTTGTTGATCACCCCCACCAAGGCAGAAGACTTGTCACCGAAGATGACAAGCTGCCATCCTGAGTCACTCCATGACAGTCTGGCACGACACCACTGCAGTCTTTGGCAGCGTTGACATGGTGTTAAAGGCAATCGGCTTTTCAAATTAGCTTACTGCTAATGACCGCATAATTTTGAGAATCCAGTGATTTTGAGAGAAAATGTACACAGAACAGAAAGCATCAGGTTCTGACCCTTTTTATTCACCACAAGGCATGATGATGATGGATGTTATTCCAAATACACGCATAACACGGACTGCAAAACGCATGAGTACAGTAATCTATTCAGAGCAGACATTACCACACAGAGCCAGTGAGGGTGCAATGTGAGCAAACACATGAAACACAAATTACTGCAACAATGAACTCAGACCATCATTTGGAAAACATTATTTGTCCATAACCACACAGAGACACAAAGCACAGCAATACAAAAGAGGAAAACCCACTCTTCCATATAGGGTAAGGAGATTGCAACATAAAGAGAGAAAAATATAATCCCTTTTGTATCAAACAGATTTTTTCTTTTATTTATTTTTGGTCTTGGTTGGCAAAAAGCATCTGTTTAGAAATGATGTAATCATAAAATGATCTTTAAAGTTAGCCACGTGACAGGAGATGACAGAACGTTGGGATGGGCCAAGGCCAAAATAATAACCAAAATTTTCTAACCATCCACAAAACCACATTCCCTCTTCCAAAACAAATAGAAATGAAGTACAGAGGACCTTCCCCAACTTCCTAGAGAATGCACACAGTAGAAAAGGGATCTTCAAAAATAACTGGGGCTTCTTAAACAACTGGCAGACCACCCCTACGACTCCTGTAACTCTTTAGTATATATTAGTACAAACAGACAGGTTACATATTCAATCACTGCGTAATATATTACTGCGTAAGCCAGCTCACAACATTTACATACACCAAACACACAAAAAAGGTTAAAATGCGTCAAAGTGTTTAAACACAAGAGAGCGTGAATATGAACCAACATAAACTTCGAAATGCCTTACAGCCAAGAGCAAAACTAAAGTTTCTTTCTCAGTAGCTGAATAACCCAGCTAAGAGTGCTTTGGAATCGCCTACAGGATTTAGAACTGCAGAAATGCTCAAACTTGTACTGAAAACACATTTCTGACTGAAATAATGTTTACTCACTTGGATACTGGTTGAATGTGGAAATAATTATTGAAAACCGTTTATATGAGCAAGACAAAGTCAAATCTTGTAGGTGGCAGTACAAAACTGACAATGTTTTGAATGCTCTCTGGCACTGAAAAGGTGTTTAGAGAGCTTTAGACTTGCCTACAGGCTTTAGAACTGCAGAAATGATCAAACTTTTAATGAAAACATGTTTCTGACTGAAATCATATTTTCTGACCAGGATACTGGTTAATTGCAGAAAGAATCGTTGAAAACAGTGTGTATACGCTAAACAAAGTAAACTCTTTAACGTGGCAGTACAAAACTGACAATGCCGTTTTGAATGCTCTCTGGCGCTGAAAAGGCGTTTAGAGCGCCTTAGAAGCGCCTACAGCCTTTAGAACTGCAGAAATGATCAAACTTGTAAGGAAAACATGTTTCAGATTGAAGCAGCAGACCTGCTGGTGGTTAGTGATGAAGAAAGAGAGGGAGAGAAAGAAGCTGAAGGAGACTGACAGGACTTTAGAAGCATATCTGATGGAAGTTAGTGATGGAGAAGAGAGATGGAGAGAAAGAAGCTGAGGGAGAGAAAGAACCTGAATGAGACTGACAGGACTGACGGAGCAGATCTGATGGAGGTTAGTGATGGAGAAGAAAGAGAGGTATAGATAGAACCTGAAGAAAACTGACAGGACTGAAGGAGCAGATCTGATGGATGTTAGGGATAGAGAAGAAAGAGAGGGAGAGAAAGAAGCGGAAGGAGACTGACATGGATGAAGGAGCAGGTCTGATGGAGAAGAAAGAGAGGGGGAGAAAGACCCTGAAGGAGACGGATACGACTGAAGGAGCAGATCTGATGGAGGATAGAAAGAAGCTGAAGGAGACTGACCGCTGCAGAGCATCCACAAAGCTACAACACTCTTAGCAGCTGAGTTCAGTAAGCTAGCTAGTGTAGCAGAGGTTTCCACGCTGAACGGAACGCCAAGGTGCTCTTAGACTCAGCCGCGAGTGACAAGCCTATACTCTGTACCGTTAAGGCTAATACAAGTAGGCTTACGTTGCACCTCCAACAGCAAACGGAGGGTAAACTTCACCTCCAACAGCGATAATTTGGGAGAGAGAGATAAACGTGTCTCTTCAGTCTCTGCAGCTCTCTCTCAATATCCTCAAATCACAACACCCCCTTGGGATCTCCCTTCCAATACTAATACCTGATAAGTGAATGGCACACACAATCACACTTGAGCTTCACCTGAATGGCCCATTCTCTCGAGAATTCACAGGAAATAAGTAGACAAATAGCACGGAAGGAAAGTTTTTCCTCTTTTCTCTACATTTACCATAGAAAACAATAAAAAACAAACAAACTGAGAATTTGTAAGGGTATATTTATATATACATAGCCATAACGTTAAACACACCTCGTTGTATATACACTCACTGCCCAGTTCATCAGCCCCACTTACTATATAGCAGCACTTTGTAGTTCTACAATTACACACTGTAGTACCTCTGATTCTCTGTATACTTTGTTATGCCGAGGAATACAATAGTGAATACATACCATGCCATTGGTGAAGTCTGTGCGCCATCCTGTGTTCTAACTGCAAAACTCCGGGTTTAAGAAAGGTCGTTAGACTTGTGCCTATTGTAAGGTGAGATGAGGATGTGGATTCTCAGACACCTAATATTTCAGTTCCCATATGTAAATACGTGCCTCACCAAAACAGTAATGCAAGAAATCTCAATAACACTGTATTTCCACATTCTAAAGTGTGTAGTTGCCTTTTACTTGCATCTGCTCAATTTGACCACACGATGGTGCCCAAGCTCCATTAATGACAATTAGCCCGCAGCCCAAAACAGCGGTGTATCCCACCCCTGCTTCAATCTTACTGTGTTCTCGTTCCTCATGGGGTTATAATTCGCTCATTATCACCACTGAGAGCATTATTCGGCTTTGTTTTTCCGTTTTGGTTCAATGGTAAACACTAAGCAATGTGTTTCTATGAACGGCGTCTTCCTTATGCTCATGCGGCAAATGCATCTACCAAATCCGCTACGCCACTAGTGCAGCACCACGAATTTTGCGTAAGGCTCACAGCGCTACGTCACCTGCTCATAGCAAAGGTTGGGATTTTTTTTCGTCCTCACTTTCGTGGTTCCTGCCTTAGTGAGCAACTAACGTAGCCATTCTAAATGCTGTTTTTCTGTTCTGATTCTCCTCATCCAAGACCCATTGTTACATCACATTTTCCAAACTCTTAGGAGAGCTGCTCGGTTTCACTGAAACAGTTAGGTGGCTCTTAAAAAGAGCCGTTGGGGTGTTGTAGGGAGCTTGGCAGCGCTCCGTTTCACTTAACCGCGCTCTCCATGGATACGGCAGGCCAGCTGAATGTCCTTGGGCATGATGGTGACTCTCTTGGCATGGATGGCGCACAGGTTGGTATCCTCGAACAGACCTACCAGGTACGCCTTACGTTGCACCTCCAACAGCAAACGGAGGGTAAACTTCACCTAAAACAGCGATAATCTGGGAGAGAGAGATAAATGCGTCTCTTCAGTCTCGGCAGCTCTCTCTTAACATCCTCAATTCACAACACCCCATTGGGATCTCCCTCCCAATACTAACACCTGATAAGTGAATGACACACTCAATCACACTTGAGCTTCACCTGAATGGCCAGTTCACAGGAAATAGATAGACAAATAGCGCCGAAGGTATATGGGAAATTAAGGTTTTCCTCTTTTCTCTGCACAGAAACCAACAAAATACAAACGAACTGAGAATATTTAAGGAGATATATGTATGCATGTATGTATGTATGTATGTATGTGTGTGTGTGTGTAATTATATATATATGTAGCGCCATGAGATTAAACCCACCTCGTTACATATATACATTCACTGTTCATTTCATCAGTTCCACTAACTATGCAGGAGCACTTTGCAGTTCTTCAATTACAGACTGTACTTCTGATTCTCTGTATACTTTGTTATTCCCCCTCATACCCTGTTCTGTCCCACCACTGATCCACAAATGGTCATGACCATTGAAAAGAAACAGATGGA
>CM067474.1:34509120-34539921 GCA_034552555.1 Semaprochilodus insignis
ATATATATATATATATCTATATATATTTGCACACTATATTTACTGTGTGTTTGTGTGTATGTGTGTGTGTGTGTGTCCGTGCACACACTGTAGGAAAATGCTGCAGTCACTGGGGCGGCCAGAGGTGCACATGGCTCTGCGTGTGTGTATAGTGAGCAGCTCAGGACAGGAGCATGCAGGCTGTCTGCTTCTCAGCGAAGAGGTCCTTTTTGTCGTAAGTGTGTCTGAAGACACACAGCAGCAGGCCTTCCCTATCACTGAAGTGCAGTGCCAACAAGACAAACTCAAGCCAGAAAAGCTCACTCTCACTTTGCATCAGCACCGAGTCACTAGTGACAGCGAGGTAACTTACTTTTCCTGTTTTCCACGTTTCTCTCTTTCTCACACAAACACACAATGTTAATGCAAATGAAACAAGTTCTCTCTCCTCTCTCTCTCTCTGTTAGGGTGAGGGTGTTCGAGAACGCTTAACTGAGCAACAGTACAGTCGGTTAGTAGACTATGTGACTCGAGTGTCTCAGTACCATGCCCCTTCTACCTCTCCCATCCTTCAGCACACTATAGTCATGGCAGCAGAGCCTCCCCCAAGCATCACCAAAGAATACCACTACTGCACAGACCCTGCCTATGCCAGAGTCTTCATATGCAAATTCAACATGGTGAAGAACAAGGCACTGTGCATTGGTTTCAGCTGACAACTGGGAATATTACAGTGTCATATGGGTCCATATTTATGAGCACAGAGGTGCTGATCTGGTATCAGGAGTAAAATGGAATTCACATTTGTAATAGTCTATCTCTCAGTATCATTTAACTTTCAAATCTGAGTTTATCACTGGTCTTAATGCCCAAACTGTTTAAATGCTAAGTTGAACTGAATTAAAGGGATGCTGTCAGCTTTTCCCATATGTAGTGTAGCGCAGCACACCTGGACTACAGTGAATATATATAATTTTTTTTTTTGTAAAAGTGTGAGAAATCAATTTTTTACTCCCAACTAAAATTGTAGTATGAACATTGATAAAGATGTATGCTGCTTTATGTGAACGTTGTTTTTGTGATGGACATTACAGATGTATATTTGGTGATTATATATAATGTAATATTATTAAATATTCTAATAAAATGTAAAAATATTGCATTGCATTTCAGTTAATCTCTGGTTGTGGTAATGATTTCCCTTTTAGACATGCGTATGACCATATGCAGTAGCAATGTAACCTTTCTTCGTTCATTTTTTCAAGCTGAATGTACGTTGCATCACGTCAAGGATGCAATCAAAATATCAATTATAAAATGCATCATTCTGGTTCTGAAATATAATTAATTGGCTCAGCATTGAAAAATGCATATGCATGGTTATGAGTGCACACGTCAGTGATATTCTGTACTTATGCACATCAGCAAAGAAACACATGGACAATCCTGTTTGGGACGACTAAGAACAGGATATAGTGTTGACGGTGTTTAAGCAGTGACTCCAGCAGGACTGGTTATTAAATCAATTGTTAAATAAATTAGAGCTAGAAGGTAACAAAGGCTCCCTGAGATGTCGACACCCTCTGCTCCATCGTCACAGCATGTGAAAGCAGTTGGATGACAGCACCTCAGTTTACCATAATTCTCTCAAGACCCATATCTGTACCTGTTTATATAAGGAGGAAAAACTAATTATCAAAGACTTGACTATACAAGACTTGACTCTATACAAGTAGGAATTCAGCCTAGACCTAAGAACTGAGACTATGTCTGAGCAATGGCTGGAAAGATATTAGCAAGCTTAGGGTGGGGTTTTCTTGCATGAAAAGGACCTACTGCTGATAAGAAGAGCCCCTTGCCACCAGGCAAGGCAGGCAACTTCTTGGGGCCCCTGGCCAACAACAGTTTTACATGTTGTTTATAATTTCTATTTTGAAAATAATTACAAAACAAAAAAATGTTACATTGCCCTAGTTCTTGTATGAGGTCAGATTATTCATAATGTAATGTTAATGAACACTGGTTGTGCTCCCTGTGACTTTTTTGCCTCACATTTACTTGTAGACGATGTGGCACATGACATGCTCTGAAGCAATGTCCAGGATTTGGCAAACGCTGTGGGGGAGCAGAATCACGTTGCGAAGCAGTTGTCTGCTGGAAAACAAAGCAAAGGGGAGTGTGTGCATGTAGTAGAAGAGACTGACCTTAGTGACACATTCTTTGTGGGTATGATTAATCATGATTATTCCATACATCCTGAACACCACTACCCCTGCTATAGTGTTGTAAAGGTGCATTTTTGTAATGCATTTATAATATTTTATGTATGTATATTATTTTCTTCATGCTCCATTATACATTACAAAATTGCTGTGCCTGCCATGTATATTGGCATTCATGATATGCATAAACTCAACCACCATATCTGGTAAAGGATTCTTTTAGTGCTTTCTTTTTTAATCTCTCTTAGTTGAAAGTACTGTTAGGGAGAGCTTTCTTTTACTGCACAATCCTTCCATTACAACACTGGTTGACCTGAGGCTAAGTTAAAATCATGCATGAAATTAGTGAAAAAGGTAAGTTCGCATTCCTGTTTTAAATGTACGTTTGCTGGGTGCAATCTTGGTCAAATATGAAGAGCACATAATATTCTAGTGCATAAATTTGTGTACTTAAACTGTCTTACTATTTAGTGCAGCCTTTCATGGGTTTTCCTACACCCACCTGATCCTTTCCAGCAGGTTCCTTTCTGTCTTTTACTCATACGAATAACTAAAAGCTCAATCAGAATAGAATATGGTAATATATACATCACAGTCGGAATAGACAAGTCCAGTTGAGACCATTCCAAATAGTTTCTGTGTGAACGAGGTGAGTAATCCTGTGAATAAGCCAATAATTAGAAGACTAATGGCCTTGTAAACACTGGAAATCTGATTTTTTTTTTTTATAACATAGTGGGAACATATGTGTGTATATATAATGGCATATATAATAAAGTATAATCTGATAAATGAAGAACAGTTCAGGCTTTACACCAACTGCACAACACAAAGACGAGAAAGATAGGAATCACTCAAATCTGTGTAGTACAGAGCTGAGAGCCAGAAGTGTGAACGTGGTGGCATCCAGCTTATGTATCTCAGAGACGTGATGTCTTCCTCTCACCCCTGCTTTAATAAGTGCATATGAAGTATATTTTCCTGAACCTGCCATAATTTTAAAGCAATTAAAAATACAAGCGCTCCAAATGAAAACACACTGCTGCTTATCTCACTCTGACTGGGCTCAGGTGACGAATGATCCACCACCTGCTCTGTGGTGGTCCCGTGGGTGTCATGATCATTGAAAAACAGGGTAACAAAGTATACAGAGAAACAGATGGACAACCGTCTATAAAAGTAGAAATACAAAGTGCTCCTATATGGTCAGTGGAGTTAATAAAATGATGGCCCTGGTTTGTGAGTATGTAAATTGCTTGTTTTCACAATAGGTTGGTACTAAGATAGTGGCACTCATGTCATGCTGTCATGTGGAGCAGAGCACATTTGTTGGAGCTGTTTTAAGGAATTCATGTATTTGTATAACTTTCCTTGATAGTGCGCTCCAGTTGGGAGTCTGATGGGTTTGAGCTTCCAGGTCAGGAATCCCCTGCAGTAAGACTCATAAGGGATTTATTTGTGGCACTGAACAGTGCATCCATGACCAGCTTCCAGAATAAAAAGAGTGTTGGAA
Source organism: Semaprochilodus insignis (assembly GCA_034552555.1). NCBI lineage: Eukaryota > Metazoa > Chordata > Actinopteri > Characiformes > Prochilodontidae > Semaprochilodus > Semaprochilodus insignis. The sequence continues at coordinate 34,512,835 of CM067474.1, forward strand.
AACGCTTTCTGAGGAAGATCTCAGGACACTTAATTTGTAAGTAACGTTATACAACAGAGAATATAGTGTCAACAAATGTTTGTTATTCATAAATGCATCATACAATGTGATAATTTTCTAATGTTAGTTAATAGTAAAATGGAGGATAATTAACTGTCATTTGTATTATGAATCTGTAAGTATTATTTGTATAATTTTGCATAATAATATTGTATAATTTATGTAACTGTTATGTTCTATTTATTATTATGTACAATAAATCTACAGTTTTGGTGGTAACATTATATGCATATTATTTGAATTTTAACATTGTTTATTGTCATTCTTTTAGACTATATATTGTGTTATGTAATACTCAATATATTGCAGTATATTGAAACATACAAAAAGGAATTGCCACTTTCATTGTAAATAATGAATTATATATGCAATTACATGCTTTTTAATTTTTTTATGATTTTTTAATATATATCATATGATGCAATATGTAGTCTATGTATTTGTTTATACATGGTAATATATTTTGTAATACACTTATGCAATTATATATGCCTTAAGTGTGTGTATATATATATATATATAATTGAAATTGGATGTGGTAGCTTTGAGGCAGCCAGACTGAAGCCTGAGATCCAACATCATACATACATATTCAATTCAATTCAATTCAACTCAACTTTATTGTCATTATACCAGTACAGGGTTGCACAGTATAACGAAACACGGTCAGGCATCTTCTCCAGTGCAGTTACAAGAATATGTGTATAAATATATATATATATATATATAGAGAGAGAGAGAGAGAGAGAGAGAGAGTGTAGTGCAAATAGACAAATAAGGACAAATAGACAAAGACAATGTGTGCAAACAGTACAGTATGTGTGCAAGACGTGCAAAGTGTAAGAGCAGTATCAGTCAAGTATGTGGTTGTAAACAGTATAGATATATAAAGTGTACAGTGCAGGTAGGAGAAGCAGCTTCATGTTCAGACAGCTGAATTGCTTGGTACAGGTGTTCAGTATGGATAATAAATATAAATAAATAAGTACGTACGCAGCTGAGATGTTCAAGTATAAAGTAGAAAGTGTAAAGTGCGGTGCAAACAGTCCTGAGGTATCAGAGCCTAGTGTGTGCTGGGGGGTCTGCTAGAATCAGTACAGTCTTTTGGTGTTGTGGTCACGTTCTGGTAGGCGCTGCCGGTGTAACCAGTTTGACAGCTCTCGGGTAGAAGCTGTTCCTGAACCTGGAGGTTCTGGCTCGGATGTTCCGGTACCTCTTCCCAGATGGCAGAGGTTGGAACGGGATGACTGGGGTGTGTGGGGTCTGAGGAGATGTTGACTGCTTTCCTCAGACATCTCTTGTCATAGATGTCCTGTATGGGTGGGAGGGCAGTTGCGGTGATGTGCTGTGCAGTCTTTACCACCCTCTGTAGGGCCTTGCGCTCGGCAGAGGTGGCGCTGCCATACCACACAGTGATGCAGCTTGTCAGGATGCTCTCCACGGTGGATCTGTAGAAGTTGCAGAGGAGCTGCTGTGGCAGGTTGACTCTCCTCAGCCTTCGTAGAAAGTGGAGGCGTTGTTGGGCCTTCCTTACAGTGTTAGTGGTGTTAAGCGTCCAAGTAAGATCCTCGGCTAAGTGGACACCAAGGAACTTGAAGCTGCTCACTCTTTCCACCAGCGTGCCTCCGATGTACAGTGGTGTGTGCGTTCTTTCCCCCCTCCTGAAGTCAATAATCAGCTCTTTGGTTTTGCTGACACTGAGGGAGAGGTTGTTGGCGGCACACCACTCTGTGAGTAGCTTGGCCTCCTCTCTGTATGGGCCCTCGTCATCTTTGGTGATGTTGCCGATTATTGTTGTGTCGTTGGCAAACTTGATGATGGTGTTGGAACTGCGGGTTGCGATGCAGTCGTGGGTGTACAGAGTGTACAACAGTGGGGAGAGAACTATGCCTTGGGGACATCCTGTGCTGAGTGTGAGGGAGGGTGAGGTGTGTTCACCCATCCTGACACACTGTGGTCTGCAGGTGAGGAAGTCCATGATCCAGCTGCACAATGTGTTGCTTATTCCCAGTGTGTTTAGCTTGTGGATGAGTCTGGAAGGGATGATTGTGTTGAAGGCGGAGCTGAAGTCGATAAACAGCATCCTCACATATGAGTTGCTGCTGTCCAGGTGGTTGAGTGCAGTGTGGATTGCCAGGGAGACCGCATCATCAGTAGATCTGTTCGCACGGTAGGCGAACTGATGTGGGTCCAAGGTGCTGGGAAGGCTCCTCTTTATATGAGACAGGATTAGTCTCTCGAAGCACTTCATCACTATGGGTGTGAGAGCGATGGGACAGTAGTCGTTCATGCATGTGATGGTGGACTTCTTTGGGACCGGGATGATTGTTGTGGCTTTGAAGCAGACAGGAACAGTAGACTGTGCCAGGGAAAGGTTGAAGATGTCTGTGAAGGTGGGGGCCAGCTGGCTGGCACAAGCTTTCAGTACCCGCCCTGGGATGCCGTCTGGGCCTGCAGCTTTCCGGGTTGAGACCCTCATCAGTGCTCATATACACCATTTAATAGAATGGGACGCTGCTCATTGAAGCTGTCTGTGGGAGCTCAAAGGCATCCAGACTAAGACATAAGACCAAACATCCTAGATGCATGTAACTAACTTAAAATGAAGTACCCTGTTCATTTAAGCTGGCAGTTTAAGCTCTGAGGTAGCCAGGCGGAGGCCTGAGAACCAACATCATACATACAAAAACCCTGTTTGAAGGAATGGCATTGTTTTGGAGATGGCTGTGGGAGCTCAGAGACATCCAGAAAGGGCTAATGCTAGGTTAAGTGCTGGAGATAGGGTCAGGGATCTGGCTAGGGTTAAAGCTGGAGCTAGGGTTAATCTTTAGGGTAGAGTCATCGCTGGAGCTAGGATTAGTTTGTTTTTAGGTTTAGGGCTAGAGCTAGGATGGTCCAGGCGTTGCTGCTTGCTCTTGCTTGCCCTAATGGTACATTCACGCATTACCTCACTGCCTGCACTACACAATTTTTGTTCTGTGTTGCACATGAAAGAGAAAACAATAAAATGTGAATAGATACCTTTCTTCACATTATGAAGCATGCACTTCAATAATATCAAAGGGAAATTATTTTGTGCAGACAGGACATTGCTGCATAGCTGCTGCTGAGAAATTAAAATAATGTTATTGTCAAACAAACTGTTTCTAAATTTATTCTATATACGACTATACAATACTGCAAGAAATGCTTAGGTGACGAATTCTTACATTTTTCAAGTGGCTGAAGTCTCTTGGCAGGAACAAGATTTGCTGAAGCACCTCTTGGTAAAAATACCTGGAACGGACCAATAAAAAAAAGTGTTAAATCATGAACTATAACTACTATAACATATTACTGTTTCTTTTTAGTTAGATTAAAAAAACGACATCACCATGTCAGGTATATTTTAATTTTGTCTTGCATGAATTAGATTAACATATTGGCTCTGTACTGGGTGTCCTCAACAGGTTCAATTAAGGTGCTAGAGTCCGTCAATGAGGCCTTCAAAACACAATTTCACATGAGATTTTAATGTATTTTAATGGATTGGTTACTAAAACACCTTCTCAACTTAAAATGTCATTTCTGCAGTACTGTTAAGATAAAGAACATGCAATACAACACTATGGCTGTCATCACTTACTGTAAGTAACAGGTGGAACTTTTTTCCTGGACAAATCAACAACATGGCAAAGTATGTATACAAAAAGCTTGCATATTAAACAGATGCACTGTTAAGCCTTTACCTGGTCATGTCCATCTGAACTGATGGCCTTTCTGGTTGAAGGGCTGAACTGACATTGTGACCTCGCTGCCTCTGTTCTCTGTAGGATTGTGTCCAATAATATTTTAACTGTCAATAAGTCTAGAACAGATTAGTAAAAATGAGCCACATGTATATGAACTTAAATTTGAAACAATAAGTGCCTGACTAGCCTGTCATCACAAACAACACAGAAATCAATAATAAGAACAGGACAAACCATCAAGGCAAATATGAAGTTTTAAACGACTAAACGTTTCTACACTTTAGTAAACATAAAATAATGAGCCTGGTTACAATTAACAACTCTACTAGATAATATGTATGGTAAACAGATTGTTGGTCAGATATTTTCTTTGCCGGTCAAAGTATATTTAACGCCACGAGTTCAACAAAACTTTAGCGACCGACACCTTATTAAGTATTGTCTAATAACATTGTGTTTGCAAACATTATCTATGTTTGCAACGTGTCAGTGTTACTTAATCCTAAAGAAACAAATCACACAAAAGCCAAATGAAAGAATTATTAAAGAACATATAGCAAGGTGCCATCATTTAAGTTTGCTGCCATAACTGCAGCAGCTGACAAATCCATTTCGCTGTCACATGATCATGAGAGCGAAACTTGATTGGATCAATCTGCGGCAGAATCGATTGCTCATCATTTGTGTCCCAGATGTTTAATCTGAATATTTTAATTTGAATTTTAGCATCTGAATTTGGCCTATGGAATTTGAGCAACTTGATTATATATTATTTACATTTTTTTAACTTGAATTTTTTATTTTGAATTAACATTGAAACATGAAGGTAAAAATGAGTTAATCTAAAATACATGAGTTGAATTGGGGGAAGAAAAAATCCTGATTTAAAAGTTTTTAAAAATTCCAAATTTAAATGCAAAAACGTTCAATGATATGAATACAAATAAGTGAACAATTTAGTCCTATAATTTAAACTAGAAAGTAGAGATTCAAAAGAGAGTTCAAAGTATGGTCCCCCAACCAAAGACTGCCTCTCAGCTTTACATGCCTAGGAAGCCTATAGGCTCACAGACCCAATGAGTCATTGGCTGAAGCAAGCTTATACTGCAGGTCCTTTATAGAATATTATCTCTCTATTATGACTCAAAAGATTCCAAATTCTTTTTCAAATGCTTCATTCTTCTTCTTACTCCCCTCGACCTAGCTTTAAACCCTGACAGCACCATCTAATGGCAGCTACTGTTTACTACAAGGACTGGCTTAACCTCACATTGCTTAGTTTCTCAAGGCAACCAAGCCCAAGGGTTCCTATGGATCTCTAGGCATTAGCTGAAGCTGGAATTCAACATACTTCACTTAAAGTAAGTTAGTAGAATATATATTCTAATATATGGAGACTTCTTCCACCATGCCTTAGATCAAGAGTTTAGTCCTACAATGAAAACTAGAAAGTAGAGATTCAAAAGTGAGTTAGTGTTAGGGTTAGTGATGGAGAAGAAAGAGACAATGAAAGGAGCTTAAGGCGACTGACATGGCTGAAGGAGCAGATCTGATGGAGGTAAGTGATGGAGAAGAACAAGAGGGAGAGACAGAAGCTGAAGGAAACTGACAGGACTGAAGCAGCAGACCTGATGAGGTTAGTGGATAGAGAAGAACAAGAGGGAGAGAAAGAAGCTGAAGGAGACTGACGGAACTGAAGGAACAGATGTGATGGAGGTTAGTGATGGAGAGGAAAGAGAGGGAGAGAAAGAACCTGAAGGAGACAGACAGGAATGAAGGAGCGGATCTGATGAAGGTTAATGATGGAAAATAACGAGAGGGAGAGAGACAAGCTGAAGGAGACTGACAGGACTGAAGCAGCAGATCTGATGGATGTTAGGGATAGAGAAGAACGAGAGGGAGAGAAAGAAACTGAAAGAGACTGACAGGACTGAAAGCAGATCTGATGGAGGACAGTGATTAAGAAAGAGAGGGAGAGAAAGAAGCTGAAGAAGACTGACAGGACATTAGGAGCACATCTGACGGAGGTTAATGATGGAGAAGAAAGAGGGAGAGAAAGAAGTGGAAGGAGACGGACAGGATGGAGGGTTAGGGATAGAGAAGAACGAGAGGGAGAGAAAGAAGCTGAAGGAGACTGACAGGACTGAAGGAGCAGATCTGATGGAGGTTAGTGATGGAGAAGAAAGAGAATGAAAGGAGCTTAAGGCGACTGACATGGATGAAGGAGCAGGTCTGATGGAGCTAAGTGATGGAGAAGAAAGACAGGGAGAGAAAGAACCGGAAGGAGACTGATAGGACTGAAGGAGCAGATCTGATTGAGGTTAGTGATGGAGAAGAAGGAGAGGGAGAGAAAGAGGCTGAAGAAGACAGATAGGACTGAAGGAGCAGATCTGATGGAGGATAGAAAGAAGCTGAAGGAGACTGACCGCTGCAGAGCACCCACGAAGCTACAACACACTTAGCAGCTGAGTTCAGTAAGCTAGCTAGTGTAGCAGAGGTCTCCACGCTGAACAGAACGCCAAGGTGCTCTTAGACTCAGCAGCAAGTGACAAGCTTATAGTCTGTAAGGTTAAGGCTAATATAAGTAGGCTTACGTTGCACCTCCAACAGCAAACGGAGGGTAAACTTTACCTCTAACAGCGATAATTTGGGAGAGAGAGATAAACGTGTCTCTTCAGTCTCTGCAGCTCTCTCTCTCAATATCCTCAAATTACAACACCCCCTTGGGATCTCCCTCCCAATACTAATACATGATAAGTGAATGACACACTCAATCACACTTGAGCTTCACCTGAATGGCCCATTCTCTCGAGAATTCACAGGAAATAGTTAGACAAATAGCGCGGAAGGCATATGGGCAATTAAGTTTTTCCTCTTTTCTCTACATTTACCATAGAAAACAATAAAACACAAACAAACTGAGAATTTGTAAGGATATAAACATAGCCATAACCTCGTTGTATATACACTCACTGTCCATTTCACGCTGGGGTTGACCCCCGCTAGCATCTAAAACTAACAGTTCTTCCCAGAGCTCTCCTCTCACTCACCCGTACTTTCCTCTATTTAAGGTGGCAGCACCACTTTGCAATTTGAAATCTGTCTAATTTTGCGGACTTTGACCCAGTACTGCTTTGTCTGTAACTTTAAGTATATGGAGTGAGCCTTTTCACATAGCCTCCAGTGGACTAGCTGTGTGAACTCTGGTAGCTCCTATTGATCTGGTACATTTGCATATTGCGCACCTCTGTAAAGATAATAACGCAGTCAGGTTTATCAGCCCTAGGGTTCAGTGATAGTCTTTGAATGCAACAAAGGTAACTTCCCTGAGGTCTTTTTAGCATGCCATCATGCATTTTACCTTTACAACCTCTAGACAATCTGGACACACACTCTGAGATGTAGCCAGACACAAAAACATATCACCCTCAACAGCTGTAATCCTCACGCAACTCTTACCAGATATTACCAATATCAGAAAGCTTCCTTTATAGAGATTTCCAAATTCTTGAATTAAACTGAACATTAAAGTAGTGACTAACAGAATTTGTCTGTATTACTAATTTCAGTTCATATGTAAAATGTATTATTACACATTAGATTCAGATTCATATTAGATACATAACTAATTTAGAAACTGTAGCTATATAAGCTGTGATGTTGTTAATGCACACATCATTCTTTAGATCCTTATAAAATACCTTTTGCTATTGCAAGGCATTATTGTTACTCTTTTGTTTGATTCCCAGACAAACTGTGGTCCATAGACATCTTTGTCTGTTTTTCAGATTTTGACAACAACATGCTAGTATTATTGTCAGAATTAAAATGTGAGAATCATCTGTTAGTCTTCCTAGACTAACAATTAGACAATTACACATGTTCTCTGCCATTACCATAAACTCTGCTGTTTTGTCATGAGCTTGTTGGTAACCTCTACTGTAAATTCACTGTAAATTGCTCCTGCTGTCTTGAACTTTATGTCAAAACAACACAGACTTAAATCATGTCTGAACATAATCGCAACAGATTAAGGTTATATGCTCAAAAAAATTTCCACAGCATGTTGCTTGGCACACTGCTGATTTGCTTGACCAGTTTATTGCATTTACTAATTACTGTAACTGAATAATCCCATTTTGAGCATCAGACATGAAAGTCATCATTAAAGATAAGGATTAGTAATCCGAACTCCTTTGAATTCAAACCTTAACTTTAGGAAAGTGTGAGAGCAGAGCCAATTGCCCCCTTCTCGGGCATTAATTACACTTACATGAGTTGAACCAAAAGGCCTGACAGTGGACCATAAAACATCAAGGCACTCATAAATCCATCAAAGCACCCCAGGTTGCCCAAAACAGATGCACAGAGACACATCTTGCAGCAGACTGAAGCAGCTTTTAACAACTGAAGAGTAAACATCTTTACTCAAAGCTGAAGTTACTGAATAGCTGATTCATGATGGTTCAGTATGGTTTTGTCTACACCTTATTGGTTTACTTGTGTGTAATCGGCTCTAATACACTCTCACAGTAGCCATTGTTATTTCACTCTATTCACCTCTGTGGGAGTGGTAGAAAACTGAGCTGTTCTCTTGATTAGCTTTAACAGTTTAAAAGCCACCTTGGGGAAGATAACCCCACCCACTGACTTAGACTGAGTTTTACCTAAACTCACTTTGCTCCTTGCCTCAAATGTCTTCCTTTTGCATTTGCAAGGGCCCACTTTACTGCAATAGAGACATGCACTATCATGTGTTCTCTGACTTTGCTGACTCCCTGTTTCATGGGATGCCTTCTGTGACACAGCAGTTACATACAACTGCACAGCTGGTAGACTTTGGGACACCTCAACTTGTGAAGTCTCATCCTCAGCTCTTTGAATACCATTACTGCTCATCACATTCTCAGCCACACAGTCAGACTGACCCCCATGCAATACAACAGTTTCAGCGATGAGCTGACTACATTGACTCACTGGTCCATTCTGATGGCAAGGTTTGATTTCTTCTGCCAGACAATCTATTTGCTCTGGATTCAGAGGCTCATGCTTGGTGGTTACTGTCATTTCACCTTCTGTCTCCTCTTCCTTGACTACAACTGTAGCTGTTTTTAAAGCAGTTTGATCAAGACCAACTTGATCAGAACTGTCTCCATTGTTACTGTCTCCACTGTTACTGGAAGTCTCAAATCCTGAAGTTGAAGACTGCTCCTCCTTTGACCTGGGCTGGGGTTTATGCTTTTGCCATTTTCCTATTTTACATTCACGTGCCCAGTGTCCCTTCTTTCCACAACAGTGACACACTCTTTGATTTATTCTGGGAGTTCTGACTGTTTCTCCGCTGGAATACAGTTTGCAACAGAGAGGAGATAGACCTTTTGACATGGGCATCTCTCTCATATACTGTTAGGCACTCAGACAACTCAGAAAGTGTACTAGTTCTCCAGGCGAACTTCAAAAGAGGCAAAACTTTCCTCATGCTCTGAGATAAACCATCAGCCCACTGGACTACAGACACCAGAGAATTCAGCACATCTGCTACAGAATTAAACTCTGATCGTCCCCCATGGAGCAGATACAACTTAGCAAACCTCTGTGCGTACTGTCTCACAGGTTCATTTTTCCCCTGATAACACTCCACAATTCGTTTCCAGCAAACAGTAGGACCTACACTGTTCCGAAGCACTGACAGCAACCCCACATTACAATCCTGCACTGCTCTTAGAGAGTTCAACTTCTCTAGCTGTTTCTCATAATATTCCTCCATAGTCTCAATCTCATCTAGCATGAGTATCTGTGAACACACAGAAATGACATCTAATGGAAAGAGAGAATACAGTTTGATTTTCCTTGTCATTAGTGTCAGGAAAGGACCAATCCCCATTTCCTTTGGGTGCTTAAACTCTTTAGAAATGCGGTTCTGGGGTAGAAATCTGTTCTGGGGTTAAGACCTTGCGCTTGATAGAAGGTTTTGTTCCCCCCTCTCTGGATTTGACCCATTTGGCCATAACTGGAGCAGCTTCCAACATTGTTGGATTGTATCCTTCCTCATCACTGCTATGACTAGACCCTGAGCTGACAGACTGCTCTTCAGGTCTATGCTTAAATTCTTTGAGACATGGATACAGTTTTTCCTTTCTTGCAGCTAACTCCTGAAATTCCTTGTTCTCCCTTTCAAGTTTAGCTACCTTTTCCTGTAGTGCTTCACATGTGTTCTGAGCGCTAGTGGCTGCACGCTTATGATTGGCACACTCCTGTATCAATCGTGCATTATTCTCAGCTTGTTCAGTCATTAACAGGCAATGCCACTGTCTGAACACCTGAACGCATCCCACCAGATCTTTCTTATTCATACACTTGGCTAAGATTACAAAGCACTGCTCCTGACTCCAGTCTGACTCTTCTAAGATGCTAAATTTCTTATAGAGCTTAGCCTTTCTTTTAGAGCATAATTTATCTAACATCTTTGTTAGACCAGCTTCAAATGCTGCTCTGTCTACAAATGCTGTCGACATGTTAACATTTGCAGCAGACATTTTTACACAAAACATTAATCACAAACAAAACAAATACAAGTAACCGCTAGAGAAACTTGCATTAACCCCTGTGTCATTTTCTTTTGACCGGGAATCTCTAGTTCACCCTTGCTTCTCTGTTAGACTGGACATTTCAGCACACTCGTAGGCAAGAGAAACATTCTGCTACCTGCGTCTTTTGTACTAAGGAAACATACTTGGGAATCACAGTTTTGCAACAGATAAGGAAACCTCCCATGCATCTATTGTCCTAATGAAACACAATTAGGAAATAAAGCGTTGCAAAAGACCAGAACCTGGATTTTGAGACCAAAAGAAACTCAAATCCATTTGAATCCTAATGAAACACAATTAGGACCAGCCATGAGCTAAGGTCAGGAAATGCCTCCCTCCTAGACTAGTACTAGGCAGATACAGACACACAACTGTTTGTAATTTTGACCTGGACAAACACTGTTTGCAGATTGCGAAGACTCACTCACATAGGATTTTGATATGATCTCATGAGTACGCAATGTAGACCTGGAATGACAGTTCACAGGTCGTTGTGATACTCAATACAAGATTCAGTGAGCTCACCTAATACACCGGTTTGTCCCTGGAAAACATAGTTCACAGGTCGATATGATACTCACTCACACTAAATGATCTTGTGAGTTCACCTAAAAACACAACACCGGTTCATGCCTGGACAACATGGATCACAGGTGGATGTGATACTCACGCACAATAAATGATCTAGTGAGTTCACCTAAAGTCTAGCTAGGACTTCTAACAAGACAAAACAAACATAAACTGACTCTTTTCCTTTTCTGGTGCTTTGCTTTTGTTTCTTAAGTTCTTTTTCTCCAGACGTCTCACTCACCCGTACCAGCAGCTGAAGAGAGATGTTCCAGATCCTGCCGACTACGCCAATTGTTGTTTCTTTTCTTGCTTGCACAGAAGGGTAGAGTCAGGAGACCGAAAGCTGGGGATGTTGGAGTAGTTTATTTCAAAGCGATCGCAGTTCACTCACAGCTCCTGTCCAAGGACAGTCCCATCCAGTCCAACTCAGTCCAAAGAAAGAAACTTGTCACAGAGTTTATACACCCGTTTCACCACCCCCTCAAGATACAAAGAGGATGTGTCAGCTGTCCTTATCTAGTGTTAACAGATGGTCAGCTGTCCTTCACGTGGTGTTTGACCTATGATCTGTAGACCCCTGATGGCAACATTCTCCCAGGGACTCCGTCCTGTTGTAAATGCCTACAATACACAATTTATACACAACTTATACACAATTGTATACATACACACTTATATAAAAACACTAATATCCAACAGCAGTGTTGATGCCACTCTGCCTTAGGTTTTCTCTGGCCAGGAGATCTTAGTCGTCACTGAGCTGACACCGCTGCCACTGGAGACATCTAATTCCATCTGGTAACTATCCCAGTACTGGAAAATGTAGATGTCGGTAGTAATTATTGGAGAGATTCAGGTTTTGTACAGTACATCGAAACGTCTATGGCGTTTCATTTATTTATGCAGTATCGATGCCACTCTGCCTTAAGTTGTCTCTGGCCAGGAGATCTTACCTGTCATTGAGCCAACATCATACTACTGCAGGGCCTATGATGGGCCCTCTAGTAAAACTGACTGTACAAAAGAGAATTAATTTGCCATAAAGTCTGAGTAATTGCACAGCTAGTTTAGGTGAAGCAGAATTTGGTTGGGTGTTTAAATTACTTTGTAAACTATTTAAACATTACTATATATTTAATAGCTGTATGATTATAAGTATTTAAAGGAGCATGTTAATGTCACCAGGAGGACACCATTCAGTAATTACAACGCAGCATGCTAGCATTTCATGTTGGGGTTTTGTTATTGACCCATTTTTCTTTTAGAGCCGATGTCAGTATTATTGGTTTTCTTCCCCCTGCTTTTTGAACCATCACCTTCCTCCACTCTATTATTCGTATTCTTATTATCTTTTTCACTTAGCTTCTTTTCCTGCAGCCGATCTCACGGTTTCTCTTCCCCTCACTCGTCCCCCAAGATACTCCACCTGGAGCAGGTCATCTTCCTGCTGCATGCCATCCTTTTCCAGGACAGGATCATGCACTTTGAGGTGCTGATCCCCATACCAGTCGCTTCACACTCCATAGGAACATCATCTGCAAAAAGCACAGATGCCACCTTTCAGTCCACATAATGCCCACCTGACCTCGGCTACACCTTGAAACCCCGTAAAAAATAAACACATAGATAAACCATAGAAACACAGTAATTATCTTTGCCTTTAAGATTCAATGGGAAAGCAGAACTCATCCTTCCTATTGGCTCCTGGTTTCATCTATGTACGTATTGTTATATTTGTGTTGTCTTCCCCTCTGACCTTCCTTCCATTGTGTGTGCCATTCTTATATACTTAGGTTAACAGCCAAGCCACATTGCTGTTGGCTGTAAATGTAAGTGTTTAGCATCGGTCCTGTAGGAGCTCATTTTGGAGGTTCCTGATATACTACTGTGATCATGTTACACTGCAGGCCTGATAACTCATTTAACTGTGACCAGGTGGATTTGTACAATCTAGCAACTCCTGTAACAATAGAAAAAAAAAAAGTGTTGGTGCAGCACGGACCGGTACGAGCGGGACACAGCACAGTGAGACGTAAACAGCCAGTAAAGTAAAGAATCAGAGAAGCTTTTTCCAACTCAATTATTTGTCATGCTAATCTGAAGTGCAGTAGATAGCACTTCACATTCGATATTAAGATCGGAAAATATTAACAAAATTAGCTGGATCGGGTATTGGATTATTAGGCCGATCCATGGGGCCATCAATAGCATTTGTGCCTGAAGACTTGACTTATGAACAGGAACAACAACATGGAGCCAGTTGGAGAGCATGGAGAGCTGCCCAGCTTTTGGCAAACAATACAAAAAATGTGGAAAGCTGAACCATTTTGCATCAGAATGCATGTGAAAAAACAGAAAAGGGGTGCACAGAAACAGAACAAGATCAAGTCCAGGTGCCTTCAGTTACAACTAGAGGAAGAAAAATCTGGAAAGCAGCTTTTTGCCGCTATGCTTCTTGGTGAAAAGTCCACAGTCTGCAATTAGACTGTGGAGCCAGCTGTAATATACCTCACTCCAGGTGCTTAATCCTGACACGCAGTTAGAAAAGACAAAACAGGACCTGGTGATGTACAACAACAGCACGCTGAACCCCCTGGGCAAATGTAGAATTCAAATCAGAAACCCAAGAAACAGAAAGCTGTATTGCCTAGAGTTTGTGGTGGTAGAAGAGAGCTCATCATTGCCCTTGCTAGGCAATAAAGCGGTACAGGCAATGGACTTGGTTAGAAAACAGACAGAGAACATGTTTGCCATTGACAACACTGTCACAGAAACCTGTGAGGACAAAGAGCTCTGGGACACATACAACGTAAAAATATTCTGGTGTATTTCAGGGTGATGACCGTCTTAAAGGGACATATCACATGGAAGTAGATCCCAGCATACCACCAGTTCAACTGTTAAACCGCGGCATCCCATTTTCTCTAATGAAACCTTTGAACGAAGAGCTAAGAAGCCTACAGGACAGGGGATTATTGCTCCAGTGGAGAAAAGTACTGAATGGATCAGCAGCATGGCTGTTGTGGAAAAAAAAACCTCAGGCAGGTATCGATCCAAGACCTCTAAACAAAGCCTTAAAGAGACAGCATTTCCCTCTTCCTACAATAGATGGTGTTTACCAGACTTGGCCAAAGCTAGAGTTTTCACTGTCTGTGATGTGAAGGATGGATTCTGGCACTTGCAGCTGAGAGATGAGTCAAGTTACTTAACAACTTTTGCAACACCCTTTGGTAGATATAGGCACCTGAAAATGCCAATAGGGATTAGTCTGGCACCAGAAGTGTTCCAGCACAGGCTTACAGAGGCATTACACTGACTACTTGGAGTGTAATGTGGAAGATGCTGTGAGAGACCATGATGTTAAGCTAAAAAAGCTACTAGATTGCTGCAAGGAGTGCAACATTAAACTGAATGGTATTTGAAAGTGAGGTGCCTTACATTGGCCACAGACTGACATCCAAAGGGGTGGAAATAGACCCTCAGAGGAGCCAAGCCATTACAGAAGTACCGCTTGGCATGGTCAATTATCTCAGCAAATTCTGTGAACACTTAACAGACGACTGCAAGGGTCTGAGGCAGCTGATGCACAAAGATGTTGTGTGGGAATGGACAGATGTGGAGGAGAGTGCTTTCAAAAAACACAATCGCTACAGCACTAGAAATACTATGACCCAGAGGAACAACTTAATCTCCAGTGCGTCAGAGACTGGGTTGGGAGCTGCACTCATGCAGACAGGCCAGCCAATAGCCTATGGTAGCACATATACAGACTGTGTGTTTACATCAACACAGAATGGTGCAAGAACTCTGTACTAGTCTCTAGTTACTGCTCACCTCTAGTGGAGTTTATGATCGTCAGATGTAGACCTTTTTATCTACCGAGGGAATTCACCACAGTACTGATCATCGGTGTTTACATTCCACCCGGCGCTAATGCTAAAGATGCTATACAGCGCTATCAGCGGACTGCAAAACACACACCCGGATGGACTGTTTATTGTTGCTGGAGATTTCAACCATGTGAATCTCCAAGTCAGTTCTCCCTAAATTCCACCAACATGTGAACTTTGCTACGAGAGGAGCGAACACGCTGGACCTTGTTTACACGAACATTCCCAGCGTGTACCGGGCAGAGCCCCGCCCCCACCTCGGATACTCGGATCACATCTCTGTTATGCTAATTCCAGCATACAGACCGCTCGTCAGACAATCAAAACCGGTTCTGAAGCAGGTGAGAATCTGGCCATCAGGAGCCATCTCTGCTCGTCAGGACTGTTTTGACCACACTGACTGGCAAATGTTTAGGGAGGTTGCAACCTACAGCAACACCACAGACTTGGAGGAGTACACTTCATCTGTGACCAGCTACATTGGCAAGTGATGTGAGACCAAGACCAAGTCTCCAAGACCATCACCACACGTCCCAACCAGAAGCCGTGGATGACTGCAGAGGTTCGTGCTCTGCTGAAAGTTAGAGACTCTGCCTTCAAAGCAGGAGACAAGGCGGCCCTAAGGAAAGCATCCACAGCTACTTCAGAGACAGCAGTGACACACGGCGCTTGTGGCAGGGCATCCAGGCCGTCACTAACTACAGGACAACACCACCTGCCTGTGACAGTGATGCCTCCCTTCCAGATGCGCTGAACGATTTCTACGAGACACAGAACACCGTGGCAGCAAGGAAGACCACCCCTCCTCCCGACAACCAGGTGTTGTGCCTTACAGCAGCTGACGTGAGGAAAACTCTACACAGAGTTAACCCACGGAAAGCTGCTGGACCAGACAACATTCCTGGTAGAGAGCTCAGGGAATGTGCAGACCAGCTGACAGATGTCTGCACTGACATCTTCAACATCTCCCTGAGCAGTGCCACTGTCCCAACGTGTCTCAAGGCAACCACCATCATACCTGTGCCGAAGAAGTCTTCAGTGTCCTGCCTCAATGACTACTGCCCCGTTGCACTCACACCCATCATCATGAAGTGCTTTGAGAGGCTTGTCATGAGGCACATCAAGACCCTGCTGCCTCCTTCATTAGACCCTCTGCAGTTTGCGTACCGTCCCAACCGCTCAACGGACGACACCATATCCACCACCCTTCACCTGGCGCTCACTCACCTGGACAATAGAGACACTTATGTTCGAATGCTGTTCATAGACTTTAGTTCAGCATTCAACACAATCATTCCCCAGCACCTGATCGGAAAGCTGAACCTACTGGGCCTGAACACTTCTCTCTTGGCAAGTCCCTGAAGCGAGTAGTGAGGACGGCTGAGAACATCATCGGTATCTCTCTCCCCACCATCACAGGCAGTTACACTACATGCTGCATCCGCAAAGCAAACAGCATTGTGGATGACCACACACACCCCTCACACACACTCTTCACTCTCCTACCGTCTGGAAAGAGGTACAGAAGCATCCGGGCCCTCACATCCAGACTGTGCAACAGCTTCTTTCCCCAAGCCATCAGACTCCTTAACAACCAGAGTTGTTGAATCTGGTCTGAATAATTGCACACATTTCAGACTAGACTGAACGCACACACACAATCTCATCCTTTAAATCTGTCTACACATAAACTTAAGGAGTAAAATGTTTACACTTATACCAAATATTGACATAACTGCTGCTAAAAACAATGTTCAATGTTCATCTTAAAAAAAAATAACTGCACATAACTGTACTTTACTGCTCCCACTACCAGTGGGCTATCTGCTCCCTCCCTGTATTTATTGTTTGCTGTTTCGTATATTGTAAATTGTCTTGTAAATCTATTGTATTTATTGTTCTATGTAGCACCTTTGTCCTGGAGGAACGCTGTTTCGTTTCACTGTGTACTGTACACCACTGTATATGGTTGAAATGACAATAAAAAACTACTTGACTTGACTATACAGCTCTGGAAATAAATAAGACACCACCCCAGTTTCTTCTTAAATCAGCATCTCCACATGTACAGCAGGTTCTTAATGAGGAACAGAAGGTTCGGTTCTAGCTTTACTGGCAGATACAGATGAGTGTCTGGTTCATAAGAACAAGGACAACACAGCTACAGACTGGCATGATGAGGGCCACCTTATTTGAATGTCACTTAACCACCCTAAGATGACCTCAAGTCTCTTAGATTTTTCCAGAGCTGTACAATTCCACACAATGTAAGGTTTACAGTTATGTAAGGTAGTGTGTGTGTGTGTGTGTGTGTGTGTGTGTGTGTGAGGAGTGCATGTTAGGAGTGTGTGTTGTGTGTAATGTTGTCACTCTCTGTGCACTGTGAGCTAATGTAACCAAAGACAAATTCCTTGTATGTGTGAACAAACTTGGCAAATAAAGCTTGATTCTGATTCTTTGTTTAATGTATGCCCATGGGAAAGGGATTGGTCTAGTCGTATAGTATAATATAAAGCTGACACCACTGAGAAAATTCAAAAGGGTTGTAATTAAATTGATAATAATGAGAAGACAAGATAAAGAGACTACGAAGTCGACAAAGCAACTGAAGTTTTATGCAATTACTGTTAACGTTACACTGAGGATCGTTTTAAAGATACTAAGAAATGATAGATATACACTACATCAAGCACAGAAATTGCATTGCTTACAAAACACTGACAGTGACAGTCAGAACAGTGAGACATGCCATGTCAGATTTAAATAACTAGAAGGGAGAGTATTTAGTGCAAGTGTGTGGAAAATGATTGAACTTTGGAACAAAGAAAATTTTATACATTCAAACAAGTGGCTGAGTTGACAAATTGATCTCCATTTGGGACTTGGTCTAAAAGTAAGGCTTATTGGTGTGATATCTTTGAACAGCCAACATGGATAACCTGTTGATAGAGACACAGGGAATTCAGACTCATTTTTGGCTTGAGAGAACATATAAAGATGAAACAAGAAAAGAGAATTCGCAAACTTTGGCTCTAAATCAATAGTAAGCTTTGGAGACTTGCAGAATTTCCTTCATTTGGATTTAGCAGAAATCACCTTTATACACCTAAGGTTAACAGAGGGAATAAAGGGACTTTAGAAGAAAGATTTGGTAGTGCTAGTGATAAATGCGTTACTACCAAGTGAAATACCACTAAAAGCGACATTGGGTCTGGAGCTTTAGCCATGGAGTCCATTTAAGCCCATACCAATGCCAGATGATGAAGACAGACAGAGTGCAGACAATTGCGTGTCAGAGTGACCATGGAAAAAGAGGAAGTGTTGGGAGCGAGGGAGAGCTACTTCACTACTCATCGACAGAATTAACCTCTTTGGGCCAGAATATGATCAACAATTGCCAAAGCAGAGAAATGTAACAGTAAAGTGAAGTTAGTGGCTGTACTAGAGCAGTGTTTCACCCTAGACCAAAACATAGAAACACAGCCCCATCTGAAAAATATGTTTTAATGGATTATGGTGGTGTGAAGCATGACTAGGGAAGATTTAACTAATGTGCCCAATTAGTAAGGTGATGAGAAAAAGTTGTTCCATAAAATAATTTGTTTAGCAGGATTGTGTGTTTACAGGGCCCACAGTGTAAGCTGTACAGGAATGTAACAGAGGAAGTGACGTCAGCAGCAGAGACAGGAGAAGTGAGATAATCAGACAAAGACTGGGCTTAAGGGAAGTGTGATTTAAAACAAATGACCAACAATGTGCACAAGAAGGTGAAGGTGATCTATCCCAGTGAATCAATGATAAGTCAGTCTTCTTTCCCCCCACAAAAATCACAGTTGAGCCAACCCCTTTCACATATAGAGGTGACTAAAAGAACAAACATGAATCCATTTGCGACAGATATGGTTAGGCCAAAGGGTCTACTGACAACTGTGGAGCCCACAATAGTACAAAGGTGCTACTGCCTAGTCAATAGTACGGGCAATTGAAAAGTATCAGGAATTGAAACAGACACTGAAGGCTGTTGAAATCAGGGCGAAATTAAGATTGAATCTGAAGAACTTGCCAGACAGAGACAGCAGAAAATAATGCAAGAGCTCGAGCAACTCAGAATGAAACAACAAGAACAATGAGAACGTGAAAAGGCACAAGTACAACTCCAGCAGGAGAAATTTAAGAGATATGGGGGCAAAGTTAGGTGAAAGGAAAAAGAGAAACAGTGATGTATACAAACCTCAATGGCAGGAAAGAGATTTCATATCTCTTAGTGATCAGGAAGAGAGTGAGGAAGAGTCCAATGATGAGAGAGGTAGAGAAAGGGAGCCAGCTCAATTCAGACTCTCTGTAAGACTGAGGGTTAAGACATTAGATAAACCATGCCCGTTGCTTTGTAAAGGGATAAGACGCACGTATGTGCCATGGTCATTCATGGATTTGAAGGGATTAGTCAAACAGTCGCCTAGCCTTAACTGTGGAGGTCAGAAATGGGTGACTGCCTTTGAAGAGCGAACTGCATGCCACAGGTTAGCTATTGGAGACGTCAAAGCTATATTGTCACAGACACTAGGCAAGGTCAAAATGGAGAATATCTTCTCCATAGCACACCTGCAGAGTGTCATTGAATCCCAAAGGTGGGATGAGGAGCCATTAGATCAGTGCAGAAACAAAATATGGGATGTAATCAGAGTTCCCAACAAAAATGGATCCAAGCCAATTAAAGACAATGGAACTGAAACCTGGAGAGTGTGGAAACGAATTCATCAATAGATTTCAAAGAAAATGACTGGAGGAAACAGGATCCTCACAGAATCCAACTCGAACTGATCAGAGACTTTTTCAGATGCTGATCAAGAAAAGCCTTCCACAAGAGATGCAGAATGCACTAGAGGAAGTTGTAGGTCTAGCTAATATGGAATGACTGGTCTATAAAGAGCGCATCATACATCATGTTGAAAGCCAGAGGAAAAAGAAAATATGGAGACGTTAACTGTACAATTGCAAAAAGCACAACTGACAGAGCTAGAAAAAAAAGAAGGAAGATGTGATGGCAGTTCTAACTCAACCACAAAACCAGTCAGGTCCTGAACAAATATATGCAGTAGTGACTCAACCAACACAGCCAATTCAACCAAATATGATGTCCAGTAAGCCTCAAAAGATAGATAGATAGATAGATAGATAGATAGATAGATAGATAGATAGACCAGTTNNNNAGATAGATAGATAGATAGATAGATAGATAGATAGATAGATAGATAGATACTTTATTGATCCCAGAGGGAAATTCAGACATCCAATAGCAGATAGACAAAGTTAACAGAAGTAACAAGAGAAGCACAAGATAGAGTAATACAGATAAAGATAAAGATACAATATAAAGTATGAAAGTATGACAATAGAGTCCTTAGTGTCTGTGTAACCATTATACCATTTGCTGTGCAAATTGAGATGACTGATGTCAGCCATATAGACAGTGCAAATTGCGAAGATGACTGTTGTCAGCCATACAGACAGTGCAAGTACGCAGTAATATAAATAATAAATCCTGGTACGCAAACTGCAATGGGTCCTCAGCATGGTGGACCTGAGGTCTGAGGTGGTTCAGAAGCAATCGCTCCATGGTCTTCATCACGTGAGATGTCTAAGCAACCGGCCTGTAGTCATTCAGCTCCTTCGGGTGTGCCTTCTTGGGAGCTGGAATGAGGCAGGTTGTCTTCCACGTGGCAGGAACCCTCCCGAGACTTAGACTCAGGTTAAAGACATGTTGGAGGGGCTCCCCCAGTTGGGCAGCATATGCAGCACATAAGCATTCTGGGGCACACTTTGTCCGGGCCGGCCGCCTTCCTGGGGTGTAGTCTCCTCAGCTGTCTCCTGACTTGGTCTGCCGTGAAGGTTGGGGGACAGTGGGAACTGTGGGAGTTACTATGTCTTCCTGCTGATGGTGGTGTTGATGATGGTGATGATGACTGAGACTGAGATGGTGGAGGTGAGGGTGATGGTGGTGAAGACAGGGTGGTGAATGCTGCAGGTGGGTAGGAGGAGGGGGCAGCAGGAGCAGGACAGTCAAACCTGTTGTACAAGTTGTTAAACTGGTTTGCTCTGTCCACACACCCATCTACTGAGTTGCCGCTGTTGTTCTTGCAGCCTGTGATGGTTTTCATTGCTCCCCAGACCTCCTTCATGTTGTTGTCTTGCAGCTTCCTTTCTACCTTTTTCCTGTAGGACTCCTTGGCCTCTTTAAGTTGAACCTTGAGTTCCTTCTGTACACGCTTCAGCTCTGTCCAGTTTCCATCTTTGAACGCCCTTTTCTTTTGGTTGAGGAGGTCCTTGACGTCACTGGTAATCCAGGGTTTGTTGTGTGGGAAGCAGCGTACAGTCTTTGTGGGAACAGCAACATCCATACAAAAATTCAAGTAGTCCGTAACACAGTGCGTCACCCCCTCAATGTCCTCTCCGTGTGGATGCAGCAGCACGCTCCAATCAGTGGTATCATAGCAGTCCTTGAGGGCTTCTTCTGCTTCAGGAGACCAAACTCTGAATGAGCGTGTGGTAGTGGGCTGCCTCAGTACCAGTGGTTTGTACTGAGGTTGTAGGAAAACCAGGTTGTGGTCTGATTTCCCCAGCGGTGGTAGTGGGGTAGCCCTGTATGCATCCCTCACATTAGCATACAGCAGGTCAATGGTCCTGTTTTTCCTGGTGGGACAGTCCACAAACTGGAAAAAGGCAGGCAGGGTAGAGTCCAATGTAACGTGATTAAAATCACCAGAAATCACATAGAAGGCGTCAGGGTGTTGTGTCTGTAGCGCTGCGACGGTGGAGCGAATGACGTCACACGCCGCCTGCACGTCCGCCCGAGGCGGAATGTAAACACAGACAACAATAGCGTGTGAGAGCTCCCGCGGCATGTAATATGGACGGAGGCTCACCGCTAACAGTTCAATGTCCCGACAGCAGATCACCTCCTTCACATTAACATGTCCAGGGTTGCACCATCTGGTGTTGATGAAAAGTGCGAGCCCACCACCTTTGCGCTTCCCGCTTAGCGTCGGGTCCCTGTCCGCCCTCACTGTAGAGAATCCAGGTAGCAGCTCCACGTTAGCATCCGGAGTGTCGGGGGTGAGCCAAGTCTCAGTGAAACACAACAGACTACACTCCCTGTAGAGCCTCTGATTCTTCACCAGACCTGCCAGCTCATCGGTTTTGTTGGTCAGCGAGTTGACATTCCCCATAACCACCGACGGAACCAAGGGTTTGTATCTCCACCGCTTCTCTGTCTTCTTAGCCTTTAGCTTAGCTCCAGCCCTGCAGCCTCGATACTTCCGCCTCAGTTCCCCCGGGATTGTTTGGACAATGCCCCCACGTCCCATGGGTCAGAGGGCCAGCAGTTGTTCACGGGAATAAACACGATATTCCTCGCTGTCCCGCATATTAACGATAAAAATATCCTTAGGATATAGATAAGATGCACACCAGACGTGTGTAGAAGCAAAAAGACAATAAATAAAGGTAAAAAACTCAAGAAAAACACACAATACGGACGGAGCTACTGGAACAGGCAGACACTCGCGTTGGCGCCGGTGTTGGTAACGTGCTCAGAGTTTGGTGACTCTAGGATCACAGGTCAGAGAGGTACAGGCAAATCCATTTGGTAAATGAGAATTTCAACTTAAGCCTGAAATTGGGATTAACCAGTTATACGTGGCCTAGCAAGGTCAGGGAAGGTCCTAGAATCACCAAACTTGGTACACGTTGACATCACCACACTCTGATAACGTGGCCTGAGTTAGGGGACTCTAGGTTCGAAGTTCAGGGAGTTACAGCCAAATCCATTTCTTAAATGTAAATATGGACTTAAGCCTCAAGTGGGGAAAAAACAATCGTATGAGGCCCAGCAAGGGCAGGGAAGCTTCAAGAGTTACCAAACTTGGCACACGTTGACATCACCACACTCTAATGACGTGACCCGAGTTTGGTGACTCTAGGGTCAAAGGTCAGGGAGTTAAAGCCAAATCAATTTGGTAAATGTTAATTTGGACTTAAGCCTCAAGTGTGAAATATCAATTGTACGAGGCCTAGCGAGGCCTATAGGTCCAAAGGTTAGGGAATTACAGCCAAATCCAGTTGGTAAATGTAAATTTCGACTTAAGCCTCAAATGGGAAAAATCAATCGTACAAGGTCTAGCGAGGACAGGGAAGGCCCTAGAGGTACCAAACGTGGCACCAGTTGACATGACCACACTCTGCTAATGTGGTCTGAGTTTGGTGACTCTAGGGTTAAAGGTCACAAAGTTACAGCCAAATCCATTTGGTAAATGTGAATTTGGATTTAAGCCTGAGTTGGGATTAACCATTTACACAAGGCCTAGCGAGGTCAGGGAAGGTCCTAGAGACACCAAACTTGGTACACGTTGACATCACCACACTCTGATAACGTGGTCCGAGTTTGGTGATTCTAGGTTCAAAGTTCAGGGAGTTAAAGCAAAGTCCATTTGATTAATGTAAATTTGGACTTCAAATTGTACAAGGCCTAGCGAAGGAAGGGAAGGTTCTAGAGTCACCAAATATGGCACATGCTGACATCATCACACCGTGATGACTTGATTCAAGTTTGGTTACTCTAGGCTGAAAAGTCATGCAGTTAGGTCCAAATTCATTTGGTAATTGTTGAATAGATGAGGCCTGACAATGGAAAGGAATGGTGTACACTTACCAAACTAGGCACACGTCGACATCACCACACTCTGATAACGTGGTCCGAGTTAGGTGGCTTTTGGGTCAAAGGTGAGGGAGTTACAGCGAAACCCATTTGGTAAATGTTATTTCGGATTTATGCTAGAGTTGGGATTAACCAATTGCACGAGGCCTAGCAAGGACAGGGAAGATCCTAGAATTACCAAACTTTGCACACGTTGACATCACCACACTCTGATAACTTGGTAAGAGTTTGGTNTAAGAGTTTGGTAACTCTAGGCTCACAGGTCAGAGAGTTACAGCCAAATCCATTTGGTAAATGGGAATTTGGACATAAGCCTCAAGGGGTACAAAACAATTGTACAAGGCGCAGCGAGGGCAGGGAAGGTCCTAGAGTTACCAAACTTGGCACACGTGGACATCATCATACTCTGAAAAAGAGGTCCCAGTTTGGTGACTCTACGCTCAAAAGTCAGGGAGTTACAGCCAAATCCATTTAATAAATTTGAATTTGGACTTAAGCCTCAATTGGGAAAAATCAATTTTACGAGGCCTAGCGTGGGCAGGGAAAGTCCTAGAGTTACCAAACTTGGCACACGTTGACATCACCACACTCGTTGACTCCCACCACAGTCTTGGAGTTAGGTCCAAATCCATTGGTAATTGGTAAAGGATGTGGCCTGACAAGGGAATGGCACACGTTGACATCACCACACTCTGATAACGTGGCCCGAGTTAGGGGACTCTAGGTTCGAAGTTCAGGGAGTTACAGCCAAATCCATTTGTTAAATGTAAATTTGGACTTAAGCCTCAAGTGGGGAAAAAACAATCGTACGAGGCCCAGCAAGGGCAGGGAAGTTTCAAGAGTTACCAAACTTGGCACACGTTGACATCACCACACTCTGATAACGTGGTCCGAGTTTGGTGAAGCCAGGGTCAAAGGTCAGGTAGTTATAGCCAAATCCATTTGGTAAATGTGAATTTGGACTTAAATCTAGAGTGTGATACACCAATCGTATGAGGCCTAGCGAGGGTAGGGAAGGCCCTAGAGTTACCAAACGTGGCACATGTTAACATCACCACACTCTGACAATGTGGTGCGTGTTTGGTGACTCCAGGGTCAAAGGTCAGGGAATTACAGCCAAATCCCTTTGGAAAATGTGAATTTGGACTTCAGCCTGAGTTGGGATTAACCAATTTTACGACGCCTAGTGAGGGCAAGGAAGGTCCTAGCGTCACCAAACTTAGCACACGCTGACATCACCAAACTCTGATAACGTGGCCCGAGGTTCGAAGTTCAGGGAGTTACAACCAGATCCATTTGTTAAATGTAAATTTGGACTTAAGCCTCAAGTGGGAAAAAACAAACTTGGCACACATTGACATCAGCACACTCTGATAAAGTGGCCCGAGTGACTCTAGGGTCAAAGGTCAGGGAGTTAAAGCGAAATCTTACAGGCTTCAAAACTGCTCAAACTTGTAATGAAAAAAATGTTTCTGACTGAAATAATGTTGTTTGATATGGATACGAGTTAAATGTGGAAAGAATGATTGAAAACAGTGTGTATTAGCAAGACACAAATAAAAATTTGCACGTGGCAATACAAAACTGACAAGGTCATTTTGAATGCTTTCTGGGGCTGAAAAGGCGTTTAGAGCACGGTAGAATCCTCCAAAGGTTTTAGAACTACCGAAAAGCTCAAACTTGTAGTGAAAACATGTTTCTAACTGTAACAATGTTTTCTGACTTGGATACTGGTAAAATGTGGAAAGAATAATCGAAAACAGTGTGTCTAGGTAAGACAAAGTGGCCATACAAAAATTACAATGTCGTTTTAAATGCTCTTTGGCGCAGTTAAGGCATTTAGAGCGCTTTAGAAGCGACTACAGGCTTCAGAACTGCCTAACAGCTCAATCTTGTAATGAAAATATATTTCTGACTGAAATAATGTTTTCTGACTTGGATGCTGGTGAAATGTGGAAAGGATGACTGAAAACAGTGTTTGCAAGCAAAACAAAATAAAATTTTGAACATGGCAGTACAAAACTGACAATGTCGTTTTGGATCCTTTCTGGGGTTCATAAGACGTTTAGAGCGTGTTAGAATCCTCCAAAGGTTTTAGAACTGCCTAAAAGCTCAAACGTGTAGTGAAAACATGTTTCTGACTGAAATAATGTTTTGTGACTTTGATTACATGTGGAAAGAATAATTGAAAACGATGTGTGTAAGCAAGACAAAGTAGCCATACAAAACTGACAATGTCTTATTAAATGCTCTTTGGCGCTGAAAAGGCATTTAGAGCGCTTTAGAAGCGACTACAGGCTACAGAGCTGCCTAAGAGCTCAATCTTGTAATGAAAATATATTTCTGACTGAAATTTTGGTTTCTGACTTGGATACTGGTTAAATGAGGAAAGAATGTTTAAAAACAGTGTGTATAAACAAGAGAAAGTTAAGTCTTGCATGGCGATACAAAACCGACAATGCCGTTTTGAATTCTCTTTGGCGCTGAAAAAGGGTTTAGACCGCTTTAGAAGCACCTACAGGGTTCAGAACTGCTCAAACTTGTAATGAAAATATATTTGATTGAAATAATGTTTTCTAACTTGGATACTGGTTAAATATAGAAAGGATGATTGAAAACAGTGTGTATAAGTAAGACAAAGGTAAGTCTTGCACGTGGCAATACAAAACCGACAATGCCAATTTGAATGCTCTTTGGCGCAGAAAAGCTGTTTAGACCGCTTTAGAAGCACTTACAGGTTTCAGAACTGCTCAAACTTGTAATGAAAACATGTTTCTGACTGAAATAAGGTTTTCTGACTTTGATACTGGTTAAATGTGGAAAAAATTATTGAAAACAATGTGTGTAAGCAAGACAATGTAGCCGTACAAAACTGACAATGTCTTATTAAATGCTCTTTGGCGCTAAAAGGCATTTAGAGCGCTTTAGAAGCGACTCTAGAGCTAAATCTTGTAATGAAAATATATTTCTGACTGAAATAATGTTTTCTGACTTGGATACTGGTTAAATGTGGAAAGGATGACTGAAAACAAAGTGAAGTCTTTCACGTGGCAATACAAAACCGAAAATGTCGTTTTGAATGCTCTTTGACGCTGAAAAGGGGTTCAGACCGCTTTAGAAGCACCTACAGGTTCCATAATCAGTTCTATTTGCCAAGTATGTTCACACATACACAGGATTTGTCTTAGAGTACAACATTACACACACACACGTAATTATGGTATATGGGAAGACCTGATTCAGTACCTGCTTTATATGGACACCACTTTCCATGTATGCTATCGATGTGCAAGTAACTTCTAAAAACTTATTTAAACCTGCATCCCAATTAAAATCACTTTTTTATTTTAAAATCATAGAATGATCAAATACCTGATATTTTACAACCTTAGAGAGACATGACCAGAAGAGTATTAATAAGGACTCACATGCTTTACACTACACAAACATGAGCGGATACTGTCTTAAGAGGACAATCAAAGGCATAAAAGGACAAATAAACTGCCTGGCTTTTCAATCAAATGTAACCAATA
>CM067474.1:34540421-34558824 GCA_034552555.1 Semaprochilodus insignis
GACCTTCCTTGCCCTGGCTAGGCCTCCTACAAATGTTTTATCACGTTCATCAATCATTCTCTCCATATTTAACCAGTATCCATGTAAGAAAACATTATTTCAGTCAGAAACATGTTTTCATTAAAAGTTTGATGTTTTTGGCAGTTCTAAGGTCTGGGGGCGCTTCTAAATCGCTCTAAACGCCTATTCAGCGACAAAGAGCATTCAAACGACATTGCCCGTATTGGCTGGAACTCCTTGATCTTTGACTCAAGAGTCACCAATCTCAGGCCACGTTCTCAGAGTGTGGTGATGTCAACGTGTGCCAAGTTTGGTAACTCTACAACAATCCTTTCCCTTTTCAGGCCTCATCCATTCACAATTTACTATGGAAGCAAAGCAGTCTCACCAGATTTTGAAATTTAAGAGCATTTGAATTCACATAATTGAACTTCTTTGCATTTGAATTTAGCTTATCTTTTTTCTTCCACCAAATTCAACTCATGTAGTTTAGATGAACTCATTTTCACCTTTATTTTCCAACGTTAACAAAGTAAAAATAAAAAATTCAAGTCTAATTCTAGTCTAATAATATATAATCAAGTTGCTGAAATTCGATAGGCCAATTTCAGATGCCAAAATTCAAGTTAAAATATGCAGATCAACATCCGGGATACGAAGGATGAGCAATCATTCTGCCGCAGATCGAACCAACATCCAGCCAATCAAGTTCCATTCCCAAGATCACGTGACAGCGAAGCGCATTTACAACAGGACGGTCGGCTGCTGCATCTATAGCGGCAAACTCAAACAGCGCCGCTTCGGTAAGTATTTTAATTCTTTCATTTGTCTTTTGTGTGGTTTCTTTATTTAGGGTTAAGTAACATTAACACGTTGCAAACTTCACGTATTGTTATTAGATAATATGTATGTGGAACTTTTAATACGGTGTCGGTCGCTAATGTTTTGCGGAACTAACGCCTGGCAGTAAATCTACTTCGACTGGCAAAGAAAGCAGTAAACATATCTGACCGACAGTCTGCTTACCATACGTATTGTTTAGTACACTTATTAACTGTACCAAGGCTCGTTATGTTATGTTAACTAAACTTTGGAAACGTTTAGCCGTTTATAACTACATCTTTACCTTACTGGCTTGTCATATTCTTATTATTGATTTGTGTGTTGTTTGTGACAACAGGCTAGTCAGGCTGAAATTGTACAGTCCGCCACAAATCAAGATATGAGGTTTAGTTTCAAGTTTAAGTTCATGTACATGTGGCTTGTTTTTACTAATCTGTTCTAGACTTATTGATAGTTAAAATATTATTGGACACAATCCTACAGAGAACAGAGGCAGGGAGGTCACAATGTCAGTTCACCCCTTCAACCAGAAAGACCATCGGTTCAGATGGAAATGACCAGGTAAAGGCTTAAAGGACAAGTTTACTATTTTAAATGCAAGCCTTTTGTATACATACTTACCATTGTTGTTGATTTGTACAGGAAAAAAAAATTCCACCTGTTACTTACAGTCAGTGATGACTGCCATAGTGTTGTCCCAAAACCAGGAGCAGAGAATTTCAGCCCTGAGATAAATCTTAATTACTCTGTCAGTGGTTTTGTTTTTCCTTGTCATACCTTTCTATCTAATTTCTGTCTTCCTTCATACCATCACAAAACACAAAAACAAAAGTACCTACTAGTGATGTTGGTTCAAAAGGATCAAAATTATCAAACTACAAGAAATTGCAAAGGCAATTAATACAATACAATACAATAAAATGTTATGTCACATGTGCGGCTCTATTGTATTATATTATTTATTTATTTTTTAAACTTGAAGTCATGTTAGGATGTTTTTTGGTGTTGATTTGTTGTAGCCAGTGCAACTCCATAGCAACATCACAAGAGTTGACCAGTTTGGTAAAACTCTGGATGGGATGGGAGATTCTTCCAACAAGTCTCTCTGTAGAAGTAGTCAAGGGCGGATACCTCACAACTTCCCCGGGCGTTACAATAATTACACATCATTTAGGTGTGACATGCCGGCCTGTATTTGCACATGCCATACAGGATTTGTTTGCAATACAAGTTTGTACTAATAGAAGTTGCTGTAATGCAAGTTTGTTAGTTGTTAAAACTGTTAAATACGTATTAATGTTTTAAACAGTGGTTGGGTGAATTGTTATACTTCAAAAACAGAATAGAATGGTCACTTGACAGTGAGTACTTTACATTACCTTACAGAACATGCATTGGGAGAGATCCTGGCCTCTACCAAATTAATACACTTAATGGAATCGATATTGCTTAAGTATGTGTGTGTGTGCGCGCATGTGTTTGACACGTTCGAAGTTTAAAATGTTCCCTGTATCCAACCTCAGAAATAAACCATTCAAAAAGACAATTGATGTACATAGAATTGGTTCTTATGAAGTGATAAATAAGTATAACAATATTCTGAATAATTTTGCAGTTCAAATGAATTTGTACCTTTACTGCAATGGGTAAAGGCA
This sequence comes from Semaprochilodus insignis, assembly GCA_034552555.1. Classification (NCBI taxonomy): domain Eukaryota; kingdom Metazoa; phylum Chordata; class Actinopteri; order Characiformes; family Prochilodontidae; genus Semaprochilodus; species Semaprochilodus insignis. The sequence goes on from CM067474.1 coordinate 34,542,920, forward strand.
AATGTGTAAAACATCAAAGAATGTAGTGTTACTTCAAGTCTTCCATGAACCCAGGTTTATTTTTTGAAGAACGGGAATACAATATTGTGACTAACACATTCAGATTTGCATTTTTTTTTTTTTGCTGTTCTTGATCGTAACTGTGCCTCAAAAACAGTTGAGGTAGGCTCTTGCTATGGGGAAAGTATACCATAAATACTGCAAATAACCCTTGCTAGCAGTTATATGCTAACATGCATGGAACCAGTGAAGTAGCAGTCATCATCTAGCACCATCTATCAAGTTGCACAAACCGTTGATTGTAAACACTCTTTACAGATACGAACCTGCTCCTTCCAGTGCCACGAACTGTAAAGGTGTGCAACATCCACCCCCTGATCACCACGTACCCTACAATAGAAACATAGAGGGCATCTTAGTAAAATTAAGAAGTGTGACAAAATGACAAAATGTCCATTCAGTCTTGGGGGTGAGGTGTTGGGCATTGTATTGTACTGTAAAATGATCTAGTCTAACAATATGTACATTTATCAGGAAAACCAAACTTTTCAACAGACTCTTGGAAGAAGGCCAGAGTGGTTGATGCCAAGTTGTTGGAGGCTACGCCAAGATACATTATCTGCAAGACAATGTAAGAACACCACATAATATTTACATAATATAGTCTTTTCTCTCTCTCCTAGGAACTGCTGCTTAGACATATTTTAGGAAGACTTCACTCTAAACGCAGTATCCAGTGAAGTAACTATTTGCATAGCTCTTTTAAGTGAATTGAGACAGCTGCAGTACGTATTTAATGATTATAAAAAGTACAATTAGGACAACTGTGCCTACTTGAGGGAAAAACCATCAATGCCGCCAAAGATGACAATGTTGTAGCTGAAAAGAAATTAATCAATCAATTTATTAATGTAAGTAACATACTACAGGTAAAAGAAAATGTGTTGATTACACAGTTGCTGGATGTAATGATCAGGGTGTGAGGCTTGTAAGAGGGTAGCTGTGATGGTACATGTACAATAAAATGAAAACAGCACCAACAATGTGCTACATGTAGTTTACTATTACGTACTGCGTAAACATACTCTTAAGTAACTTGCACTTTTTATAAAACATGAATCAATTTACCGGATTAGTTTATGGTTTGTATCTATGTGCATCAAATACTGGGGGCCTGGAACTGAGTAGGTCCGTCAAGCAATACATCCTAAATGGACCATATGGGATATGACACCAGTGTTGTCAACACGGTGCATGGAAGCTCTGACATGGTTATACTGCACCCTCATTCCTCTGGTTTGAAGAAGTGCCTTCACCATTCGATAGCGAGAGTAAGACTGCCTGGATTTAATCTCTCTGGCACACGGGTCTAGTTCATCATCAGTCATGGTGCTGTATAGTTCCTTTACTGAGAGATCAGACTCAGCCATGTTTTGGTACACTGTGCTTCTGGACATACCCAAGAGTTTAGCTATACATGGGACAGATAAATTAAGTTCCAGAAGGTTGCAAAGGTAGTCGGGGGATACAACCATTCGTTGTCGCCCAGCTCGTCCTTGCTCAAATTGTACAACTTGACGAGACTGTGTAACTGTGTCAATTCACTTACAATAGCTGGGCAAATAGCTACTTGACTGGATACTGCATTTAGAAACACAAGTTCTAGTGTGCAAATATACTCTAAAAAAATCAAGATCCAGAGGCATGCGTCCCAGAATATGTTCCAAACGAGACTGAAGTATTTCTAAACTGTGATTAAGCAGCAGTTCCTAGATAAGAAAAAAAAGACATAAAATAAATAAAAGAAAATATGTTCAGAATTATTTCATATATAATAATCTCTGTATCAGACACTTAGTTTAGATTATGATTGTAAAAGCCCTGTACTGGCAACAGCTCAAAATCAGCTGCATTTTATTGGTATTGCTGCGCAATATAACTCATGTTATAGCATAGTGTGAAAAGAACAGTCAGGTATAAATGAGCCCTATACGGGAGACACTTCCTCTAAAACTATGTAACACTACATAGAAAGCAAAAAAATACAACTTTTGAAAAACAAAGTGCTTCACAGTGAAACAAACCACAAGGTCGACTAGAAAACCACACAGCAGTTAAACATAGTGTTACTCAGGTTTGGATTTTATTGCTTTCTTTGCAAGTCGGGTTAAAATTACTGCCTACTACGGAAATAACGTTAACGACAAGAAAACATGCCTGATACAATTTTAATGAATCAAAAGGCAAATGAAAGAATAAAAACACTTACCAAGGCTCCGCTGTTTGATTTTTCCGCCATCATGGGAGCGGAACTTAATTGTCAGGGTGTTTGTACGATCTGCGGCAGAATCAATTGCTCGTCCTTCGTGTCCCGGATGTTTAATCTCAATATTTTAACTTGAATTTTGGCATCTGAATTTGGCCTGTCAAATGTGAGCAACTTGAATTTTTTAAACTTGAATTTTTGATTTTGAATTTGTTAACATTGGAAAATAAAGGTGAAAATGAGTTAATCTAAAATACATGAGTTGAATTTGGTGGAAGAAAAATCATGAGCTAAATTCAAATGCAAAAAAAAAAAAAAATTATGTGAATTCAAATGCTTTTAAATGTCAAAATCTGGTGAGACTGATTTGCTTCCGAAATTTACCACATGGATTTGGACCTAACTCCATGACCTTTCACCCTAGAGTAGCCAAACTTGGATCAAGTCATCAGAGTGTGGTGATGTCAATGTGTGCCAAGTTTGGTAACTCTAGGACCTTCCCTGACCTCACTAGGCCTCGTACAATTGATTTTTCACACTTGAGGCTTAAGTCTGAATTAACATTTACCAAATGGATTTGGCTTTAACTTCCTGACTTTTGACCCTAGAGTCACCAAACCCGGACCACGTTATCAGAGTGTGGTGATGTCAATGTGTGCCAAGTTTGGTAAGTCTACACCATTCCTTTCCCTTGTCAGGCCTCATCCATTCGCCAATTACCAAATGTATTTGGACCTAACTCCATGACATTTCACCCTAGAGTCACCAAACTCTGACCACGTTGTCAGAGTGTGGTGATGTCAACGTGTGCCAAGTTTGTTAACTCTTGGACCTTCCCTTCCCTCGCTAGGCCTCGTACAATTTGTAATCCCAACTCAGGCTTAAGTCCAAATTAACATTTACCAAATGGATTTGCCTGTAACTCCATGACGGTTCACCCTACAATCACCAAAACAATCGGCCCACTTTATCAGAGTGTGGTGATGTCAACATGTGCCAAGTTTGGTAACTCTTGGACATCCCCTGCCCTTGCTAGGCTTCGCACGATTGTTGTGTCCCACTGGAGGCTTAAGTCCAAATTCAGATTTACCAAATGGATTTGGCTGTACCTCCCTGACCTTTGGCCCTAGAGTCACCAAACTCAAGCCACGATATTTGAGTGTGGTGATGTCAAGTTTTGCAAAGTATTTCTAAGCAAAATAGGAAACAAATTTACAAAGCAGAGCTAGGAACACGGTACCCCTTTATAGTCTAATGTTGTCAGAGGGTGTAGCAACAGAAAAGAACTGAAGCGCTATATGTAGTAGTAGAACAGAATGACAGTAATCAAACTCAACAGTGGCCGATGATGGGATTGTTCAGTGCTGGTTTATGTCACACTATATGAGAGCTTGAAGAACAGAAGACAACAAAAACACTAGCTCCACTCATACGAATATCAGACATATCAGCAGATGGGAGATACTGACCAGAAGAGTGGACCCTATTCACGGACAACAGCAGAAAGACTAAAGTCCTATGCTCCGGAACAAGAAAGTGTTTCCAGACAGTGTCAAACCAGGAGTGATTGCTTAGTGGCAAGAATTGTCTGTGGAACTACCATCCACAGTGGAAGAGAAAAAAGAGAGCATTCAGTTATGATGAATCCTGAACCTATGATGACATCACAAACAAATGCATATAAACCAGATGACAAGCTGATGGCTCATGGATAAACAGCAGGCTGGACAATGATACTGGAAAAGGAATTACTGCCCAGGCCAATCACAAGAAGAATCAAAGGGGAAGTATTGATTAAACCAGGAGAAGAGGCAAGAGAGCGACACAATTGAATCTAGGATGCAGTTGCATGAAGGCCATTATTCAGCCTAGTAAAGACATGAATAACGGTGGGCTGACCCCTTCGGCAGTGCAAAATGTCCCAGTGTCCACTGCAATGATACTGCCAATTAATGTCTATGTAAATAGTGGCACGGGGTACAGAGGAAGAGGACAAGGACGAGGAAGAGGAGGTATGCTAAGACCAATAAGAATGCCCCAACCTAGTGGTCCACCTCAAGAAGGAAATCAACAAAAACAACAACAAGAAGGTGCTCCAGGAAGTCTACTATACTGCTGGACATGTGGTCAGCCAGGACACATGAGCGGAACATGCCCCAACAGACCATACTGTAAAGGAAAAGTGCCAGATCAAGAATGGTACTGAAGATGCCCCGAGAGCCTAAAAGGGGGGCCACTTAGAATTGTAAACTTCAGTTTCACTAGCAGGGGAGCCTAAAGTACAAGTTGTAACCAATGGTCAGCAAAACCTCTCTTTCCTAGTGGATCCAGGGGCCATGCATTCTGTGATAGGCCCTTAAGGAACTCACCTCCCCCTTTCCAATAGACAAATAGGACACAAGGCTTCTCTGGGAAAATGCAAACTTTAAAATTTACGGAGCCACTAGAACTGACCGAAAATAAGGATGCTTCTGCTATATTCTGAGTCATGTCCAATCAAGTCATTAGAAATGGATGTGTTGTGTAACTGAAATGCACATATGAAATGTAGTCCAGAGGTAGTGTTGATGAACATCCCAACATACATATTGCAACTGATCTCGATTACAGCTGAAAATGATCAACAATTCCCTCAGTCAACAGTCTATTGGTTAAAGTTGATGGAGCCTAACAGCAATAATTTCACCATTTGGAAGAAATGGATGCAAACTATTTGACCTGAGATGAAAGATGTGACAGATGATTTGCAGTGTACTTTACTCTGTAATCCCCATAAGGTCCATGAAGAGTATAACAGTGCTTGGAAAGACTGTATGGAAAGACAATCCATGCAGATGACTACGGGAGACATCATAATTGGCCCACAAGAAGTAGCAGTGGAAGCGGAGTTGGAGCAGCGCAATGGTATAAAGTACCCAATGCTATCCCACACATTTCATTGATGGGTTCAGTCAAGCAAAGGACTTAAGACCAATGATGAAGGCCAGCACAGAAATATCCTGGATAAAGACGGACAATAAATATATTTGCAAATCAGCCGATGGAACGTATTACTGGATAGCAATGAAATCGGTGGACAGACCTGTGGCAGAGAAAGTTCTGGTGGACCGAGTCAGAGAAAATATTCAGTATTTTGTGCGCGCTGAACATGAAGAATTATTGAAGCAAGTGCCAGACAAATTATGAACTCAATACCATGCTGATGTAGGTTTAGTAAAATCAGCCGGAGAAGTTCAGGTTCAGTTGAAACCACATATACGCATACCGTTTCAGAAACAATATCCTTTTAGTGCTGTGGCAGATGAAGGGATAAGACCAACAGTTGAGGGTTGATAGAAGGAGGAATATTAATAGAAACACAAAGTCCTTGTAAGACTCCAATATTTCCAGTAAGAAAACAAGTGGCGTTTGGCGCTCTTGGTGATCTTTATGCTGTGGATGCAGTGGTAGAAGCAGACACATTGCTTTTTAATATTCCAGCAGACACGACATATTACACAGTCATCTGTGTTCAGTTTGTTTTAGGATATCAGTACACAAAGATTCAAGGTATTTGTTTGCTTTTACGTATAGAAACAAATTTACGCACACTAGGTTACCACAAGGTTATTGTGATAGCCCATCTGTGTTTAATAGATTGGTAGCTAAACATTTAAGAGATGTTGAAATGGAAAGTACAGTCCATATTAAAATGCAGTCCAATTAAAGAATGGTGTGAAAAGGATTCTATCGCTGTATTGACAGCACTAGGTCATGAAGGTCATAAAGTTAATAAAGAAAAACTACAGTTTTGTTTAAATGAAGTTGATTCTCTAGGTAGACGGCTTAAAGGAGGGGAAAGATTTGTTATGCCTTCACAAGGAAAAGCAGTACAAAGTGCATCAAAACCAACAGTCATAGGATCATAAGGATCACACTCGCACAAGTTGATCATGGTCAGAGACAACCAATGTTGCTTATTTTAGCATACAACTTGATAATATTGGGCTAGGATACCTCCATGTTATTAAGGCCTAGCAGGAGCTGCAACTGCTTATAACAATAACATGTATATTACGTCTGTGGGACATATAGTGGATTTATTTACCAACCATGCCGTGCACACCCAAGTAATGTCTAATTCCTTTGTATTAACTAATCGTAGAAGAACAGGATATGATATACTTTCAGCACCAGAGTTGATACCTAAGAGCTTCAAATTAAATATAGAAGACACCTGATGATGGAACACCACATGATTGTAAGTTCAATACAGTAAACTTTCTTAAAACAAAGACGGGACTCGTATAGGGAACTTTTACCAGACAGTGAGCAAATACTATTCGTAGATGGTTCCTATTTTAAAGGACCAAAGGGAAATTTACCTGTATATGCTGTAGTTCAATATAAACCGGAGAGTGACACCTTTGAAAGCTAGCATGCCACAACCCTGCTCTGCACAATTAGCCGAGTTAAAGGCACTAACTACTGCATGCCAAGTAGCAAAAGGAAAACAAGTACTTATATTTACAGATTCTACTTATAGTTACGGGTCTTGTCATATCGTTGGCCAAATCTGGGCACAAAGAGGATTTGTCAGAGCAGATGGGTCACGGATCACTCATGGGAAAGTAATATCAGAGTATTACAGGTGGCGCAACTTTCATCAAAGATAGTTATTGTAAAATGTGCAGACCATAAAACAGATGATTCTCTGGTCACGAGAGGAGGTAACTACAGCTGATACCCAGTGCAATAGAACAATAACAAAAAAAGCTAGCATATATGGAAAGGAGGACCAATGTGTTCCAAATGGACTATATATAGCTCCAGTAAATTTACCTACTCATGTTTACAGGAAAGAATTAATTAGCATAATTAAGCAGTGTTGCTCCTCATACTTAGTTCATACAGTAGACCATTATTTAACAAATTGTTCAGTCTGCATGGAGTGTAATTATAGAAAGTTGTTTACTGCTCCATTAGGTCATATTCCAGTACCAGTAATGTATTATGTAGATATGGGAAAACCATAAGGGTTGAAAACGACGTTGTCATAGAATATGCTATTCAAAATATGCTCCATCAATACATGCAATTTACATGAGAAAACATGAAAAAAAGTATAGATGTGAGTTGGCTAAAAGATGAGGTGTTTTTTGATGACAGTTATTGTACTTGCATTTCAATGAATACTGCTGAAGGAGGTCATTTCACTCAAATGATGGACAATCTTCGCCTCAGACAACTTCACAAAAACACCTCCCTTCAAACAGTTCACACCTCGTTTCACGTGCATCCACATCCAGGAAACGCAAACGGGTTTCCGCCCTGCGCTTGGGTCCATCTGCGCCATGACATATTTAGTTTAAGTAAACATCCATGTAGTACGTAGAATATTAAGTATATGAGTATCCAATGCATTGTGGGTAAAATAACAAAATCTTATCCTGTGCTGAACTCTGGTGCAGAATACACTGTTGTGCCATAAAGACAGATAAGGTGGGAATTTTCCCTCAAAAACAACACGACACCACTCTAAGTGTTGAGGGTTTTTCACCCACCTCAGAGGGATGACAGGATAGGAAGATTATATCCATGCATATATTAATGAACAGTATATGTTGTCACTTATATGTGGGACGTATCTGATCATTTAAGCATTCACTTGCCACAAAGTATGATTTAATCTAGTGCTTTTATTGACAGCTATGAGCAGTGTTCAATTTACAACTCAGGACTGAAAGCAGAAAATGACAACTTGATTTGCAATCTCAAGCAGTTAAGGGTCACATTTCTTTGTGACATATGTACATTCTGGTTGAAGACATAGGGTTTAAAAATACATTCAATGCATGCATTTGTGGAAGGAACCGTGAGATAATGGTAACAACACCTAGTTTGGAAATGTATAGAAAAGCAGGAGGAGCAAGACATCACCTCCTGAACACTGTATAAGTATGGAAACAGCAAACTAACCCAACTCAATGCGCCAGCCTCCACCTGCCAGTGGATCACAAACTTCCTCACTAACGATTGGACCTCCGTGGGGCCCTCTGTCAAAAACCTCAAGTTTGCAGACGATATGACAGTCATAGGTCTCATCCAGGATGATGACGAGTCTGCCTACAGATGGACGGTTGATCAGGTAGTCCTCTGGAGCAGCCAGAACAACCTGGAGCTGAACACAGCAAAAACAGTGGAGATGACAGTGGACTTCAGGAGAAAGCCCTTCCACAGCACTCACCATCCTGGACAGAACTGTGATGGTGGTGGAGTCTCACAAGTTCCTGGGTACGACAATCACCAAGCACCTGAAGTGGGACTGCAACATCGGCTCCATCATCAAGAAAGCCCAACAAAGGATGTACTTCCTGCGTCAGCTGAGGAAATTCAACCTGTCCCAGCAGCTGATGGTACAGTTCTACACTGCCACTTTAGAATCTGTTATCACCACGTCCATCGCAGTGTGGGGCAGCTCAGTCACTAAACATGACACTCACAGACTGCAGCGCACCATCAGGTCTGCAGAGAAGACCACTGGAGTCAAACTACCCACTCTGCTGGATCTGCACACTTCCAGAGCCAGGAAGCGTGCAGATAAGCTCATCACTGATCCATCACACCCTGGCCATCACCTGTTCCAGCGCCGGGGCTTTAGTCACATCTTAAAAGCCGGTAAGTGCTTAAAAAATATATCAAAAATACGTGTGTGCTAGTAGGACTTTGAATGAATGGCGGGACGTCTTACGTAAAATGACGTTGGCAAGATGGCGGACGTAGTACGTCCGAGGTTGCGTGGATACTACGTACTCCCGTACTGAAAGAGCCTACTGCTTCACCGGGTCGAACGGTGTGTACTGGGTTCAAACTAGATCGTGCAGACTACGTAGGCGATTTCACACGCAGCGAAAGTGCATTATGTTGCAGTGCAATGGCGCTAGCCTGCTGCTAAGGTAGCGAGTTAGCGATAGATATGTCCATCGCAGTGTGGGGCAGCTCCGCCACCAAACAGGACACCCACAGACTGCAGCGCATCATCAGGTCTGCAGAGAAGACCACTGGAGTGAAACTACCCACTCTGATGGATCTGCACACTTCCAGAACCAGAAAGCGTGCAGAGAAGATCATCACTGACCCAACACACCCTGGCCATCACCTGTTCCAGCGTCTTCCCTCAGGCCGGCGCTTTAGCCAGATGAGGATCAAGACAACCAGGCTACAGAGAAGCTTCTTCCCACATGCCATCACTCTCATGAACAGCTGAACATTACATTGTACACTACCCTCCACTTTCGGGACACTCTTCTCACTTCCTGTTCTGCTTTACTGCACTTTTATTTATCTTATTTATCTGTTTATAAAAAGTATCACACACCACTCCATACGCTGTACTGACTGTCTCAATCTGGTGTTTCTTCTAGTACTGCACTTTTTAAGCCCTAATCTGCCTCTACATCCAGTCTGCTGCACTCTGCACTTTAATATACATATACAGCTACACATAGTGTAAGGTTTACAGGTATGTAAGGTATTGTGTGTGTGTGTCTGTGTATGTGTTAGGATGTGTGTGTACTGTGTGTTATGTTGTTACTCTCTGTGCACTGTGAGCTACCGTAACCAAAGACAAATTCCTTGTATGTGTGAACATACTTGGCAAATAAAGCCTGATTCTGATTCTGATTCTGATATCCCCGCTGGCAACTAGAAATAACAGAAACGCCATTTATTCATTCTTGGTGGAGGGTTGTTTGCTTGTTGAATTTTTTAAACGTCCGTGGTGCTCAAGTCGCTGCGTGTCAGTGACGAAACTTTTTTTTTTTTTTTTTTAAATTCAGACAGGCGAGTCTGGGTTCGTACCAGTGAGGAGCGCGGTGTTGGGTCGTGTGTGTACTGCGGAGGAGCGGTGTCGTCCTGAGGTGAGCTCACGGCTAGCGTTAGCAACAGTTTAGACAGAAGTAATGGTCCTTTATAGTCTATGTGAATATTCCTAATGCGATTAAAGTCTGAAACAGCACGTTTTATCACAATTCAATGTGCAAACATGGCGGCGTTCGTGGTGACTTGGTTTGATATTCTTACAGTTAGCGGAGCTACTAAGACGAGTACGAGTGCGCCATTCTACGAGTAAATAATGTTGAGCAGTTGTGGCTGGCTAAACAGCTGAAGGACTGAATGTGCGCTTCTGATTTAAATCATCGATGAGGGCAGCGTTTGGTGTAACACCTGTTCAGATGTAGTCCCTGGGAAGGATGAACTATATGATCTATGTGAGAGGTCTCTGCCGACTGTTTTCGATTATATACGATAACGTTTATATCACTAAAATGACCATTATTTTGGCCTCCTTGTATTGTTGCATGTAAAACCATGTTTACAGTGTTTTTTTTTTCTTTTTACTCGCCTTTTACACGTTTTACACACCTTGTGGTTTTTAACGTGAACGCAGTCTTAATTCCGTCTTTAGCAAGTTATTAAAATAATTGCCTAGGTTTGTTCAGATAAACACCACTCAGGTGGAGTACCGTAACTTGGCGTATGTGTACGGCAGCAGATATTTTTATTTATTTTTTTTATTAAAGCCCTCATAAGTATAACTATTATATTTATACTGTAAATGTGTAACAGTATCTGCCTCCTGGATTTCTCCCATTTATTCTGCCATATTTTTGTCTGTTACAGCAGCATGTCTGAAAGACGGAGGACACTCAACCCAAAGAACCGTGCATGTAGTATTACTTGATTGGGAACTGATCGGCACAACATAATTAAACAAGATACATAAATGAGAACAAAGGTGAGAATATGGCTGTGTATCTTTGACTGAATGTTTAATTGAGATTTCGTATTAGTAAATAACATTACAAAACCTTTCATTTTAAATGATATTTGGCTAGTTGATTTCAAAAGGATTCTTAAAAGTATTTAGGAATTAAGAGCTTTTTTATGCAAAAGTCAATTAACTAATAACAGAATGAGGTAAGAATAGTGTAGGCAGAATATCTATTTGAGGAAATGCCACCTAATGATTATTTGTAAAAGTAAATGTTGAGAAAAAGTTTTACAAAGGACTGCTACTCACAGGAAAAGATGTTGACTCTTTTGGAGAACATGCATGTAGTATTTCAAACATAATGGAGACATTGTTTGGTGAGCACTTTTTTTTTAAATATGGATTTATAAAGTTTCTGTACAGTATATATTGATGTGATGGTCTGAATGGTCTAAACATTATTACTGTTTAGCATCATTATTTATTTATTTATTTATTTATTCCATTTTGTGGCCTGTTCCTAACACACCAACACTAGTGACTGTATACTGAAGTAAATGTTAATTTAACTCCCAGGGTATCATGTACCATTATGTAATATATTTATTTATCTCCATAGATGTCAAAAGACAGAGATCCTGTACCATCCGCTGAGCAGCTCTTTGATCCACATTAATTGGTAACAGTGGCGAATCACCTAATAAGCTAATAGTTATTTATTGTGTTTACTTTGTTCTGTAGTTGTGTGAATCAACTAAGTAGTTTGTGTATGAGTGGACATGACTGATGGCTGGTTTGTGAGAACATGATTGGCATTGGCATGGCATTGTTTATAGTAATTGTGTTATGTCATTTTTCTTACTAGATGAATGATGAACCTGCATTTGCCTCAAGAATCGTAACAGTTCAAGACCATCTAGAGACAGGCATCCCGGTAAGTAGTTTGTGTATGAGTAGACATGACTAATGGCTGGTTCGTGAGGACATGATTGGGTTTGTAAGCACTGGATGTGGCTATGTTCTGAGTGTATTAGATAGATAGATAGAACAGTGCAGCTGTGCATTTCCACATCCACTAGTCATCTAAAACCGTCCGATCAGAAAGCAAGATGACAGTAAAGTGTAATGTGTAATGTCCAGCTGGTGCTCAGTTAGCCTGACCTGTTCGGTGTCCAATAATGTCTCGGCACAGTGAAGAGGTGTTGTACAGTGTGATCGCTGTTGGTACAAACGATCTCCTGTACCTTTCTTTGCTACAGCGGAGCTGTATGTATGTATATATACAAAGTCAGTGATAGTTACTTTTTACATGGTTTCATTTAGGATTACTTGTAATTGATATTTTTTATAACAGTGTTGATTTACAGTATATACATTGTATTTTGTTCTTTTTCTCTTTTGATAAGCGAGGTCATGGATCAAATGATTACTACATTTGCTTCTCGAAGTGTCATGTGTCATGACCATCTGAAATCAAACATTCCTGTACATAAATATTTGATTCTTTGACTTAAGGCTGTATATCTGACTTAAGGCTGCTTTATAAGAACACGATTTGGTTTGCTGATTTTATACGTTAGGATACTGTTTTGACTTTTGTACTAATACAGTGATAATTATAGTTGTTTTAATACATACAACAGATTCAGATGTCCACGTACATTATCAACATTTTTTATTATCCCCATGCTACTTGATTATGCATCATCATTTCTATTAGACTTTTTGTAGACCAAGCAGGGTTTGTTTTGTGAGTGCTCAACGGGAGACTGTGAAAGGCATAAGGACATGTTCATCAGTACTTGAGAAATGCTCTAAATTGGTTTTCGAGCCGTCTACAAAAGCATTAACGTTTACAGTACTATATTCAAGTAATATGAAGTAATTTTTGTATTGTGTTCTGTTCAGGGTGCTGCGTTGAGATTATGGAAGAATTCTTCATGTTTATTAATGTAGCTCGTTGTTTTTGTTTGGTGATAATGTCACAGTTTGAGTGAGTTGTACTCAAATCAAAGAACTGAAAACCAAAGTTTTGGTGATGTAGAAAGCAGCTCTTACTGTGTCTCTAGGATGATTGGCAATGACAAAGCATCAAACAGACCAGTAGCTTTTTGCCTTCTACTCTAATTTGTTTTGATCTACTTTCACATTAAAAACTACACTCAGAGCTACACTGGATTAGTTTAAAACTGGGCTGCAGAGAATATGAGGGCATCATAGACACCGTTTAAAATTGTCAGTAACGCTGTCGTGTTATGTTTACTGTAGTCAAGATGTCAGTCACATTAGTGTGCAATACACACAACCTTGAGCATGTTAGTACATTATACATTACATAAATGTGTAAACATGATGTCCTTACATTCATCTAAGCATTTGGCATTTAAGAGAAAGTATCCTTTTGTACCAAAATTTGTTTGTAAAGGTTTTTCTTTACTCATCACTGGAAGGCTGTGAATACAAAATGTTGATTTTGATGTTGATAATTAAATACCATCTGCTTTGGGCTAATCTCATAATCTCCTAAAATCCAAGAAATTGGATCCTTCTACACAGGTTTTACAAACAATGCCCTGTGGTATATATTTAAACACAGTGTATTTATCTAATGGTAGTTGTTGGTCACTTTGTTTTGCTACTTATTTGTAGGTAGTGCATGCTACAGTTATGAAATTAGTCATCACCCTAATGCTGCCAGGACAAAGAAATCTTCACTAGAAGGCAAGACAGATCAGATCGGTGTTGTTTTTCTCCAAACAAAGTAGAAAAGTTGGTGGTGTGTACCCAAATAACATTGACTGTAATTTCATCACAGTATATTATTAAATCGCGTTTTTATGATAACAGATTAGTTAAAATTTTATTTTGAGAAATGACTTTGTTTCCACCATGATGGTATGTGTGCCTCATAGTTTTATGCAATTTGGTATTAAGATTTATGTATCATGGATACTCACTTAAAAATTGCATTTAACTGTTACCTTATTTTTGTAATCTGATGACCAGGATGTTATTTGCCATATCTTTGAACTTCTCTACACAGTAGATAATTTTATTTTAGTTATGGAATAACTAAAGCTATAGGATAATGTTATTTGGTTTAAGTGTTGAACCAGCTTTCATACCAGAAATGGGTTGAGGATTCTAAATACTTTTTGACTTTCTCATTGGTAGATGGTGTACCCGAGACCGCAGTGACAAGAAGGAAAGTGGTTCAGAGGCCATGGGCAATAAAGGAGATCCTCGCTGTAATTAGGCATTTGAAACCCCATATATTGAAGGGTGGTTTGACTTTAAAATTAGAGTGTGAGAAATGCAAGAAAGCAGAATATCCCATTTTAGAAGGGTAAACCATCCAAAACGTTCATGACTTTGTTAGCAACAAAGGACCCAGTTTCCAAAAGCACACTGAATTGTAAGGTGGCTAACAAACAGCTCTGCTATTGTGTTTTTTTTTTTTTTTTCCCAGTTTTATGGCAAGAAATCTAATGCAGGGTTAGTGTCTCTAATTTCATAACCCTGTTCCTTCCTGGTTTATTGAATGTGAAGTACAGTTCTGGGATTTAAAATGCTACTTTTGAACTCGAATCCCTTCAGATATTTGAATTTCCAGCTGTGTATTTGCATATCCATAGATTATCAGGATGATTGAGTGATTTACATTATGTCTGTGTTAGATACTGTCTTCAAGATAATTGTTCCTATTGAAAAATACTTGTAGTAGTTTCGACACAGAAGTCCTTTGTCTTCAGCTGTAGCTGTATTTTTATGAGCCATATGTAGACTATTATTCAGTGGGAAGAGCAATGTGTATTTGTTTGTGCTCAGAACTACTGTTATCAATTGAATTTTCTATGTAGAGCCATATGTAGACTGTCTTTCAAATGGAAGAGCCATGTAGACTGTTGTTTAATGGGAAAAGCCTTATGTAGACTTATGTAATTCAGCTTCCTGTACAATGAATATCTTAGTGTGCAAGTGTGACTAATGAAATAACTTTGAATAAATTCTGGACAAAACATTTTCTCTAAGATACTTGACCTCCTCTTTTATTTATTTTATGCAATATTTTTTCTTCATCTTCAGTACATTGAATACCTTCCATAGATTTTTAGAGCTCTATTGAATTGTTGCTCATGAAAATCCCAAAAGACTTTCTAGAATATGAAAGGTTAAAATTAATCTTATGACGGATTGGCCAAAACAAAGCTGTCCTTAAAATATTGGTTACATTTGATTGAAAAGCCAGGCAGTTTATTTGTCCTTTTATGCCTTTGATTGTCCTCTTAAGACAGTATCCGCTCATGTTTGTGTAGTGTAAAGCATGTGAGTCCTTATTAATACTCTTCTGGTCATGTCTCTCTAAGGTTGTAAAATATCAGGTATTTGATAATTCTATGATTTTAAAATACAAAAAGTGATTTTAATTGGGATGCAGGTTTAAATAAGTTTTTAGAAGTTACTTGCACATCGATAGCATATATGAAAAGTGGTGTCCATATAAAGCAGGTACTGAATCAGGTGTTCCCATATACCGTAATTACGTGTGTGTGTAATGTTGTACTCTAAGACAAATCCTGTGTATGTGTGAATATACTTGGCAAATAAAGCTGATTCTGAAAGTCTGTAGGCGAGCATTTAAAGACATTGTCGGTTTTGTAGTGCCACATTCAAAATTTTATTTTGTTTTGCTTAGAAACTCTGTTTTCAATCATTCTTTCCATATTTAACCAGTATCCAAGTCAGAAAACATTATTTCAGTCAGAAATATATTTTCGTTACAAGATTGAGCTTTGGTCAGCTCTGTAGCCTGTAGTCGATTCTAAAGCGCTCTAAATGCCTTTTCAGCACCAAAGAGCATTTAATAAGACATTGTCAGTTTTGTAT
>CM067474.1:34561047-34572610 GCA_034552555.1 Semaprochilodus insignis
TATTTTAAGGACAGCTTTGTTTTGGCCAATCCGTCATAAGATTAATTTGAACCTTTCATATTCTAGAAAGTCTTTTGGGATTTTCATGAGCAACAATTCAATAGAGCTCTAAAAATCTATGGAAGGTATTCAATGTACTGAAGATGAAGAAAAAATATTGCATAAAATAAATAAAAGAGGAGGTCAAGTATCTTAGAGAAAATGTTTTGTCCAGAATTTATTCAAAGTTATTTCATTAGTCACACTTGCACACTAAGATATTCATTGTACAGGAAGCTGAATTACATAAGTCTACATAAGGCTTTTCCCATTAAACAACAGTCTACATGGCTCTTCCATTTGAAAGACAGTCTACATATGGCTCTACATAGAAAATTCAATTGATAACAGTAGTTCTGAGCACAAACAAATACACATTGCTCTTCCCACTGAATAATAGTCTACATATGGCTCTATAGACTTAATCATCTAATACGTCAAATAATAAACCAGCCAAATTTAAAAATACAGCTACAGCTGAAGACAAAGGACTTCTGTGTCGAAACTACTACAAGTATTTTTCAATAGGAACAATTATCTTGAAGACAGTATCTAACACAGACATAATGTAAATCACTCAATCATCCTGATAATCTATGGATATGCAAATACACAGCTGGAAATTCAAATATCTGAAGGGATTCGAGTTCAAAAGTAGCATTTTAAATCCCAGAACTGTACTTCACATTCAATAAACCAGGAAGGAACAGGGTTATGAAATTAGAGACACTAACCCTGCATTAGATTTCTTGCCATAAAACTGGGAAAAAAAAAAAATCACAATAGCAGAGCTGTTTGTTAGCCACCTTACAATTCAGTGTGCTTTTGGAAACTGGGTCCTTTGTTGCTAACAAAGTCATGAACGTTTTGGATGGTTTACCCTTCTAAAATGGGATATTCTGCTTTCTTGCATTTCTCACACTCTAATTTTAAAGTCAAACCACCCTTCAATATATGGGGTTTCAAATGCCTAATTACAGCGAGGATCTCCTTTATTGCCCATGGCCTCTGAACCACTTTCCTTCTTGTCACTGCGGTCTCGGGTACACCATCTACCAATGAGAAAGTCAAAAAGTATTTAGAATCCTCAACCCATTTCTGGTATGAAAGCTGGTTCAACACTTAAACCAAATAACATTATCCTATAGCTTTAGTTATTCCATAACTAAAATAAAATTATCTACTGTGTAGAGAAGTTCAAAGATATGGCAAATAACATCCTGGTCATCAGATTACAAAAATAAGGTAACAGTTAAATGCAATTTTTAAGTGAGTATCCATGATACATAAATCTTAATACCAAATTGCATAAAACTATGAGGCACACATACCATCATGGTGGAAACAAAGTCATTTCTCAAAATAAAATTTTAACTAATCTGTTATCATAAAAACGCGATTTAATAATATACTGTGATGAAATTACAGTCAATGTTATTTGGGTACACACCACCAACTTTTCTACTTTGTTTGGAGAAAAACAACACCGATCTGATCTGTCTTGCCTTCTAGTGAAGATTTCTTTGTCCTGGCAGCATTAGGGTGATGACTAATTTCATAACTGTAGCATGCACTACCTACAAATAAGTAGCAAAACAAAGTGACCAACAACTACCATTAGATAAATACACTGTGTTTAAATATATACCACAGGGCATTGTTTGTAAAACCTGTGTAGAAGGATCCAATTTCTTGGATTTTAGGAGATTATGAGATTAGCCCAAAGCAGATGGTATTTAATTATCAACATCAAAATCAACATTTTGTATTCACAGCCTTCCAGTGATGAGTAAAGAAAAACCTTTACAAACAAATTTTGGTACAAAAGGATACTTTCTCTTAAATGCCAAATGCTTAGATGAATGTAAGGACATCATGTTTACACATTTATGTAATGTATAATGTACTAACATGCTCAAGGTTGTGTGTATTGCACACTAATGTGACTGACATCTTGACTACAGTAAACATAACACGACAGCGTTACTGACAATTTTAAACGGTGTCTATGATGCCCTCATATTCTCTGCAGCCCAGTTTTAAACTAATCCAGTGTAGCTCTGAGTGTAGTTTTTAATGTGAAAGTAGATCAAAACAAATTAGAGTAGAAGGCAAAAAGCTACTGGTCTGTTTGATGCTTTGTCATTGCCAATCATCCTAGAGACACAGTAAGAGCTGCTTTCTACATCACCAAAACTTTGGTTTTCAGTTCTTTGATTTGAGTACAACTCACTCAAACTGTGACATTATCACCAAACAAAAACAACGAGCTACATTAATAAACATGAAGAATTCTTCCATAATCTCAACGCAGCACCCTGAACAGAACACAATACAAAAATTACTTCATATTACTTGAATATAGTACTGTAAACGTTAATGCTTTTGTAGACGGCTCGAAAACCAATTTAGAGCATTTCTCAAGTACTGATGAACATGTCCTTATGCCTTTCACAGTCTCCCGTTGAGCACTCACAAAACAAACCCTGCTTGGTCTACAAAAAGTCTAATAGAAATGATGATGCATAATCAAGTAGCATGGGGATAATAAAAAATGTTGATAATGTACGTGGACATCTGAATCTGTTGTATGTATTAAAACAACTATAATTATCACTGTATTAGTACAAAAGTCAAAACAGTATCCTAACGTATAAAATCAGCAAACCAAATCGTGTTCTTATAAAGCAGCCTTAAGTCAGATATACAGCCTTAAGTCAAAGAATCAAATATTTATGTACAGGAATGTTTGATTTCAGATGGTCATGACACATGACACTTCGAGAAGCAAATGTAGTAATCATTTGATCCATGACCTCGCTTATCAAAAGAGAAAAAGAACAAAATACAATGTATATACTGTAAATCAACACTGTTATAAAAAATATCAATTACAAGTAATCCTAAATGAAACCATGTAAAAAGTAACTATCACTGACTTTGTATATATACATACATACAGCTCCGCTGTAGCAAAGAAAGGTACAGGAGATCGTTTGTACCAACAGCGATCACACTGTACAACACCTCTTCACTGTGCCGAGACATTATTGGACACCGAACAGGTCAGGCTAACTGAGCACCAGCTGGACATTACACATTACACTTTACTGTCATCTTGCTTTCTGATCGGACGGTTTTAGATGACTAGTGGATGTGGAAATGCACAGCTGCACTGTTCTATCTATCTATCTAATACACTCAGAACATAGCCACATCCAGTGCTTACAAACCCAATCATGTCCTCACGAACCAGCCATTAGTCATGTCTACTCATACACAAACTACTTACCGGGATGCCTGTCTCTAGATGGTCTTGAACTGTTACGATTCTTGAGGCAAATGCAGGTTCATCATTCATCTAGTAAGAAAAATGACATAACACAATTACTATAAACAATGCCATGCCAATGCCAATCATGTTCTCACAAACCAGCCATCAGTCATGTCCACTCATACACAAACTACTTAGTTGATTCACACAACTACAGAACAAAGTAAACACAATAAATAACTATTAGCTTATTAGGTGATTTGCCACTGTTACCAATTAATGTGGATCAAAGAGCTGCTCAGCGGATGGTACAGGATCTCTGTCTTTTGACATCTATGGAGATAAATAAATATATTACATAATGGTACATGATACCCTGGGAGTTAAATTAACATTTACTTCAGTATACAGTCACTAGTGTTGGTGTGTTAGGAACAGGCCACAAAATGGAATAAATAAATAAATAAATAATGATGCTAAACAGTAATAATGTTTAGACCATTCAGACCATCACATCAATATATACTGTACAGAAACTTTATAAATCCATATTTAAAAAAAAAGTGCTCACCAAACAATGTCTCCATTATGTTTGAAATACTACATGCATGTTCTCCAAAAGAGTCAACATCTTTTCCTGTGAGTAGCAGTCCTTTGTAAAACTTTTTCTCAACATTTACTTTTACAAATAATCATTAGGTGGCATTTCCTCAAATAGATATTCTGCCTACACTATTCTTACCTCATTCTGTTATTAGTTAATTGACTTTTGCATAAAAAAGCTCTTAATTCCTAAATACTTTTAAGAATCCTTTTGAAATCAACTAGCCAAATATCATTTAAAATGAAAGGTTTTGTAATGTTATTTACTAATACGAAATCTCAATTAAACATTCAGTCAAAGATACACAGCCATATTCTCACCTTTGTTCTCATTTATGTATCTTGTTTAATTATGTTGTGCCGATCAGTTCCCAATCAAGTAATACTACATGCACGGTTCTTTGGGTTGAGTGTCCTCCGTCTTTCAGACATGCTGCTGTAACAGACAAAAATATGGCAGAATAAATGGGAGAAATCCAGGAGGCAGATACTGTTACACATTTACAGTATAAATATAATAGTTATACTTATGAGGGCTTTAATAAAAAAAATAAATAAAAATATCTGCTGCCGTACACATACGCCAAGTTACGGTACTCCACCTGAGTGGTGTTTATCTGAACAAACCTAGGCAATTATTTTAATAACTTGCTAAAGACGGAATTAAGACTGCGTTCACGTTAAAAAACACAAGGTGTGTAAAACGTGTAAAAGGCGAGTAAAAAGAAAAAAAAAACACTGTAAACATGGTTTTACATGCAACAATACAAGGAGGCCAAAATAATGGTCATTTTAGTGATATAAACGTTATCGTATATAATCGAAAACAGTCGGCAGAGACCTCTCACATAGATCATATAGTTCATCCTTCCCAGGGACTACATCTGAACAGGTGTTACACCAAACGCTGCCCTCATCGATGATTTAAATCAGAAGCGCACATTCAGTCCTTCAGCTGTTTAGCCAGCCACAACTGCTCAACATTATTTACTCGTAGAATGGCGCACTCGTACTCGTCTTAGTAGCTCCGCTAACTGTAAGAATATCAAACCAAGTCACCACGAACGCCGCCATGTTTGCACATTGAATTGTGATAAAACGTGCTGTTTCAGACTTTAATCGCATTAGGAATATTCACATAGACTATAAAGGACCATTACTTCTGTCTAAACTGTTGCTAACGCTAGCCGTGAGCTCACCTCAGGACGACACCGCTCCTCCGCAGTACACACACGACCCAACACCGCCCTCCTCACTGGTACGAACCCAGACTCGCCTGTCTGAATTTAAAAAAAAAAAAAAAAGTTTCGTCACTGACACGCAGCGACTTGAGCACCACGGACGTTTAAAAAATTCAACAAGCAAACAACCCTCCACCAAGAATGAATAAATGGCGTTTCTGTTATTTCTAGTTGCCAGCGGGGATATCAGAATCAGAATCAGAATCAGGCTTTATTTGCCAAGTATGTTCACACATACAAGGAATTTGTCTTTGGTTACGGTAGCTCACAGTGCACAGAGAGTAACAACATAACACACAGTACACACACATCCTAACACATACACAGACACACACACACAATACCTTACATACCTGTAAACCTTACACTATGTGTAGCTGTATATGTATATTAAAGTGCAGAGTGCAGCAGACTGGATGTAGAGGCAGATTAGGGCTTAAAAAGTGCAGTACTAGAAGAAACACCAGATTGAGACAGTCAGTACAGCGTATGGAGTGGTGTGTGATACTTTTTATAAACAGATAAATAAGATAAATAAAAGTGCAGTAAAGCAGAACAGGAAGTGAGAAGAGTGTCCCGAAAGTGGAGGGTAGTGTACAATGTAATGTTCAGCTGTTCATGAGAGTGATGGCATGTGGGAAGAAGCTTCTCTGTAGCCTGGTTGTCTTGATCCTCATCTGGCTAAAGCGCCGGCCTGAGGGAAGACGCTGGAACAGGTGATGGCCAGGGTGTGTTGGGTCAGTGATGAGCTTATCTGCACGCTTCCTGGCTCTGGAAGTGTGCAGATCCAGCAGAGTGGGTAGTTTGACTCCAGTGGTCTTCTCTGCAGACCTGATGGTGCGCTGCAGTCTGTGAGTGTCATGTTTAGTGACTGAGCTGCCCCACACTGCGATGGACGTGGTGATAACAGATTCTAAAGTGGCAGTGTAGAACTGTACCATCAGCTGCTGGGACAGGTTGAATTTCCTCAGCTGACGCAGGAAGTACATCCTTTGTTGGGCTTTCTTGATGATGGAGCCGATGTTGCAGTCCCATTTCAGGTGCTTGGTGATTGTCGTACCCAGGAACTTGTGAGACTCCATCACCATCACAGTTCTGTCCAGGATGGTGAGTGCTGTGGAAGGGCTTTCTCCTGAAGTCCACTGTCATCTCCACTGTTTTTGCTGTGTTCAGCTCCAGGTTGTTCTGGCTGCTCCAGAGGACTACCTGATCAACCGTCCATCTGTAGGCAGACTCGTCGTCATCCTGGATGAGACCTATGACTGTCATATCGTCTGCAAACTTGAGGTTTTTGACAGAGGGCCCCACGGAGGTCCAATCGTTAGTGAGGAAGTTTGTGATCCACTGGCAGGTGGAGGCTGGCGCATTGAGTTGGGTTAGTTTGCTGTTTCCATACTTATACAGTGTTCAGGAGGTGATGTCTTGCTCCTCCTGCTTTTCTATACATTTCCAAACTAGGTGTTGTTACCATTATCTCACGGTTCCTTCCACAAATGCATGCATTGAATGTATTTTTAAACCCTATGTCTTCAACCAGAATGTACATATGTCACAAAGAAATGTGACCCTTAACTGCTTGAGATTGCAAATCAAGTTGTCATTTTCTGCTTTCAGTCCTGAGTTGTAAATTGAACACTGCTCATAGCTGTCAATAAAAGCACTAGATTAAATCATACTTTGTGGCAAGTGAATGCTTAAATGATCAGATACGTCCCACATATAAGTGACAACATATACTGTTCATTAATATATGCATGGATATAATCTTCCTATCCTGTCATCCCTCTGAGGTGGGTGAAAAACCCTCAACACTTAGAGTGGTGTCGTGTTGTTTTTGAGGGAAAATTCCCACCTTATCTGTCTTTATGGCACAACAGTGTATTCTGCACCAGAGTTCAGCACAGGATAAGATTTTGTTTTTTTACCCACAATGCATTGGATACTCATATACTTAATATTCTACGTACTACATGGATGTTTACTTAAACTAAATATGTCATGGCGCAGATGGACCCAAGCGCAGGGCGGAAACCCGTTTGCGTTTCCTGGATGTGGATGCACGTGAAACGAGGTGTGAACTGTTTGAAGGGAGGTGTTTTTGTGAAGTTGTCTGAGGCGAAGATTGTCCATCATTTGAGTGAAATGACCTCCTTCAGCAGTATTCATTGAAATGCAAGTACAATAACTGTCATCAAAAAACACCTCATCTTTTAGCCAACTCACATCTATACTTTTTTTCATGTTTTCTCATGTAAATTGCATGTATTGATGGAGCATATTTTGAATAGCATATTCTATGACAACATCGTTTTCAACCCTTATGGTTTTCCCATATCTACATAATACATTACTGGTACTGGAATATGACCTAATGGAGCAGTAAACAACTTTCTATAATTACACTCCATGCAGACTGAACAATTTGTTAAATAATGGTCTACTGTATGAACTAAGTATGAGGAGCAACACTGCTTAATTATGCTAATTAATTCTTTCCTGTAAACATGAGTAGGTAAATTTACTGGAGCTATATATAGTCCATTTGGAACACATTGGTCCTCCTTTCCATATATGCTAGCTTTTTTTGTTATTGTTCTATTGCACTGGGTATCAGCTGTAGTTACCTCCTCTCGTGACCAGAGAATCATCTGTTTTATGGTCTGCACATTTTACAATAACTATCTTTGATGAAAGTTGCACCACCTGTAATACTCTGATATTACTTTCCCATGAGTGATCCGTGACCCATCTGCTCTGACAAATCCTCTTTGTGCCCAGATTTGGCCAACGATATGACAAGACCCGTAACTATAAGTAGAATCTGTAAATATAAGTACTTGTTTTCCTTTTGCTACTTGGCATGCAGTAGTTAGTGCCTTTAACTTGGCTAATTGTGCAGAGCAGGGTTGTGGCATGCTAGCTTTCAAAGGTGTCACTCTCCGGTTTATATTGAACTACAGCATATACAGGTAAATTTCCCTTTGGTCCTTTAAAATAGGAACCATCTACGAATAGTATTTGCTCACTGTCTGGTAAAAGTTCCCTATACGAGTCCCGTCTTGGCTTAAGAAAGTTTACTGTATTGAACTTACAATCATGTGGTGTTCCATCATCAGGTGTCTTCTATATTTAATTTGAAGCTCTTAGGTATCAACTCTGGTGCTGAAAGTATATCATATCCTGTTCTTCTACGATTAGTTAATACAAAGGAATTAGACATTACTTGGGTGTGCACGGCATGGTTGGTAAATAAATCCACTATATGTCCCACAGACGTAATATACATGTTATTGTTATAAGCAGTTGCAGCTCCTGCTAGGCCTTAATAACATGGAGGTATCCTAGCCCAATATTATCAAGTTGTATGCTAAAATAAGCAACATTGGTTGTCTCTGACCATGATCAACTTGTGCGAGTGTGATCCTTATGATCCTATGACTGTTGGTTTTGATGCACTTTGTACTGCTTTTCCTTGTGAAGGCATAACAAATCTTTCCCCTCCTTTAAGCCGTCTACCTAGAGAATCAACTTCATTTAAACAAAACTGTAGTTTTTCTTTATTAACTTTATGACCTTCATGACCTAGTGCTGTCAATACAGCGATAGAATCCTTTTCACACCATTCTTTAATTGGACTGCATTTTAATATGGACTGTACTTTCCATTTCAACATCTCTTAAATGTTTAGCTACCAATCTATTAAACACAGATGGGCTATCACAATAACCTTGTGGTAACCTAGTGTGCGTAAATTTGTTTCTATACGTAAAAGCAAACAAATACCTTGAATCTTTGTGTACTGATATCCTAAAACAAACTGAACACAGATGACTGTGTAATATGTCGTGTCTGCTGGAATATTAAAAAGCAATGTGTCTGCTTCTACCACTGCATCCACAGCATAAAGATCACCAAGAGCGCCAAACGCCACTTGTTTTCTTA
Organism: Semaprochilodus insignis; assembly: GCA_034552555.1. Lineage (NCBI taxonomy): Eukaryota > Metazoa > Chordata > Actinopteri > Characiformes > Prochilodontidae > Semaprochilodus > Semaprochilodus insignis. The sequence goes on from CM067474.1 coordinate 34,570,147, forward strand.
CTGGAAATATTGGAGTCTTACAAGGACTTTGTGTTTCTATTAATATTCCTCCTTCTATCAACCCTCAACTGTTGGTCTTATCCCTTCATCTGCCACAGCACTAAAAGGATATTGTTTCTGAAACGGTATGCGTATATGTGGTTTCAACTGAACCTGAACTTCTCCGGCTGATTTTACTAAACCTACATCAGCATGGTATTGAGTTCATAATTTGTCTGGCACTTGCTTCAATAATTCTTCATGTTCAGCGCGCACAAAATACTGAATATTTTCTCTGACTCGGTCCACCAGAACTTTCTCTGCCACAGGTCTGTCCACCGATTTCATTGCTATCCAGTAATACGTTCCATCGGCTGATTTGCAAATATATTTATTGTCCGTCTTTATCCAGGATATTTCTGTGCTGGCCTTCATCATTGGTCTTAAGTCCTTTGCTTGACTGAACCCATCAATGAAATGTGTGGGATAGCATTGGGTACTTTATACCATTGCGCTGCTCCAACTCCGCTTCCACTGCTACTTCTTGTGGGCCAATTATGATGTCTCCCGTAGTCATCTGCATGGATTGTCTTTCCATACAGTCTTTCCAAGCACTGTTATACTCTTCATGGACCTTATGGGGATTACAGAGTAAAGTACACTGCAAATCATCTGTCACATCTTTCATCTCAGGTCAAATAGTTTGCATCCATTTCTTCCAAATGGTGAAATTATTGCTGTTAGGCTCCATCAACTTTAACCAATAGACTGTTGACTGAGGGAATTGTTGATCATTTTCAGCTGTAATCGAGATCAGTTGCAATATGTATGTTGGGATGTTCATCAACACTACCTCTGGACTACATTTCATATGTGCATTTCAGTTACACAACACATCCATTTCTAATGACTTGATTGGACATGACTCAGAATATAGCAGAAGCATCCTTATTTTCGGTCAGTTCTAGTGGCTCCGTAAATTTTAAAGTTTGCATTTTCCCAGAGAAGCCTTGTGTCCTATTTGTCTATTGGAAAGGGGGAGGTGAGTTCCTTAAGGGCCTATCACAGAATGCATGGCCCCTGGATCCACTAGGAAAGAGAGGTTTTGCTGACCATTGGTTACAACTTGTACTTTAGGCTCCCCTGCTAGTGAAACTGAAGTTTACAATTCTAAGTGGCCCCCCTTTTAGGCTCTCGGGGCATCTTCAGTACCATTCTTGATCTGGCACTTTTCCTTTACAGTATGGTCTGTTGGGGCATGTTCCGCTCATGTGTCCTGGCTGACCACATGTCCAGCAGTATAGTAGACTTCCTGGAGCACCTTCTTGTTGTTGTTTTTGTTGATTTCCTTCTTGAGGTGGACCACTAGGTTGGGGCATTCTTATTGGTCTTAGCATACCTCCTCTTCCTCGTCCTTGTCCTCTTCCTCTGTACCCCGTGCCACTATTTACATAGACATTAATTGGCAGTATCATTGCAGTGGACACTGGGACATTTTGCACTGCCGAAGGGGTCAGCCCACCGTTATTCATGTCTTTACTAGGCTGAATAATGGCCTTCATGCAACTGCATCCTAGATTCAATTGTGTCGCTCTCTTGCCTCTTCTCCTGGTTTAATCAATACTTCCCCTTTGATTCTTCTTGTGATTGGCCTGGGCAGTAATTCCTTTTCCAGTATCATTGTCCAGCCTGCTGTTTATCCATGAGCCATCAGCTTGTCATCTGGTTTATATGCATTTGTTTGTGATGTCATCATAGGTTCAGGATTCATCATAACTGAATGCTCTCTTTTTTCTCTTCCACTGTGGATGGTAGTTCCACAGACAATTCTTGCCACTAAGCAATCACTCCTGGTTTGACACTGTCTGGAAACACTTTCTTGTTCCGGAGCATAGGACTTTAGGTCTTTCTGCTGTTGTCCGTGAATAGGGTCCACTCTTCTGGTCAGTATCTCCCATCTGCTGATATGTCTGATATTCGTATGAGTGGAGCTAGTGTTTTTGTTGTCTTCTGTTCTTCAAGCTCTCATATAGTGTGACATAAACCAGCACTGAACAATCCCATCATCGGCCACTGTTGAGTTTGATTACTGTCATTCTGTTCTACTACTACATATAGCGCTTCAGTTCTTTTCTGTTGCTACACCCTCTGACAACATTAGACTATAAAGGGGTACCGTGTTCTCAGCTCTGCTTTGTAAATTTGTTTCCTATTTTGCTTAGAAATACTTTGCAAAACTTGACATCACCACACTCAAATATCGTGGCTTGAGTTTGGTGACTCTAGGGCCAAAGGTCAGGGAGGTACAGCCAAATCCATTTGGTAAATCTGAATTTGGACTTAAGCCTCCAGTGGGACACAACAATCGTGCGAAGCCTAGCAAGGGCAGGGGATGTCCAAGAGTTACCAAACTTGGCACATGTTGACATCACCACACTCTGATAAAGTGGGCCGATTGTTTTGGTGATTGTAGGGTGAACCGTCA
>CM067474.1:34573169-34588353 GCA_034552555.1 Semaprochilodus insignis
TAGCTCATGATTTTTCTTCCACCAAATTCAACTCATGTATTTTAGATTAACTCATTTTCACCTTTATTTTCCAATGTTAACAAATTCAAAATCAAAAATTCAAGTTTAAAAAATTCAAGTTGCTCACATTTGACAGGCCAAATTCAGATGCCAAAATTCAAGTTAAAATATTGAGATTAAACATCCGGGACACGAAGGACGAGCAATTGATTCTGCCGCAGATCGTACAAACACCCTGACAATTAAGTTCCGCTCCCATGATGGCGGAAAAAACAGCGGAGCCTTGGTAAGTGTTTTTATTCTTTCATTTGCCTTTTGATTCATTAAAATTGTATCAGGCATGTTTTCTTGTAGTTAACGTTATTTCCGTAGTAGGCAGTAATTATAACCCGACTTGCAAAGAAAGCAATAAAATCCAAACCTGAGTAACACTATGTTTAACTGCTGTGTGGTTTTCTAGTCGACCTTGTGGTTTGTTTCACTGTGAAGCACTTTGTTTTTCAAAAGTTGTATTTTTTTTGCTTTCTATGTAGTGTTACATAGTTTTAGAGGAAGTGTCTCCCGTATAGGGCTCATTTATACCTGACTGTTCTTTTCACACTATGCTATAACATGAGTTATATTGCGCAGCAATACCAATAAAATGCAGCTGATTTTGAGCTGTTGCCAGTACAGGGCTTTTACAATCATAATCTAAACTAAGTGTCTGATACAGAGATTATTATATATGAAATAATTCTGAACATATTTTCTTTTATTTATTTTATGTCTTTTTTTTCTTATCTAGGAACTGCTGCTTAATCACAGTTTAGAAATACTTCAGTCTCGTTTGGAACATATTCTGGGACGCATGCCTCTGGATCTTGATTTTTTTAGAGTATATTTGCACACTAGAACTTGTGTTTCTAAATGCAGTATCCAGTCAAGTAGCTATTTGCCCAGCTATTGTAAGTGAATTGACACAGTCTCGTCAAGTTGTACAATTTGAGCAAGGACCGGCTGGGCGACAACAAATGGTCGTATCCCCCGACTACCTTTGCAACCTTCTGGAACTTAATTTATCTGTCCCATGTATAGCTAAACTCTTGGGTATGTCCAGAAGCACAGTGTACCGAAACATGGCTGAGTCTGATCTCTCAGTAAAGGAACTATACAGCACCATGACTGATGATGAACTAGACCCGTGTGCCAGAGAGATTAAATCCAGGCAGTCTTACTCTCGCTATCGAATGGTGAAGGCACTTCTTCAAACCAGAGGAATGAGGGTGCAGTATAACCATGTCAGAGCTTCCATGCACCGTGTTGACAACACTGGTGTCATATCCCATATGGTCCATTTAGGATGTATTGCTTGACGGACCTACTCAGTTCCAGGCCCCCAGTATTTGATGCACATAGATACAAACCATAAACTAATCCGGTAAATTGATTCATGTTTTATAAAAAGTGCAAGTTACTTAAGAGTATGTTTACGCAGTACGTAATAGTAAACTACATGTAGCACACTGTTGGTGCTGTTTTCATTTTATTGTACATGTACCATCACAGCTACCCTCTTACAAGCCTCACACCCTGATCATTACATCCAGCAACTGTGTAATCAACACATTTTCTTTTACCTGTAGTATGTTACTTACATTAATAAATTGATTGATTAATTTCTTTTCAGCTACAACATTGTCAACATTGTCATCTTTGGCGGCATTGATGGTTTTTCCCTCAAGTAGGCACAGTTGTCCTAATTGTACTTTTTATAATCATTAAATAAGTACTGCAGCTGTCTCAATTCACTTAAAAGAGCTATGCAAATAGTTACTTCACTGGATACTGCGTTTAGAGTGAAGTCTTCCTAAAATATGTCTAAGCAGCAGTTCCTAGGAGAGAGAGAAAAGACTATATTATGTAAATATTATGTGGTGTTCTTACATTGTCTTGCAGATAATGTATCTTGGTGTAGCCTCCAACAACTTGGCATCAACCACTCTGGCCTTCTTCCAAGAGTCTGTTGAAAAGTTTGGTTTTCCTGATAAATGTACATATTGTTAGACTAGATCATTTTACAGTACAATACAATGCCCAACACCTCACCCCCAAGACTGAATGGACATTTTGTCATTTTGTCACACTTCTTAATTTTACTAAGATGCCCTCTATGTTTCTATTGTAGGGTACGTGGTGATCAGGGGGTGGATGTTGCACACCTTTACAGTTTGTGGCACTGGAAGGAGCAGGTTCGTATCTGTAAAGAGTGTTTACAATCAACGGTTTGTGCAACTTGATAGATGGTGCTAGATGATGACTGCTACTTCACTGGTTCCATGCATGTTAGCATATAACTGCTAGCAAGGGTTATTTGCAGTATTTATGGTATACTTTCCCCATAGCAAGAGCCTACCTCAACTGTTTTTGAGGCACAGTTACGATCAAGAACAGCAAAAAAAAAAAAATGCAAATCTGAATGTGTTAGTCACAATATTGTATTCCCGTTCTTCAAAAAATAAACCTGGGTTCATGGAAGACTTGAAGTAACACTACATTCTTTGATGTTTTACACATTTGCCTTTACCCATTGCAGTAAAGGTACAAATTCATTTGAACTGCAAAATTATTCAGAATATTGTTATACTTATTTATCACTTCATAAGAACCAATTCTATGTACATCAATTGTCTTTTTGAATGGTTTATTTCTGAGGTTGGATACAGGGAACATTTTAAACTTCGAACGTGTCAAACACATGCGCGCGCACACACACATACTTAAGCAATATCGATTCCATTAAGTGTATTAATTTGGTAGAGGCCAGGATCTCTCCCAATGCATGTTCTGTAAGGTAATGTAAAGTACTCACTGTCAAGTGACCATTCTATTCTGTTTTTGAAGTATAACAATTCACCCAACCACTGTTTAAAACATTAATACGTATTTAACAGTTTTAACAACTAACAAACTTGCATTACAGCAACTTCTATTAGTACAAACTTGTATTGCAAACAAATCCTGTATGGCATGTGCAAATACAGGCCGGCATGTCACACCTAAATGATGTGTAATTATTGTAACGCCCGGGGAAGTTGTGAGGTATCCGCCCTTGACTACTTCTACAGAGAGACTTGTTGGAAGAATCTCCCATCCCATCCAGAATTTTACCAAACTGGTCAACTCTTGTGATGCTGCTATGGAGTTGCACTGGCTACAACAAATCAACACCAAAAAACATCCTAACATGACTTCAAGTTTAAAAAATAAATAAATAATATAATACAATAGAGCCGCACATGTGACATAACATTTTATTGTATTGTATTGTATTAATTGCCTTTGCAATTTCTTGTAGTTTGATAATTTTGATCCTTTTGATCCAACATCACTAGTAGGTACTTTTGTTTTTGTGTTTTGTGATGGTATGAAGGAAGACAGAAATTAGATAGAAAGGTATGACAAGGAAAAACAAAACCACTGACAGAGTAATTAAGATTTATCTCAGGGCTGAAATTCTCTGCTCCTGGTTTTGGGACAACACTATGGCAGTCATCACTGACTGTAAGTAACAGGTGGAATTTTTTTTTCCTGTACAAATCAACAACAATGGTAAGTATGTATACAAAAGGCTTGCATTTAAAATAGTAAACTTGTCCTTTAAGCCTTTACCTGGTCATTTCCATCTGAACCGATGGTCTTTCTGGTTGAAGGGGTGAACTGACATTGTGACCTCCCTGCCTCTGTTCTCTGTAGGATTGTGTCCAATAATATTTTAACTATCAATAAGTCTAGAACAGATTAGTAAAAACAAGCCACATGTACATGAACTTAAACTTGAAACTAAACCTCATATCTTGATTTGTGGCGGACTGTACAATTTCAGCCTGACTAGCCTGTTGTCACAAACAACACACAAATCAATAATAAGAATATGACAAGCCAGTAAGGTAAAGATGTAGTTATAAACGGCTAAACGTTTCCAAAGTTTAGTTAACATAACATAACGAGCCTTGGTACAGTTAATAAGTGTACTAAACAATACGTATGGTAAGCAGACTGTCGGTCAGATATGTTTACTGCTTTCTTTGCCAGTCGAAGTAGATTTACTGCCAGGCGTTAGTTCTGCAAAACATTAGCGACCGACACCGTATTAAAAGTTCCACATACATATTATCTAATAACAATATGTGAAGTTTGCAACGTGTTAATGTTACTTAACCCTAAATAAAGAAACCACACAAAAGACAAATGAAAGAATTAAAATACTTACCGAAGCGCCGCTGTTTGAGTTTGCCGCTATAGATGCAGCAGCCGACCGTCCTGTTGTAAATGCGCTTCGCTGTCACGTGATCTTGGGAATGGAACTTGATTGGCTGGATGTTGGTTCGATCTGCGGCAGAATGATTGCTCATCCTTCGTATCCCGGATGTTGATCTGCATATTTTAACTTGAATTTTGGCATCTGAAATTGGCCTATCGAATTTCAGCAACTTGATTATATATTATTAGACTAGAATTAGACTTGAATTTTTTATTTTTACTTTGTTAACGTTGGAAAATAAAGGTGAAAATGAGTTCATCTAAACTACATGAGTTGAATTTGGTGGAAGAAAAAAGATAAGCTAAATTCAAATGCAAAGAAGTTCAATTATGTGAATTCAAATGCTCTTAAATTTCAAAATCTGGTGAGACTGCTTTGCTTCCATAGTAAATTGTGAATGGATGAGGCCTGAAAAGGGAAAGGATTGTTGTAGAGTTACCAAACTTGGCACACGTTGACATCACCACACTCTGAGAACGTGGCCTGAGATTGGTGACTCTTGAGTCAAAGATCAAGGAGTTCCAGCCAATACGGGCAATGTCGTTTGAATGCTCTTTGTCGCTGAATAGGCGTTTAGAGCGATTTAGAAGCGCCCCCCAGACCTTAGAACTGCCAAAAACATCAAACTTTTAATGAAAACATGTTTCTGACTGAAATAATGTTTTCTTACATGGATACTGGTTAAATATGGAGAGAATGATTGATGAACGTGATAAAACATTTGTAGGAGGCCTAGCCAGGGCAAGGAAGGTCTCTAGGGTCAAAGGTCAGGGAATTCCAGCCAAATCCATTTGGTAAATGTTAATTTGGACTTAAGCCTCAAGTGGATAAAACCAATACTACAAAACCTATTGAGGGTAGGGAAAGTCCTAGGGTTACCAAACTTGACACACGTTGACATCACCACACTCTGATAACGTGGCCCAAGTTTGGTTACACTAGGGTCAAACGTCAGGGAGATACAGCCAAATCCATTTGGTAAATGTGAATAATGGACTTAAGCCTGAAGTGGGACAAACCAATCGTACCAGGCCTAGCGAGGGCAGGGAAGCTCCTAGAGTCACCAAACATGGCACACGTTGACATCATCACACCCTGATGACTTGATCAAAGTTTGGTGACTCTAGGGTGTAATATTGTAATATCCACTTGGTATTTGCTGAACGTATGAGTCCTGACAAGGGAAAGGAATGTTGTAGAGTTACCAATCTTGGCCCACGTTGACATCACCACACTCTGATGACGTGGCCCGAATTGGTGACTCTAGGCTCAAAGGTCAGGGAGATGCAGCCAAATCCATATGGTAAATGTAAATTTGGACTTAAGCCTCAAGTGGGGAAAAAATCAATCGTACGAGGCCTAGCGAGGGCAGGGAAAGCCCTAGAGTTACCAAACGTAGCACACGTTGACATCACCACACTCTGATGAATTGGTCTGAGTTTGGTGATTCAAGGGTCAAAGGTCAGGGAGTTACAACGAAATCCATTTGGTAAATGTAATTTGGATTTAAGCCTCAAGTGGGATAAACCAATTGCACGAGGCCTAGCGAGGGCAGGTCACCAAACATGGCACACGTCGACATCATGACACCCTGATGACTTGATCCAAGTTTGGTGACTCTAGGGTGAAAGGTCATGATCATGTGACAGCCAAGCATATTTGTTTACAAGAGGACGGTCAGCTGCTGCAGCTATGGCGGCAAACTCAAATGGGGGCGCTTTGCTAAGTGTTTTAATTCTTTCATTTGCTTTTTGAGTCATTAAAACTGGATCGGGCATGTTTTCTTGGCCATATCGTTATTTCCGGTTCGGAAGCAGTAATTACAACCCGACTTGCAAAGAAAGCAATAAAAACCAAACCCGAGTAACAGTATATTTAACTGCTGTGTGGTTTTCTAGTCAACCTTGTGGTTTGTTTCATTGTGAAGCACTTTGTTTTTCAAAGCTTTTATTATTTTGCTGTCTATGTAGCGTTACATAGTTTTAGAGGAAGTGTCTCCCGTATAGGGCTCATTTTATACCTGACCATTCTTTTCACACCATGGTATAACAGGAGTTATACTCCGCAGCAATGCCAATAAACGTTGACTTTCAGCTGTCGCCAGTTCAGTGCTTTTACAATCATATAATCTGAAGTGTCGATTATTATATATGATTGAGATCATTTTTAATTTTTTCTCTTTTCTAGGAACTGCTGCTTAATCACATTTTAGAAAGACTTCACTCTCGTTTGCAACATATTCTGGGACGCATACCTCTGGATCTTGACTTTTTAGAGTATATTTGCACACAAGAACTTGTGTTGTTAAATGCAGTATCCAGTCAAGTAGCTATTTGCCCAACTGTTGTAAGTGAATTGACACAGTTACATGGTCTCGTCAGCTTGGAAAAAGAGAAAAGGAAGCAACACGTTGCAGTTGTACAATTTGAGCAAGGACGAGCTGGGCGACAACGAATGGTCGTATCCCCCGACTACCTTTGCAACCTTCTGGAACTTAATTTATCTGTCCCATGTATAGCTAAACTCTTGGGTATGTCCAGAAGCACAGTGTACTGACGCATGGCTGAGTCTGATCTCACAGTAAAGGAACTATACAGCACCATGACTGATGATGAACTAGACCCGTGTGTGAGAGATTAAATCCAGGCAGCCTTACTCTGGATATCGAATGGTGAAGGCACTTCTTCAAACCAGAGGAATGAGGGTGCAGTATAACCGTGTCGAGCTTCCATGCACCGTGTTGACATCACTGGTGTCATATGCTGTATGGTAGATTTAGGATGTATTGCTCGATGGACATACTCAGTATTTGATGCACATAGACACAAACCATAAAGTAATCCGGTTCCTGTTGATTCATGTTTTATAAAAAGTGCAAGGTACTTAAGAGTAGGTTTACACAGTATGTAATAGTAAACTGTATGTAGCACATTGTTGGTGTTGTTTTCATTTTATTGTACATGTACCATCACAGCTAACCTCTTACAAGCCTCACACCCTGACCATTACATCCAGCAACTGTGTATTGTACTTATAATCATTAAATAAGTACTGCAGTTGTCAATTCAGTTAAAAGAGCTACGCAAATAGCTACTTCACTGGATACTGCGTTTAGAGTGCGTTAAAGTCTATACTGTGTTAAAGTCTTCCTAAAATATGATTAAGCAGCAGTTCCTAGGAGAGAGAGAAAAGAAAATATCATGTAAATATTATGTGAATCATATTGGTGTTCTTACATTGTCCTGCAGATAATGCATCTTGGCGCAGCCTCCAACAACTTGGCATCAACCACTCTGGCCTTCTTCCAAGAGTCTGTTGAAAAGTTTGGTTTTCCTCTTTGGTAAATGTACATATTGTTAGATTAGATCATTTTACAGTACAAGACAGTGCCCAACACCTCACCCCCAAGACTGAACGGACATTTTGTCATTTTTGTGTTTTCTTAATTTTACCAAGATGTCCTCTATGTTTCTATTGTAGGGTATGTGGTGATCAGGGGGTGGACAGCATGGATGTTGCACACCTCATGCTTACAGTTCGTGGCACTGGAAGGAGCAGCTTCATATCTGGAAAGAGTGTTCACAACCAACAGTTTGTGCATGCAACATAATAGATGGTGCTAAATGTTGACTGCCACCTCACTGGTTCCATGTATGGTAGCATACAACTGCTAGCAGGGGTTATTTGCAATATTTATGGTATACTTTCCCCATAGCAAGAGCCTACCTCAACTGTTTTTGATGCACTGTTACAATCAAGAACAGCAAAAAAAAAAAAGAAAAAAAAAGAAAAGCAAATCTGAATGTGTTAGTCACAATATTATATTCCCGTTCTTTAAAAAATAAACCTAGGTTCATGGAAGACTTGAAGTAACACGGCATTCTTTGATGTTTTACACATTTGTCTTAACCTATTGCAGTAAATGTACAAATTCAAGCATTATTTGAACTGCAAAATTATTCAGAACATTGTTATACTTATTTATCACTTCAAAAGAACCAATTGTATGTATATCAATTGTGTTTTTGAATGGTTTATTTATGAGGTTGGATACAGGGAACATTTTAAACACATGTCAAACACATGTGCGCACACTATAGCAATATCAGTTCCATTAAGTGTACTAATTTGCTAGAGATGCGAGGCCAGGATCTCTCCTAATACATGTTCTGTATGCTATGTAAAGTACTCCCTGAAACGTGACCATTCTATTCAGTTTTTGAAGTATAACAATTCACCCAACCACTATTTAAAACATTAATACATATTTAACAGTTTTAACAACTAACAAACTTGTATTACAGCAACTTCTATTAATATAAACCTGTATTGCAAATGAAAATGCAGGCCAAGAAGTCACTCCAGAAGTCCAAACCCTGTATGACATGTGCAAATACAGGCCAGCACGTCACACCTAAATGATGTGTAATCCTTGTAATGCCCGGGGATGCACAGGGTCTCAAAGCAGGTGCAAGTTGTGGGGTATGCGCCCTTGACTACTTCTACAGAGAGACTTGTTGGAAGAATCTCCCATCCCGTCCAGAATTTTTTCACTCTTGTGATGTTGCTATGGAGTTGGATAAAATGGATTATATCACTGGCTACAACAATTATTATTATTATTATTATTATTATCATCATCATTATTACTTTTATTATATCTAACAAGAACTCTTACACTACTGAGCCAAAAACAACAAATGACATTTATTACAAATACACCCAAATATGACGTTTATACTACACATTTAAACAGCTGGGTAACAGTTAGCCAAATATAATTGGGTATAAAAGGGTATTCTGTAAACATACCACTGGAAATTATCTCTTGAACTTTTGTTTTTGTGTTTTGTGATCGTATGTAGGAAGGTAGAAATTAGATAGAAAGGTATGCCAAGAAAAAAAAAAAAATATTGACAGAATAATTAAGATTTACCTGAAAGGGCTGAAATTCTCTGCTCCCGGTTTTGGGAAGAGCAAGGCCACCGTGTCAGGTCGTTAGGTCAAGACTGTCCACACTGGGGTTGAAACCTTGTCTCAGCTGTTTAATCTGTCTTGTAACCCGTTTGTTTACCTGTTAATATAATAAGAGGTGTTATGACCCAGTCTAGGGTTAGGCCATAACATAAAAGAGGGAGAGGGAGAAGCACGTGCCCTTCCGATTCCCGCGACCACGCGTACAGCATCCAGCTTCACATTTATACAGATTTATTGAAGGTGAACATAAATGAGAAAACTGAACCAAAACAACATAACAAGAAAGGAGGGTAGGAGAAAATAACAAACATAACAAAGCTAACTACATTTTAACCACTACCAAAACCTAACCAAGCAAAAGAAAAGAAGATACATCAAATGCAACCTAACTCCTTAACTAACGCAACGACCAAGAGAAAACAGAGAAACAAAAACGTCCTCCCTCCCTAAACTGAGGAACATACAGCAGTGTCTAGGCCTCACAGACTTTGATGAAGAATATACAAACTTCAAAGGTAACTTTCACACCATATGAGCAGATTAACGTTTCAACACCATTTGAAACATTGGTTTTACATACCACACTGAAAAACCTTAACACCTTGTAAACCACTAGTTACTCTAATGAAGCATGTATTTCTCGCACAGGTGCTCAGGGAACCAGGAAGCAACAGCGTCTAACTCTCTCTCCCACCTGGTCGAAAACCAACCTTTATAGGTTGAGCCCCCTGCTGGCCTGGAGTCGTCATGGCACTGCAATACAAAAAAAAGCAAAAACTGCAAAGTGCCTAACAAGATCCATAGGGTCATAACAGAGGGAAAAAGTACGAAGCAAGATTAGACTTAATTTGGCACATAGGAAGTGATACATTAACTGCGACTTTTTTCCCTTTGGATTAAATAAATTAGTGTACAATTTAATGTCTGATAAACTTAATGTGTATTTATAACCAATGTATCACTCACATGACTGGGAAAAAGTACGGTCATTTCTAATTTTGGAAACAGACACTTCCCAAACTTTCACTTACAGCATGAATCAATAGCTTCTCATAAAGCCATCTCCTGTTGTTTTCAGTTAGGGAAGGCAGGTCCCACGCGTAGGCCAAGTCCTGGACACTTATTTTATCCTGATCTCAGAGTTTGGATTCCCCTTCAAGCTTCAAGAAAGAAAGAAAGAAGAAATTTAGGAGATAAAGATAAAATTAAAGATTGTTTGTGCACAGTACACAGTGAGTCCAAGGAAGCTACACCCACAGATTATTTTATTCAAAAATTACTGGCATTTTAGCTGCTTTATAAACACGACTCCTTGTACAATGCTTCATTTACAGTATTACAGTTTTAAAAATCTCATTTATTTACGTTTCAGTTAGCCATGTAAGAGTCATGGCTGTATATCCATATAGGTTTATTAGATATGCAATGAAATAGTGTCCCGTTGTGCATCAAATGTAACATGAAAGAAACATACAAGCCTGATTGATTCTCTGATGTCCAGGTCCAGGCAGTCCTCCGGTTTAACAGTTGCAGTTTCAGGACTACCACCAAGCAACACGTGAACAACAGCAGGACTGAGTCCTGACAGGCATGGTCCTCCCTGAAGAAAGGAGTGGCCCAACATTCTCCCTGCCACAATATACAGATCGCTTTCCACAAGAAAACGAGAGACTGAAGGGACTAAATGGCCCGGCTCTCCTTCAAAAAGCCTTGTAACACTGGAGTTTCCTGTTCAAGAAATGGAAAATGTTAGTCATATGCATAATACGTCATATGCCGCCTCCTACACTAAAAAGACATGAAGGTTAATACTGCTTACTCTGATCTGCGTCTAGGTATGACTGAGTGTGAATGGTTGACAGAATGTATGTGTTGACACTATGATGGCCAGGAGAACCCAGTTCTCATCAAAATTGTAATTATACATCCAGTAATGGCCTTCAAATGTTCAGGGCAAACAAAATATGACATACTAAACCTGTAACAGACTATTGTATTAAAGAACATCTTTATGATACAATTGGAAATGAACATAGCACTCATGCACAACATACATACCAAAATTAATGCAGAACCCAGACTTCAGCTTTTCCATGCATGTTGAAAAAAAATGAAACGAGTTACGCCCTGTCCAACAGCAGTATCTCCTGTAACAAAATGTAAGGTTTAACAGAATAAAACAGAAAGGAAAATATAAACACTTGAATCATGTATACCTTCAAGTCTGCAATTCAGGGGTCGTGCCCATTCCACATTAGGTCATGTGCAAAAGGAGATCAGGGTCATGTCCTGTTCAGCAGGGCTTGTTCTGATGTCCATACTGAGAAGTGATGGATTCTCCATTGTATGGATCTGGAGATAATTCTCTGCACACAGAGATATGGCCTTGGCAGGGCCACTGATGGTTAACCATCCTAATAATTAAAAAATTGTTAACTTAGTTGTGTGGTTATTTATGCTTGAATTTAACATGTAGATTCATATCACAAGTTAAAGCCATCAAGTCTTACTTAGGCATAAACTATGTAATAGTTCATATATTTACACACCAACTGGCACATTAAAACCACCTCCTCGTATCTACACTCACCATTTTGATCGGCTCCACTGACTATATAGCACTTTAAAGATCTACAGTTACAGACTGCAGTCCCCCTACCGAGCAGGTATTATGTGGGTGGTGGATCATTGTCAGCGACACTGACATGGTGGTGGCGGTGGTGTGTTAGTGTGTGTTGTGCTGATCAGACACAGCAGTGCTGCTGGAGTCTTTAAACATTGTGTCCACTCACTGTCCACTCTGTTAGACACTCCTACCTTGCTGGTCCACTTTGTAGATGTACAGTCAGAGACGATAGCTCATCTGCTGCTGCACAGTGCAGTGTTGGTCATTCTCTAGTCCTTTGTCAGTGCCCGCAGGATGCTGCACACAGGATGATGTTCGCTAAACAGTTTTGGTTGGTGGACGATTCTCAGTCCAGCAGTGACAGTGAGTTGTTTAAGCACTCCAGCAGCCCTGCTGTGTCTGATCCACTCACACCAGCACAACACACACTAACACCACGTCAGTGTCACTGCAGTACTGAGAATGATCCACCACCCACATAATACCTGCACTGTGGTGGACCTGTGGAGGTCCTGACCATTGAAGAATTTGTGACATTTTACTACACAATAACCCTGTTTACTCTTCCTTAAATCTCCACCACTGCTGCACTTGAGCAGCACCTACCATCTGTACCTGTTGCAGTAATTCCGGATGGTCCAGGCATTGCTGCTTGATCTTCCTCCCTAATGGTACTTTCACGCATCACCTCACTTACACTTGCGACCCGTGTGTGAAACAGACAGTAAGACAACTGCTGAAAAAGCAAAAACAATAAAAAGTGAATGGATAGCTTTCTTCACATGATGAAGCATGCACCTCAATAATATCACAGGGAAATATTTTTGTGCACACAGGACATTGTTGCATAGCTGCTGTTGAGAAATTAAATTAGTGTTATTGTCAAACAAACCGTTTCTAAATGTATTCTATTTACGACTATACAATACAGCAAAAGAATTCTTACATTTTTTCTCTCCTGGCTCACCGCTACTCAGGTCTTCATTAGGCAGGTTTTCATCACTGCTAACATCAATGACTTGATGTGTTCGGTCAGGAGCTGCAACGGAATTGCTACTCCACACTTCTGACATGTGGCTTTAGGCATGTTACTGAACGCTTCAGCGGTTATGTGTAGGGGATTTGTGCCGAATTCTTCTTGAACTAGAGCTATGAATAGATTTTTGCCCCCGCGACTTGCAACCTTCAAGATCCTGCCTGTATAGCCAGTATCATCAGGAGCCACAAGAGGGAGTTTTCATTTACCTCATCCTCCTGTAGAAAACATTGAAAGCAAAATGTGATTGCAAACTTTTAACAGTTTATTAGATATACGAACTTATATCAATATTATGTCAATGAAACTAGACCTTTTTCACTTTAGTCCAGACTGAAGAATTACACTTTATTTTCTTCCTTTTTTATACTAATGTTACAATTTAACAATGAGTTTGCACTTGCAGATTTGCAGTTAGACTGTATCTAATGATCATAAACTCAACATAGATAGGCTTACTAATATATATATGCAAAGATAACATTCATGGAACTTTTCAAAGGTTCATTTGGACGCCATATGTTACAATAAAGTAACGTGCACTATGTAGTGTGCAGCTAACTGCTAACTGCATAATCACACTTTTATGAATTAGGACCAATTATTCAAACATGTGATAGCCTACCCAGAAGATTTGTAAAGCAGCCACCCACCAATAACTGTCCTCAGTTTTGGAAACAAAACATTTAGGGCATCACACAACTGTAAGAAAAAATATGTGTAAGCTCCAAAATAGAGCAAACACTCAAATCACAAACAGAATTAATCACAAACTTGACAAACTAGTAAGTGTTTGTGAGGTACTACAGCAAACCTATTCGAGATGTGTGTCTCTATTAATGTATTTGATTGTTTTTCACAAACTTCAGCATAACAGAATGCAACTTTTGCCAACTTAGCTTAAATAACTATTTGCATTTGATTACCTCTTCACGTGTTGTGCTCTCATCGAGATGAGCAGCCCTGCGGCCCAACCCTGATTGCATATGGACCATTTGCTCCTGCTCATTTGGAGATTTTTCACACTGTTTTGGCAGCAAATACAAAGCCACTTCAAGTGGTTCAGGTCTCTTGGCAGGAACAAGATTTGCTGCAGGAAAGCGCCTCTTTCCTCGTCCCTTGGTAAAATATACCTGGAAAGGGCGTATAAAAAAAAGTATAGCGTACATAGAGTAAAAAAAAGTATAGAGTTAAATCATGAACTATAACTCATCATCACACCCCGATTACTTGATTAAAGTTTGGTGACTCATGGAGTTTGGTCCAAATCCATTTGGTAATTGGTGAATGGATGAGGCCTGACAAGGGATAGGAATGGTGTAGACTTACCAAACTTGGCACACGTTGACAACAACACACTTTGATGAGGTGGTCCGAGTGTGGAAAGGTCAGGGAGTTACAGCAAAATCCTTTTGGTAAATCTAAATTTGGCCTTAAGCCTCAAGTGGGAAAAATGAATTTTACGAGGCCTAGGAAGGGCAAGGAAGGTCCAGGAGTTAGCAAACTTTGCATCATCACATTCTGATAACGTGGTCCGAGTTTGGTGATTCTAGGATCAATGGTCCGGGAGTTACAGCCAAATCCATATGGTAAATGTGAATTTGGATTAAAGCCTCAAGTGGGAAAAAACAATCGTACAAGGCCTAGCGAGGGCAGGGAAACTCCTAGAGTTAACAAACTTGGCACAGGTTGACATCACCATACTCTGATAATGTTTCTGGAGATTGGTAACTCTAGGCTCACAGGTCAGAGAGTTACAGCCAAATCCATTTGGTAAATGGAAATTTGGACATAAGCCTCGAGTGGTACAAAACAATTGTACGAGGAGTAGCGAGGGCAGGAAAGGTGCTAGAGTTACCAAACTTGGCACACGTTGACATCATCAGACTCTGAAAAGGTGGTCCCAGTTTGGTGACTCTAGGGTCAAAGGTCAGGGAGTTACAGCCAAATCCATTTAGGAAATTTGAATTTGGACTTAAGCCTCAAATGGGAAAAATCAGTTTTACGAGGCCTCGCGAGGGCAGAGAAGGTTCTAGAGTCACCAAACATGGCACACGTTGACATCATCACACCCTGATGACTTGATTCAAGTCTGTTGACTCTAGGGTGAAATGTTATGGAGTTAGGTCTAAATCTATTTGGTAATTGTTGAATGAGTGAGGCCTGACAATGGCAAGGAATGGTGTAGACTTACCAAACTTGGCACACTTTGACATCACCACACACTGATAACGTGCTCCGA
>CM067474.1:34588853-34605420 GCA_034552555.1 Semaprochilodus insignis
TTATATTTGGCTAACTGTTACCCAGCTGTTTAAATGTGTAGTATAAATGTCATATTTGGGTGTATTTGTAATAAATGTCATTTGCTGTTTTTGGCTCAGTAGTGTAAGAGTTCTTGTTAGATATAATAGTAGTAGTAATAATAATAATAATAATTGTTGTAGCCAGTGATATAATCCATTTTATCCAACTCCATGGCAACATCACAAGAGCTGGTAATATTCTGGACGGGATAGGAGATTCTTCCAACAAGTTTCTCTGTAGAAGTAGTCAAGGGCGCATACCCCACACCTTGCACCTGCTTTGAGACCCTGCGCATCCCCGGGCATTACAAGGATTACACATCGTTTAGGTGTGACATGCTGGCCTGTAGTTGCACATGCCATACAGGGTTTGGACTTGTGTGAGTGACTTCTTGGCCTGCATTTTCATTTGCAATACAAGTTTATATTAATAGAAGTCGCTGTAATGCAAGTTTGTTAGTTGTTAAAACTGTTAAATATGTATTAATGTTTTAAATAGTGGTTGGGTGAATTATACTTATACTTCAAAAACTGAATTGAATGGTCACTTGACAGGGAGTAATTTACATAGCATACAGAATATGCATTAGGAGAGATCCTGGCCTCGCATCTTTTCCAAATTAATACACTTAATGGAATTGATATTGCTATAGTGTGTGTGTGCGCACATGTGTTTGACATGTGTTTAAAATGTTCCCTGTATCCAACCTCATAAATAAACCATTCAAAAACACAATTGACATACATAAAATTGGTTCTTATGAAGTGATAAATAAGTATAACAATATTCAGAATAATTTTGCAGTACAAATAATGCTTGAATTTGTACATTTACTGCAATGGGTTAAGACAAATATGTAAAACATCAAAGAATGCAGTGTTACTTCCATCAACCCAGGTTTATTTTTTGAAGAACGGGAATCAGCAATTTCAGTTAAATATATCATGTAGCAGACGAACTCAGTGATATTTGAGAAGTGAATTGAAGTTTATAGGATTCACAGAAAGTGCAATAATTATTTAAACGAAATTAGGCAGATGCATAAATTTGGGCACCCCAACAGAAAAATTACATCAATATTTAGTAGATCCTCCTTTTGCAGAAATAACAGCCTCTAAATGCTTCCTATAGCTTCCAATGAGAGTCTGGATTCTGGTTGAAGGTATTTTGGACCATTCTTCTTTACAAAACATCTCCTGTTCAGTCAGGTTTGATGGTTTCTGAGCATGGACAGTCCGCTTTAAATCACACCACAGATTTTCAATAATAGTCAGGTCTGGGGCCTGAGATGGCCATTCCGGAATGTTGTACTTGTTCCTCTGCATGAATGCCTTAATAGATTTTGAGAAGCGTTTAGGGTTGTTGTCTTGTTGAAGTATCCAGCCCCGGCACAACTTTAACTTTGTCACCGATTCTTGAACATTGTTCTCAAGAATCTGCTTTTTTGATATTGACTGGAATCCATGCGACCCTCAACCTTAACAAGATTCCCAGTACCTGCACTGGCCACACAGCCCCACAGCATGATGAAACCGCCACCAAATACTGTGGGTAGCAAGTGTTGTCTTGGAATGCTGTGTTCTTTTTCCGCCATGCTTACCGCACCTTGTTATGTCCAAATAACTCAATTTTAGTTTCATCGGTCCACAGCACCTTATTCCAAAATGAAGCTGGCTTGTCCAAATGTGCTTTAGCATACCTCAAGCGACTCTGTTTGTGGCGTGTGCACAGAAAAGGCTTCTTCTGCATTCCTCTCCCATACAACCTCTCCTTGTGCAAAGTGCGCTGAATAGTTGAACGATGCACAGTGACACCATCTGCAGTAGGTCACTGTGGGTTGCAGCAGGTCACTGTCTGTGGGTTGACTATGACTGTTCTCACCATCCTTCTCCTCTGCCCATCAGAGATTTTTCTTGGCCTGCCACTTCGGGCCTTAGCTAGAACTGTGCCTGTGGTCTTCCATTTCCTTACTATGTTCCTCTCAGTGGAAACTGACAGCTGAAATCTCTGAGATAGCCTTTGTATCCTTCCCCTAAGCCATGATGTTGAACAATCTTTGTTTTCAGGTCATTTGTAAGTTGTTTTGAGGCTCCCATGTTGCCACTCTTCAGAGAAGATGCAAAAAAGAGTAGATGCAAAAAAACTTGCAATTGGCCACCTTCACCTCCTTCTCATAATTGGATTCACCTGTGTATGTAGGTCAAGGGTCAATGGGCTTACAAAACAAATTCTGTGTTCCAATAATTAGTGCTAAAGGTATTCAAATCAATAAAACGACAAGGGTGCCCAAATTTATGCACCTGCCTAATTTTGTTTAAATAATTATTGCACACTTTCTGTAAATCCTATAAACTTCAATTCACTTCTTAAATATCACTGTGTTCGTCTGCTATATGATATATTTAACTGAAGTTGCTGATCCGGCCAACCAATGATTTATAAAGGAAAATCATCAAAATTATCAGGGGTGTCCAAACTTTTTCATACCACTGTAACCCCTGCTAGCAGTTGTATGCTACCATACATGGAACCAGTGAGGTGGCAGTCATCATTTAGCACCATCTGTTATGTTGCACAAACTGTTGGTTGTGAACACTCTTTCCAGATATGAAGCTGCTTCTTCCAATGGCACGAACTGTAAGCATGAGGCGTGCAACATCCATGCTCTCCACCCCCTGATTGCCACGTACCCTACAACAGAAACCTAGAGGGCATCTTGGTAAAATTAAGAAAACACAAAAATTAAAAAATGTCCGTTCAGTCTTGGGGGTGAGGTGTTGGGCACTGTCTTGTACTGTAAAATGATCTAGTCTAACAATATGTACATTTACCTAAGAGGAAAACCAAACTTTTCAACAGACTCTTGGAAGAAGGCCAGAGTGGTTGATGCCAAGTTGTTGGAGGCTACACCACGATACATTATCTGCAGGACAATGTAAGAACACCAATATGACTCACATGTTACATAATATAGTCTTTTCTCTCTCTCCTAGGTGCTTAATCATATTTTAGGAAGACTTCACTCTAAACGCAGTATCCAGTGAAGTCAGTGAAGTAGCTATTTGCGTAGCTCTTTTAAGTGAATTGACAACTGCAGTACTTATTTAGTGATTATAAAAAGTCCAATTAGGACAACTGTGCCTACCTTGCGGGGAAACACCATCAATGCTGCCAAAGATGATGATGTAGTTGAAAAGAAATTAATGATTTTATTGATGTAAGTAACTTGCTGCAGGTAAAAGAAAGTGTGTTGAATACACAGTAGCTGGATGTAATGGTCAGGGTGTGAGGCTTGTAAGAGGTTAGCTGTGATGGTACATGTACAATAAAATGAAAACAGCACCAACAATGTGCTACATACAGTTTACTATTACATACTGTGTAAAACCTACTCTTAAGTAACTTGCACTTTTTATAAAACATGAATCAACAGGAACCGGATTAGTTTATGGTTTGTATCTATGTGCATCAAATACTGAGTGTGTCCATCAAGCAATACATCCTAAATGGCCCATACGGCATATGACACCAGTGATGTCAACACGGTGCATGGAAGCTCTGACACGGTTATACTGCACCCTCATTCCTCTGGTTTGAAGACGTGCCTTCACCTTTTCGAAATCCAGAGTAAGGCTGCCTGGATTTAATCTCTCACACATGGGTCTAGTTCATCATCAGTAATGGTGCTGTATAGTTCCTTTACTAAGAGATCAGACTCAGCCATGTGTCAGTACACTGTGCTTCTGGACATACCCAAGAGTTTAGCTATACATGGGACAGATAAATTAAGTTTCAGAAGTGGGGATATGACCATTCGTTGTCGCCCAGCTTGTCCTTGCTCAAATTGTACAACTGCAACGTGTTGCTTCCTTTTCTCTTTTTCCAAGCTGACGAGACCGTGTAACTGTGTCAATTCACTTACAATAGCTGGGCAAATAGCTACTTGACTGGATACTGCATTTAACAACACAAGTTCTTGTGTGCAAATATACTCTAAAAAGTCAAGATCCAGAGGCATGCATCCCAGAATATGTTCCAAACGAGAGTGAAGTCTTTCTAAAATATGATTAAGCAGCGGTTCCTAGAAACGAGAAAAAAGACGTAAAATAAATAAAAGAAAATCCAAATTAATCCAAATTAACATTTACCAAATGGATTTCGTTGTAACTCCCTGACCTTTGACCCTAGAGTCACCAAACTCAGACCACTTTATCAGAGTGTGGGGATGTGAACGCGTGCCATGCTTCGTAACTCTAGGGCTTTCCCTGCGCTCGCTAGGCCTCGTACGATTGATTTTTCCCACTTGAGGCTTAAGTCCAAATTCACATTTACCATATGGATTTGGCTGCATCTCCCTGACCTTTGAGCCTAGAGTCACCAATTTGGGCCACGTCATCAGAGTGTGGTGATGTCAACGTGGGCCAAGTTTGGTAACTCTACAGCATTCCTTTCCCTTGTCAGGACTCATACATTCAGCAAATACCAAGTGGATTTGGACCTAACTCCATGATATTACACCCTGGAGTCACCAAACTTTGATCAAGTAATCAGGGTGTGATGATGTCAACGTGTGCCATGTTTGGTGACTCTAGGACCTTCCCTGGCTAGGCCTGGTAAATTGGTTTGTCCCACTTCAGGCTCCCAGGCTTCAAGTCCAAATTCACATTTACCAAATGGATTTGGCTGTATCTCCCTGACCTTTGACCCTAGTGTAACCAAACTCGGGCCACGTTATCAGAGTGTGGTGATGTCAACGTATGCCAAGTTTGGTAACCCTAGGACTTTCCCTACCCTCAATAGGTTTTGTAGTATTGGTTTTTCCCACTTGAGGCTTAAGTCCAAATTAACATTTACCAAATGGACTTGGCTGGAATTCCCTGACCTTTGACCCTAGAGACCTTCCTTGCCCTGGCTAGGCCTCCTACAAATGTTTTATCATGCTCATCAATCATTCTCTCCATATTTAACCAGTATCCATGTAAGAAAACATTATTTCAGTCAGAAACATGTTTTCATTAAAAGTTTGATGTTTTTGGCAGTTCTAAAGTCTGGGGGCGCTTCTAAATCGCTCTAAACGCCTTTTCAGCGACAAAGAGCATTCAAACGGCATTGCCCGTATTGGCTGGAACTCCTTGATCTTTGACTCATCCTCATCCATTCACAATTTACTATGGAAGCAAAGCAGTCTCACCAGTTTTTGAAATTTAAAAGCATTTGAATTCACATAATTGAACTTTTTTGCATTTTAATTTAGCTTATCTTTTTTCTTCCACCAAATTCAACTCATGTAGTTTAGATGAACGCATTTTCACCTTTATTTTCCAACGTTAACAAAGTAAAAATAAAAAATTCAAGTCTAATTCTAGTCTAATAATATATAATCAAGTTGCTGAAATTCGATAGGCCAAATTCCGAAGCCAAAATTCAAGTTCAAATATTCAGATCAACATCCGGGATACGAAGGATTAGCAATCATTCTGCCGCAGATCGAACCAACATCCAGCCAATCAAGTTCCACTCTCAAGATCACGTGACAGCGAAGCGCATTTACAACAGGACGGTCAGCTGCTGCAGCTATTCGGATGGAAATGACCAGGTAAAGGCTTAAAGGACAAGTTTACTATTTTAAATGCAAGCCTTTTGTATACATACTTTACCACTATTGTTGATTTGTACAGGAAAAAAAGTTCCACCTGTTACTTACAGTCAGTGATGACTGCCATAGTGTTGCCCCAAAACCAGGAGCAGAGAATTTCAGCCCTGAGGTAAATCTTAATTACTCTGTCAGTGGTTTTGTTTTTCCTTGTCATACTTTTCTATCTATTCTGTCTTCCTTCATACCATCACAAAACACAAAAACAAAAGTACCTACTAGTGATGTTGGATCAAAAGGATCAAAATGATCAAACTACAAGAAATTGCAAAGGCAATTAATACAATACAATACAATGTTATGTCATATGTGCGGCTCTATCATAGTATTTATTTATTTATTATTTATTTTTTAAACTTGAAGTCATGTTAGGATGTTTTTTGGTGTTGATTTGTTGTAGCCAGTGCAACTCCATAGCAACATCACAAGAGTTGACCAGTTTGGTAAAATTCTGGATGGGATGGGAGATTCTTTCAACAAGTCTCTCTGTAGAAGTAGTCAAGGGCTCACAACTTCCCCGGGCGTTACAATGATTACACATCATTTAGGTGTGACATGCCGGCCTGTATTTGCACATGCCATACAGGATTTGGACTTGTGTGAGTGACTTCTTGGCCTGCATTTGCATTTGCAATACAAGTTTATACTAATAGAAGTTGCTGTAATGCAAGTTTGTTAGTTGTTAAAACTGTTAAATACGTATTAATGTTTTAAACAGTGGTTGGGTGAATTGTTATGCTTCAAAAACAGAATAGAATGGTCACTTGACAGGGAGTACTTTACATAGCTTACAGAACATGCATTGGGAGAGATCCTGGCCTCCCATCTCTACCAAATTAATACACTTAATGGAATTGATATTGCGTATTGATATTGCGTAAGTATGCGTGTGTGTGCGCATGTGTTTGACACGTTTGAAGTTTAAAATGTTCCCTGTATCCAACCTCAGAAATAAACCATTCAAAAAGACAATTGATGTACATAGAATTGGTTCTTATGAAGTGATAAATAAGTATAACAATATTCTGAATAATTTTGCAGTTCAAATTAATTTGTACCTTTACTGCAACGAGTAAAGGCAAATGTGTAAAACATCAAAGGATGTAGTGTTACTTCAAGTCTTCCATGAACCCAGGTTTATTTTTTGAAGAACGGGAATACAATATTGTGACTAACACATTCAGATTTGCTATTTTTTTTTTTGCTGTTCTTGATCGTAACTGTTTCTCAAAAACAGTTGAGGTAGGCTCTTGCTATGGGGAAAGTATCCCATAAATACTGCAAATAACCCTTGCTAGCAGTTATATGCTAACATGCATGGAACCAGTGAGGTAGCAGTCATCATCTAGCACCATCTATCATGTTGCACAAACCGTTGGTTGTGAACACTCTTTACAGATATGAAGCTGCTCCTTCCAGTGCCACAAACTGTAAACATGAGGCGTGCAACATCCACCCCCTGATCACGTACCACTTACCCTACCATAGAAACATAGAGGGCATCTTAGTAAAATTAAGAAAACACAAAAATGACAAAATGTCCATTCAGTCTTGGGGGTGAGGTGTTGGGCATTGTATTGTACTGTAAAATGATCTAGTCTAACAATATGTACATTTTTATCAGGAAAACCAAACTTTTCAACAGACTCTTGGAAGAAGGCCAGAGTGGTTGATGCCAAGTTGTTGGAGGCTACGCCAAGATACATTATCTGCAGGACAATGTAAGAACACCAAAATGATTCACATTTTACATAATATAGTCTTTTCTCTCTCTCCTAGGAACTGCTGCTTAATCATATTTTAGGAAGACTTCACTCTAAACGCAGTATCCAGTGAAGTAGCTATTTGCGTAGCTCTTTTAAGTGAATTGAGACAGCTGCAGTACTTATGTAATGATTATAAAAAGTATAATTAGGACAACTGTGCCTACCTTGCGGGAAAAACCATCAATGCCGCCAAAGATGATAATGTTGTAGCTGAAAAGAAATGAATCAATCAATTTATTAATGTAAGTAACATACTACAGGTAAAAGAAAATGTGTTGATTACACAGTTGCTGGATGTAATGATCAGGGTGTGAGGCTTGTAAGAGGGTAGCTGTGATGGTACATGTACAATAAAATGAAAACAGCACCAACAATGTGCTACATGTAGTTTACTATTACGTACTGTGTAAACATACTCTTAAGTAACTTGCACTTTTTATAAAACATGAATCAACATGAATCAACATGAATCAATTTACGAGATTAGTTTATGGTTTGTATCTATGTGCATCAAATACTGGGGACCTGGAACTGAGTAGGTCCGTCAAGCAATACATCCTAAATGGACCATATGGGATATGACACCAGTGTTGTCAACACGGTGCATGGAAGCTCTGACATGGTTATACTGCACCCTCATTCCTCTGGTTTGAAGAAGTGCCTTCACCATTCGATAGCCAGAGTAAGACTGACCATTCGTTGTCACCCAGCCGGTCCTTGCTCAAATTGTACAACTTGACGAGACTGTGTAACTGTGTCAATTCACTTACAACAGCTGGGCAAATAGCTACTTGACTGGATACTGCATTTAGAAACACAAGTTCTAGTGTGCAAATGTACTCTAAAAAAATCAAGATCCAGAGGCATGCGTCACAGAATATGTTCCAAACGAGACTGAAGTATTTCTAAACTGTGATTAAGCAGCAGTTCCTAGATAAGAGAAAAAAGACATAAAATAAATAAAAGAAAATATGTTCAGAATTATACATAGACATAGAAACACAAGAACACATAGAAAGCAAAAAAAATACAACTTTTGAAAAACAAAGTGCTTCACAATGAAACAAACCACAAGGTCGACTAGAAAACCACACAGCAGTTAAACATAGTGTTACTCAGGTTTGGATTTTATTGCTTTCTTTGCAAGTCGGGTTATAATTACTGCCTACTACGGAAATAACGTTAACGACAAGAAAACAAGATACAATTTTAATGAATCAAAAGGCAAATGAAAGAATAAAAACACTTACCAAGGCTCCGCTGTTTGATTTTTTCCACCATCATGGGAGCGGAACTTAATTGGCAGGGTGTTTGTACGATCTGCGGCAGAATCAATTGCTCATCCTTTGTGTCCCGGATGTTTAATCTCAATATTTTAACTTGAATTTTGGCATCTGAATTTGGCCTGTCAAATATGAGCAACTTGAATTTTTTAAACTTGAATTTTTGATTTTGAATTTGTTAACATTGGAAAATAAAGGTGAAAATGAGTTAATCTAAAATACATGAGTTGAATTTGGTGGAAGAAAAATCATGAGCTAAATTCAAATGCAAAAAAAAATTAAATTATGTGAATTCAAATGCTTTTAAATGTCAAAATCTGGTGAGACTGATTTGCTTCTGAAATTTACCACATGGATTTGAACCTAACTCCATGACATTTCACCCTAGAGTCGCCAAACTTGGATCAAGTCATCAGAGTGTGGTGATGTCAATGTGTGCCAAATTTGGTAACTCTGGGACCTTCCCTGCACTCGCTAGGCCTTGTACGACTGGTTTTTCCCACTTGAGGCATAAGTCCAATTTCACATTTACCAAATGGATTTGGCTGTACCTCCCTGACCTTTGACCCTTGAGTCACCAAACTTGGACCGCATTATCAGAGTGTGGTGTTGTCAATGTATCCCAAGTTTGGTAACTCCAGAACACTTCCCTGCCCTCGCTAGGCCTTGTACAATTGATCTTTCCCACTTGAGGTTTCAGTCCAAATTTACATTTACCAAAAGGATTTTGCTTTTACTCCCTGACCTTTGACTCTAGAGTCACCAAACTTGAACCACGTTGTCAGAGTGTGGTGATGTCAACGTGTGCCAAGTTTGTTAACTCTTGGACCTTCCCTTCCCTCGCTAGGCCTCTTACAATTTGTTAATCCCAACTCCGCCTTACGTCCAAATTAACATTTACCAAACGGATTTGCCTGTAACTCCTTGACGGTTCACCCTACAATCACCAAAACAATCGGCCCACTTTATCAGAGTGTGGTGATGTCAACATGTGCCAAGTTTGGTAACTCTTGGACATCCCCTGCCCTTGCTAGGCTTTGCACGATTGTTGTGTCCCACTGGAGGCTTAAGTCCAAATTCAGATTTACCAAATGGATTTGGCTGTACCTCCCTGACCTTTGCCCCTAGAGTCACCAAACTCAAGCCACGATATTTGAGTGTGGTGATGTCAAGTTTTGCAAAGTATTTCTAAGCAAAATAGGAAACAAATTTACAAAGCAGAGTTGAGAACACGGTGCCCCTTTATAGTCTAATGTTGTCAGAGGGTGTAGCAACAGAAAAGAACTGAAGCGCTATATGTAGTAGTGGAACAGAATGACAGTAATCAAACTCAACAGTGGCAGATGATGGGATTGTTCAGTACTGGTTTATGTCACACTATACGAGAGCTTGAAGAACAGAAGACAACAAAAACACTAGCTCCACTCACACGAATATCAGACATATCAGCAGATGGGAGATACTGACCAGAAGAGTGGACCCTATTCACAGACAACAGCAGAAAGACTAAAGCCCTATGCTCCGGAACAAGAAAGTGTTTCCAGACAGTGTCAAAGCAGGAGTGATTGCTTAGTGGCAAGAATTGTCTGTGGAACTACCATCCACAGTGAAAGAGACAGTGGAAGAGAAAAAAGAGAGCATTCAGTTATGATGAATCCTGAACCTATGATGACATCACAAACAAATGCATATAAACCAGATGACAAGCTGATGGCTCATGGATAAACAGCAGGCTGGACAATGATACTGGAAAAGGAATTACTGCCCAGGCCAATCACAAGAAGAATCAAAGGGGAAGTATTGATTAAACCAGGAAAAGAGGCAAGAGAGCGACACAATTGAATCTAGGATGCAGTTGCATGAAGGCCATTATTCAGCCTAGTAAAGACATGAATAACATGCCAACATACATATTGCAACTGATCTCGACTACAGCTGAAAATGATCAACAATTCCCTCAGTCAACAGTCTATTGGTTAAAGTTGATGGAGCCTAACAGCAATAATTT
The DNA here is from genome assembly GCA_034552555.1 of Semaprochilodus insignis. Lineage (NCBI taxonomy): Eukaryota > Metazoa > Chordata > Actinopteri > Characiformes > Prochilodontidae > Semaprochilodus > Semaprochilodus insignis. Next base: position 34,599,586 of record CM067474.1, read on the forward strand.
CACCATTTGGAAGAAATGGATACAAACTATTCGTCCCGAGATGAAAGATGTGACAGATGATTTGCAGTGTACTTTACTCTGTAATCCCCATAAGGTCCATGAAGAGTATAACAGTGCTTGGAAAGACTGTATGGAAAGACAATCCATGCAGATGACTACGGGAGACATCATAATTGGCCCACAAGAAGTAGCAGTGGAAGCGGAGTTGGAGCAGCGCAATGGTATAAAGTACCCAATGCTATCCCACACATTTCATTGATGGGTTCAGTCAAGCCAAGGTTCAGTTAAGACCAATGATGAAGGCCAGAACAGAAATATCCTGGATAAAGAGGGACAATAAATATATTTGCAAATCAGCCGATGGAACATATTACTGGATAGCAATGAAATCGGTGGACAGACCTGTGGCAGAGAAAGTTCTGGTGGACCGAGTCAGAGAAAATATTCAGTATTTTGTGCGCGCTGAACATGAAGAATTATTGAAGCAAGTGCCAGACAAATTATGAACTCAATACCATGCTGATGTAGGTTTAGTAAAATCAGCAGGAGAAGTTCAGGTTCAGTTGAAACCACATATACGCATACCGTTTCAGAAACAATATCCTTTTAGTGCTGTGGCAGATGAAGGGATAAGACCAACAGTTGAGGGTTGATAGAAGGAGGAATATTAATAGAAACACAAAGTCCTTGTAAGACTCTAATATTTCCAGTAAGGAAACAAGTGGCGTTTGGCGCTCTTGGTGATCTTTATGCTGTGAATGCAGTGGTAGAAGCAGACACATTGCTTTTTAATATTCCAGCAGACACAACATATTACACAGTCATCTGTGTTCAGTTTGTTTTAGGATACCAGTACACAAAGATTCAAGGTATTTGTTTGCTTTTACGTATAGAAACAATTTACGCACACTAGGTTACCACAAGGTTATTGTGATAGCCCATCTGTGTTTAATAGATTGGTAGCTAAACATTTAAGAGATGTTGAAATGGAAAGTACAGTCCATATTGGGTATGGTGTGAAAAGGATTCTATCGCTGTATTGACAGCACTAGGTCATGAAGGTCATAAAGTTAATAAAGAAAAACTACAATTTTGTTTAAATGAAGTTGATTCTCTAGGTAGACGGCTTAAAGGAGGGGAAAGATTTGTTATGCCTTCACAAGGAAAAGCAGTACAAAGTGCATCAAAACCAACGGTCATAGGATCATAAGGATCATAGGGATCACACTCGCACAAGTTGATCATGGTCAGAGTCAAGCAATGTTTGCTTATTTTAGCATACAACTTGATAATATTGAGCTAGGATACCTCCATGTTATCAAGGCCTAGCAGGAGCTGCAACTGCTTATAACAATAACATGTATATTACGTCTGTGGGACATATAGTGGATTTATTTACCAACCATGCCGTGCACACCCAAGTAATGTCTAATTCCTTTGTATTAACTAATCCTAGAAGAACAGGATGTGATGTTATACTTTCAGCACCAGAGTTGATACGTAAGTGCTTCAAATTAAATATAGAAGACACCTGATGATGGAACACCACATGATTGTAAGTTAAATACAACAAACTTTCTTAAGCCAAGACGGGACTCGTATAGGGAACTTATACCAGACAGTGAGCAAATACTATTCGTAGATGGTTCCTATTTTAAAGGACCAAAGGGAAATTTACCTGTATATGCTGTAGTTCAATATAAACCAGAGAGTGACACCTTTGAAAGCTAGCATGCCACAACCCTGCTCTGCACAATTAGCCGAGTTAAAGGCACTAACTACTGCATGCCAAGCAGCAAAAGGAAAACAAGTAATTATGTTTACAGATTCTACTTATAGTTACGGGTCTTGTCATATCTTTGGCCAAATCTGGGCACAAAGAGGATTTGTCAGAGCACATGGGTCACGGATCACTCATGGGAAGGTAATATCAGAGCATTACAGGCGGCGCAACTTTCATCAAAGATAGTTATTGTAAAATGTGCAGACCATAAAACAGATGATTCTCTGGTCACGAGAGGAGGTAACTACAGCTGATACCCAGTGCAATAGAACAATAACAAAAAAAAGCTAGCATATATGGAAAGGAGGACCAATGTGTTCCAAATGAACTATATATAGCTCCAGTAAATTTACCTTCTCATGTTTACAGGAAAGAATTAATTAGCATAATTAAGCAGTGTTGATCCTCATACTTAGTTCATACAGTAGACCATTATTTAACAAATTGTTAAGTCTGCATGGAGTGTAATTATAGAAAGTTGTTTACTGCTCCATTAGGTCATATTCCAGTACCAGTAGTGTATTATGTAGATATGGGAAAACCATAAGGGTTGAAAACGATGTTGTCATACAATATGCTATTCAAAATATGCTCCATCAATACATGCAATTTACATGAACATGAAAGAAAGTATAGATGTGAGTTGGCTAAAAGATGAGGTGTTTTTTGATGACGGTTATTGTACTTGCATTTCAATGAATACTGCTGATGGAGGTCATTTCACTCAAATGATGGACAATCTTCGCCTCAGATGACTTCACAAAAACACCTCCCTTCAAACAGTTCACACCTCGTTTCACGTGCATCCACATCCAGGTAACCCGTTTGCTAGAGGTTAAACCTTTATATCGGCGCAAGCGGGTTTCCGCCCTGCGCTTGGGTCCACACCCTTATCTGCGCCATGACATATTTAGTTTAAGTAAACATCCATGTAGTACTTAGAATATTAAGTATATGAGTATCCAATGCATTGTGGCTAAAAAACAAAATCTTATCCTGTGCTGAACTCTGGTGCAGAATACACTGTTGTGCCATAAAGACAGATAAGGTGGGAATTTTCCCTCAAAAACAACACAACGCCACTCTAAGTGTTGAGGGTTTTTCACCCACCTCAGAGGGATGACAGGATAGGAAGATTATATCCATGCATATATTAATTAACAGTATATGTTGTCACTTATATGTGGGACGTATCTGATCATTTAAGCATTCACTTGCCACAAAGTATGATTTAATCAAGTGCTTTTATTGACAGCTATGAGCAGTGTTCAATTTACAACTCAGGACTGAAAGCAGAAAATGACAACTTGATTTGCAATCTCAAGCAGTTAAGGGTCACATTTCTTTGTGACATATGTACATTCTGGTTGAAGACATAGGGTTTAAAAATACATTCAATGCATGCATTTGTGGAAGGAACCGTGAGATAATGGTAACAACACCTAGTTTGGAAGGAGCAAGACATCACCTCCTGAACACTGTATAAGTATGGAAACAGCAAACTAACCCAACTCAATGTGCCAGCCTCCACCTGCCAGTGGATCACAAACTTCCTCACTGGCAGAGAGCAGCAGGTGAGGTTGGGGAAAACCAAGACAACCAGCACAAGAGCTCCTCAAGGTTGTGTTTTGTCCCCGTGGCTCTTTTCACTGTATACTAACGACTGTACCTCCGTGGGCCCCTCTGTCAAAAACCTGAAGTTTGCAGACGATATGACAGTCATAGGTCTCATCCAGGACGACGACGAGTCTGCCTACAGATGGACGGTTGATCAGGTAGTCCTCTGGAGCAACCAGAACAACCTGGAGCTGAACACAGCAAAAACAGTGGAGATGACAGTGGACTTCAGGAGAAAGCCCTTCCACAGCACTCACCATCCTGGACAGAACTGTGATGGTGGTGGAGTCTCACAAGTTCCTGGGTACGACAATCACCAAGCACCTGAAGTGGGACTGCAACATCAGCTCCATCGTCAAGAAAGCCCTCAAAGGATGTACTTCCTGCGTCAGCTGAGGAAGTTCAACCTGTCCCAGGAGCTGATGGTACAGTTCTACACTGCCACCTTAGAATCTGTTATCACCACGTCCATCGCAGTGTGGGGCAGCTCAGCCACTAAACATGACACTCACAGACTGCAGCGCACCATCAGGTCTGCAGAGAAGACCACTGGAGTCAAACTACCCACTCTGCTGGATCTGCACACTTCCAGAACCAGGAAGCGTGCAGATAAGCTCATCACTGATCCATCACACCCTGGCCATCACCTGTTCCAGCGCCGGGGCTTTAGTCACATCTTAAGAGCCGGTAAGTACTTAAAAAATATGTCAAAAATACGTGTGTGCTAGTAGGACTTTGAATGAATGGCGGGACGTCTTACGTAAAATGACGTTGGCAAGATGGCGGACGTAGTACGTCTGAGGTTGCGTGGATACTACGTACTCCCGTACTGCAAGAGCCTGCTGCTTCACCGGGTCAAACGGTGTGTACTGGGTTCAAACTAGTTCGTGCTGACTACGTAGGTGATTTCAGACGCAGCGAAAGTGCATTATGTTGCAGTGCAATGGCGCTAGCCTGCTGCTAACGTAGCGAGTTAGCGATAGATATCCCCGCTGGCAACTAGAAATAACAGAAACGCCATTTATTCATTCTTGATGGACGGTTGTTTGCTTGTTGATTTTTTTTAAACTTCCGTGGTGCTCAAGTCGCTGCGTATCAGTGACGAAACTTTTTTTTTTTAATTCAGTCAGGCGAGTCTGGGTTCGTACCAGTGAGGAGGGCGGTGTTGGGTCGTGTGTGTACTGCGGAGGAGCGGTGTCATCCTGAGGTGAGCTCACGGCTAACGTTAGCAACAGTTTAGACAGAAGTAATGGTCCTTTATAGTCTATGTGAATATTCCTAATGCGATTAAAGTCTGAAACAGCACGTTTTATCACAATTCCCATTCGTATACTCTGGCATAAGTGGATGGTTAGATGTGCAAACATGGCGGCGTTCGTGGTGACTTGGTTTGATATTCTTACTAAGACGAGTACGAGTGCGCCATTCTACGAGTAAATAATGTAGAGCAGTTGTGGCTGGCTGAACAGCTGAAGGACTGAATGTGCGCTTCTGATTTAAATCATCGATGAGGGCAGCGTTTGGTGTAACACCTGTTCAGATGTAGTCCCTGGGAAGGATGAACTATATGATCTATGTGAGAGGTCTCTGCCGACTGTTTTCGATTATATACGATAACGTTTATATCACTAAAATGACCATTATTTTGGCCTCCTTGTATTGTTGCATGTAAAACCATGTTTACAGTGTTATTTTACTCGCCTTTTACACGTTTTACACACCTTGTTGTTTTTAACGTGAACGCAGTCTTAATTCCGTCTTTAGCAAGTTATTAAAATAATTGCCTAGGTTTGTTCAGATAAACACCACTCAGGTGGAGTACCGTAACTTGGCGTATATGTAGGGCAGCAGATATTTATTTATTTATTTTTTTATTAAAGCCCTTATAAGTATAACTGTTATATTTATACTGTAAATGTATAACAGTATGTGGCTCCTGGATTTATCCCATTTATTCTACCATATTTTTGTTACAGCAGTATGTCTGAAAGACGGAGGACACTCAACCCAAAGAACCGTGCATGTAGTATTACTTCATTGGGAACTGATCAGCACAACATAATTAAACAAAGATACATAAATGAGAACAAAGGTGAGAATATGGCTGTGTATCTTTGACTGAATGTTTAATTGAGATTTCATATTAGTAAATAACATTTCAAAACCTTTCATTTTAGATGATATTTGGCTAGTTGATTTCAAAAGGATTCTTAAAAGTATTTAAGAATTAAGAGCTTTTTATGCAAAAGTCAAATAACTAATAACAGAATGAGGTAAGAATAGTGTAGGCAGAATATCTATTTGAGGAAATGCCACCTAATGATTATTTGTAAAAGTAAATGTTGAGAAAAGGTTTTACAAAGGACTGCTACTCACATGAAAAGATGTTGACTCTTTTGGAGAACATGCATGTAGTATTTCAAACATAATGGAGA
>CM067474.1:34605920-34649323 GCA_034552555.1 Semaprochilodus insignis
ATCATTGTACCAAACTGGTTCAAAGTCAGAGCTGAAAATACATTTTAGACTTTTAGACTATTTCGGATTTTAGACATTTTGTTTGAGACCTGTAATTATGTTTATTATATTAAACAAATGATTTAACATTCCACCTAACCACCCTAAAAACAATAAGAATGGTACTGAAACCTGAGGCTTGACGCAAACAATAAAAACAATTTTTGCGATTATGAAAAGCCAGAGGTCAAGATAGAACCAGAGCCACCTAAAACACTATCAGCAGCTCCCATAGCTTCCAAAACTGCTACAGTGGAGCTAATGTTAACAGATGCTGCCAGCAAGAACAATGTCCCCTTCTTATAGTTAGGACCAACATAATGGCCTAAAATTAATAAACAGACGACTAATAATTAATGCAGCATATTTGGCCTGCATGTTTTGTTTTGAAAAAAGATTATTCTGCACCTCATAGCTGTATGTGGCCCACAGCTGCATGAAGTCACATGATTAACATGATAACAAATTTGTCTTATGTTATTGCTTGGTGTACAGTGTATGAACAACAGTGGCCTCTGCTGTTACACTTACGCCCAACGTTTTGCCCACGATCCTACACTGTTTTCAAATGGCCAGTTTGTATTACAGTGGTGATTCTTTTATCAGTGGACACGGGTTGCAGGTCATTTAGAATGATTAGCCCTATAAATGGTCAGATCATGTTGCACGGCTTTTTAAAGACTGCTTTTGACGATCCAAAATTTATATTTCAAAACTTGTTTGATGAATGGCTCTGCAAAATGTGCTCCCAGAACTGTCTGATGTTTTTGCGTTCCCAGACGGAGGTGGAACAAGATTAAAGTTGGCTTTTTATCTAAATTTCTTATCTGAATCTTTGTGTAATTGCGACAACATCCACCTTCATAAAGCTTAGTTTAATTTCTTATTTGAATTTATCATTCCACCTTTAATTGTGACAGAATGTTACTGTCGCACCATTTAAAGTGGGACAAGAAATTCAAATAGGAAGCGAAGATGGACATTGTCAGGGTAGCACCATCAACAACAATTTTACGCTAACACCCCTATCAACACAACACTGTTGTGAATACCGCCTACTATGACATCTGCCCAAACCTTTCCATGAGTTAACCTAATTTTATGGCCCATAAGTAGTTCAGCAGGGCTACCACTAGCAGGGCTAGAAAAGGAATATTTTGTTTCAGTATCTTGTTTCAGCATGTGACTTTCCTTGTGGATTCTGAGTCTTGAGCTAGTTTTTTGAACTCTTTTGTAAACTGAGGCCCATTTTCACTGACCTCAGCATGATTATATACCAGACCAAACATAGTTTAGAGCTGTAAGCCACTGTTCTCCAGTCTTACCCATGGAGCTGTGTCAGCACGAAACCAATCCCATAACTGCTTGCTTAAGGAGAAATTGCTGCCTACTACAACTGGGAGGTGTTTGCATTGATGTGTGTGTGTGAAAGGCATGAGGGGCCCATTCAAAGAGTAGCCTGATGAACATGATGAACATATAGATATCCTATACATCTGAACTGTGTCAGCATCATCAAAATGTAAATGTAGGTTATTGGAGGATAAGTGTCAGTCAGCCCCAAGTCAGTGCTGTAGGTTTAGTTTTACTTGTAATCATATCTACATGCAGAGTCTATATATGCGCTCATGTGGAGAACCAAAGGCCTCATGTTCTGTGCTGAAAACAGCTTTATGTACTAAAAATCTGTGTTTTAAACCATACACACCTAAACCTCTTGTTTTCTTTTACCAGATATTGGTCAACAATGTAATCAAGAAGCCAACTATCTCCAATGCAGACTTTACCATCACCAGTACTGAGATTAAGATGATTCTGAACATTCCTGCTATCAACGCTGAGATTACCTTCTCAGGCATGAACTTTATAGTCAGTTTACCATATTCTTTATTCCACCACAACACCGAGGGACAGTGTGGTAAGTGTTACTACAGCTCTGCAATATGCAATGTGCATATACATATGTGTGACAAATTAAAAGGAAAACCCCTAAAGAGTCTTAGTAAGGTGCTGCGCCTCCATGCTGAGTTGCTAGAACTTCAGTGTGCTTTGACATTTGATTTGATTCTAAAAACATACTCCCTAAAAACTGATCCCTTGTGCCATATTGGAAGATACCACTCAGGATAGAAATGTTGCATAGGATAAAGGTGATGAATCAGAATAACTTTGTACTGATCTACATTCCCTTCCCCTCTAAAGGGGACAAACAGACCTAAATCATTCCAGCAAAATGCTTTCAAACTTACTTTTCATTTTGCCGTCTTCTTTCAAAATTGAGGATAACTGGACCTCCTCAGTATCTTTATATGTGCTGCAGTGCATGGTATGGTGCAGTTCACCTGTCTCAATGCATCTGCACTTGTTATGCTCCTCAGATCTCTCAGGTTTTCCTTTAACTTGTTTTTCTATTTTACATAATTACAGTAAATGTTTACTGGATTTGGTAAAATCGTAGTGCTTTAGATTTTACTCTGTTTATATTGTAAAACTCTTGTACTGTTGCCATGTTATTGTGCACTTCATATTGTACTTAACATACATCTCATTGTTGTTGGTCCAAGATGTCTATCTCCAAAATAATAAGAAGGAAAGGAGATTTTGTTCCAAGTAATTTTAAATTTAGGGCTCATTCATCATGAAGTTTTGATATAATGTAAAGGACCATTGTATTCTCAAATTTGATGCTAAATGTTACTTGCACACTTAGATCTGTGAAAAATCTTTTTCAATTGGAAGCTTTCAGTCAGAGACCTTCAAGGCATAATACAACAGTGCTAAAAGGTTAAAAAACAGCTCTTCTTGTTATTTTTAATTACCCTTAATGCAAGAAACTTTTAAACAGTTGAGCTTGTGGCTAGACATCATTGGGATAATAGTCCTTAAAGATGGTGTACACAGAAACATTGACAAAACACGCACTTCCAGTATTTTAAAAAATCACACACACACACAAAAAATTGCATAAACGATATGTAAACATCAGCCATCACAAAACATACAGTATTTACTTACACTGAGTGTTTTGTCTTTGAGAAGTGTTTTGTCTTTTTTCTAATTTCATTAAAATATAATAACTGACAGAAATGGTTATATGGTTTCATAACACATATAGGTTTTAAATCATATGTAGGTTTCATTCCAGCACCAGAAATAACCATGCCAACATGCCATTTTTCTTCTGAACTGTTGAGTTTTTGCTGAATTGTCTTGGAAGGTGTTTGTGACAACAACAGCACAAATGACTGCAGACTACCTGGAGGACAAATTGCGTCATGTGAGACAACGGCAGGTGCTTGGGCAGTGAACAACACACGCTGCACCTTTATACCTACCCCATCTCCCCCATCTCCCTCACCTCGCCCCTCTTCCACGACTCCCACAACATGTAGTCCAGCCAATAATCCAGCCATCTGTGAAGTCATCCTCAGCAAGTAAGACAGATGTATTAATGAAGAGATATGGTTGGAAATACAGTATATTCAGAGACATTGTGGATGGCCTAGATAGCTTAGTTAATACTTTAAAAGTTTAATACTATGATTAGAATATGTCTACATGTTAAATAAATATAATTATTTGTATTGTTATATAATGATATAATAATATATGATCTAATATAATAATATATATATAATTTTATTTATAATTTATTTTATATTTCCTGTAGTCCTGTATCATATTTTGTGTTCTTTTATAGGGTGCAATATGCTATGTGCATATACATATGTGTGATAAATTAAAAGCAAAACCCATAAAATGTCTTAGTAAGGTGCTGGGCCTCCATGCTGAGTTGCTAGAACTTCAATGCGCTTTGATATTTGATTTGATTCTAAAAACATACTCCTTCAATTAGTGGTCTGATGATGGTGGTAGAGAGTGCTGTCTAACACGTCTATACAAAATCTCCATTGTGTTCTTTTATAGTGTGTTTGAAAAGTGCCAGAAATTATCTTCCCCTGAACCTTTCTATAAGGCCTGTAAATATGATGTGTGTCGCATGGGTAACTCCTCTGGCTGCTTCAGTCTGGAGACTTATGCCAGCTCATGTGCTGATGTGTCAGTATGTGTGCACTGGAGGAAATCAGCTAATGGACTTTGTGGTGAGGAGCATAAAATAAAACCATCATTAAAAGCAAGAATAAAAGATGGAGATCATCATTTTCATTGGTGTCCATTTCTTTTGTTAGAATACAAGTGTCCCAGCCCTAAAGTCTACCAGGCATGTGGGCCCAAGGTGGAAGAAACCTGCAATTCAAAGTAACAGAGCAATTACAATAGACAGTTACACTACACAATACAGTATCATTTCAGTCTTCATTCTTTGAATGTTATCTGTTGATAGTAAGAGCACTTTTTGCCATCTATCCAGGTACAATGAGAAGTTTGTGAATTGTAAGTCTAAGGAGTGTCAAGGTTTCAAGGAAGGATGCTTCTGTCCTAACGGCACCACCCTCTTTAACACGGCCACAGATGTTTGCACATCCTTCTGTGGTAAGTTCTGTGACTCATAACTGATCCATTATATAGTGGATGCAATTGAATAAGCTATTTGCAATCAGTTACTTTGTGTTTATAGCCTGAGCTCTGAACAAGACGTCCTCATGCTTGACATTTATCACACCTGTCCAGTATAATGTATTAATGCAGCTGTAAATCTATTTGTGCTGTGTCCTAGGTTGTGTAGACTGTGAGGGAATGCCTAGGAAGGTGAGTTTACTGTACAGACTGGATTTTCTTTTCTGAAGTTCTGGCTCCATACTCATCTTAATCTAGTCACCGCATACCTTCTTCAATTAGCAGTGCTGTTCATCTGCCTAGTGTATTGGTTGAATGCTTTTGAATGTTTTAAATCTTTAACTAATAATTCATAAACAAATGTTAGAAATACAGAATGGGATTCAGAGGCAGTTTTGTATGCTTTGATTGTGTGTTTCTCCTGCAGCCGGGAGATACATGGACCATGAACTGTACAAATTGTGAATGCAGTGCAGAGAACATGGGTGCAGTGTGTACACCTGTCCAGTGTTCAGCGGTACAATCCTGTAACCAACCAGGCTATGAGGTCAGGAGGGATGGTTGCTGTCAAACATGTGGTAAGTGAGCAGCATACTGTTTTAGTTATGTTCATTTGAAGTAGTTTTGAAATTAAATTCAATAAAATATATGACATATGCTACTACGTACAAGTGTTTGCTCTGAATATTAAGTACAGAAATTAATTTTGATATTCAGCCTGCAGCTTTAAACTTTTACCAGTAGCGGTGAGATATGGCCTTCAATTTTACCTATACGTATTGCAATATTACCTACAATGACTAATTATACTACACCTAGGTGCCCTGCCCATCTGAGCCTACACTAAGTAACTTCACAGCAGTAACATTGTGTGAAGAAATGAGAACAGAAGTCTGCATTTACAAATGACCACATACCTTTGAATAACACATCTGTCTGTGGCTATTTTCAGAGTAATTGCACCTCCTCCTGTTTGACGTTAAAAAGCTTTACACCCATCCATGAATCGCCTGGATATCATTTTGTCTCCGCTGAATGTTTTAGCGTGGCCACAAATCTTCAATAAATGTGGCTCCTAATATTCTTTCATTAGAGCTACATGATGGCTAGTATTAACATCTGGTGTTTAATTTGCATAGTAAACATTTCCTTTTGTAAATAATCCGGCAAAATAAATAATTCATAAATTAATGGAGAGTTTAAAGGATACATTTCCAAGGAAGTTTAAATGTGTATTTAAAAGGCTTAACTGGTGATACTTTAATATTATCAGTTATATATCAGTTATATACATTCTCTCTCTCTCTCTCTCTCTCTCTCAGCAGTGTGTACTAGACTATAGTACATACTATATCTATAAGTCATGCAATCGTTTAAAGACATTTGCTGGAGTATCTTTGTTTTCAGCCTGCCTGTTTGTTTCATACAGGAGTCAAGCCGGTCTGTGTCTTCAACAACAAGGAATATTTGGTAAGATTTATGTTTCCTTGTAGCAACTGAAAATGCTACAAAGACAAATGTCGAAATCTGATTGTTTTTAATAAAATGTGTGCCCATTCTGTATTTGATCCCAACAACAAAAAAGTTGGGACAGGTTACATTTACCACTGTGTTACATCACCTCTTCCTGTAACAACATTCTGTAAGCATTTGGAAACTGTAGACATGATGGCTGTAGTTCTGTTTTCTCTTTCTTGCTTGATATTTATTGATATATATTGAGAATTTCAGCTTCTCTAAAATTCAGGGTCTCCTTCATCTTATGTTTCATTTAATAATGCAGCAAGTATTTTCAGTGGCTGACAGGTCTTTTGGAAACAGGCTTGAATGGTTTATGTGCATTTAAGCACAAGATTTGGCATCATGCAATCATCTGTGTTCTCATTTGCATCAACTGTTACATTAAGGGTCATTGTCTTTCCTTGTGAATTCAGTAACGCTTTCCCATACAACATAAAGTGATTTCGCTTCTGAAGAGCAGTTCAGTAAAGTTGTGTGGGTGGTGGTTTGCACAGATAATGATGTCATGCTAAACAGCATGCAGTCTCCACCTTTCCAGATCGGAGGTGTGGCACTGACAGCTGATTGTATCATGTTCATTTACAGCCTGGAGCTAAAGTTCCAGTAGACATCTGTAAGGACTGCAACTGTGGTTCCACTGTGGACCCCAAGACTGGACTACGAGCCTTGGAATGCTCTGTAGTGACCTGTGACACGACCTGCTCTCAGGTAATGCCCTTAATCTGCATGAATGATAAAGTCGTGAACTAAATAGTCACACCGCTTCTTATCTGCTCCTAAAGTCATTAGAACATATGGTGGAACCCTAAATTTAACCTAGGTAATAAAACTGAATACTAGTGATATTGATTTGATATTACTAATATTAATACTGTTATTAAGTACATACTGCCATAACAGGAAGTGGTTTCCAGGTTATTGTTAATGAGAGCTTGGTAGAGGTCTCAGTAATTGCAGGGATGGTAAAGTACTGTATATTTAAGGATGTTTGATTAGTGATTGTCAGCAGTTACTCTCATTACTCTCGTCAGCAAATGACCAAAACCGTTGACCTAATTTGTATATGAATAATGTAACAGACTTGTTTCTTCACCCGTGTTTTGGAAGCAGCTGTGATTCTGCTAGCCTCAAAATCAATAGTCAAATGCATGCACAAATAATTAGGCAAGGAAATGTAATCTCTCTCCTTAAGCATGCTCTCAGAAAATCTAGTTTAGAAGTAGCTTGCATGGCAAAAAAAATCTGCGTAAAATATTCAGTATTTGTGTTTAAGAAGAATTTTCTGATATCCAATAAATAAAAGATAAATTAAAAAGTAAAAAGATATATGTCATTGTTGTTGTGTGTAGGGCTTTATCTATGTCCCTGACTCAGAGAAATGCTGTGGAAAATGTGTACAGCAACGTTGTATTTACACAGGACCAGACAACACTGTATACATGATTGAGGTATGACGGTCAAAGTGTGATTTTAAAGATTTATGTTATTTTTATATAAGTTATATAAGTTATTTTTAACCTCCTCATTATTGCACCTGTCTTTCTATGTCTCTGTTTCAGGTTGGAAACAGCTTTAGCCCTCCAAAAGAAAAGTGCATGAAATATAATTGCAGCAAAGTCGATAACACATTTGTGTTGGTGCCAATTGCCCTTTCATGCCCAGCATTTAACCAGCAAGACTGTGTTCCTGTAAGTTCATCAGTCTAATCAGCTTTCCAGATGCTATTTACTAAAGCTATTACTGGTTCATCTGCAGTAGATTTTCCAGATTTATAGGGAATGTAATCATCCGTACTCATTAGTAATACCTTCTAATAACTTCTACACTTTTCCTCAAGGGCACCGTGACAACGACACCGGATGGATGTTGCAAAACTTGTAAGATGATAAACTTTATTTATCTCCGTTTCTCACTAATTCTCTCACTACTTACTAACCGACTCCAAATAATGGCAGTAACTGATATAACTACAAAGCACTGTCCATAGTATACTAAATCCTACATACACCTAACCATAACCTTAATCAATTGTCTCATCCTGTCTTTTCTTGCCCCTGTTTGTCTGTTTCTCTGGTTTTCTGTTTCTTTTTTTCTCTTGTCACTTCCATGATCCTTTTGTTGTCCTGGGGTGCGTTTCCCGTACAACGACGGAGGTTAGCACTGAACTAACGTGGTACACTGCATCGTTAAACTAACTAACATCCGAAATACGACCGTTTCACAAAAGCGTCATACTTTGTTAGTACTACAGTAGTTTGAACCATGTTGGTTTGAACCACCATAGTTCGAACCACCATGTTTCCAGATGTGTTCGGTCTGACTTTCACAGCGGGAAACGTGTTAAAACCGGCAGGATTATGCCAAAATATGATAGTTGTGACCGAAATCACGTAATGAATACATTATTTTGGCAATCCATGTTTATTCATATTGTAATAATCCAACAATAATATTAATAGAATCAACAATCAAATACTAATTAAAAAATATTACACCCGATAGTAACAATAATAATAATAATAAATATAAATATTAATAATACATTAATGTGCATCGTTATCATTATGAAAATAGAAACAAATGGAAGAACTTTTAGCCACACCAATGCATTTTTATGTTCTTATACTGCAATTACTAAGGGAAGTCGCTGTGCCTCATTGATGTAGTGGGTTAATCGAATGAAAATGCCATGTGATTGCAACGTGATGAGTTTCTCGTGCACGCAGACGCGGGTTCGAAGCTAAAGTGTTCTTCCCACTTTTTTCATAAGGACAACGAAAGCACTCAGCGATTATTAATTTACTTACTAAAGTATTGTAAAGATATCAATGTTGTCCCGTTGATATATGTTTCTTATAAAGATTAACTTTATAACATCTTTTTCATAAGCCTAGAAATACTCACACATAGACAAGAAGGGCAAATTCAAAGTGTCAGCTATGCTCTGGTCTTTTTACCTGGTCATGCAATAATAATTTAGAGCAGGTGTAAAATCTGGGAGAAAGCACCTGCTACTTGTTCATGCTCTACACTATATAAACTTCTGTGCTTGTTATGAGATGCCCTATAGGCCTGTGAATTAACCAAAATGGCACAAAAACCCCAGTTTACAGAATCCTCTCAGTCTTGGAGCTCCTCTACCCATCCTGCTACCTCTCCACGGCGGCCCAAACACACCAAGGCCCGTTGTTGCAGAAAAATCCGCTGCCAATGCAGTGAAGTGCTCCTCAAGTCTGAGTGGAGATGTGAAACTAAGATACTATTGCTATTTATTGCTGGTGGCATAAACAGCAACCTTTTTTTTCTTTAACAGACCCTGAGTGATCCTTCCTGCATCCCCATCCCTTCTACCCATTTTATTTATTTTTTTGTTTTTTTCCCCTTGTCCTAGTCATGGGAGGTGGATGTATTCTGGCCAGTGGGACTCTGGTCAAGAAGTGTATAATGAATCTATTTAAAAAGCCATGTTGTCACTCCTTCAGTAGTTATAATGTCATGTTCACGTACTATTGCTGCAACACAAAACCATAACACGGTGCTCAGGAAACAACAGCTGTTAATCCTTTAATCAGCATCCGTCTCTCCTGTTCCTATTGTTAAAATGCACACAGTTTATTTCATAAGGGTCAAAAACATCAGGTCTAAATAACAGAACACATGATGAGGTATTAAAAGGTGTTAGCAAGTCGGCGGCCTGCAACTGAACCCCACAAAATGCTGTGCTGTGGTGGTATTTACAGCACTACTGCACAACACTGTCTACCTTTAATTTTAAGCCCTTTTTAAATTTACTTTTCTCATTATGATTACGTTAAGATCATGCTAATGTATAGCACTGTCACAGGCATGTAAACAACATCCTTTCCCAAAATAACAATACCTGGATGAATACAATAAGGTTCACAGCAAGGACTCATGTTCTCCTTATTCAGAGCTAAAACAAGTTGCCTGCTTGAACGACTCACCCTGCAACCTAACATGTCTTGAACGGGGACCAGCCACATTTAGCCTATTTACCCACCTCCTGCTCTACTAGTTATACCACAGAAACACCTTAGAGTGAATTATTGCTGGAAAAGCACAGCCTGTCTAACGTTACACAGCTAGCACACACATGGATTATTGCGATATTATTCAACGCATGCCGCTATAATTACAAACAAAGAAATACACTGAGATGTGCGTTGGGAACTACACGTTCAAAGCATTCGACAATATAAATGTTCATACCAGGAGTTTGATGTAAATTTCCACCTTACTGACACGTTTCCTGGCGTTCTGCGTCATCGATGACGCAGGTCACCAGGAACTAAGCTTCTAACCACAGGTCTACAGTTGTAGTTCCAACTACTCAACTTAACAACAGTGTTTGCGAACGTTCGGTGGAACTACAGTTTTGGGAAACACCTGTGTCGTTTAGCGATGGTTCGGACTATGTAAGTTACCAACGTGGTTACCTCCATAGTTTGAACCATGGTTTTGGGAAACACTTGCGTCGCATCTGTGTCGTTCCAACTATGTAAGTTGCTAACGTAGTTAGCAACTATGGTTTTGGGAAACGCATCCCTGTTCCATGTACTTCTGTTTGTTTTGGTTTATAGCTCCTCCTGGCTCTGCCCTCTTGTCATGCCCCTCACCTGTCCCTAGTTTGAAGCTCCGCCCCTTCCCAGGTGTTCCTTGTTAGTCCTTGTGCATTTAGACTCCCTGCTCCCTTTGTGGTTGCTTGGTGTTTTGTCTTGCTGTTGGTAATTCTGTTACTGTGCTCCTAGTTCTTAGTAGGGTTTTCCTAGTGTCTTTGATTTCTGTTTGTACATATTGGTTCTTTATTAAAGACTTGCACTTGCATCCTGTTTCCTCGTCTGTCCACGTTCCATCAATCATTTCCTGAAAGCCTTTAATAACACAGTATATTCTCCAGACTGCCCTTTGGAGCTATTTCAGAAGTAATGAATGATACTCCTTCTTTAAATTTATTTATTTATTTTGTTTTGTTTTATCATATTGTATTTAATTGATCTAAAACAAACTAATTAAAGTCATTTTACAGATTAAAAATCACTGTTTAAACTAGTTTGGAAGCAGTAAGCATGTGTACAGGCATCCTGCTTTTTATGTGGTATTATTTTAAAGCTGGCACCTTAAAAGGCTCTTTGACTATAATGCACCTGCGCTTCCTCTCTCAGGTGAGGTGCAGAACTGCCGTGTTCAGAAGAACAACACTTATTTGACGACAAACGGCTGTAAATCTGTACATCGCGTGGAGATAGCCTCCTGCTCCGGCTCCTGTGACACCAGCTCAGTGTGAGCACACACACACACACACACACACACACACACACACACACACACACACACACACACACACAAAGTTATTCTTTCTCTATGTATTTTCCACTGTCATATTTTCTCTCTCAACCTTTTCTAACACTCTCTCTTCACAGTCGTGTCTCTTTAGTGTCTTATTCTATGTTCCTCTCTCTTTTGACTTATTCTCTCTCCCCTTATTACTATTGCTATCTCTCTTTATCTCTCTCTCTTTCACACTCACTCTTTTTTCTTTTCACTGTTCTTTTTTTCCATGACATAGGCCCTTTAATGCTAAGCTGTTCAGTATTGTAGTGAATGATCTTGTATTTTACTCTCACACAAACTCACACACTCATACACACACTCACATACACACACACACACACTAAGCACTATTGTTCCTCTCTCCATTCCTCTGATGGCGTTGTCTGTCCGTGCAGATACTCAATGGCAGCGAACAGCATGGTGCACCAGTGCTCCTGCTGCCGGGAGCTGCGTACCAGCACCAAGCAGGTGAAGATGAACTGTCCTGGCCAACACTCAACCACTTACACCTACACTTATGTTGAAGAGTGCGGCTGCCACGTGACGGAGTGCAAAGACAACAAAAGCAGTGATTAAAAATGCTTCTTCAGGTCTCTGATTTCTCACCAACAGGTTTCTAGTCTTCTCACCAACTGTGATCACATCTGATCATGAAACTTTGTTGGATTGAATCCAAGCAACATGTCAAATTGAGATTAATTAATTTCTTTCATTATTAGGGAACATGGTACTGTGTTAAAAGGTACCAAGGTTTTAAGCTTTATAATCTACTGCATGCTTTGTCTTAACTTACTCTATTGATCATGATAGACACACGTTCCATTTCTTTAAGTTAAATTATCTTCTTTTGAAATATGTCATTTCTTTATATGATTAATGATATAAATAAAATCAAACAGCATCAATGATGGTGTGCAGTGTAGTCTGTTAGTTGTGAAGGATCTTCCACAATGTTTCTCCTTTTCTACAGAATTGTAGAAATTCCCCAATATCCAAAATTCTATTGTGCACTGATTAATTAATAATATATTTGTGAGTTATTTGAGCTTATTCAACATGTTACTGCTATGTACAAAGCCAGAGAAAGCTCAATTCACATACACATGTGATTTCCTCAATGGGCAGATAATCCTTAGTTGGTTTATGCTTTAAGAAGTCTATCCTGAAAAACTATAAATACCTGAAAAATGAGCATGTACAAATCTACAGCTAGCCCAAAGTACACCTGGATAAGAATGGTGGTATACAAAACATGGAAGGGTGAAGAACCAGGTAGAGCCATAATGCCTGTCTGATTACTCCACATTTGCTGTCTCAGGAACAACATAGTTTCTTTGGACCTAAGAATTGTAGCATTTGAAGGTCATTCCTATGTTGTTGGAATGTAAAAGATCTGAAGATGTAATACTCCCTATAATACTCTATATATTGAATAGTTATAGAATATGTTTATCTCAGATATTTTACAAGTTACTAATCCCACAAAAACTGTTCTGTAGACAGACAAATGACAGTGTATACCCACTGGTCACTTCATTAAGTACACAAGTATTCACACTATTGTCCATTTTATCACCTCCACTTACATATATAAACTGTACAGACAGACTGTAGTCCATCTGTTTCTGTTGTAGAGGGTGTTGGTGTCAAATCCAACACAAGACTAATGCTGATTTAGTTAAGCAGCAATCGCCCCAGGTTGTCCGACCAGAACAGGCAGATGTTCCCCTTTCAAACTGCTGGTTTATTTACAGGCTCTAACCAACATGCCACTCATCCATTAGGTTGAACACTCCTTTAATACTCTTTAACACTTGAATATATACACACGTGTGTGTGTGTGTGTGTGTGCGTGGTTTCTATAAACAGAAATGAACAGGAAATACACAATTATTAACTAAGTTCAATAACAAATGTGAAAGATACTGAAATATATTACTTTCGCTTTAAAACTGTACACGTTATCATAACACATTAAGTGCATAGCGGTTGTCCCTTTAACAGCGCAGATGCAGCATGCGTTACTGAACATAAGCAACACAAACGTATTTACAAGCACTCACAGTCTCATGGACGCACAGTAAGAATGCTAGAGAAACTGTCTGTCCCAGAGCCCCGTAGCATCCAAAGGTTTCTGCACTGATGTCCGTCGCTCCGTTGCGCTCCTCTCACCCTGCGCAGCAGCAGGTCCGAGCAGCGCCGATGCGAGGTAATAGAGCGCTCTGATTGGTTCCCGAGCTGGGCACTGTCTGTTCACCAGCTTAGCGCGTGATCAGTGATCAGTGGCTCCTTGACCCATGCAGCAAAGCTGTGCAGCTTGGTTCAGCGAGTTGGGGGACAGCATTTTGAACAGTTTCTTTGTATACTTAATCATTCTCAGGACTTGGTGGTGGTGTGTTGGTGTGTGTTGTGATAGTGTGAGTGTATCAGATACAGCAGTTTTAAACACCTCAGTGTCACTGCTGGACTGAGAATAGTCCACCAACCAACCCTTCCAGCTAACAGCGTCCTGTGGGGATTGTACTGTGACCACTGATGAAGGACTAGAGGGCCAAGACAAATTGTGCAGCAACAAATGAGCCATCATCTCTCATTTTACATCTACAAGATGGATCAGCAAGTTTGAGGGGTCTAATATAGTGGACAGTGAGTGGACTTCTCTAATCCACTCACACCAGCACCACGTTAGTGTTACTGCAGTGCTGAGAGTGATTCACCACCCACATAATACCTACTCTGTGGTGGACCTGTGGGGGAACCTGAACATTGAAGAACAGGGTAAATGGATTAACAAAGTATACAGAGACACAGATGCTACAATCTGTAATTGTAGAACTACAAAATGCTCCTATATTGTATGTGGAGCTGATAAAATGGACAATGAGTGTGGATACAAGGAGGAGTGCCTAATGACAGGCCAGTGACAGTTTGCAATACAGTTCTGTATGCAGATTAATGACAGTAATCAGTGTCTTACCAAATTGCATTTAACTGAACAAAACCTCAGGTTATACTATTTGACACTGGGTATCTAATTCCACATACTAAAGCATGTCTTCTAATGTCTATGCAAAACTGCAGCAGCCACCCTTGTAGAACACTTTATTAGAATCCATTGTAAGCACTAAATTTTTAATATGGCGTGTTTACATCCTTGTCGCAGAAGATTAACACCCCTGACACACCCATAAAACAAGCAGAAATGTGCTTCAAAGCACATTGTTTCAAAGAACAACCCAGAAATTGTATAGCAGAACAGTGCACGTTTCGAGATTGAATGTGCCCCTGGTCAAAGACTTTGGCTCAGCTCCTCTCAAACGACTCTTCATTCTGTAAGGCAGTCAGGGTGTTTTGTTGTCAAAATGTGCTGAGCAGCAACATTATTTATAATTTCCAATTAAGTCTACTACATAATTACCACCTTAACTGTATGGTGTTTGGTATTTTAGAAATCAAACAGGTCAGATGGTAATGGTTTCACTATATAGAGTTCTGTATAGAATTCTGAGAGGCGGTGATCACAATCCATCATTAGTCCATCCAGTCATTAACAAATAAAGTGAAGTAGAGCAAGAAAACAGATGAAATTCACAAATATTGCCAAAAACAAAGTCACAGACACAGTAACTTAACAAATGGGTGAGGCTGAAATTGTCTTCTTATTTGCATCATATCATATTGTAATTTTTCTTTCCACTTTAAATGGTAAAGCAGCTACACTTGGTGCACGCGCAGCCTGGCTACGACTAATGCACCCTTTGTCCCGTCTCCTGTCCGTTCCCCTGTCCAGTCTCCTGTCCGTTCCCCTGTGCTGTCTCTGGTCCAGTCTCCTGTCTGTTACTCTTTCTAGTGTTTTAGTTCTGTTTTGGGCCTCCCCTCTGAGCCAGCTGTCTTGGTGCTATCTACTATGCGCCTCGGGAGCTGCGAATTAGAAGTGGGGTTATGTCACATCCTGTCCTGTCTTGCCCCTGTTTGTCTCCGTTTTCTCTGTTTTCTGTTTATCTCTTTTTCTCTTGTCACTTCCATGTGCCTTTGTTGTCCTGTCCCATGTGCTTCTGTTTGTTTTGGTTATTGCTCCTCCTGTCTCCGCCCTCTTGTCAGGCCCCTTACCTGTCCTTAGTTTGTAGCTCTGCCCCTTCCCAAGTGTTCCTTATTAGTCCTTGTTCATTTGTACACCCTGTTGTACAAATACAATACAAGTGGCGGAAATGAGCTTGCTTTGCAGGGTGACAGCCCACATTGTACTTGGGAGGAGCTCAAAGTAGAGCCACTACGCCTCAACATTGAAGGGAGCCAGTTGGGGTGGTTCGGGCATCTGATTTGAATGCCCCCTGAACACCGTCCATTGGAGGTTTACAAGTAAGGAGGAGACCCAGAGGTGGTTCCAGGACCCGTTGCAGGGATTATATCTCCAAGCTGGCCTGGGAACATTAATATTTACCAGAATGAGCTGGAAGAAGTTGCAGGGGACAGGCACATCTGGGCTTTTCTGCTTTCCCTCCTGCAGCCATGACCCTAGACTGGATTAAGCGGAATAAGAAGATTATTGGACAATGTGATATTCATGTTCATTTTAATAAGAATTTAGAGATGTTCTACTGAACAAATATACCCTAATTTGTGATGTTACCTTTTACCACTTACCACTGTAAACTGTAAAGCCCCCAGAATTAAAAATTGAGGACAGTACCATCCACTAAGAGTGTTAAACATTGTTTCCTATACCCAAAATTCACCAATAACATAACACCCACAACCAAAAGCAAAGGAAAACAAAACACACATGAAAGAGAAAAAATCAAGAGTACAGTCAGTCCATAAATAGCTTCTTTGGTAATCAAATAAATTGGATAGCTCTGATTGGGATGATTGTCTTTTAACTGTGTTGTACTCCAGCAGCAGTCAACAAGTCCTCTCTGTTAACAGACAGTCTCAACTGGAGAACCTCCTGCTCTGAGCCAGTGTTCCACTCTAGTGCTGACGATTTTGTGCATTCATGCTGTAATACTGGGTTTGTTCCAAAAGTACATCCAAGCAGCAGGTTGTCAATCTGGAGATGAATGGTTGGCTAAAAAAGAGAACAAAAGAAAACAAATAGAAAAGAAATCCCTTCTGTAAAGAAAGACAGCACAAAACCACTTTTCCAAGCGTTGCTGATTATCTGTCTCTCAGCTAGACAAGGTTTGCTGCACACAGGCAGGCAAGGTCAGAGACACCATAGCCTTTCCCCAGGTGCCACCCAAAAGGTGCCACTATTTTCCTGACACATGTGCACAAGCATGCCCTCATTCCTGTCACTGCACTCAGGGGTGGGGGGTATTTGTTCTAAGAATGCTGTGTTTTCAAAGCCCCATTCTGGGTGAAATAAAAAGATTAAAGTTGCCTTTTGTGAACACAATAAAAGATGTGGTATTATCAAGCCCAGGAAAATATATGATGCACACCCCAATTCTTCCACTGGGGGTCTCCTTCTGCAGAATGGAATACATTCACAGTGTCGCCCTGGGTGGAACGGACTGTTGTCATAGGTTACAGTTTTGAAAGTGTCCCCCCACTTTTCCAGCATGGTTTCCACTTGAGTGTCACTCGATGCTGTGGCAGTTCTTGGAGTGATGATAAAATATCCTTTCAACAAGCAAGCAGTAAGAATAGTCCCTCAGGCCAGCTGGGCTAGCCGATACTTTGTGGTACTAAAAAGGGATGCTTTATATCCAATTTTGGATCTATGAGTGTTAAAAAAAAAGCTTTTAAGAGTTTTCAAATTCAAAATGCTAACTCTTCATCAATTCCTGCACTCTATCAATAGATCTCACGGATGCATAGTTTCATATTGCAATTCATCTAAATCACAGATAGTATCTGAGGATTGTGTTCGAGGAAGTGGCATACGAGTGCCTTGTTCTCCCATTTGGACTCTCCATTGCTCTGCGCACTTTTACAAGTACACAGTACAAGTACACAGTGGAGTGAAATTATGTTCCTCCAGGAACAAGATGCAACATGGAACAAAAGAGTAAAGTAAAATGTGCAGACATAAGTGTGCATGTTCCTCCAACTGTTGGGTCGGTGACTTTAGTGACAGCTCCTATTGTCACACCACCTGAACACCTTTTGCCATCTACAAAAAGTAAAGTTGTGACTAAGGAATGCATGGCAGCCTTATCCCTATGGAAGGAGTCCCACCTGCTCACTGATAGGAAGAGTTCTGGATCGCAAGGTGGTGTCGACAGATGCTTCCCTGATAGGGTGGGGGCATTGTGCAATAGAGTATCAGTAAAGGGGGTGTGTTCTCTTACAGTACAAGATGCCTGTATGCAAATAAATGGTGGGCAATTGAGCTTTGGTGTCGGGGGAGAGGGTTAGTTCCCTTCCAGAGTTCCACTGTAGACATTTTACTTTCCTTCAGGAATTATTAGAGAGGATGCTCTGATTCTCCCAATAAAGGGGCTTTCATTCTCTCAGTAAAGGTCTATCTGGCTGCTAAATCAGCCTGTCACATTAGCTTTAGTTGGATGTTGCCAAGAGCATGCCCTCTAACTATACGTATCATGACAGGTGTTCAGCCTTTAAAGCCTGTATCTCTCTTTAAGCCTTTGGAGTCTGTGGACATAAAGTTTGTTTCATATAAGACAGCTCTCCTCTTCACTTTAGTTTCTTCCAAGCATGTGGGTGCCCTATCATCTCCATGCCCTATCAATGCACCCTTTATGTACTCAGTTTGTACCTAGCAACATTAAAGTTACATGACATCCTAATGCTGCGCATGTACCTAAGGAGCCTTCTATGTCTTATAGCTCGCTAACTTTTGAGCTGATTTCTTTCTCTCCTCCTCCGTTTGCTTCTGAGGAGCAGTGAAGACCGCACACGCTGTTTTGTTAGCTTACAGCAGCAAGGATCTGAGATTACCTGAGGGAGTGTGGGCTTAATCTACAAGGGGAATGACTACATCATGGACCCTTTTTAGAGTGTCCCCATAGGAGACATTTGCGCTGCTGCCAGTTGGGCAGCACCTCATATGTTTGAGCGCTTTTATCGCCTGAATGTGGTGTCACCCTCGGTGGCTCTTGTTTGTTCTTCAGGGATGGGGGTGCACTGGGGTGCTCTCTTGCTTCAGAGTCCGTTTCACAGTGGGTGAGTATGTCTTATACAATATGTGTTGTACTAAGTGAATTGACTAAAAGGGAATAACCACTGTTCACTGAAGAAGGGAAACGAGGTACAACACAGGTTGCCCCATTTTGCCATTAGCTCGGTGAAGAGTGGTGAAAGAAATCTATGTTGAAATGCTTTGTTTTGCACTTATACTCACCATAACCTTTCTCTCTAGGTATGAGCACTGGGTTGGGTTGCCAGGTAGTGCACTATATATGTCTATGTATGTCTGTGTATTATTCTCTCTAGGTAGCAGCACTGGCCCTTGTTGTCACTATACGTCATCTACCTTGTAGGCATGATTAAAGGTTGTCTTCAGCCACTCACGCATGGGTATGGCTCCCTTCTTCAGGGAATAGTGGCTATAAGCGTACATTCTATGGAAAAACACATCTCTACCAACAAATACCATGCAAACAACTAAGGTTATATACTTTTATTGTAAGTGACTTTTTTATTGTAAGTGAAATTTCAACAATTCTTAGGGATAATATTAAGTGATAGAAATTTGTTTGTGGTTAAATCAATTCCAGTTTAATCAAAGACTTTCTATTTTAAAATTCATTTACCATAATAATGAACACAAACTGCTAGAACACCAATAAAAACAATACTTTATTTATTTATTTATTTATTTATTTATTTAATGTATTTTTTACTAAACAAAATACAGTGCATTATATAGTCATACAGGTCTTGGATTTTTTTTTCCAGATTGAAAATCTAAGCATGTTTTCTGTTCAGTTCTGTGTTATCTGGGATCAGTTGGTAGCAGTGAAATGTCTAGGGTTCTTCTTCTCTATTTTTATTAAGTTTAATGGAACTGTTGACTTGTTGACCATCCTGTACCTGTGATGGTCTCAGACCATGGATAAATGAGTCAAAGTTTAGCTAGAACATGTTTGATCTCAAATACAAACTTCTAAGTATTCAGTATTTAATTGATTCTTAAGAAATACATTGTTATCTGCTGATCTGTAAAGATTCAGAATCAAATAAATATTGAATGTAAACAACATGTTCGCTCTCAAACACAAATTCTGAATCGTCACAGATCATCAGGTAGCAAAGCATATCTTTATTTTCACCTTAATTTACATAAAAGAGTAAACTAAATATTGGTCTTTCATAATTTTTGCAAATATATGCACATGCTGAAACATGGAACATGTTCCAAAAAAGTTGTGACAGGAGAACATTAAGAAACACTGTGAAATCTTCCAAAAACTTTATAAACAGGTGATGCAGTCATGCTTGAGTATAAGAAGAGCTTCTAGGAACAGCTGAGTCCTTTATGAGGAAGAACGGAATTCCATACTGATAGCTTGGGATGGCCACCTTGTTAATAAAGTATAATAAAGTTAAGAGAATGTTAAAAGCATCATATAACTTGAGTGACAAAGTGACAAAGTTTAGCTAGAACATGTTTGATCTCACAAACTTCTAAGTATTCAATATTTAATTGATTCTGACTTAAGACATACATTGTTGTCTGATGATCTGTGAAGATGCAGAATCAAATAAATATTGGATGCATACAACATGGTCGCTCTCAAACACAAATTCTGAATCATCACAGATCATCAGGTAGCAATGCATATCTTGAGTCAATGCTCCACCCTGAAATTAGTATAAGCTTGATCTGTCTGGAGAAAGAGAGTGGAGAGACAGAGGAAGCAGCAGCCTCTCACATACAGACTGGCACCCATGGGGACCGTGACCATGCTGCGAGTGTGGGTGCTGAGTGTGGCTGCATTACTAAATGGACTTTCTGCCCAACAAACAGGTTAGAAAGTCACGATAGACTTAAACGCATGACAGTTCTTGGTTAGATTTTGCACTAGAACTGTAAAGATAGATTCTAGATTTTTCATTGCTGGTTTACGTACAGTTATTTACTCTGAAGTAGCTTATCGCTTTTATAATTACGTATTAAGTTGCTAAGTTCATTAACATGTTATAACAGAAAACCATGTAGCTGATTTGATTGAAATTGTTTCCCTAATGATTTTTTTATTTAGGCATATATGAAAAGGATAATTTCCTGAGATGATGTTTGTTGATTGTTGACATTAATTTTCTCTCATTTTCTCTTATGCTCTCTTATGTTTTTTGTATATCTTGCTACATGCTAAATTCAGTTTCATTATTGTTAATACATTATCATATTGTACATACAACAGGTATGAATTACAGTGCGAATCACATTAAATTAATTGGACTAACCAAATCATGCTTTAATACCACAACTTGATAAGATAGATATGATCCTGTTAGAGTGACCCACAATGTGTATGTGAATTTCTGAATTATGACAATGAAGTCAACAATGAAGAGAATGTGTTAATGTTTCATCAGGAATCAACATGGATCACAACATGCAGGTGTGCAGTACATGGGGCAACTTCCACTTCAGTACCTTTGATGAACAATTCTTCCAGCTGCCCTACACCTGTAACTACATACTGGCCACGCTGTGTGACACCTCCAAGACTGACTTTAACATCCAGATGAGAAGGCAGTACATCAACAATCTCCCCACCATCAACTCCTTTACCGTAAAGATAGAGGGGGTTATAATCCAGCTTCGTGATGGCAACTTTACCATGAATCAGAAAACGTGAGTGTCTTTTAAACATATGTAATAAAAATAGACATAAATAACAAGTGATTTTGCAAGTGTCTTTATTGAGATACTCAGAAATTGTCTCTACATTTTAGGCTTTACTTTAAAATGTAACCTGGCTATATTAACATAGTGATTATATTGAACTTAAAATATGAGAACAGAAAGACATAATTATTCTGTTAACTTGCTATTAAATATTTGAGGCCAGCATGTTACCTACACCCTGTTAAAATTCCAATTTCTTATTGTACAAAAAGTTGGGACAGTAGGAAAAATGAAAATACAATCAGTAATGATCTCCAAATCCCTATTATAGACAAGATATTTAACATTGCAGTAAATTAACTTCCTTGGTTTTTGTATATATGTACTGAATTTGGTGAGAAAGCATTTTCATAAAACTTCCTGTTAGTGTAAAATAATTTTCAACTGAATGTTAATATACAACTCCTGTTACTGTTTAGTCAGTTTAAAGTACTTTTAAATAATTTGGCAGATGAAAGTCGTAGATGTAATTCTACTGTATTTCTGGCTTGTTTTATTTATTTTGATTCTTCTAATCTTTTTATGGATCTGGATTTCTCATTATTTCAGTTTTTATTTTTAATTTTTCATGTATGTTTTACTGTACTTCACTGTAAATTACAACTTGGTCTCAGTGGGTCAACTTGCCCCTGTGCAATTCAAAGAGAATAATTAGCTTATTCTGAAATTGGTGCCTGCAACATAAAAAAATGGAACAAGGGCGTGTTCCCCACTGTGTCCCATCACCTTTCCTTTTAAAGTTTGAGAACCGATGTCGTCTAGATATGTTGCAGCACGTGGCAGCATATGTTGCTCCTAAATGCGTACCTATGTACCCCTCAGCATTAATGGTCCCTTTACAGATGTGCAGGTTACCCACATGCTCACCCCACACCACCACCTTAGGTTTAAAAACCAATAGTGTTGGTTTTTGAACCTAACACTATTCTCAGCTGTTGATGCATTTTGGCCTCAACTCCATTCTTCCTCATAAAGGGCTCAGCTGTTCCTAGAAGCTCTTTTTATACTCAAGCATGACTGCATCACCTGTTTAGAAAGTTTTTGGAACATTTAACAGTGTTTCTTAATTTTCTTTGGAACATGTTTAATGTTTCAGCATGTGCATATATTTGCAAAAATTATGAAAGACCAATATTTAGTTTACTGTTTTATGTAAATTAAGGTGAAAGTAAATTTACAGTTTACTGTTTTCTGTTTGTATTTGGATTCTGTCTATTGTCCCAACCTATATATTGCAACTTTTATTTTTGGCATGACTCTCCTGTGAAGTTTATGGTATTCTGTTTGTAGGAGTTCTTTTTATTTGGTTATATGATGCTTTTAACATTCTCTTAACTTTATTATACTTTATTAACAGGGTGGCCATCCCAAGCTATCAGTATGGAATTCGGATTGAGAGAAGTACAAGTTTCATTAGGATCAGCTCCAAGCTGGGACTGATATTCCTTTGGGATGAACACAACGCTCTGTCGGTATGCTTGAACAATGTGTTTCATACTACATTCACTGCCGATAAGACTGAAATTACTGGGCAGATAAGCAGATACAAGTGTAAATGAAATGTAGCACGTAATTCTTATCCCTAACCTACACCTAGGAAAATCATAAGTTTGATTTGAACAGAAATCAGCATTTCACACAGTATAAAAAGTTGGTGCTTTATCTTTCAATGAGTGACCAAGCGTCCTTTAATATTGCGTACTTCTAACAGTCAGTTAACAGAACGCTAATCTGTGTCTTACATTCTCTGGTTGTAGATTAATGAACTCAAGATTTTAGATAAACTCTGACTGTTAATATTTGTATGTTCTGAAACCCAACATCCATAAGTAGTACGTCACTATGGTTGCACTATGATAATGTCACAGGGTTATACTAAACTCAAACACTTTTCTTGGGAGCAACAACATGGTATAGCTAATTTTTATCATTATTTAATTCTATATAGTTGAATTTTAGATTTGTTAAATCAGACTTTTAGCTCACTGTTTCTTCACTTAGTGGACAAGGGGTAGAACCACCATTTAATGCCACAAGACAAATGGCAGCTGTCAGTGGGATTTTGTCTATTAAAAATATTTTTGCTTCATACAACATATTTTAATAGTATTAGACTTGTGCACCACATTGTGGCTTGTGTGTGTACACGGTCGTTGTTGCCATTTAGGCAGCACATTTACTTAGTTTCTTATAAAAGCAGCTAATTTATACTTATACATACGAAGAGATGAATAACAGCTGTAGAGAATTTGTATGAGTCATTTGATCGCTCATTATCAGAATTTGCCTAAGTAGACTCAGCAGACGAAGAAGACTTTGCTAAGAGTGTCAGAGATAAAACACGGATGTTTATGTAGAGAGTGTTTACATACAAACAACGAGAAGGGAATATAAACACTGAACAGGATGTTAAATCAAACAGGGAAACATTCCAAACACTGGAAAAACTGAGCTTCCTCGTTCTGTGAGTTAAATGCAGAGGAATTCAACCAGGAAGTTTGGAGTCTCTTTGGCAACTGTTCTGAAAGTCTATACTACTATAACAACCAGAACTTAGGTATTCCCTGTACAGAAAGCCTAATCAGAAGTTCAGCAAAAAAGCATAAAGTAACAGTTCTACTTGTAATTCTCTTAATAATTTACCAGCACTGCCACATCTTCTACAGCAGCTACTAGGACTTTATATATATATATATATATATATATATATATATATATATACAGAAAAAAGCATAATGAAAAGATCTCGTTATAATGCCTTCTTGAGACACAGAAGCTTAATTTCTTTCATACTATTTATCATTAAATCCGAACTAAACTTTCTTATATTAAAAGTCTCTGATCTTCCAGGTATCATCCTGGTGAAGTTCCTACTAAGATATATCCATCTACCTTTTAGCCAATTAATATTTAGAAAGACCAGAGCCCATATTTCAATACAGTGTCACTGCAGTGCTGAGAATGATCCACCTCCCAAATAATACTTGCTCTATGGTGGCCTGACCATTGAAGAACCGGGTAACAAAGCATGTATAGAACCAGGTAGACTACATTCTGCAATTGCAGAACTACAAAGTGCTCCTATATAGCAAGTGAAACTGACAAAATGGACAATGAGATTTATGTAATGGCTGATTGGTGTATGTGCTGCTGATGAAATGTACATTCATACATGCAGATGCTTGTAAGCACTCAAGCTTATACAGTATACGAACTCCAATGTTTAAGTGTTGTTAAAGGGCTTAGAAATACAGCGAATAGTCACCATTGGTGTCTATTGAGATAATCACAGTGTTTGCTGTATCTATTCATCAGATCAAGATTTCCAGAAAGTACAGCAGTCAGATCTGCGGGCTTTGTGGGGATTTCAATGGTGTCAAGAACAACGAGTTCATTATAAATGGTGAGTCAATCTGTTAAACATTATTTATTAGGGAAATGAAGTGTAAGTGTATATGTTTATCCATATTATACTAACTATTGCTGATTACAGTATTTTAAATGTAACAATTGCCTTACATACATGTTTGCCTTAAAACCATACATATTGTACATATTGGGATTCTTTCTGTGACTCACTGCTATTGATACACTGTTTACTTCTATACCTAATCAAAACACAAATCTGGCAATTAGAAAGTGAACTATAACGATATATAATGGCATAGTGTATTTTTGAAGGCCACTATTGGCTTCAGTTTTATGTTGGAGGTTGGTACATTTTAAGCGTTTTTCATGTCTATTGTGAAAGGTGAACAAGTAACATCACAGCATTACGGCCTTAAATGGAAGATGGATGCACCCACTGAGATGTGTGAGGAGATTGAGCTCTTTACTCGGGAATGCCACTTTCAGGTATGAACTGTCCTGAACTGTTAAGGACTGACAAGCTGATTGTTTCGAGCTTATTTATTTAATACTTTGATTTAGGACCTTGTATATAAAACCAGCTAAAAAATACATGACCAGTGGCATTAAAATTAAAATTTACACCCAGTCTTTCTGGACAAGCTAAATGAAACTACTAAGCTCCTTTCAGGTTTTCTAAAATTATAAATACATTCATAAATATATATCCATAAAAACCTAAACCATTTAACCTCCTAAGATACAACATGTTTCCAAGGGGGCAGATGTAAATATTTTCCCATCTGAAAATATCATTTTATCACTCCCAGTGCTTGCATGAAAAATTAAATTTACTAATGAAATAAGAACCCATTTTCTGTGTAAACTGATGGGCTGGCAACTTATTTTATTAACTAGACTACACTGATATATATCATGGGATAACAGTGCGTAAACTGATGTTGAAGTGATGTTATCTCAGGGGACGGATTAGGAAACTCACACCTGTATAAATTGTGAGGCGTTATCTTGTGAGTGAGATTAAACACTGCCCTGCGTTATCATGGCAAGGTGATGTGAATTATCATAGTTTGAACAAGGCATGATAAAGAGTGCCAGACAAATGAGACATTTAACCTTCCTCGATCCACAGTGTCACATGTGTACTGGGAATAC
The DNA here is from genome assembly GCA_034552555.1 of Semaprochilodus insignis. Classification (NCBI taxonomy): domain Eukaryota; kingdom Metazoa; phylum Chordata; class Actinopteri; order Characiformes; family Prochilodontidae; genus Semaprochilodus; species Semaprochilodus insignis. The sequence continues at coordinate 34,631,701 of CM067474.1, forward strand.
ATCATAGAAAGCTTTACCGCCCACAGTGAACAGTGCAGTGGCCACCCACGGGTGTTTAATGCTTCTAACAGGATATATCTGGCTAGAATTGTTTGTGCAAACAGACAAGCGACTCACACAGAAATCACATCCACAATCAATGCAGGAGGCCCCACACACATATCCTGCAGGTCAATACAGCTTCCAGGAATAGTGAGCAGAAGAACCACACCAGACATAGCTTGACACCTGGTCTCTGGAACTTGCTAATTGGACCCTAGCAGACTGGCAACATGTGGCATGGTCTGATGAGGCACGGTACTAATTGTTTTAGGCTGATGGTGGGGTTTGTGTGTGGTGCAGACCCCATGAAGCCATGGACCACAGACTGGTTTGGATAATGCACTGTGCCATCAGGTTCAAATTGGTTCAAGGAGCATTCTAATGTTCCAATGAATGGTGTGGCTTGCACGTTCGCCAGACATAAGACTATTTAAAACATCATGCACCACTATCATGCCTCATTCAAGCTTTGATAATTCATGTTGCCTTGCCAAGAGACACGCTGGCCAGGGTTGGGAACCTCACTCACAAGATTACATGTCCCAACTTATACAACTGTGGGTTTTCCCAAACCATTCGCTGAGTTAATGCCATTTCATAATCCATACATACTGCTATCCCATGACTTGGTATGTCAGTGTAAATGTCTGATGGGTTTTAGTGTGTTTAGATTTATCAGATAATGTATAGAGACGATCATTAGGGTTTATTTAGATTTAGGTTTAACACATTTACGCCTTACGGCTTTGTTTATTAATTTTAGCCATTTCTACAGTTTTCATTATATAGTTGCATATTACTATATTTAAAATAAATGTAATAAATGAATATGACATTTACATGAACATAATGTTCGTAAACAAGCAGTACATATATTCTGTGTCTGAAACTTCATAAATGCTGTTTACTGATACAGTATTCTGAAGTAGGCAGGCAGTCATCCATCCGAATCTTATTTTTTGTATAAAACACTGCTTTTCCTCATTCACAGAGAACCACATGTGAACGGCTGCTTTCTGATCCAGCCTTCAGTGACTGCCACGGCCTGGTGTCCACGGAGGCTTTTGTGGAAGCGTGCGTTAGAGATATGTGTCAGTGCCACAGCAGTCAGTCTATGTGTCTGTGCGACACACTAGCTGAGTTCTCACGCCAATGTGCACATGCTGGGGGCCAACCGCAGAATTGGAGGAAGAATGGGTTGTGTGGTATGTAGTAGTAGTATTTACCTTAAATTAACATGACCTAACTCTAAGTTGTCTCACGAGTGCAAAGAATTTGTATTGCAAAGTAGTGCATGTGAAGTGTGAAATGCACTACTACTGAAGTGCACTTCAATCCTGGTTCAGATGAAGTCTCACTGAAAACAGATCAGCATGGCATGGGAACTTTTTATAAAGACAAATCCTCTTGTCTCCTTTATGGAAGATGTTCTTCAAGATCACATGTCCCCTAGTGATGTAGATTAAGGTGCAGCAGTTTGCAGTTTTACTTTATTGAGTGCAGATCTGAGGTACAACCCCAATTTCAGAAAATGTGGGACACTGTGTTAAAATGTAAATAAATGCAAATAGAAACAGAATGCAACGATTTTCAAATCTCATAGACCCATATTTTATTTACTAGAACACAGAACACGTATCAGATGTTGAAAGTGCGACATTCTACCATTTTATGAAAATGAGTAACTCATTTAGAACTTGACGGCAGCAACGCATCTCAAAAACGTTGGGACAGACAAAAACAAAAGTAAGCGACACTAATATAAACAGCTGGAGGAGCAATTTGCAACTAAGTCACATGACTGGGTATAGAAAGAGCATTTTAGGGAAACAGAGAGTCTCTCAGAAGCAAAGATGGGCAGAGGTTCACCAATCAGAAAAAGCTCATCTCAAAAACATGGAAAGAAAATGTATTTTAACATATAATTGTGAAGACAATGGATATCCCACCATCTACAATACATAATATCATCAAAAGATTCAGAGAATCTGGAGAAATCCCTGTGTGCAAGGAACAAGGCAACAATCAATGTTGCATGCTCTTGATCTTCAGGCGCTGCATTAAAAATAGGCATGATTCTGTACTGGAAATCACTGCATGGGCTCAGGAACACTTCCAGAACTGTCTAAAGCTAAAGCTGTACCATGCAAAGAAGAAGCCATATGTCAACACAATACAGAAACGCCACCATCTTCTCTAGGCCAAAGCTCACTTAACATAGACTGAGGGAAAATGGAAACTGTTCTGTGGTCAGATGAAACTACATTTAAAATTCTTTTTGGAAACCATGGACCCCGTGTCCTGCAGACTCTAGAGGACAGGAACCATCAAGCTTGTTATCAGCACACAGTTCAAAAGGCTGCATCTCTGACGTTTGCATTGGTGCCTATGGCAGGGCAGCTTTGGAAAGGCACTATCATTGTGGAACAGTGTAAAGAGGTTTAAGAACCACATATGCTCCCATCCAGACAACATCTCTTTCAGTGAAGGCCTTACACATGTAAGCAAGACAATGCTAAACCACATATTGCATAGCTTCACAGAAGAAGAGTCCTGGTGCTGAACTGGCCTGCCTGCAGTTCAGACTTTTCACCAAGAGAAAACAGCTGCTTCATGAAACAAAAAATGCAGCAAAAAAGATCCAGGACTGTTGAGCAGTTAGAGTCCTACATCAGACAAGAATGGGACAACATTCCTCTCCTAAAACTCCAGCAATTGGTCTCCTCTCTTCCCAGACATTTACAGACTGTTGTTAACAGAAGGGGGAATGCTACATGGCCCTGTCCCTTTTTTGTGTTTTTAATGAGTTAATCTTTTCATAAAATGGTAAAATGTCTCACTTTCAACATCTGACAGTGTACTATTGTGTTCTATTGTGATTAAAATACAGGTCTATGAGATTTGCAAATCAATGCATACTGTTTTTATTTACATTTATTTACATTTTACACAGCATTCCAACTTTTTTGAAATTGGGGTTACACATTAGAAGACAGTTTTGTTTAGGGAAAAGTAATTATAAACCTGGAACTCCAAGCTCATTACCAGTGTTATTTTCAAACCCAATGAAACAGTTGACATTCATTAAGACATTTGGGGGATTCTTCACTAAAACTATTATGAGATTGAAAACAGATGAAAACAAATGCTGTTTACTGGTCAGACGATGTTCGTGTCTTTTTGAGTGCTAGTATGTTCTCCTGTGTTTCTCCTGTGTAGATAAGGAGTGTCCGTTTAACCTGGAGCACAGTGAATGTGGGAGTCCATGTAAAGACACTTGTTCTAACCAAGAGGGGAGCCAGGTCTGTGCTGACCACTGCGTAGAGGGCTGTTTCTGCCCTTCAGGTAATTCCCCCAGCACATTTACAAACAGGAGTAAATATATTGTGACCTTGTGCTGTATACAAGGCATTCTTTCATCATCTACAAAGTTCTAGAGCCAAGGTGCTCAATACCCCTGACTTTGCTGAGTATTCAAAACTGGTAACTGCAATTCTGTAACTTTTAGCTCATTCTCAGAATGATCTGGTTCCTTTATAATTAGTCTACTGCCTAGAAGTGTTGAGGTCTAAGATTTGCAAAAGTGTGATTAATAATATGTTTCACTATATAGGAACTGTGTGGAATGACCTAGAGAATAATGGCTGCGTGCCAGTTGAACAGTGTCCCTGCATTCACAATGGGAAAATTTACCAGTCTGGAGAGTCATACAACACAACTTGCAGGGAATGGTAAATAAATAGTTCACAGTTATTGGTGTGTTTTCACAGAGACATACACACTAAGAAAAAGAAAAAGCTGTATCTTTGTTTTCATCCTCCACTCTCTTGTGTGCCAGTGAGTGTTCTGATGGGTGGTGGAGTTGTACGACCCTGGACTGTCCTGGCACTTGCTCTCTGCTGGGAGGGTCACACATCACCACATATGATGGCAAAGCTTACACCTTCCATGGAAACTGCTACTACGTTCTTTCTAAGGTCACTATCACAAAACAAATATAGCATATAAGGAAGTTCAAATCTGTGACTGATATTTCAAGTTAATTTGACCCTTTTATGATCAGTGGGCAACTTATAAAACATGTAGTCGTTGTTCATGTAGCAAGATGTTTGTTTCTTTTCTCTGCAGGATAATAATGTGACTGTATTGGGGAATCTGGTGCAATGTGGTCAGACTGAAAGTGAGACTTGTCTGACTGAGGTGAAGTTCATCATTCCGGCAGGCACTGTAAGTATTTCCAAATTTTCCCTGATTCATTCTCATAACTATGTACTTTAGTAAGCCTTAAGAGCTTTAACTGAATCATAAACCTGCTAATATAGGGGGGTTGTGCTGAAACGGCTGATACATAAATTAATAATTGGAATACCTCAGGTATTATAGCACTATGGCCTCAGTTCATCATATCAGACCACAAACCAGGGCCCATGACCATGAGTAGTTATGCTGGCTAGTAACACAAATTTCATTAATTAACATGAATATAGAAATGTTCTGTAATTCAGTGTTAAAAACTTACATTAAGAGGTCAAAGGTTGATTACAGTGAATGTGGTGGCCAGCCCAGCCTGAAATGTTACCATGCCCATTTGGCAGCAGTCTTGTGTAATGACTTAGGGGAGCTAAAAATGTTCTGTTTACAGAACGAAGAAGGTTCCATTAATACCCTCACAGACTAAAACTGCAAACTTTCAAACAATTTGCTGATCGTGGGTTAAAATGAGTTTATTTTGAATGTTTACTGTGACATGAAACAGCAACTGATTTACTGCCTTTGTGAACAAAGATGGTGTATAATAAGTTCTGGGAGTGTCCGAAATTTTGGGCACTGTGACCACTGCTATGATACAACCAATGAGCAGCAGCAATTAATGAAATGTGTGTTTGCATGCACACAAGAATGAGCAAGAGATGATAAATTAGAGTAAAAACATTATCGCTTTCAGCCTTGAGTTCATTTATAGAGTGAGTATATAGAGTGACCTGCAGTGAAACAGCAGAGCAAGGTACCGCATAGAGGATAGAAAAATGAGCCTACTGACCTCAAGTTAGCCTTATCATCATTACCCTTATCCCTGGTTTTATGTATATAGTACCTTTTCCTTGCTGTTTCATGTTTATTGGATGATCACTTCGATAACTCATTCTAGGCCAGTGCCAAGCATTGGTTTGAGGGTTATAAAGGCCCCCATCTTTAAGTTGTTCTTTGAAGTGATGGAGCTTCATCCAGTACCTGTGAGATAAGTTGAGTCATTTTGGTGATACAGAACAAACTATACAACCAGTAGCTGACGTCACTTATGATCTTGTGGCTGAATGCAATTAAACCTTCACAGCAGTGTTCCAAAATCTAGTGCAAAGGCTTTTAGAAGAGGAGCGGCTGTTACTGCAGCAAAGGGAGGACAAATTAGGAAATGCTACATGCAGATGCAGATGTCTACAAACTTTTGGACTATAGTGTATTGTCACATAAGCTACTCTTCTCAAAGTATACTTCTCAAATATGCATCGCATATGTCACATCTCATAAACAGGTTACTTTCTTGTCCACTGGAACTCTACTTGTGAATCACATTGCAACTACGCTTCCAGTTTGTATTGGTGAGTTTTCTAACATGTATGTTTACTGTATGGCCAAAAATAAATATTGTTTTGAGTTATTTTGTCCATTAGTGTAAAGGGTGAAAGTGTGAAATTTAAAACATTACTTCTTCAGCACTTTTTACCATGATCATATAATCATGTCATATAATCTTGTTAGATTTAGTGTCTTTAAAAAATGATTAATATTTCCATTCCAAGCACAGACACAATGACCAAATTAAAAGTGGGATACCTACTCAAAAAGAAAAACAACAAATAAAAACTGGATTGTGAAACTTTAATGAATATATTTTAGGGTTTTATTTTGCTTGTAATATGCATGACAATTATGTTTTAACTGATATCTAAGAGAATGCAAACACCTCAAAACAAAAGGACAACTTTGAGAAGACAAGCGAGTTTTTACTTCAGAAAAATCAAAAACAAGCTTCTGGATGTCTTTTTGATAGAACTAAAAAAAAAAACCTAAATTGATACATTTACTATTGATAATTGATTTCATTATTGTTAACAAATAAATAAATAATAATCACAACAAAATTATTCACCCATAAGTTTGCTTAAAATTAGCTTCCTTAGATTAGTTTTTGGTTTGCCAGTAATAACCCCCCTGACTTTGCCATTATGTTATTAGTATAAGTTTTACTTAGAAGCTTAACACAATTTTCCTCATGTTGCTGTCATTTTACTAATCTTCATGACCCTGGTTCATGACCCACTAGAAATTACATCATGTAGAACCCCACCACTTTACTTCCAAAGATGAGCTATACACACATTAAACTACGGAGGATCAAGCTTATAAGTTTACACTTTACACTTTGTCACACTCACCAATATTCACTCTATTTTTAGACTAGAACTGCTAATAGGCTGTTATTGCTTATTACTAGAGATGAATGAGTATGCAAAGTTGTGGTGTTCGAAGTTCTGCTCTCTTACATTTAAACCAGATCACGTGAAAATCTTCAAGCCTTCTACATTCTACATCATTGCCGACACTCCGAGCCTTCAGCTGGTGATCCACATGGTTCCAACCATGCAAGTATACATTGTAGCCAGCTCGGAAAAGAAGGGGACATTGACGGGTGTGTGTTTCAGCTACAACTATACAATGTTTTTGTCTTTCTCATACAACCCAAAACATTTACACGCTGTGTAAAATGTAAATTAAAACAGAATGCAATGACATGCAAATAAAAAGTATATTTTTGAAACTGAGAGATTGTATTGCTTTTTAAAATATGTCCATTCTAAATTTGATGCCAGCAACATGTTTCAAATAAGTTAGGGCAGGTTCATGTTTTTACCATGTTTTACGTGTTGATTTTACCTCTTCTTTTAACAGCACCCAACACTTACAATAAGCATTTGGTAATTAAGAAGACCAATTTCTGTAGTTTGAAAAGCTCTGCTGTTGTAATTTTGTTTAGCATTGTCTTTCTGAAATAAGCAACAGCTTTCCTAAAAAAAAAAGAGAAGTTTTCTGCACTGCAGCATATGTTACTTCAAAACCTGTATGTATTATTCAGCATTAATGGTGCCTTTACAGATGTGCAAGTCACCCATGCAACGTGCACTAATGCATAATATCACGAATGCTGCTCCATCCAATTTAAAATTTTGACCCTCTTTTTATACCCAATCATGTTACTCACCTGTTGACAATTGATCTAATTACTTGGTCTCACCCTTTTTGCAAAGTGTTGTTGGTATCAAAAATGGGGATATATTTTTCAAAATACAATAACATTTCCCGGTTTCAACATTCAATATGTTGTCTTTGTACTATTCTCAATTAAATACAGGATTTAAATGATTTACACATCATTGCATTCTACTTTTATTTACATTTCCACAGCATACCAAATGGGGTTTTTATGATATGATTGACTGATATATATCTCTCAATTAGGTCTGTGTGGGAATTTTAATGATGTCCAGGCAGATGATTTCAAAACAAAATCTGGACTGAAAGAAGGAACGGCTGCAACTTTTGCCAACACGTGGAAAGTTATGACCACCTGTCCTGATGTTAGTAACTGCCATCAAGACCCCTGTAGTATGAGTGTGGAAAAAGGTACAAACCTTTAAATGTACAGCTCAAAGTTGAATATGAAAAACTGAATATGAAGGACATAGGACTGAGCAATAAAGCAATAACAGTAACTACCGTGATATAACTTTTCTAAATAGAAATAGAATAAAGGTACGATAAATGTTCAATATAATGTGGAAAATGCTGCCCTTTTCCACTGCAAGAAAAGTAACACTACTTTGTTGGGGTACCTCTGAGCTTTTGACATGATTCGACAAGAGGCAGTGAGATACAGCGAGGACTAAATGAGGTTTGAATAGAGCAATCGTCAATCTATTCTCCTGTGGCCAAAAGTGAGTGACACAATAAGTGGCATGTGTCAGTACAGATCTAGAGCAAACTCACTTTAATTCCAAAAGATTTAGTAGCACTAAACACTTCCGCACAGTCAAAGTGCTCTGTGTGTTACAGACTCACACAGTCATATTTTATTAGTCACATTTTAGTTTATTTTACCACATACCACAGTTATTTAAATTAGTTACAATGTGATTAGCTGAGAGACATTCTATGAGTGCCAATATTGCAGTATAAAGAATTCAGATATTATTCTGACACATACACATGGACTCTTGAAAATGACACCATGACAAAAACACCAGGCATAATAAACCAGCAATACAATAGTATATTCCATTGGTTATTGTAGTAATCACAAATAAAATTAAATAGGATAAAAGATACATGCTGGAGATTTCACCCTGTTATTCACAAACTGCACATTAAACACACTAAACACAGACGCAATGAGCAATGGTCATCAGAAGTAGGTAGGATACATTGTGTGGTTGGAGACAACAAATTAGATCAGCCATTTAGAGCGAGCATGATCTGCTGCACCATTAAAGGTAGGGAGGATAATTCAAATACAGAGTGGCCGAATACCAAACAAAGTTCAGCTTCACACAAAAGTTTGGCCGTGTGTAGCCACAGGATTAATATAACCTGTAACATCACCTAATGGTTATGCCATTGCTGGTAATCCTGATTAATGGGAAATTATAAACTTCGACATTTGACATTTATTGTAAAAAATATTGATATCGACTGATATAAAGTATTTTATCATGAAAACAATTTTGGCCATATCGCCCAGCCCTAAGGACAATATATTTAAAACACACTTAAATATACATGTACATGGAAAGTTGAAATTAAGTTTTAAGTTTGTCTTTTCAGAGACGTATGCCAAAGAATGGTGCTCACTGCTTACTAGCAAATCAGGAGTCTTTTCACCCTGTCATGCTGAAGTCAACCCAGGGCCTTATAAAGATGTAAGTTTTAAATCATTCGGTTTAGAGTTGTTTTATGTGATAGGAATATGAGTTATCTTTGCCTGCTCACTCAGCAGTTCAGGAATTCTGTAAAAGCTAATCCTAACTGTGTTAATTGTTTTTCTATAGAGGTGTGTTTACGATACATGTAAGTGTGCCAAAGTCGAAGAATGCCTGTGTGCAGCTATGTCTTCCTACGTCCATGCATGTGCTGCTAGAGGTGTACTGCTTCAGGGCTGGAGAAACATCATCTGTGGTAAGACTGTAATTTGAACATTTGAAAAGTGGAGCATGGGAGTAGGATAGCAGCAGTTTCAAATGTAGCAGCAGAAGTATATTACACTTAGAACAGACACTGATAGACACAAAACAAGAAAACACAACTCAATTTAGCAGCCTTAGTGGCTAACAATACCGACAGAAACTGTATACCCTTTAGAAGTATTTATATAGCTAAACTGTGTTCAAATCACAAATCCCACTTCCAGTTGGGACACGTAAAATGCAATAAAAAACAGACTGTGTAATTTGTGAATTCTCTTTAACCTTTATTTAACGTATAAAAGTACAAAGAAATGACTTTTTTTTAAATGCTAACCAATAAGCAGGTTAACTGGTAACAGATGTGGGGGTTGTGAGTGGGTACAAAAAGCGCTCCATGAGAAATTTTTTAAATGGTTCAAAAAGATAATTTCTCAAGGCAAGACTGCAAAGAATTTAAGCCTTTCACTTCCATAGATAATATTGTGAAAATATTCAAGGAATCCAGAGGAATCTCAGGTTCTTGTAGAGCAAAGCCTGAAACCACTGTTGAATGCATTGCATTGTATGAGAAGCCATCACAGTGTGACTCAGGGGTTCAGAAAACCATTGTCACTTACTACATAATATGCCAGCACATCAAAAAATACAAGTTATATAGAAAGAAATAGAATAGAAAGAATCAAAATAGAAAGAATAAATGCTTGAGTTTCATTACCAAGTATGGGCAAGTGTAATAGTGTGCACTCTTTTAAAAGCATTTGCATGACTGCAAAAAATGTTACACCCACAAAATCTACGTAAAAGACTAATCCCAATTTCTGTTTTTAAAAGTATTCCATGCTGGGAGCAACAGAAAAAAAGTTACACAGCAGATGCATTTTATGCCAACTGCCAGGGAATTAGTCCCCTCTTAAATCTTAAAATTAGTTTTTGCATCCAAGAAATTAAATGTTAGCCAATGTCAGCCTTTAGTAAAGCCCAAGAGTTTGTGCAGTTGTGGTTTTTAACAGCAGCGAATACTACGAATGACCTTTTGACCATACAGAGCATATACCCTCCTTATGTTCATCTCATGTTGTGCAGGCAAGTTCTCCATGGATTGTCCAGGAAATATGGAGTACTTCTACAGCCTGAACAGTTGTGGAACCACCTGCCGCTCCCTCAGTGGATATGACCACACCTGTCAGGTGACTCACACACCTGTGGATGGCTGTGGCTGTGCCGAGGGTACCTACCTAAATGACAAGGGCGAGTGTGTGCCCGCCTCCAGCTGCCCCTGTTACTACAACAACCAGATTGTGGCCCCCTCTCAGGTCATCATCATGGACGGGACTACATGGTAAAAGTGTAGATTTAATCAGTGGCTCTCAATATCCTGCTGTGTGGCGTCCCTGTGGAGTGGTACTGTTTAACCTGCTCTAACACACACTTTGTCCCAGACCAAGACAGTAGTTGTGTACAAGCATTTCACCACAGACGATCGTCTATTACTGAAATCCTATGTGATAAACACATCTAAAATAATGTTTGATTTTTAAGTGAGTTATTTTAGTTCTTTTACCTTTTCACAGCACTTGCTCTTACGGAAAGCTAGAATGCCTTGGAAAACCACAAATTGGTGAGCGTTTATTTTCTAATTATGCAGTGTACAATTAGGTTACTGGATTAACACACATTTTGACACACACACACACACACACAATTATGTGTTTATTTTTTGTCTTAGAGTGTTCAGCTCCTATGGTCTTCTTCAACTGCTCGAATGCTGGACCTGAAGCAAAAGGCGTAGAATGCCAGAAAAGCTGCCAGACACTGCCAGACCAGTGTGTAAGTACAGCAACAGATGGGTGGTTGAATGGATATATAGATGGAGAATGTCTGTCAGAGAGGGTGGATGGAGAGGTATTTCATTTCAGAGGTTCTGCACGACTAGATACCAGTCTACAACATTCTAAGTATTCCTAACTATTACCAAGCATGTAGACCTATAAAAAGGGGGTTGACAAAACTCCTGATCAGGATATTCTATAAATCAGGTTGTAAGCTGGTAGTAAGTAATTAAAAATGTTATTTGTGTATTCACATGGTTTGATCTATAAAAAGATTTATTAATAAAGTTTTTCCTTTTTTTCATTTTCTGAAACGTCCACTGCATGTTGTGGGCCACAGGTGAACACACAGTGTAAATCAGGGTGTGTATGTCCAATTGGTCTACTGGCTGATGGACAAGGAGGATGTGTAAAAGAAGAAGACTGTCCATGTGTTCATAACGGAGTGTACTACCGTCCTGGACAAACTGTTAAAGACGACTGCAACACATGGTGAGTAAAACTGAGTAAAACTGTGATGTGGTGTCATCGATGTGCTGCTGTTGATGCTGACCTTGTTAGTTGCTTTGAACGTTGACATGCTTTCTAATCACATAGGCTATCTCTCAAAGCATTTGTCAGCTGATTATTAGTTTCTTCTAACATGACATTTTGTACTGCCTTAACCAGAAGGTGTTTTGGACTTTTTCAGCACTTGCATAAACAGAGAGTTTGTCTGCACACGTGAAAACTGCCCCAGCACTTGCACAATCTATGGTGATGGTCATTACATAACCTTTGACGGCATGAGATATTCTTTCAGTGGAGGCTGTGAATACATGGTGGCCCAGGTATGTTATAAAGTGGTTATGTTATAAATTGATATATATGATTATGCTCTTGTATCTCTCCATTTTCATCTTTTATGGCCCAATTTAGTAACAAAATATATAAACAGATTAAAAAAATAATATAACATTTAAATAGTCACAAAACAATTAAAACATATTTGGAATTTTTCACAGACTACACTTTCTCAATAATAAGTTAGTGTAAACTAATCCAGAAGAGTGTCAGACCCCTTATAGTGCACTGAGAGTCGAGACACAGCTTTGAAGGAACATTACTGATCGATGAAATAATGCAGAAAATCATTACAAGAATGATAAAGTCTGAATAACAATGTTATTAACAATGAAACTGAACAGACTACGACATTTCTTTCAGATAGCTGAGTGTAGTTAATAAATGTTATTGTTAATTTGCTCTTGAGGAAAGTCTTAGGGAAAAGTCTCTGTCAGATTCATGACATGTTCTTAAACAGCTGTTTGCACCCTTGTGTTTGAGTGTGTGTGGATTCTTTTCTTATCTAAGAACAAGTCCTAAATATGAAAACACTGGTAAATATCAGGATCTTCATGAAAACTGCAGAAACTGTGGATCGTATGTTATTATACGTCTGGAAATCTGAGCCCTCTTTGTGACACTGACAGTCACAAAACTCAAATGAAACTTTGCATGATAACCTGTAAAATGATGTTTGCAGTGTACTTAGATGTTGTACACTCATTCATTTCATTGCACATGCCATCCCAAAATATTCAGTCTGACAGTGTCCACTGTTCGCAGGATTACTGCAGCAACAGTGGTTCCTTTCGTATCATCACAGAGAATATCCCCTGTGGCACCACCGGGACCACCTGCTCCAAATCTGTCAAAGTCTTTCTAGGGGTGAGGCTATCACACAGCTGCGTTTTAGCATCACTGCACTTCAGCATTATCATTAACACTATCATTGTTTTGATAGTGACCAGTTGACCAGTAACCATGACATGTTGGTGAATGTTTTTGTTTTTTCTTTTTTTAACAGAACAAAGAGTTCATACTGTCGGAGGAGAATATTAAGGTTTTCAGTTATGAGAATGGCACCGAGATCCCTTACAAAATCTACACTGTGGGGATTTACTTTGCCATTGAGGCCAGTAATGGTCTGGTTCTGCACTGGGACAAGAAAACTAGTCTAAAGATCACACTCTATCCCTGGTTTAAGGTAAGCACATATATATACTTTTTACTTTACGTGCTATCTTGTAAAGCAGTAAATAAGGCATGGAAATATATATATATATATATATATATGCATATAAATTATCTTAAACAAGTTCAAAGATAGAAAGAAGCAAATGCTTCAATAAGATTAGTGTAATTACAATAAGATGAATAAAAATTACTTAAAACTACTAATAAAGGAAGCTCCTTAAATGAAAATGTTTTGACTGAGTTCTGACTGTATTAAACCAAAAAGTACAGAAACACCTTATAAATGTTTTTAGTAAATATAAGATAATTACAAATATGATGCCAACAACAATTGGGACAGGAACATGTTTACCATTGTGTTCATCACCAGTTGATCAGGTTCTGATCAGGTTTTGCCATTCTTCAGTTACAGTCTTCAGAAGCATCACATGTTTTTTATTAGGAGACAGAAAGGCCAGTCCAGCACCCACACACAGCTATGTTATTAATAATGTGCAGAATATTTCTTGATGTTGTTTTGTTGAAATTAGTGTAGCAGACTCAAGATGGTAGTTGAGACCAAGCACGCACACCCCAGGAACTGGAGATCTGAAGGTTTATTCCTGAATGAGTGTAGCATGGAGCAGTAGTAAGCTCATGCGGCCGAAACAGCTCTCTCCCACTCCCCGTACAAGCATCCACAACGCTTCTGACAAAATTGAGCGTGCGTTTACTTTGGGTGTCACAGTAATTGAGGTCCCAGCTACAACACATAGGTGGAACCAACACCGTAAGAGAAAACGTCTAGTTACTATTAACTTCAAATACCCCAAAACATCAATTAGAAAACCAAAATAAAGTTTTGGTGAAGTTCACATAACATATATTCCTAAATTATTGCAGCAAAAACAAATAAAACAGGAAAAAATAAAAAAAAGTAATAATACCTCAGCTACATTAGCACGGATGTCACTAAAAATGACGACATCTAAAAAGCAGCATATGTTACGTATTTATCTATTACTAGTTTTCCAAAGTATGTGGACGTAAAACAATTTCACTTGTCAATTATAATTATTTTTTTGGGTATTTCGGGTAATTTATCGGCTTGTACTTTTTCTATACATTTTGTTGTATTCTGCTTTTTTAAGGTTACATACACTTTGTTCTCCATGACAGGGCAAAGTTTGCGGACTGTGTGGTAATTATGATGGTAATGGTAATAATGACTTTGTGACTCGTGGTGGAGAGGAGGTGGTGGAGCCTCTTGAATTTGGAAACAGCTGGAGAGTTTTTTCTTCATGTCCCAAAGCCAGCATTATCAGCAGCCCATGCGATATGAGACCACAGCGCCAGGCCTGGGCCATCAAACAGTGCAGCATTATCAAGAGTGACGTCTTTAAGTCATGTCACTCCTTAGTAAGTATCCTTTCAATGAGATGCTGAATTGATGTGCAAAAGTAGTTGTTTATTTAATTCTCAGTTAAAACAGACCACATTATTCATTAAGCACAAGTTATTCATTATTCAGTGTTAAAACAAAGCAGGAAACATATTTATCAGCATATGACACTAAAGCCACTAAAGCCACTTTTGTAGATGCCGATTGCTTCAGTGAATTCCCATGTACATGAATTGGTCATGTTCTGTGAGTTATTGTACTATGATTCTGTTTTATTCTGTTTCTCTTCTCAGGTGGACCCAGCTAAATATTATGATATATGTGTGCAAGACACATGTGCATGTGACAATGGTGGAGACTGTGAGTGTTTCTGCGCTGCCGTAGCAGCATATGGCGCAGCATGCAACGAGAAGGGAGCCTGCATATCGTGGAGGAGCCCAACGATTTGCCGTGAGTCTCAATAGAGAAATCAATAATAGGACTTCACTTACAGGCTCAGGGTAGATACTATTATCAATGTAATTCACAAGCACAGTTATTCATTAATAACTACAAATGTAACCTAGTATTATGGTTTTGTAACTAGTTGATCTTTTATTCATAAATGAGTTTCCTAAGCAACCTTTTTCCACTTTGTTTCCACTTTGTTTACCTAATTTAAAAATTAAAGCATTCCATGTTATTCCAATATGCTGAAACTCCTTCCAATATAAAGGAATAAAGGGAGTATTTGGGATACATGATATGCTAACAATGTTACGCAAGCAGAGTACAAAGTGTCATTGCTCTTGACTTGACAAAGCCACTGATTGACTTGAACTATTCCTGCAGCTTTGTTTTGCGACTACTATAATTTACCTGGAGGCTGTGAGTGGCACTATAAACCATGCGGGCAATGTGTAAAGACTTGCAGTAATCCCTCAGGAGAATGCTTCAAACAAACTCCGGTAGAAGGTAAGACTTTTCTGGCTAATACAGAGTTTAACTATGTTTGGTAAATTTTTACTTTTTGAATTCTGAACATAAAATATACCTGCTTAAATCTGTGATTGTTTCAGAATAATCAGCTCTATTTTTTATAGTTTGTATGCAATTAGACACTAAAATCAAATAATAAAGAAAAAAGCTCATTTGTTTTAACTTCATGTAAGTAGATTACAATCCACATTTCAGAATTCAGAGTAAAAATCCATAGAAAATAGCAGTGCAAAATGCTGAAAATGTTTAGCACTTGACTGTAGGTAAAGTAAGTAAGACTAAATGACAATTACAGAAGCTTTTCATAAGATAACATGACTCATGATACTGACATAACCCTACAAAGGCTTATTTCAATAGTTGTCCCCTGTCATAAAATCTTTTTTGTTCAGCTTTGATGTCAGGTCAGTTTTCTATTGGCATTAAGTTGTGTCATAACACAGAGCTGAATTTGTGAAATTGCCATATGACTTCATGAAAATCTTACAGGCATAAATATGATGCTTCACAACTTAGTTAGAACTTAGTTAGACCCCTTTCACACTACTCACTGTGTGCATAGTGCACACAAAGTGGGCAGTTGTCTCTGATAAAACTAACCTTTTGAGTGATTGTACACCGCTGCATTCCACTATTTTTTTCTCTCAACTTAGATCGAATGATGCGATAGCATAGTGTGGCCTGCTTTACTGGCTGGTTAGCAGTCCTTCTGCATTTTGATGCCACAATGTTATTGTTTGATCACTGACATGTACGGACGTGACATTCAATCCAGAACAAATCTGAAGATGGCTGCAGAAGGTCATATGGAAAGAAACACTATGTAATGCTTGTTTAAATGTTAAAATGTTAGTAGCCTGCTGTTTAATGTTTTGTAACTTGCAACTAATTTTTCATATAATATTTAATCTACATGTTCAAACAAATCCTGTTACTGCATTTTATTTGGATCACAGTCTGTTTGAATAAAATGCTTGTGACATCTCACATGTGACTTTTACTTAAAACTGAACATTTAGCCCACTTCACAGAAAATACCCAGATATATATTGGGTATCGTCATTTAGCCTAAAAATACTGAGATATGATTTTTGGTCCATATCGCCCAGCCCTAGCATACTCCAACTAATTAAAATGCCACCACTGCTTAGTAACAAGTTCATTAAATTAAAATATAAAACAAAGTTATATTAAATTTAGTATTAAGTACTACTAGTGTAGTAGAGATACCTTTACAAGAGGTTATTAAAAATGTGAAAAGATTTCATTCTGGTAGGTGTATACTGAGCTTTACTTACTATTCTTTGTTTATCTTTTTCCTAGGATGTTTTCCCAAGTGCCCCACAGACAGGCCATACCTGAATGAGATCACCATGAAGTGTGAAAGCTGCTGGCCACGGGCTGCAATAGGAACAACTACAGCATCTACAACAGGGCATACCCCAGAAAGTTCAATAACAAATGTCATACTGTCCCCAACAACAGCCAAAGCTACACCAGTTGTCCCAACAACATCAGAAACTATAACCACACCTCAATCAGCTACAGCAATAACATCTCCAATCATCATTGTAGCTCCATCAACTACGACGGAGATTGTTTTGACAACAACTAACGTTCCTTCAACACCAACAACAGCAAGCACACCTGCAACAACTACAACTACACCTGCTTGTTTTTCCTTGATCTGCCAGTGGTCTGAGTGGTTGGACACCAACTACCCTAATTTTGCACCAAATGGAGGCGAAACTGAATCTGTAGCCGCCATTTGGAAATCAGGAATGATTGCCTGTGACAAACCAGCAAAGATTAAATGCAGAGCCACAGAATACAAGGATGTTTCTTTAGCAGATTTGGGTCAAAATGTGACATGTGACATTTCTGTTGGCCTTATTTGTAATAACATATATCAGAACGGACCACCATGTTTCAACTATGAAATACAGGTAAAATGTTGTAGACCTAATTATAATTGCATTGACACTACAAACCCACCAACAACAACAGAACCAGAAACAACAACACAACCTACAACAGGGTCTACCCTGGAAAGTTCAACAACAAGTGTCACAGTGTCCCCAACAACATCCAAAACTACACCAGTTGGCTTAAAATCAACAGGAACTACAAGCATA
>CM067474.1:34649823-34668114 GCA_034552555.1 Semaprochilodus insignis
TAGTCTGTTCAGTTTCATTGTTAATAACATTGTTATTCAGACTTTATCATTCTTGTAATGATTTTCTGCATTATTTCATCGATCAGTAATGTTCCTTCAAAGCTGTGTCTCGACTCTCAGTGCACTATAAGGGGTCTGACACTCTTCTGGATTAGTTTACACTAACTTATTATTGAGAAAGTGTAGTCTGTGAAAAATTCCAAATATGTTTTAATTGCTTTGTGACTATTTAAATGTTATATTATTTTTTTAATCTGTTTATATATTTTGTTACTAAATTGGGCCATAAAAGATGAAAATGGAGAGATACAAGAGCATAATCATATATATCAATTTATAACATAACCACTTTATAACATACCTGGGCCACCATGTATTCACAGCCTCCACTGAAAGAATATCTCATGCCGTCAAAGGTTATGTAATGACCATCACCATAGATTGTGCAAGTGCTGGGGCAGTTTTCACGTGTGCAGACAAACTCTCTGTTTATGCAAGTGCTGAAAAAGTCCAAAACACTTTCTGGTTAAGGCAGTACAAAATGTCATGTTAGAAGAAACTAATCAGCTGACAAATGCTTTGAGAGATAGCCTATGTGATTAGAAAGCATGTCAACATTCAAAGTGACTAACAAGGTCAGCATCAACAGCAGCACATCGATGACACCACATCACAGTTTTACTCAGTTTTACTCACCATGTGTTGCAGTCGTCTTTAACAGTTTGTCCAGGACGGTAGTACACTCCGTTATGAACACATGGACAGTCTTCTTCTTTTACACATCCTCCTTGTCCATCAGCCAGTAGACCAATTGGACATACACACCCTGATGTACACTGTGTGTTCACCTGTGACCCACAACATGCAGGGAAAGTTTCAGAAAATGAAAAAAGGAAAAACTTTATTAATANTTGGACATACACACCCTGATGTACACTGTGTGTTCACCTGTGACCCACAACATGCAGGGAAAGTTTCAGAAAATGAAAAAAGGAAAAACTTTATTAATATTTTTAGAGATCAAACCATGTGAATACACAGATAACATTTTTAATTACTTACTGCCAGCTTACATTCATAGAATATCCTGATCAGGAGTTTTGTCAACCCCCTTTTTGTAGGTTTCAATTTTAATAGTTATTCAGAATTGTATCATAACATCATAATAGGTAACTGTTATCATTTAAAAGCTTTCATGATGAATACAATCTAGCACTATTATGTCTTATCATTTATGTTAGTTGTGTCTCTTAGGCTTGATTTCTTAACCCTTCTCAATCCTTATATACAAATACACAGGAAAGACAAAGGCACTGACACTGAAGAGGACTGCCTTCCTCACATGATGCAAACTTATGTGGGTCAGGCACACAGATATAAAATAAGACAGGTATCTTGTGGTGCAGTACCTCTGAAATGAAATACCTCTCCATCCACCCTCTCTGACAGACATTCTCCATCTATATATCCATTCAACCACCCATCTGTTGGTGTACTTACACACTGGTCTGAGTCCAGTGTCTGGCAGCTTTTCTGGCATTCTACGCCTTTTGCTTCAGGTCCAGCATTCGAGCAGTTGAAGAAGACCATAGGAGTTGAACAGTCTAAGACAAAAAAATAAACACACAATTGTGTGTGTCAAAACTTGTGTTAATCCAGTAACCTATTTGTACACTGCATAATTAGAAAATAAACGCTCACCAATTTGTGGTTTTCCAAGGCATTCTAGCTTTCCGTAAGTGCAAGTGCTGTGAAAAGGTAAAAGAACTAAAATAACTCACTTAAAAATCAAACATTATTATAGATGTGTTTATCGCATAGGATTTCAGTAATAGACGATCGTCTGTGGTGAAATGCTTGTACACAACTACTGTCTTGGTCTGGGACAAAGTGTGTGTTAGAGCAGGTTAAACAGTACCACTCCACAGGGACGCCACACAGCAGGATATTGAGAGCCACTGATTAAATCTACACTTTTACCATGTAGTCCCGTCCATGATGATGACCTGAGAGGGGGCGACAATCTGGTTGTTGTAGTAACAGGGGCAGCTGGAGGCGGGCACACACTCGCCCTTGTCATTTAGGTAGGTACCCTCGGCACAGCCACAGCCATCCACAGGTGTGTGAGTCACCTGACAGGTGTGGTCATATCCACTGAGGGAGCGGCAGGTGGTTCCACAACTGTTCAGGCTGTAGAAGTACTCCATATTTCCTGGACAATCCATGGAAAACTTGCCTGCACAACATGAGATGAACATGCTCATGGTAAAAGTCAGTAATCAAGAGGGTAGAATACAGCTGCAAGTAGAAGAAAGTGGACCCTTTAGACTTACCTGGATTTCTGCTTGCTTACTTATAAAATGTGGTCTGTTCGTTATCTAAGTCACAGTTACAGACAAACACAATCAAACTAAACTAATAGCTCAAACAGTAATCATTTTCACACTTGCATTGAGCACCAAGAGTGACATTCCCAGTGCAGGCTGAAAAAAGTAAGTGAACCTTGTGTGTTAATGACTAAGAGATGAGATTGCAAGTGTGGGTTTCACAGGTGCTTTGCCCATTAAATAAAGGCAGGACACAAAGCCTGGTTACTTACAAATTCTTCTTAAAAAACGTTGCATGCAAACAACTTTTAGAAGGCCTCAGACGACGAGTTCTAGAGCTGCACGATGCTAAAAAAAGGCTACAAAAGCACTGCTAAACTGGGTGTACATCGATCCACAGTTAGACAAACTGTCCACAAATGGAAAGAATTCTGTACTGTTCTTATTCTCCCTAGGAGTGCTTGTCCTGTTAAAATCACTCCAGGAGCACAACAGGCAATCCAGAAAGAGGTAAAAACCATCCAAGCTTAACAGCAAATGTCCTCTCCATGGGTGAGCACTACCGTATTCACTATGTTGTTGGCAAGCAGACCAAGAGATTGCAAGGGTTTTCTCTGTGCTGGCAGTCTCATTAAAATAGTACTGTCCCCATCTCAGTAACTCCACCCACAGCTTCAGAACTACCTGCATGAACGGGCACCATTTTTTCCCGCAAGAACCAGAACTGCTGTTGGCTACACCTGTGTGGCTACACCTGAGTGGTTAAAGTTTGTGTCCAATGGCAATAAGTCACTTGTAATCAAAACAAAAACACAGAAAACAACCAAAAAAGTGGTGCACAGAAAGCAAGGATAAAAAAATACTTAAAGAGGAGGTAGCAAAATGCTCCAGAATATCACCTTATCACAAACTGGCCAACTTGTTTACGAATATTGCAGATACATAACACTACAAAATGAAGAAGAATAAAATAGATTTTTAAATAGAACTAGATTTTTGTTGTCTAACTTACAAACCCCATTTGTGGAAAAGTTGCAAGAGTTCCCACAAGAGCCAGAACTGCTAGCATTATGCGGGAACTAAGGCTTCTGTTGTCCACTACAAAATGAAGAGGAATAAAATAGATTCTTAAATAAAACTAAATTTTTGTTATCTAATTATGTTTTTGCAAATTATTTGCAAATGCAAATCCAACTTTTCTAAAAGGTTTGCACTTTGTGTTTGTATTGTTTTTTCTGGTATTTAATGCAACCACGTAGGAAAGTTGGAATGATGCTCATAACCATTGTTTTACATGTTTGCGCTTCTGAGTAGTTTTTTGGGTTTTTTTTTAAGTACTGTACATTGTGACTAATAAGTCACTAAAAGTAATGGGTACAGCAAGTCTTTCTTGCATAGATAAGGATAGATGTTAAAGATGATAGTCACCATGTCAAGTTGTTTTCTAGTTTTGCATCTATTAGTGTCAGTTCTACTACAGCAATACACTTCTACTAATACCTTTGAAACTGCTGCTGTCCTATTCCTATGACACTCTTTTCAAATGCTCAAATCACAGTCTTACCACAGGTGATGTTTCTCCAGCCCTGAAGCAGTACACCTCTAGCAGCACATGCATGGACGTAGGAAGACACAGCTGCACACATGCATTCCTCACTTTTGGCACACTTACATGTATCGTAAACACACCTCTATAGAAAAAAAAAATAAACATGATTAGGATTAGCTTTTACAGAATTCCTGAACTGCTGAGTGAGCAGGCAAAGATAACTCATATTCCTATCATATAAAACAACTCTAAACCGAATGATTTAAAACTTACATCTTTATAAGGTCCTGGGTTGACTTCAGCATGACAGGGTGAAAAGACTCCTGATTTGCTAGTAAGCAGGGAGCACCATTCTTTGGCATACGTCTCTGAAAAGGCAAACTTAAAACTTCATTTCAACTTTCTATGTACATCTCATGGTTCAATTGCTACTTTATGTTGCTTTTTAATATTTTTGGATTTAAAGGTTTGTACCTTTTTCCACGCTCATACTACAGGGGTCTTGATAGCAGTTACTAACATCAGGACAGGTGGTAAAAAGTTTCCATGTGTTGGCAAAAGTTGCGGCTGTTCCTTCTTTCAGTCCTGATTTTGTTCTGAAATCGTCTTTCTGGATATCATTAAAATTCCCACACAGACCTAATTGAAAGATAAACATGAGTCATATAAAGTTCATTATACAATACCATTTCCACAAAAGTTGGGACGTTGTGTAAAATGTAAATAAAAACAGAATCCAATGTGTAAATCCTTTTAACCCTATATTTAAATGAGACTAGACAACACTTAAGCTTTTTTTAATTGCTTTTTGAAAAATATATGGCCATTTTGAATTTGATTCCAGCAACACATTTCACAAAAGTTGGGACAGGGGATGAAGACTGGTAAACAGAGTGGTAATAGGCCAGTAACATAACTCTATAAAAGGAGCATTTTGGCAAAGATAGGGAGGGGTTTACCACTCTCTGAAAGACTGCATGGGCAAAAAGTGCAACAGTCCGAAGTACAATGCAAGAGCCAAAAACCTGCACTGGATGGCCATGAACTTCTGGCCCTCAGACAGCACTGCATTAAAAACAGACACAATTCTGTAGTGGAAATCACTGGACACAGTAACGCTTTCCCAAAAACACTGCCTGTGAACACAGTTTGTCACTGCTTCTACAAATGCAAGATAAAAACCTAATACGAAGAAGAACCCATATATAAACAGGTTCCAGAATGCTGCTTCTATCTCTGGGCCAGGGCTCATTTGAGATGGACTAAGCCAAAGTGGTACAATGTCCTGTGGTCCGACAAATCCTTTAATCCTTTTGGAAATCTTGGGCACTGCTTCCTCCTGACTAAAAGGTAGAGGAAACAACTAGCTTGTTATCAATACACAGTTACAGGTCTGGGTGACCTGCACATCTGTGAAGGCACCATTAGTGCTTAACTATAAATATACAGGTTTTGGAGCAACATATGCTGCCTTCCAGACTACATCTGTTTCAGCAAGAAAATGCCACACCATGTTCACACCATGTATTACAACAGCATTGCCCAATAGTAAAATAGTCTGGGTGCTAAACTGACCTGCTTGCAGTCCAGACCTGTCATCTATTGAAAACATTTGGGGCATAATGAAACTAAAAGTACATCAGAGAAGACCCCAAACTGCCGAACATATACAAACAATCTTGATCAATCAGTTACCCTCCTCAGTTCCTAAAAGAATTCTGTCAAAAGAGGAGATGAAATCAAGAAAGTAGTAAAAATCAACCTCTTTCAACTTCCGAAAGGGCATATCTTTTTCAAAAAGCAATTTCTCAGTTTCAACTTTTGGTATGTTGTCTTATGTTATTTTCCATCTAAAATAAAGTTTAAATGATTTGCAAGTCCTTGCATTCTGTTTTTATTTACATTATGAACAGTGTTTAAACTTTTTTGGTTATCTGAGAAAAAAATTAGTAATGTTATAGAAGTGGATAGAAACACACACCGGTCAATGTCCCCTTCTTTTCAGAGCTGGCTACAATGTGCACTTGCATGATTGGAACCATTTGGATCACCAGCTGAAGGCTTGGAGTGTCGACAATGATGGAGAATGTAGAAGGCTTGAAGATTTTCACTTGATCTGATTTAAATGTAAGAGAGCAGAACTTCAAAAATCACAACCTTGCAAACTCATTCATCTCTACTAATTAGCAATAATAGCTTATTAGCAGTTCTAGTCTAGCAATATTGTGAATAATAGTAAAATGAGAAAGTGTGAAGTGGGACTTTTTTTTAGTTTGATCCTTCTTAGTTTAATGTGCGTATAGCTCAGTGATCAAAATTCACTTGTGATACATTTGTGATATTATTTCTGGTAAAGTGGCATACTCTGTTTTGAAACCAGGGTCATGAAGATAAGTAAAATGACAGTAATGTGAGGCAAATTGTGTTAAGGTTCTAAATAGGTGAAATTTGGATTTGTACATTTTGTAAATTGTGGTAGTACAGTGGTACTAGTTGGTGACCCCTTTTATTGCTGCATAAATCATCATCAGATTTTCAGTCCAAAAGTCCAAAAGTAGATAAGGAGAACCAAATTAAACAAATGAGACAAAAATATTAGACTTGGTCACCTGTTTATTGAGGAAATGGTCCGATATTTTATAATCTTTGATGGTCCGATATTTTATAATCTTTGAGTGGCAAAGGTAAGTGACCCTTTAGGATTAGTAGATAATTTGAAAGTGAAATTAGAGTCAGGTGTTTTCAGTCAAGAGGATGATGATTAAGTGTGAGTGGGCGCCCTGTTTAATTTAGAGAACAGGAATCTATCAAATTCTGCTCTTTGCAACACATCACTGATGGAACAACAAATTCTGAATTGAACCAGCAAGTTCTAAAGGAAAATGTCAGGACATATGTCCATGAGCTGAATCTCAAGAAAACCTCGCAAGACAATGACCCCAAGCACACAAGTCGCTCTACCAAGCATTGGTTAAAGAAGGATAAAGTTAATGTTTTAGAATGGCTAAGTCAAAACCCTGTCCTTAATCTAAAGAAATGTTGGGGAAGGACCTGAAGCAAGCAGTTTAAAGGGGAAACCCACCAACTTAACAGAGCTGAAACTGTTTTGTATGGACGAATGGGCAAAAATTCCTCCAAGCCAATGTGCAGGATTGTGCATTAAGTTGCAGTTATTGCTGCACAAGGGGGTCACTCACAAATAAGCAATATTGGATCATTTTCCTCAGTACATAAAAGTCAAACATTTTTATCTTATTTTGGTTTTACGAAGTTTTTAGGTCAAGGTTAGAAAGAAATATAGTGGGAAATATAGGCACCTTAAATTTTACACTTTCACTGATGGACTAAATAACATTCTTTATTTCCATAAAGTAAAAAATGAAGGTACTAACGTTTTAAAACTCACCAATAAAAACTGGAAGCTTAGTTGCAATATCATTCACAAATAGAGTTCCAGTGGACAAGAAAGTAATCTGTTTATGGGAGATACATATTTGAGAAATATACTTTGAGAAGAGTAGCTTATGTGACAATACACTATAGTCCAAAAGTTTAGACATGCAAGGCTGAAAAAGTTAAATGTTAAATATATTCACACCGTCATCCACTTTGAAATAACAACTTCTTATCTTTATCAGGATGGACTTATTGGGCTACTGTATAACTGTAATAAATACATATTAAAGAAATAAACAATAAAAAAACTTAATTTAAGATTTAAACGGACCAGTGGTTTGTGTCAAGACAGGGGTGGCCGCTCTCTAAGGAGTGGCTGTCCCGCTGGTTAGAGGACTGATCAAGACGCCGCGCAGCTGTTCCTTTCTTGTAAATAGACTTATTGTCAGTTTTATATCAATATATACTATGGTAAATCAAGACAGATGATTATAGGACAGCTGCCTGTCTTGCACTGTGAGACCTTAAAAAAATCAAAATGACATCAGGCTTGAAACTTATTCTGAGACTTGGTTACAACTAACCTAGCTTACCAACCACTCCACCTTAACTTCTCTTGTCGTTTTTGTAAGTTTATGTCTGTTTTATTCTGAGTCATTCCACAAGATGGTGGATGCTGCCAAATGGGCATGGTAACTTTTCAGGCTGCACTAGCCACCACATTCACTGTGATCAAGATTAGACCTCTTAATGTAAGTTTTTAACAGTGACTTAACAGTTAATTAATGAACTTTGCATTATATTAGCTTGCTGATGTCTTCACATGTGTGTGAGTTGTCTGTGATCTAAAAAAATAGCATACTAGGCAACAGAAATATTCTGGTCATGGGCCCTGGTTTGTGGTTTGATACGATGAGGCCATAGTGCTATAATACCTGAGGTATTCCAATTATTAATTTATGTATCACCAGTTTCACCACAACCCCCCTATATTAGCAGGTTTATGATTCAGTTAAAGCTCTTAAGGCTTACTAAAGTACATAGTTATGAGAATGAATCAGGGAAAATTTGGAAATACTTACAGTGCCTGCCGGAATGATGAACTTCACCTCAGTCAGACAAGTCTCACTTTCAGTCTGACCACATTGCACCAGATTCCCCAATACAGTCACATTATTATCCTGCAGAGAAAAGAAACAAACATCTTGCTACATGAACAACGACTACATGTTTTATAAGTTGCCCACTGATCATAAAAAGGGCCGAATTAATTTGAAATATCAGTCACAGGTTTGAACTTCCTTATACGATATATTTGATTTTTGATAGTGACCTTAGAAAGAACGTAGTAGCAGTTTCCATGGAAGGTGTAAGCTTTGCCATCATATGTGGTGATGTGTGACCCTCCCAGCAGAGAGCAAGTGCCAGGACAGTCCAGGGTCGTACAACTCCACCACCCATCAGAACACTCACTGGCACACAAGAGAGTGGAGGATGAAAACAAAGATACAGCTTTTTCTTTTTCTTAGTGTGTATGTCTCTGTGAAAACACACCAATAACTGTGAACTATTTATTTACCATTCCCTGCAAGTTGTGTTGTATGACTCTCCAGACTGGTAAATTTTCCCATTGTGAATGCAGGGACACTGTTCAACTGGCATGCAGCCATTATTCTCTAGGTCATTCCACACAGTTCCTATATAGTGAGACATATTATTAATCACACTTTTGCAAATCTTAGACCTCAACACTTCTATGCAGTAGACTAGTTATAAAGGAACTGGATCATTCTGGGAATGAGCTGAAAGTTACAGAATTGCAGTTACCAGTTTTGAATACTCAGCAAAGTCAGGGGTATTGAGCACCTTGGCTCTAGAACTTTGTAGATGATGAAACAATGTCTTGTATATAGCACAAGGTCACAATATATTTACTCCTGTTTGTAAATGTGCTGGGGGAATTACCTGAAGGGCAGAAACAGCCCTCTACGCAGTGGTCAGCACAGACCTGGCTCCCCTCTTGGTTAGAACAAGTGTCTTTACATGGACTCCCACATTCACTGTGCTCCAGGTTAAACGGACACTCCTTATCTACACAGGAGAAACACAGGAGAACATACTAGCACTCAAAGAGACACAAACATCGTCTGACCAGTAAACAGCATTTGTTTTCATCTGTTTTCAATCTCATAATAGTTTTAGTGAAGAATCCCCCAAATGTCTTAATCAGAGGTGGCAAGTAACAAAGTACAAGTACTTCTTTCTGATTGATTGCTGTCATTTGGTATTAGGCTGATGTAATATGTAGGGTGAGGACTGTACTGCTGTTAGGAATGGTGTCCCCATTGCTGGACATTCACTGTGTGTGAATGTTTGGGGTGGGCTGGCCTGCTGGTCTGAAAACAAGTCCCACTCTGGTTTTGTCTTACATAAAGGAATCATCTGACCTGTTTTTCAGTTTTGACTGCTAAAATGAAACACAACATTTTTGTCTTAGTAGAGATGTCCATTTTTAATATAATTCTAATATGAATCACTATATATGCTCAGTTTCATAGACACACAGCTCTCTCAGTGAAAACATATAATGTTTAAAAAGTGAATTTCAAATAATGTTACAGAAATACTTTAACTTTTTTATTTTAAGTACTAATGAGTGAGTACTTTTATACTTCTACTTGAGTAAAGAAGGTAAGTCATACTTCGACTTTTACCTAAGTATTTGTTTGCTATATTATTTGTACTTTAACTTAAGTAAGGAACTTGTGTACTTTTGCCACCTCTGGTCTTAATGAATGTCAACTGTTTCAATAGGTTTGAGAATAACTCTGGGAATGAGCCTGGAGTTCCAGGTTTACAGTTACATTTCCCTAAACAAACAACTAAAACTGTCTCTAATGTACCTCAGCACTGCACCCAATAAAGTAAAACTGTAAACTACAGCACCTTAATCTACCACATCACCACAACTGGGGACATGTGATCCTGAAGTACACCCTGCATTAAGGAGACAAGAGGATTTGACCCTTTGCCTTCATCCCAGAAGGTGCAGAGTTATGTTAATTACTATAATTACATACCACACAACCCATTCTTCCTCCAGTTCTGTGGTTGGCCCCCAGCATGTGCACACTGGCGTGAGAACTCAGATAGTGTGTCGCACAGACACACAGACTGGTTGCTGTTGCACTGACACAAGTCTCTAACGCATGCTTCCACAAAAGCCTCAGTGGACACCAGGCCATGGCAGTCACTGAAGGCTGGATCAGAAAGCCGCCGTTCACATTTGGTTCTCTGTAAATGAGGAAATACTGCTAGATTACAACTGCTATTGAAAACAACAAATGTTTTAACCACTATAAGCCCAGACCCATTTCCTCTTGGAAAATGATGAGGGATCAGTTATAAGATTATAAAAGATTAGTCTAACAAGCTTTTAAAAATGATCTGGTTTTATCTTATCACATGTGACTGCATCCAGGATGTTCAGTATACTTAGGGACTTCATGAGATTAAGTGAAGGATAAATCGGTAAAAGCCTTACAGACTTTTTAAGACACAAATGCCACCATGGGCTCTAATGGGTTAATTTATCAAATTAAAAATATCATTAGATAAATTGCAGTTCAATTCTAATTATTATTAGATGTAGCAGGGGGACTAGGTTGTGCCAAAATCTTCTCACAAATCCCGTGAACAACAGGAAAAATAAAAATAAACAGTATTTTTAGCTACCACGGAAGCATGTTTTAGCTTAAGGTTAGGTTAAATTACATTTTTTTTAATCTAAAAAAAAATATATATACATATTTATTTAATAAATGTACATATATTTATTTTCTATCCAGTGCAGATTTTAGGAAACGTGAATACAAGATTAGTATTTTCATTTAATTTTTTCAGGAAGACTGGGTGTAAATTTGAGTTATGCTGGACACTGGCCATGTATTTTTTACTGGTGTTATAAACGGGATCCTGAAAAGAGAGCTAAAAATAGGTAAAAAAAAAAATCAGCTTGTGATTAGATGAAATTCATGCCAGTTCATACCTGAATATTACATTCCTGAGTAAGGAGCTCAATCTCCTCACACACTTCAGTGGGTGCATCCATCTTCCATTTAAGGCCATAATGCTTTGATGTTACTTGTTCACCTTTTACAATAAACATGAAAAGGGCTTAAAAATGTAACAACCTGCAATGTAAAACTCAAGCCAATAGTAGCCTTCAAATACAAATGATTGCAGAGAATACATACAATATGTATGTATTTAAGGCAGTTCTGACAGTAAAAGTATTGTAACTTTGCAATTGTAACAGCACATGGTTGACATGGTTTAAAATGAAATAAAAATTAAGTTCTAAAAAAAAAAGTATTGTAAAGAGTAACAATACAATCTGGGCAAACATATACATTTACACTTAATTTTCCTTAATAAATAATGTTTAACAGATTTGACTCACCATTTTCAATGAACTCGTTGTTTTTGACACCATTGAAGTCCCCACAAAGTCCACAGGTCTGACTGCTGTACTTTCTGGAAATCTCGATCTGATGAATAGACACAGCAAACACTGTGATTATCTCAATAGAAAGCAATGGTGACTATTCGCTGTATTTCTAAGCACTAAAACATTGGAGTACTTATACTGTATAAGCTTGAGTGCTTTTAAATGCATATATGTATGAACGTACATTTCATCAGCAACACATGTACGCATGCAAGTGAAAACACTTAGCAATGAAAACGAAAGAAGGAGGTGTAGATTATTAAAAATGGAAACATGAAAAAGGAAATTTATCAGCTGCTGTAGAAGCTGTGGCAGTGCTGGTAAATTATTAAGAGAATAACAAGTAGAACCGTTACTTTATGCTTCTTTGCTGAATTTCTGATTAGGCTTTCTGTACAGGGATTAACTATAGAGATGTAATCTCGTTCTGGTTGCTATAGTAAAAAAAGATATGCAGGCTTGTGGAATAGTTGCCAAAGATACTGCAAACTTAACATTTAACTCACAGAACCAGGAAGCTCAGTTTTTTCAATGTTTTTTTAACCGTTTGGAATGTTTCCCCGTTTGATTAGACTCTGGCGTGAAAGTTTAATATCCTGTTCAGTGCTTATCTGGGCTTCTCACTATCTGTATGTACACATTGTAATCTCTCACTTTTAGACAAAAAAATGATCTGTTTCAAAATGTCTTTATGTTTTGAATTTGTGTGTATAAGTATAAATTAGCTGCTTTTATAAGAAACTAAGTAAATGTGCTGCCTAAATGGGAACAACGACCGTTAACACACATAAGCCACAATGTGGTGCACAAGTCCAATACTATTAAAATATGTTGTATGAAGCAAAAATATTTTTAATAGACAAAATCCGACTGACAGCTGCCATTTGTCTTGTGGCATTAAATGGTGGTTCTACCCCTTGTCCACTAAGTGAAGAAACAGTGAGCTAAATTTCTAACTTCTAATCTAACAAAACTAAAATTCAACTATATAGAATTAAATAATAATAAAAATTAGCTATACCATGTTGTTGGTCCCAAGAAAAGCATTTGAGTTTAGTACAACCCTGTGACATTATCATAGCGCAACCATAGTGACGTACTTGTAGTTGGAGTTTGCCTGTTTGCCATGTATTTCATAACAAACAAAACATTTTCATTTGGTTTATCAAATTTGAGAACTTTTGGACATCTACACTGTTTCAGAACATACAAATATTAACAGTCAGAGTTTATCTAAAATCTTGAGTTCATTAATCTACAACCAGAGAATGTAAGACACAGATTAGCGTTCTGTTAACTGACTGTTAGAAGTACGCAATATTAAAGGACGCTTGGTCACTCATTGAAAGATAAAGCACCAACTTTTTACTGTGTTAAATGCTGATTTCTGTTCAAATCAAACTTATGATTTTCCTAGGTGTAGGTTAAGGATAAGAATTAGGTGCCAAATTTCATTTACACTTGTATCTGCTTATCTGCCCAGTAATTTCAGTCTTATCGGCAGTGAATGCAGTATGAAACACATTGTTCAACCGTACCGACAGAGAGTTGTGTTCATCCCACAGGACTGTCAGTCCAAGCTTGGAGCTGATCCTAATGAAACTTGTACTTCTCTCAATCCGAATTCCATACTGATAGCTTGGGATGGCCACCCTGTTAATAAAGTATAATAAAGTTAAGAGAATGTTAAAAGCATCATATAACCAAATAAAAAGAAAAACTCCTACAAACAGAATATCATAAAGATCAACCTTCACAGGAGAGTCATGCCAAAAATATAAATAAAAGTTACAATATAAATGTTGGGACCGTAGACCGAATCCAAATACAAACAGTAAACTGTAAATTTACTTTCACCTTAATTTAAAAGAAAACAGTAAACTAAATATTGGTCATTCAAACTTCATAATTTTTGCAAATGTATGCACATGCTGAAACATGTTTTTCCCATGCTTGCTTGATATAACACAACTGCATGTGGCTAACCCACACATCTGTAAAGGCACCATTAATGCTGAAGGGTATATACATTTTGGAGCAACATATGCTGCCATGTAGACAATATCTTTTTCAGGGACGTCCCTGCTTATTTCAGCAAGGTGATGCCAAGCCATGTTCTACATGTGTGACCACAGTGCAGCTTCATAGTAAGAGAGTGCAATTGCTAGACTGGCCTGTCTGAATTTCTCCTGTCTCCCACTGAAAACATGTGGCCCATTATGAAGCTCAATATATGGCAACCCAGAAGCCAAACTGTTGAGCAGCTGTGTTATATCAAACAAGCATGATGACAAAACTCCACTTTCACATCTACAACAATTAGTGTCCTCAAACTTTAAAAGGAAAGGTGATGGGACACAGTGGGGGACACACCCTTGTCCTGTTACTAAACAGTAACAGGAGTTGTATATTAAAATTCAGTTGAAAATTATTTTACACTAACAGGAAGTTTTATGAAAATGCTTTCTCACCAAATTCAGTACATATATACAAAAACCAAGGAAGTTAATTTACTGCAATGTTAAATATCTTGTCTATAATAGGGATTTGGAGATCATTACTGATTGTATTTTCATTTTTCCTACTGTCCCAACGTTCTGTACAATAAGAAATTGGTATTTTAACAGGGTGTAGGTAACATGCTGGCCTCAAATATTTAATAGTAAGTTAACAGAATAATTATGTCTTTCTGTTCTCATATTATTTAAGTTCAATATAATCACTATGTTAATATAGCCAGGTTGCATTTTAAAGTGCAGCCTAAAATAGTTGATTTTCAGTACAGGCACTTCCAAAATAATTTTTATTACACAAATTCAAAAGACACTCACGTTTTCTGATTCACGGTAAAGTTGCCATCGTGAAGCTGGATTACAACCCCCTCTATCTTTACGATAAAGGAGCTGATGGTGGGGAGATTGTTGATGTACTGCCTTCTCATCTGGATGTTAAAGTCAGTCTTGGAGGTGTCACACAGTGTGGCCAGTATGTAGTTACAGGTGTAGGGTAGCTGGAAGAATTGTCCATCAAAGGTACTGAAGTGGAAGTTGCCCCATGTACTGCACACCTGCATGTTGTGATCCATGTTGATTCCTGATGAAACATTAACACATTCTCTTCATTGTTGACTTCAGTAATCAGGAATGTGATGGAGATTTAAATTCATGTTTTAGAAATATCTTTACCTGTAAGACTCTCAAAGCTATCAGCTATGATTCCTGATGTCGGCAGTATAGACCCTTGGGACACATAGTGGAGGACAAAATAAAGAGATACAGATATAGTGATGAATTAGTACTTCACTACTACGTTATAATTCAGAAATTCACATACGCATTGTAGGTTACCCTAACAAGATCATATCTATCTTATCAAGTTGTGGTATTTAAGTATGATTTGATTAGTTCGGTTAATTAATGTGATGCACACTGTAATTCATACCTGTTGTTGTTGGGATCATCCCTGTTGTATAGGCATCAGAAAAACCCTCATCTGGTTAAAATAACAGCAATAACAATAAAAATAAGCTGAATATAAAATGTAGATGATTGTACAAAAACAAGCATATGAGAAAAACATCATCTCATTGTCATTTTTAAATATGCCTAAATAAAAATATAATTAGGTGAACAATTTCCTTTTGAAAAATCAGCTACATGGTTTTCTGTTATAACATGTTAATGAACTTAGCAACGTAATACGTAATTATAAAAGTGATAAGCTACTTCAGAGTAAATAACTGTAAGTAAACCAGCAATGAAAAATCTAGAATCTATCTTTACAGTTCTAGTGCAAAATCTAACCAAGAACTGTCATGTGTTTAAGTCTATCGTGACTTTCTAACCTGTTTGTTGGGCAGAAAGTCCATTTAGTAATGTAGCCACACTCAGCACCCACACTCGCAGCATGGTCACGGTCCCCATGGGTGCCAGTCTGTATGTGAGAGGCTGCTGCTGTCTCTCCACTCTCTTTCTCCAGACAGATTGAGCTTATATAAACAAGGGAACAGTGATACTGATCTCAGGGTGGAGCGTTGACTTAAGAGGTACATTGTTATTTGATGATCTGTGATGATTCAGAATTTGTGTTTGAGAGCGACCATGTTGTATGCATTCAATATTTATTTGATTCTGAATCTTCACAGATCATCAGATAACAATGTATGTCTTAAGCCAGAAACAAGTAAATATTGAATACTTAGAAGTTTGTGTTTGAGATCAAACATGTTCTAGCTAAACTTTGTCACTGAGTCATTTATCCATGATCCATGGAGACCGTCACAGCTACAGGATGTGTTGGTCTAAGGTACCAAGTCAACAGTTTCATTAAACTTAAAATAGAGAATAATAACCCTAGACATTTCACTGCTACCAAATGATCTCAGAAAACACAATACTGAACAGAAAACATGTTTAGATTTTCATTCTAAAAAAAAAACACAAATCCAAGACCTGCATGACTATACAATGTGCTATACAAAGATTGTTAAAAACGAAATTAATTAATTAATTAAATAATTAATTGATTCATTAGTTAATTAAACACTGCAAAGTATTGATTTGATCTTTTTTTACCTTTTATTGGTGTGCTAGCGGTTTGTGTTTATTATTATGGTAAATGAATTTTAAAATATAAAGTGTCTGATTAAACTGGAACTGAACCACATCTATGAAAACAAATTGAATTCCCATCACTTAATATAACTCCTAAGAATTTTTAAAATTTTCCCAGGTTGGGACAGAAATAGAGTCTTTTAAATAGTCACCTTTATGCAACCCTAATGTGCTACATAGTATATAGCCCTAGTTGTTTGCTGAGCTATTGTTCATTTATATTATTTGAATAGATTAAAATGACATTAGATAAAAAAAAAAACAATGCCTACATTGAGCTGCTGGACACCCAGTTACTGCTTTTTGCTCATCATCTTACCAAGGAACATAACATTCCTATCTCTGTATTCCAAGATGACAATTCCCACGTTCACAGGGCTGCAAATCTGATTGATTGGCATGATGAAACATTCAGAAGCATTCACACATTCTACTTTTTTTTTTTTTTTTTACATAAAACTATAAAGTCATAATAACATCAGGTTAAAGTGATTTACAACAGGAGGATGTTCAATCTCAAAATATTGTGCTCTGTTCTTTATTATGTTTCATCAAATGATGCCGAATGGTGTGCGTTTTTGCTATTGTGCAATAACCCACCCCAAGCCCAGCTGATGTCACCAGCTTGTTTAGTAACCTTTAAATTCAGAATATTACACATAGAATACCAAACACTTCTCTGCAGCACATATGATATGTGTGTTTATTTTTCTTTGCTAGAATAAAGCCAAAGTTCATCAGCTACAACTGTAACAACAACAGTAATGTTGTTCAAATGTTGATGATCCAACAGCAGGTTGAACTATGATTAAAAGCCTGGATTTTAAATAAATTATTTTAACTTCAGGGTATGTGACAATCTGAGTGAAAGTAGGAGAAATGGAGAAAGAAAGGATGTGTT
Organism: Semaprochilodus insignis; assembly: GCA_034552555.1. Classification (NCBI taxonomy): domain Eukaryota; kingdom Metazoa; phylum Chordata; class Actinopteri; order Characiformes; family Prochilodontidae; genus Semaprochilodus; species Semaprochilodus insignis. The sequence goes on from CM067474.1 coordinate 34,667,120, forward strand.
CCACAGCCTCTGAGCCAGAGGAGAGCCAGGCTGACGAGGAAGATGAACTCTACTCCTGTACGTTCTTTGCTGTAATACTGATACAAGCTAAAGTGTGAACACTGGCATTTAATTATTTACATTTTTTAAACTTTAAGTTTTAAGGTTTTCCTTGTATTAAATCCTAATTCCAAAAATGTTAAATAGTTTGGATGTAAAATAAGTTTAAACAAATAGTAGGGATTTATAAATTCCCTTTGAACTTTATTTCAAATCAAATCAATTCATGTTTATTGTCACATCACATTTACACAGGTGTGAAGGTGAGTGAAAATCTTAGGTGCATAGTCCCTTGCAGTACTTAAATAAACACACATTAGACAATATACACAGTACTAAATACCAGGGGTGCGTTTCCCGTACAGCGACAGAGGCTAGCACTGAAATAATGTGATACGATGCATCGTTTAACTAACATCTGAAGTACGACTGTTTCCCGAAACTGTCGTACCTTGTTGGTACCACAGTAGTTTGAACCATGTTGGTTTGAACGACCGTAATTTGAACTACCATGTTTCCAAACGTGTTTGGTCTGACTTTCACAATGGGAAACGTGCACAAACGCACAAACCTTGTAATATAAGGCTAAAATATGAGAATCAATATACATAATGAATGTATTATTTAGGCTACTCTATATAAAACACTATATAAAATTAAAAATGCCTAGTCAGTGGCATGGTTAAGTGGCACAGCTGGATAATCGTGCAAATATAACCTGACACTGCAAGATAGAGGTTCTCAGGGAGATGTGGGTTTTGATGATGTAATCACCAGGAACTAAGTCTCTAACCACAGGTCTACAGTTGTAGTTCCAACTACACAACTTAACCACAGTGTTTACGAATGTTTGGTGGAACTATGGTTTCAGGAAACACCTGTGCCGCTTAACAATGGTTCGGACTATGAAAGTTACCAACGTAGTTACCTCCATAGTTCCAACTATGGTTTTGGGA
>CM067474.1:34668614-34690830 GCA_034552555.1 Semaprochilodus insignis
TCTCTTTCTTTTCGCATCCCTTTTTCCTCCCATAGAGAATGAATAGGGTCAAGAAAACGCGTGCCCATCTAACCTCCTTCCGCTCGACCTAGAGACACCAAATCGGATACACTAGCTCGGGGCGCAGCCCCGAGCAGACATTCAGTGTTTGATTGACCCGCACTCGTTCGTTTCTCTCTTTTTTTTCGCATCCCTCGTTCCCCCCATAGAGTCCCAGTCATTTTTGACCCACCTAAAGCCGGCTGCTTCCTTCGCCCGAGAGGCACGAAACTTCACATACACACTAAGGGCAGGTCCCAAAGCACGAATCCACAGCCATACTGACCCGCACTCCTCTATCTGTCGTTTATTCATCCCTCGTTCCTCCCATAGAGTCCCAGTCATTTTTGGACCCACCTAAAGCCGGCTGTTTCCTTCGCCCTAGAGTCACGAAACTTTACGCAGTCACTAAGGGCAGGTCCCCAAGCACTAGTGCACAGCCATACTGACCCGCACCCCTTTATCTGTTGTTTTTTCATCCCTCGTTCCTCCCATAGAGTCCCAGTCATTTTCGACCCAAACCAAGAAGTAATGCTTTCGTTCGCCCGAGAGCCACCAAACTTCATGTACTCACTAAGGGCAGGTCCCCAGAGGCTAATCCACAGCCATACTGACCCGCACTCGTTTACTCATCCCTCGTTCCTTACTGAGCAAGCTGCGCAACCATCCCGCGTTTCCTTCAGGAAATGCACTTTTCTAGTTATTATTGTTGTTATTATTGTGTGTTATTTTTTTTATTAGCATTTGATTGTTGATTCTATTAATATTATTGTTGGATTATTACAATATGAATAAACATGGGTTGCCAAAATAATGTATTCATTACGTGATTTTGGTCACAACTATCATATTTTGGCATAAGCTAGCCGGCTTTAACACATTTCCCGCTGTGAAAGTCAGACCGAACACATCTGGAAACATGGTGGTTTGAACTATGGTGGTTCAAACCAACATGGTTCAAACTTCTGTAGTACTAACAAAGTACAACGCTTTCAGGAAACGGTCGTACTTCAGATGTTAGTTAGTTTAACAATGCATCATACCACGTTAGTTCAGTGCTAATCTCTGTCGTTTTACAGGAAACGCACCCCTGCTCCGCCGGCGCGCGCGTGTTGCTAAACAAAGAAGCAGAGGGGTCGCGAAGGGGCAGCCGCTCGCGTCTGTGCGCGAGTGAGAGTTCAAAAAGGTCAATCTCGAGCGATGATCGGGTGTCCAGAAGAGTTTGTCGATCATATTGGATGATCCCAAAGGCAGTTTGTACAAAAACACTAAGAAATAAGACAATAAAACACAAAAAACTGTAGCCTTTTCCCGGAGCTCTCACCAGTGCAGCCATTGTATGGCGCACCGGAACCAGATTATTTGAGGTGTTCTCCTCTTGAGTATATGGAATAAGGACTGTATCCTCCTGAGATGTCATGATCACCACTTCTTGAGAGACCACACCCTCTTACTGAAAGTGAAGATGTCTTCCATCATGGGCAGCTAAGTTGCTGGGGGTAGCACTAGGAACGCACCGATCCAATATCGGTTCCGATATTAATCAAGTTAGCTGGATCGGGTATCGGATAATTAGGCCGATACCCACTGTAATTCATTTGCGATATGTGCTATGCCGTCAATAGCATGTTTGTGGGGTGCCTATAGCTGTAACGAGGAAGTGTTGCACCTCAGTGAAGCGCAAACCATGGTCGCTGTGATCACTGCACCACTGGAGGTGCAGGAACCCAAGACCTTATAGTAGACTTGACTTACAAACAGGAACAACAACATGGAGCAAGCCAGAGAGTAAGCTGTATGATTAAGCTTAGTATTGTTTATGTCAATCCTGGCGCCTTACCTCGCTCCGACATGGTGAAGTATACGATTTATTCATTCAAAAATGGTATCGGATCGATATCAGGTATCGACAGATATGCAAAGTTTATGTATCGGTGCTGACATTGTGTCAAGTGGCTTTTATTGTCATTTCAGCTCTGTACAAGTACACAGTGAAATGAAATTACGTTTTTTCCAGAACAAGGGTGCCACATGGAACAAGACGAGAACAAAAAAACAATACAGTACAGACAAAAACAATACAGTCAATACAGTACAGGACAGACTGCAGACAGTGCAACGTGCAAGACAGTACAATAAATACAATAAATATGACTCAGTTCTGAGTAGAGGTAATGAGTGTAAGGTGCTAGATATTTAACAGGTAGGTATTGGTAATAAGGTGCATAGAAGGTGCATAAAAATTTAACATGTTGTGACGATATATGCAGACAGCATACAACGCGCATGAAACATGAAACACAGCACTGAGGTAGTAAAGTGTGGAATGTATAAATGATATAAATAGGATGCAGACAGATTTAAAATGCTATGGGTTGTGGGGGTGGGGGGGTTTAGTTCAGTCTCTATTGTTTAAAAGTCTGACTGCTTGTGGGACAAAGCTGTTGCAGAACCGTGCAGTGACAGCACGGATGCTCCTGTACCTTCTGCCAGACGGCAGCAGTGAAAAATGTCCATGTGAGGGATGAGTGGGGTCCTTCACAATGCTGATGGCCTTACGGGTGCAGCGTGTGGTGTGAATGTCTGTGACAGAGGGGAGAGAGACCCCTATGATCTTCTCAGCTGTCCTCACTATTCGCTGTAGGGTCTTGTGGTCTGAGGCATTGCAATTCCCAAACCAGGCGATGATGCAGCTGCTCAGGATGCTCTCCACAGTCCCTCTGTAGAACATGGTGAGGATTGGAGGAGGAAGGTGAGCTTTCCTCAGTCTCCGCAGGAAGTAGAGACGCTGCTGGGCTTTCTTGGCTATGGAGCTGGTGTTGAGGGACCACATGAGGTTCTCTGTGATGTGGACGCCGAGGAACTTTGTGCTCTGGATGATTTCCACAACAGAGCCATTGATGTTCAGGGGGGCGTGGTTGCCTCGCACTCTTCTGAAGTCAACAACCATCTCTTTACTTTTGTCAACATTCAGACACAAGTTGTTGGTTCTGCACCAGTCCGTTAGCCGCTGCACCTCCTCTCTGTATGCTGTTCTTGGTGATGAGGCCCACAACTGACGTATCATCTGCAAATTGCACGATGTGATTTGTATTGTACTTCGCAGCACAGTCCTAAGTCAGCAGAGTGAACAGCAGTGGGCTTAGCACACAGGCCTGGGGGGCACCGGTACTCAGTATGGTGGTACTGGAGATGTTGTTACCTATCCTGACTGATTGTGGTCTATCAGTCAGGAAATCCAGGACCCAGTTACAGAGGGAGGTGTTCAGGCCCAGCACGCTTAGTTTTCCAATCAGGTGCTGAGGGATGATGGTGTTGAATGCTGAATTGAAGTCTACGAACAGCATTCTGACGTAGGTGTCTTTATTGTCCATGTGGGTGAGAGCTAGGTGGAGTGTGGTGGTGATGGCATCGTCTGTAGAACGGTTGGGACGATACGCAAGCTGCAGTGGGTCCAGAGAAGGGGGGAGCTGGCCTTGTGCTATGTACACTGTCGTCAGCTCCTTAGGTAAATAAAAAGGTCTGGCTCTGACAATCACAAACTCCACCAGCGGTGAGCAGTGACTGGAGACTAGCACAGCATTCTTACACCACTCCGTGTTGATGTAAACACACACTCCTCCACCTCGAGCTTTGCCACAAAGTTCAGGGTCCATATCTGCCCAGAAGTAGAGCAGTCCTTCGAGCTGGACGGCAGAGTCCGGAGTGGAGCTAGTCAACCATGTCTCCGTAAAAACGAAAACACAACAGTCTCTGTACTCACGCTGGGTAGCCCGCTCGATTCGGAGATAGTCCACTTTATTATCAAAGAAGCAGACGTTCGAGAGCAGCACGGATGGCACCGCTGGACGCCGGTTAGCCGTTAACCTAGCGCGCACCCCCGCTCGCTTGCCGCGCTTCTGCCTCCTCGCACACCGCTTCCGACGCGCGCCGATCCGGCCAGCAGACTCGTGCAGCGCCGTGGATCTTAGCAAGCCTAGCGCGCGCAGATCTTCCTGCAGACCATTCGAGAGAAAGGTTTGTGGTTGATCTCTCAGCTGTAGCAGGCTCTGGCGATGGGAGATGGTGGTGCTGGTTGTAGTAGACATGTTTACTAGAGTTGAATCGGGTTATAGCGACCGGAAGTAAACAAAAAAACAACAAAAAGCACCGCTTTGTTGTCTTGGAAACGGTTGCTGCAGCTACAGTGCAATAGCACTTATTGTGATTGGCTGTAAATTTTTTAAAGGACTATGACAATTTTATGTATGAAGCTGCTCTGACATTTGTTTCAGTTAGAATGCACTGACACTGTTGTAAAATTGGATTGAATGACAATCATGTAAATATCATAGTATATACGTCTGGATTGTTTTTGAGTTGTATGATATATAATCTGTTTAATCAGCTTTTGAAGAACATACAGTTACATCAGCCTGGAAAGCATCTACGTATTACCAGTATCAGCCAGGGAAAGTACCCAATACATTACAGATGTCTGATCAAATACAAACTAGCCACAATCTAAAATTTAGATCAGCCTATTTTTATGTCACCTGCTTTGCAATAAGACAGAAAGGGTGCGTAATTACTTTTTCAGCTTTGGAAACACTTTACTTAACATTCTGACCTGACTAAAACATGTTTTGTGGCAACAAAGCTATGGTTGCTATAATCAATAAAGGAAGGTCTTCTTGTCACACTTCATGTCTTTACTAAGACATCTAATCTGGCAATCAGTTATTCATGATTTCATTATCAAGGCTGAAAATATCTCAGGACACCACAGTGCCTTTGCTAATGCACTCTCTCGCTCTCGTTTGCAAGAGTTCAGACTTCTCTGCCAAGCAGCCAACAAGTATCCAACACCTTGCCTTCCATTCTCAGTCCTCATTCTGGATTAAACAGCTATTATAATATGCTGTTTGACTTGGCCCAGTTTTATATGTCTAAAGGTTCCACTCACAAAGCTTATAAATCTACTTGGTCATGGTTTTGTTATACTGTTTTTCTCTCCAAATCCCTGGTTTTCCTGTCCTCATCTCCACCGTATGTACATTCATAGTCCATAGTTATCAAACTTTAAACGATTTGTAGAATGTTGGCTGGCATTCAGTTTCATACCAGATGCAATGACCTCTTTTCTTTAATACCGCTGTTTGCTTGCTTCTCAAAGGTTTGGATAAATCCAAAAATCTCAGATAAATGTTTACCAATAACCCTCTACATTCTGCACAAGCTTGTCTCTACTCTCTGCAAAGGTCTTTTTACTCCTTTTGTTAACTCTTTTTGATGGCTTTCTATGATTTTATCTGCCCTGTGGAATTCAATTCTGATTGTCAGTTTTTTGAACCAGCACAAGTACTTACACTGTCAGGTGTGCAATTTTCACCATATGACTTTACCATCTTTCTAAAGCAATCCAAGTCTGATCACACAGGCATAGGTGTTTCAATTAAAATCTCCTCTTCAGCTTGCTATCTCAAAACTAATCCACATACTTCTGATTCCCCCCTATTCATAGTTCCTAGTGCCGTTCCTTTTTGTGATGAGTCTATCCAAAGGGCTGAACATTATGTGAACTTATATCCAGCATTTCTAAAATTTAATAATTTAAAATAACTGAAACACAAGTCACAAACAAAAGCGCAGGTATTTTTAGTGTAATTTAAAGTGAACGTTTCTGTTTGTGTTTTGCCTAAACAGTTGACAGAGCAAGATATTCATTCTTCACTCTTGTAACTACATACATATTAGTTAAAAGTAGGGCTGTACCCGACTCAGAATTTTGTCAGTCGAATCGGATTCGCCCGTCCTGGCCGACGACTCGACTATTCGTTCATGTTTTTTCTCCATATACATTATCTAGTAATCAGTAAATCAATTTGCATACGTTTCAGATCTGATGTCCTCCTCAGTTAGAAAGTCAGCAGAGTCACAGGAACATATTTTTGAACTAAAAGAGACGTGGCATATGATGAACGATCTGGAGCCTGATTTAATTCCAGAATATAGTGTCCGGCAGAAAGCAACGTATTTATGCTAAAAAATTAGTGCTTATAGCCTGTCTTTTTAATTTTACTTTTAACAGCTCCTTCAGTAGGATGACCCTTCGTCTTTCATCTCTCATAAATAATGAACTTCTAAATAAAGCCAAATTAGTCAATATTTAAATTATGCAAAAGAAGAATGGTAGACCTGAAACCGTTTAATTATTATATCACCTGCGCTGAAATAATTATTTCTCGTTTATCGGCAGGCATATTAAGTGACTGTACTTATCTTTAAATAAAAATTATGTTAGCTGTAAACGAATAAATAAAAATATCTGTAATTTAGGTCCTAAAATAAAGGAATTATAATAAAACAAACGTCTTCGGTCCGTTTTTCCTTCACCGCAAACAGCCATTATGTCTAAAACGAAAGTCAACTCACTGGTTTGAAGCAGTGTACGATGTCTGACTAAATGACGAGCAGAATTAGGTTTAATTTGTTCGGATTCTCTTCTTCAAAAGCTCCTCCAGACTTTTTCTGAGACATCGTTCCACTCGTGTTTCTCAGCTTCACAGCTTTAGCTTCCTTCAACGGTGAACCACCAGCGCACGTTGTCACGTGGATTTAATTTTTTAGCAAGCATGCGTCATAGCCCAGTTAGAACTTAAATATATATTTATTATTCCCCTTTTAATAATTATTAAAATGTATTTTTACATTTTGTAAGCTTTTGTCTGTTTTACGACAAATAAATAAATAAATAAACCTGGTCACTGTTGTCAGTCGACTTGAAAGTTCTTAGTCGACTTAAAGGGTCTCCGACTGACGATTCGATTCATCGACTTCTAGAGGGCAGCCCTAGTTAAAAGTTATTGCTGGGTAATTACTGCCAGTAAAACAAGACTTTTGAGAATCTGAAAATCAGACATGAGTCAAAAACAGGTCCTGATTAACCATGCTAAGTTTAGACTTAAAAACATTAGCAGTATCTGAGCCTTTGATGGTTTGAGGAAGGATATTCCACAGCCTTGATGCAGCAATGGAATGCAAAGTGAGAAGAGCTTGAGAACACAGTGTATAGGCAGACCTGGATGGGTAAAATAAGGGAAATAAGTAGTGATTAATCATACCAAGTTTCAAATCAATCCTACAAAGATTAGATTTAAGAACAGGATAACTGAAAAAAATCTGTGGGTATATGTAGTCCTGTATAGATTAAAGTAGGTTTTTGGATAATTGGGTGCCAGTAAGTGAGATGAAGTGTTTTGAAGGTTGTGCGGTATATAACTGAGTGTTAGCAGAGTTTGGAAAGATGGCTGGTCGCTGAGTTTTGTATATGCAGTTTATCAGTACTTGTATTGGAGACCAAAACTTTTGTAATGGCCTTGAGGTTCATTGTTAATGAGCTTTGAATTTAAGGTTAAGGTCTTAGGTCCACCTGCACATAAAGTCATCAATCATTCAATTTGAGTTTGTTAAACTTTGTGGAAAATATTCCAATAGCTTTGATCTTACCACTTTTTTCATCCTTCTCAGACTGCCTTGTGTAAATGGCTGCTTTTTCATCCAAACTTCAGAGACTGCTGTCCATTGAGGAATTTGTAGTAGTGTGCTTTAGTGTAACAGCAGCCTGTCTGTGTGACACAATGAATTCTCACGACACTGTGCACATGCAGTGTTTTTCAAGGGGCCAAGAACTGTTAACAATCAAGACAGGACAAGGAGCTGGACTAGTAAAGTAAGATTTAATGGCCAACACATGAAAATCACATGGAAATCTCAAGACATAAGAAGAACCAAGAGGCTTAGAAATGTATGACTGGCTAGGTTCAACTGAGCTGTTGCGAATGCTGGCAAGGTAAACACATTAGGACAGGTATTACTACTGAGATTAATAGGAAGCTAATGTAAAGGACTAGTCTAGTGGCATCACAAGGCACAACATAAAACACACACACACACACTGTGTAATTGTACTGTAATTGTAGAGCTACAAAGTGCTCCTGTATGGTAAGTGGAGCTGATAAAATAGATAAAGAGTGTAAATACAAGGGAGTGGTTTTAATGTTATGGGCGATGGGTGTATAAACATGGCTGAATTTGGCTTTCTTCTCAAATTTTCCAGTCCATCTTAAACAGCACAATAGTTACGTTCTAATGCCTAAGTGTGTGTGAATGTTACGGCAGCACCATTTAAGGTGGATCAGAATATTTGAAAAAGAACTTCAGCCTCATTTTATAAACTGAGAGCAGTGACAAAGTGAAGCCGGACATATATCTTATACAAAGTGACCAGTTCCTCACTCCTTAAGGCAAGAAATAAAGACTAGAAACGTGCCAGACAGACAGGGGAGGAGTCTCATTGACTTACATTTAGAATACTAATGACTAATATCATATGACTCTGATTTCTAGTTCTCGGTCAAATCCAGTGAAGTTTTGGAAGACTGTTAATTCAGTGCATAAATTGGACTGGATGGTCATCTGATAACTGACCGAGAAGAGATGTCTATAACATTTAACAAAATTTTGCTGCTCACTCATTCTACAAAATATCTGAAGGACCGCTTCTAAATGTCTCTGAGGACAAAGAAGTCATAACAGTATAACAACATAACAATGTTTTACCTTGTGTCTTTTTTCCTTCAGTGTGGTCACAAAAGCACTTTTAATCATCAAAAGGGTCAACAGGTAAGGCCAAATTGAATCCCTTTTTTGCCATCCCAGTAATTTCAGAGCATGTTGCTCATATTTTAATCTCTCTACCTTATCGAGCATAGTCCACATGTCTGGAAAACAGCCAGTGTAACACTGTTCTATAAAGGAGGAGATGTATCTCATTTAAACAGGCCAAATTGTCATGTCTAATATATTAGAACAACTAATTAATGATCAACTACAGTTATTTCTTCATGCTCTCTTTGTTGACTTATCAGAATTTTCGATACAGTTGATCATTCACTGTTGATTAAAGGATTATGCAACATTGGTTTTGACCACAATTCCATTAAATGGTTTCAGAACTACCTTTTAAGCAGGCAACAGCATTTGCCCTGGGAAGCTGTAAATCTGGTTTCTTCCAGTAACTAAAGGGGTTTCTCAGGGTTTAGTTCTAGGTTCAGTTCTATTTTCAATTTCTATCAATGATATCATATACATAATGATGGAATGTAAAGTACATTTGAATGCTGACAACACTATTTCATACTGTACTGCAAACTCAGCAAAGACAGCTATTGAAAAATGCAAGTTGCACTTCAAATGTCTTAAATGCAGACAAAGCTAAGTTTATGCTAACTAAGTTTTCCAGACCTGTTAATATTGATAATAGTATATTAAGTGTTTCTACTTCATGTATTGTTTAGATTTTCATTTATTATTTTATATTTCTTTTAAAAACTTCTATCAATTAATTTGTTTTATCCTCCTGGCTTCGATGTAAACCTTAAATAATAAATACATAAAAATAAATCCTTTGAATCCTCTCTCATCTGTTTATTTTATTTATTTCCCACGCGCTCTATGGGGGCTGTAAGCCGTGGAAGAGCCGTTCACAGATTCACTCCACTGCCCCCTTTCACAGTCAAGAGGATTCCAGTTTGTACTTCAGCAGCCAGGTGCACCAGCTGAATGCAAGTTTGATCATAGGTTGGGGTGTGAAGTCCTCCTAACTTCTAGTAGTTGGTTTAAAACTATTGACACACAGATTCAGTTGCAGCACAGACACTTACAGTACATCTGGTAGTGTGTAAAGTGATGGTAGACAAAACGTTGCACAGTATGACATTTTCACTGTCTGCAGCCAACCAGCAGCGCTTTACGACGAAACAGGAAATACTATATCCACATGCAGTTAAAGCGTTTCTCTTTCCATGTTAAATTCATTTAGGTTGTGGTCCGTCTGTCGTATTAGTTATATTTTAGAAAGATACTGTGTTTTACAATACAGTGGTATCCCCAAAGCACCCATCTCTTGTGTGTGTTTATTCTGTTCTGCTGCAAATTCTTATACTGGGGTTCACATGAACAGTATTTTAACGGCACTTAATCAACAAATTCTTGGTAATGTTAGCAAAGCTGTGGCTAACATAATCGCAATTTGAATTCACTGAATGACAGAAAGGGAGACTAATGTTAGCTATATTTCACAAATATTTCTGTGACAGACCCTCTTTTGAAGTTGGTCGAACAGCTCTGTTCCTGTCTCTTGTATTTCAAATCTGCACCTGATTTTTGTGATGTTTTCAATAAAATGAATATAAATCAGAGTCATTAAATTGATGACAGAGGTGTAATCTGTCACCCAAAACTGGCTGCAGACACAAACCGAGACATATTTGGTTTACTTGTACAGTTTCCCATCACTAAAATTTATCAGTCTTTTTAACTGACAGTTTATAGCAGAACTTGCATCTATTGTAGGGTAAGTGCAAATTCAAACAAGGCAATGATCAAACTCACTTTCAGCTGGTGCAACTGGCTGCTGGTGTCCGAATAGAATTACCTAATAAAAATAAAAAAAAACCGAATTAGTGATAATATAAATAGATCGTTAAAACATAACATAACAAGGTTGTTTTAAAATATAGTGAGTAAATAGTACAGATTTGTCTTTTGAAATGTAGTGAGTAAAAGTAAAACGTATTAGGCAACAAATACTAAACTACAGATCTACAGATTAGAACTACTAAATAATTTATGCTAGTTTTGATAACAGATAAGGTGAAATACAGCAATATATCCAACACTCACCATGTGGCTGGATTAATCACTATCTGTAACCTATAGTCAGCCAACACAGACAATTATTTCCACCTACTTATTAAACCAGAAAAACCAGCAATGCATTGCATTAAAGAATTTTAGAATATGTATTTAGAACCATTTTACCTGGAGCTATGGACAGCACTATCCTCAGTGCCCAGGGAGCAGTTGGCGGTTGGTGTCTTGCTCAAAGGCACTTCAGTTGTGTCCTATCGGTAGGCTGGTTCCCTAACTTACAGTCCATGACTGATCCTTGGTAGCTCATATATAAAGTCATAGTGATCTTCACAAGTGAGTATATTGCTCTGTTTTATTCCATCTGCTAACATCAACCTGCCCCCAGTGGTTTTAGGTAAAGTCTTTCGCACTCAGCGTGCTGTTGGCCCCGCCCTGATGGGATAATTAACAGGTGGTGAAGTCTTGTGTAAATGAAAATGCAGATTAGTCAAATGTATTTTTAAATGCATTTTGCCACACAATGAATGCAGTAAGCGAGAATTTCAGGAATGTTACTGGAGATAATGTACATTTTAATTAGCATTTTGCACACTTTTTGTGCATAATCACGTAGGACATGAATATGCAGTTCTGGAAATGCATTTCCATTTAAATAAAGCTGTTCTTGAAATCTAAATCTTTGAGTAAATAAAATGTCAATAGTAGTGCACCAAATGAAAACTGAATTTGAATTTTGAGCCTTAACTTGCATGTAAGAGTGGGAAATAAAAATTTAAGCTTAGGATTGCCCCATCCCTCAGGAGTAAGAGCCATGAAAATCCAGAATTAAACTGCAAACATTTTTTTGAAGCAGTCCTCCATGAAAATCTGGGGGATGTTTGGAACAGAGGAGAAAACAGTGGTAAAAAAAAATCCTACATATTTCCATTCACAATGCAGAACACAGTATCTTCTTGACACGGCAACAAAACAAACTCTTCCCCCCAGTAGTTGCTTTGTGTGGTGTGAGGGTGTGCCAGGCCTGTCCCCAGGTTGGAGATTGTGGCATGATGACATCACCGTGCAACAAAGAAAAGGGCTGGAATTCCTACAAGGCGTTTCAGGCAGCTGAGAAAAATGGTTTCTGTGGGAGAGTGTTTCTCCCTTTGGCGTGTACTTTGGGCTTTATAACTTTGCAAACGGTTATATATATATATAAATACATACCACACTAAAAGAAAGGTATACCGAAAAACCATAATATGTCCCTTTTACAACAGTAATATGAAGCGCTGAGGAATTTCTCCCGGTATGAGTATGTCTCCTGTTTGCCTCATGCTAGTAGGTTCTCCACAGATTGTCCAGGCAATATAAAGTACCTCCAGAGCCTGAGTTTTGGAACCACCTGCTGTGCCCTCAGTGTATTTGACTATAATTGTTAGGTGACTCACTCAGCTAGGGATGGCTGTAGTTTTGCTGAAGGACTTACTTGAATGAGAATGAGTGTGTGTCAGCCTCCAGCTGGAATCATTTAAAAACAGAGATGGTAAATTACAAGAACATTGGTAGTGTACTGTTAGTAATTTAATTTTTTTTAATCTGTACTTTACTTTTATGTTTACTATTTATCTGTCCTTTTTTTTACTCCCTACATTTTAATAACAGGCTTGTTACTTTAGTTTTAACAATACATCCATCTATTTTAAACTCTGTATTTATTTGTGTATTTTGTAATCAGACAGTTCTGTTCAGGAAGCACAAAACAGAATCCTATTGTAAGCGACGAGGTGGGAAGGACCAGAATAAACCTGTAATTGACTACTTTCATGGCAGTGTTCATGCGAGGAAAGACTTGCACCCAAGGCCTTAATTTAGTGATACGTGACTCCACTTTCTTTAAATCAATGCACCCCCCAGAGCCAGGATACTTTAACAATATCAGTAAGCTTCTAGACTTTGAAGTTCTGATGAAGCTGAACTTGACTTCTTATTCAGGCACCTATGCACCATTTAATGTGGAAAGGAACTTTGAATGAATAGCTGAGCTGAGCCTTCTCCTCCTTATCATGGCAGTTAATGTCTGTTCCAAGCCGTGTGGATGCTCTAAAATAATCAGACTCTCCTATCTTGGTTATTCCAAAAGAAACGCCAGTAGGGTATAGCACCACCTCTCAGCATGAATCAGCCCAAAGGTGTCTTATATACATTCCTCTTGGCAAAGTAATGACTACGAACATAAATGCCGGCGTTTACTCTGAAGGGCCTCTAAGACCCTCTACCCTTCATTTTAATGTGCTTGGTCAGAAATGTAAGAAATCTGTAGGCTGTTTGGTTTTGGACTGAACCATTTGTTTTGGTTTGACTGGAAGTCACATGCTATCAGAACCAACAGAAGTGAGAACCAGGAAAAGTGAAAAGGGCCTATTACAATTTAAATACTCACCAAAGAGGCGCCTTTAATGTTGAAGTTAGTTTCATGCATCTCAGACTTTCTGAGATGTCTGAGGCAAATTTGTTTAGATATTGGTGGGGCAATTCTGTCCTCCCAAAATACTTGGGACAGGTACCTATCGTCTATATAGGCCTACATACTTATGCCCATGGGGAAGAGACAGAAAACATGACAAGTGGCTAGGGACAAATGACAGGTGAGACTGAGGAAGGAATAAAAGAGACAAATCAGTGAAACAGTAACACATTTGATTTGTCAGTTAAGATTTACTTGCTCTGAACCACAGTTAAATTCACCTTAAGACTTAGTTCTGTTTCATCATTCGTTCAGTATCTCACTATGGAAAACAACCTTTTTGACTGACCGTGGAAGTACGAATAGCACCACGTCTAGCAGCAGGCAGACAGACCAATCACAGCAGTGATAAGGAAACGCCCACCCACTGTATAAGCAGGTGAAGCTTCCAAATTCACCATTGTCAGTATCTTCCATGAAGATCTATCCTTTCTGGCTCCTTCAGATGTCTTCGACCTTATTGAGACCTGCAAATGGGCTGCTGAAAGACTTAGCGCTTCTCTGTGTCCATTTTTCAGAAGATTTACAAGTCCTTTACATTGGTGGCGAGAGCACTCAGCACCTTGTCACTCCTCTGCGCCTACCAGGCTGAGCTGCTGGAGGAGCTGAGAACACAGCTAGATTCCAAGCTTACTATGGGCTTCATGCCCCACACCTCTCGTGGCACTATCCATCCACAAGCAGGAACATGAAGCCTTTTCTCTGTGTCTCCCTTGAAAATCAGCTTCACATCCAACATACTCGGCCTCAGTCATCCTTCAACAAGCGTACTCGGCCACCTAGGGCAAACAAATGCCCGTTTTACAGTTCATGCTCCACTACAGATTCAGTTACTCTTTCTCAGCCTCTTTTGGAGCTCAACTTGAGAGTAAAGCATGGATTTCATATACAAACAGTGCAACAAACACCTTTCCTGTCCTCAGCAAAGGGTTAGATGAAAACATACACAAAAATAACACTTCGGTGTTAGTGTTAGTGGGACAGTACAAATTCAGATTTTTAACTCCACAAACTCTGTGCCTTGTAGGCATACACCCAGCTCACATAAAATATCTGAGGTTTTATTTCAGAGGAGTGGCTTAAGAATTTCTCTTGATCTCATTCTGACTCAGCATGGCTCCACACGTCTTCACCTAATGCGTGGAGGCTGCATTAGCCCCTTTAGGGGGCGGACTCCTAGGGAAGCTCATATAGACGATTATCTACTTTGCTCCTCCGATCAGACACAGGCAAAGAGAGATATAGAAATCCTGGTGTCCCATCTCTCCAACCTGAAATTCAACATAAATCACACCAAAAGCATTTTTAGCCCCCAGCCAGGAGATAACATACCTGGGGCTGAAACTAGACTCCCTCTCATTCTGTGCCACACTTTCAAAGGAACTCACACTGTCTTTCAGACACTGCATATCCCTCTTCTGCAGTGGTCTCTCCACCCTACTTCAGGACCTGTCTGCATCTCTTGGGCTTGATGGGATCCACACTGTTAGGCACGTCCTGATATTGCAGAGTGATACATGGTCCTGGGTCAACAGGGGAGGTGCTTAAATTGAACTTGTTCAGCCAATCACAGACTTGAAGCTATGACATCACCACATTTGCCCGGGTCAATCGTTTTTTTCTATTTTTAACTGCAACCCAGTGAAGCTCCAGCAGCACTGCATCCCTAGGTGAAGAGTAAGCACGCTGTCCCGGGTATGAAGAGTAAGCACGCTGTCCCGGGCATGAAGAGTAAGCACACTGTCCTGGGTATGATGCCTGCAATCTCTGTGGTGAGTGAGTAGCTCCACTCCGGGTATGATCTCTAAATCTTCGTACCAGTCACCCTACATTGCCAGGGTTCTTCCCATGTGTTTGCAGCTCTGATTGACTCTGGGACTGAGGGGAATTTTATTCAGGCCCAGATTGCTACTCAACTCCAGATTTCTGTTGTTTCCCTGGACTCATCCCTGAGGTTATCTGCAGTTAATGGTGACACCGTGGGCCAAGGCGTCATCTCCCAAACTACCCAACCCATCAAAATGGACATCAGTGCTCTACACTCGGAGGAGTTAAGGTTTTTTGTGTTAGACTCCTCAGAGTATGCCATTATTTTGAGACTGCCATGGTTAAAAACTCATGACACTCTCATCTCTTGGTCTGATGGAGAGATTTTGTCCTCGTCCCCTTTTTGTTTTCAAAATTGTCTTGCTTTGTCTAGTCTGTCTGTAAATTCTACCACCATTGAGTCCAGAGGTACAAAATCCTCTGTGTATTCCCCCTGAGTACTCGGACCTAGCAGAGGTTTTTAAAAAGGCTAACGCCACCAATCACAGTGAATATGATTGCGCTAAGTGTTTATCCGCTAACTCAAGCTGAGGAGACGGCTATGGAGGAGTACATACAGGAGGCTTTGTCACAGGGTTATATCCGTCCATCTACGTCACCTGCAGCCGCTGGCTTCTTTTTTGTCAAAAAGAAGGATGGTGGGCTCAGGCTGTGCATTGATTGCAAGGGTCTCAATTCCATCGCCAAACCCTATCCTTATCCGCTTCCGTTGGTCCCTGTAGCTCTCGAACAGCTTAGAGGCACTACAGCGTTCACTAAGTTGGATCTCCGTGCTTCTAATTTAGTTAGGATTCGCAAGGGAGACGAGTGGAAGACTGCCTTCCACACCACTAGGGGGCACTATGAGTACAAAGTTATTCTTTGCTTCAGATTGCGAAATGCTCCGTCCGTTTTCCAAGCATTCATTAATGGCGTCCTCTGGGGCATGCTAGTTGGTTTGTTATGGCCAACATAGACGATATTCTGATTTATTCACCTGATTATTCTACTCATGTGCAACATGTTAGGCAGATACTCATTCATCTCCTTTAACATGAGCTATTTGTTAAGGGTGAGAAATGCGAATTCCACTCAGGCTCTACCTCCTTCCTTGGGTATGTCATTTGTCCAGAGGGGGTGGTTATGGACGGTCATAAGGTCGACGCTGTTGTGAACTGGCCAACTCCTAAGTCTGTTTGAGATCTCCAGAGGTTCCTATGTTTTGCTAACTTTTATCGCCGTTTCATTCAAAATTATAGTTCCGTCGCCGGCACCCCTTATTTAAGGGTTAAATGGTCATGCCAAGCCTTTAACTTGGAACCCTCAGACTGAATCTGCATTAAAATATCTCAAATCTTGATTTACCTCCACACCCCAACCCCTCAGAACCTTTTGTTGTAGAAGTTGAAGCTTCTAATCTGGGGTTTGGGGCTGTCTTGTCACAACGTCATGGTTCTCCCAAAAAGTTGTACCCCATTGTTTTTTTTCCCCACAAATTGAGCCTTGCAGAATGTAACTATGGGATCGGGGATCATGAAGTCCTAGCCATGAAGCTCGCCTTGGAGGAGTGGTGTCATTGGCTAAAAGGTGCCCAACATCCATACCTGGTACTAACCGATCACAAAAACCTAGAATATTTACGTTCCACAAAACATCTAAATTCCCGCCAGGCCCATTGGTCTTTATTCTTTTCCCGTTTTGGCAAATCTCTTCCTGCTGACAAATTGATGGCCTATTCCCACTCATCCGTGGTCACATATCGCTGTAGATTTTGTCACTGACCTTCCCGTATCACAGGGCCACACCGTGATTCTTACAGTGGTTGATCATTTTTTAGGGGTGTTAGATTTATCCTGTTCCCACAGTAACCAACTGCCTTCCAAACAGCTGAGACCCTGTTTAATCATGTTTTCCATTTTTCCGGTATAGCCGAAGACATTGTGTCCGACAGAGGTACTCAAGTGTGGAGTATTTCTGTCAGTCTTACTTCTGGTTATCATCCCCAGTCCAATGGTCAGTGTGAGGGAGTAAATCAAGAACTCTGTAAATTTCTAAGGATTTATTGTCATAACAATCAAAATGATTGGTCTACATACTTACCCTGAGGAGAGGAGCTGGGTACATCAATAGTTCTCTAGCTACTGGTATGGTTCCTGCAGTTTTTAAACATGCTGTAGTTACTCCTTTGCTTAAAAAGCAAAACCTTGATGCTACAATAGTTAGTAACTGTTATCCAATTTCTAAATTACCATTTTAGCTAAATTAATTGAAAAGGTTGTGTGCTCTCAGCTTTTACCATTTTTAAGTTATAACAGTGTTTTTGAGATTTTTTTCTTCAGTTTTAAGGCAATGCACAGCACTGAATCTGCCCTCCTTAACGTGACAAATGACCTTTTACTGTCTGTTGATTCTGGAAATTGCGCCATCCTTATGTTATTGGATCTGCTATAAGTTCTGCTTTTGACACAATTGATCATAACATACTTATTGGTTGCTTAAAAGAGTGGGTGGGGTACAGGGTGTGGCCATGAGGTGGATTAGGTCCTATTTTGAAAATAGGACCTTTTCAGTAAACATTTGCAACTCCTTTTCCTCCTCGGCTGATGTGACGTGTGGTGTTCCACAAGGGTCCATATTAGGGCCCATTCTTTTTTCATTATGCATGCTACCTTTAGGCCAAATTATTAGGAAGCATAAGGTCAACTTTCATTTTTATGCTGATGACATACAGCTGTATCTTCCTATTAGACCCAATGACAATGGATCTTTTATGTCTCTCAAGAATTGTCTTGAGGACATCAAGAAGTGGATGGCTGTTAATTTCTTACACCTGATTGAAAGCAAAACAGAGATTATTGTCTTTGGTACTCCCCATCTCATTAACGATCTTTTTAATAACCTTGGTCATTTGTCATCATGTATTAAGCCTTCAGTGAGAAATCTTGGTGTTGTCTTTGACTCAGATCTCAGATTTGATAAACAAATCAACTCTCTGGTTAAAAGTAGTTTCTTCCATCTCAGAAACATTGCAAAACTGAAGCCCTTTCTTAGTTTTTCTGACCTCAAAAAAGTCATTAATGCATTAATCTCTTCACGATTAGACTACTGTAATTCTCTATACATTGGGATTTACCAGTCTCCATTGCAACGTTACAGTTAGTCCAGAATGCTGCATGCAGATTATTGACTAGAACCAAGAAAAGAGAACATATTACACCATTCCTCGCTTCACTTCATTGGCTACCATTTCAATATAGGATACAGTTTAAAGTGCTTGTACTAGTTTTTAAAGCACTAAATGGTTTGGCCCCTACTTATATTGCAGATTTGCTCACAACGCAGCGCTCTTTGAGATCTTCATCACAGAATTTGTTGGCCGTTCCTAGGGCTCGTCTGAAACTCAAAGGTGATCGGGCATTTTTGCCCCAAGACTTTGGAATAGTCCACCATCCAGTATTCGCCAATCTACCTCTATCCCAGTTTTTAAATCAGGTCTAAAAACTCACTTATACAAACTTGCTTTTGAATAGTGAGAAACTGTGGTAACTTGAGGTGATTTTATGGCCGTTTCATATATCCCTTATCTGTTTCTTATCTGTTTTTTTATTTTTTGTTGTTAATATATGTTATTTATCTGATTTCTTTTGTCTGTGTTTTGGTTTTATGTATTCATGTCCAATCATTAGGTATTTGTATGTACAGCACTTTGGTCAACGCAGGTTGTGTAAAGAGTGCTTTATAAATAAAGTTTACTTACTTACCGGCAGCGGATGTTCTGGACCCTGCTCTGGTGGAGTTCCACCGCTGCCACCCATCCCATCCTGCTCCATGTCCTAGGGGCTGTCCCAGATGATCATCCTTGAGCCCATCCACTGGCCGCCGACGTGGTTGTCCGAGGAGGTTGTCCTTGACCCCGTCCGCTGGTCACCGTAGAGGTCAGTCCAGGCAGTTGTCCTTGAGCACGGTCGTTGGTCTTCAGCGGGGTCGTCCCATGAGGAGGGTCCCCATTCCGTACTGCAAGAGGTCCAGGAGTGCGCTTCCTAGTGGTTCTGGTTGTGGAGGTGCTTGTCATGGTCGTTCTTGTCTTCAGCCCATCTCGGACTCCTTTGGGAGGGGTACTGTCACGCTTGCTGGTTCTCCTCTCACCTCTGATCTACTGGACTCTCTCACACTGATCACTGCGAAGTATTGCCACTCTGTTATGTACTTAGCGTTTTCTCTGAAGTCCCTGGTCGACAGCTACACTTGGTATTCAGGGGGTGTCACCACAGGGCCTATCAGCAAAGTGCTTGCTACGTCGCAACACGGATGAGTTTCCTCCCAGACTTCCTCACTCCTTTGCATCCAGTGCTCCAACGAGGGTACATCAGATTGGAAAGACCAAGGCATTAGAGGGGGTTGGTAACCTAGCATACATTGGAAAGGGGTTATAGACGTGGCAGAACTGATAAGAGAGTTTTGAGCCATTTCAGCCCAGGATAAGTAAACAGACCAGTCATATTGATATTATTGTGGCAATGAATCCTGAGAAACTTACCGAGCTCCTGATTCATTCTTTCACATTGCCCATTACTTTGAGGATGATAACCTCAGGTTTGGCTGACAGAGTTACCCAGCCTTTCCATGAAAGCTGTCCAAACCTGGGAGGTACACTGGGTACCTCTGTCAGACACTACATCCTTGGAGATGACAAAGTCAGAATATGTGGTTAAATAAGCATTCAGCAGTTTGAAAAGCAGTGAGGAGTTGCTGGAACGGAATGAATCGTACTCCATGTGAGAATCAATCTATGATGGTGAGAATGCCGGTGTTGCCCTGTGAATTTGGCAGTTTGGTAACAAAATCGACAGCAATGTGAGACCGAGGAAAGGACCGAACAGCTAAGGGCATTAATTTGCCGGCAGGGAGTGTGTGTGGAGTTTTGCACTGAGAGTAAATGGAGCATGACAAAACAAATTGATGAATATCTGAGCCCATGTTTTCCCACCAATATTTCCCAAAGAGAAGTTGGAGTGTTCTAATCTCTCCGGGATGACCAGAATTGAGGGAAGAATGAGCCCAGATAATCAACCGCAAAATTGTTTGGGGACAAACGTTTTTTCTGGAGGACATGAATCTGGGGGAATTTCTACAGAATTCACTTGTTCGATCTCCTCGTCTACCTCCCATTTTTTAGTTAATTTATGAGAAAAATATGCGATGGGATAAGATTTCTTAGGTTCACCACTGCGCTGAGACAAAACAGTCCCAACCCCCAGATTGGAGGCATCGACCTCTACCACAAATGGTTCAGTGGGGTCAGGATGCTTGAGTAATGGTGCAGTGGTGAATCTTCTTTTGAGCTCTTTGAACACACTCTCTGCTTTCCAAACAAGTCGCTTGGTGTTGCCCTTGAGCAAAGAAGTGAGAGGAGCAGAGCAACAGAACTGTAATTTTGAATAAATTGATGATAGAAATTTGTGAAACTTAAGAATCTTTGAAGGTCATGAATGGTTGTGGGGGTTGGCCAATTGGTAACAGCCTCAATTTTCCTATCATCTATGACTGCCCTCCGAGCTGATGACATACCCCAGGGATGAAGTCGAGTTAACAATAAACTAGCACTTCTCTCCTTTAATAAACAAGTTATTCTCCAGGAGACGAGTGAGAACTTTCCTGACATGCTGCACATGAATACTGATATTGGGTGAATAGATTAATATATCATCAATGTAGGCAATGATGAACTGACCCAACATGTGACGGAGGATGTCATTAATGAAAGCTTGGAACATGGTAGGGGCATTACGTAACCCAAATAGCAAAACCAAATATTCATAGTGCCCCCTAGTGATGAGGAAGGCAGTTTTCCACTTGTCTCCCTCCTGAACCCTGATGAGATTATAGACAATCCAGAGATCTAATTTAGTGAAGACGGTAGCACCCCTAAGTTGTTTGAGAGTGACAGGGACTAGAGGCAAGTGTAGGGCTTCGTCATCGGAGGTAGAGGAAGCGTGACTCATCAACACAAATATGCCACAAATATGCACTTTAATGGAAAACATGGTATCTGGGGAAAACTTCTGTTAAATANTGAACTGTAGCTCCCCACAGCCGGCAGCACTCATGCAGCCCCAAACCATGACACTCCCACCACCATGCTTGACTGTAGGCAAGACACACTTGTCTTTGTACTCCTAACCTGATTGCCACCACACACACTTGACACCATCTGAACCAAATAATCTTGGTGTCATCAGACCACAGGGCATGGTTCCAGTAATCCATGTCCTTAGTCTGCTTGTCTTCAGCAAACTGTTTACAGGCTTTCTTGTGCATCATCTTTAGAAGAGGCTTCCTTCTGGGACGACAGCCATGCAGACCAATTTGATACAGTGTGTGGCGTATGGTCTGAGCACTGACAGGCTGACCCCCCCACCCCTTTAACCTGTACAGCAATGCTGGCAGCACTCCTCCTCTATTTTCAAAAGACAACCTCTGGATATGACGGTGAGCATGTGCACTCTTCTTTGGTCAACCATGGCGAGGCCTGTTCTTTGTAGAACCTGTCCTGTTAAACCGCTGTATGGTCTTGGTCACCGTGCTGCAGCTCAGTTTCAGGGTGCTGGCAATCTTCTTATCGTCTAGGCCATCTTTATGTAGAGCAACACTTCTTTTTTTCAGTTCCTCAGAGAGTTCTTTGCCATGAGGAGCCATGTTGAACTTCCAGTGACCAGTATGAGAGAGTGTGAGAGCGATAACACCAAATTTAACACACCTGCTCCCCATTCACACCTGAGACCTTGTGACACTAACGAGTCATACGACACGGAGTCATACAGGGAGGGAAAATGGCAAATTGGGCACAATTTGGCCATTTTCATTTAGGGGTGTACTCACTTTTGTTGCCAGCGGTTTAGACATTAATGGCTGTGTGTTGAGTTATTTTGAGGGCACAGCAAATTTACACTTTTACAAAGCTGTACACTGACTACTTTACATTATACCAAAGTGTCATATCTTCAGTGTTGTTCCATGAAAAGATAATAAAATATTTACAAAAATGTGAGGGGTGTACTCACTTTTGTGAGATACTGTACATAGTGTATAATTACTCATTCTGCAACCAGTTGTGCAGCAGTTTGTATACTACATTTGTGAATGTATGTGTGTGTGTGTGTGTGTGTATAT
>CM067474.1:34691330-34736404 GCA_034552555.1 Semaprochilodus insignis
TATGCTTGTAGTTCCTGTTGATTTTAAGCCAACTGGTGTAGTTTTGGATGTTGTTGGGGACACTGTGACACTTGTTGTTGAACTTTCCAGGGTAGACCCTGTTGTAGGTTGTGTTGTTGTTTCTGGTTCTGTTGTTGTTGGTGGGTTTGTAGTGTCAATGCAATTATAATTAGGTCTACAACATTTTACCTGTATTTCATAGTTGAAACATGGTGGTCCGTTCTGATATATGTTATTACAAATAAGGCCAACAGAAATGTCACATGTCACATTTTGACCCAAATCTGCTAAAGAAACATCCTTGTATTCTGTGGCTCTGCATTTAATCTTTGCTGGTTTGTCACAGGCAATCATTCCTGATTTCCAAATGGCGGCTACAGATTCAGTTTCGCCTCCATTTGGTGCAAAATTAGGGTAGTTGGTGTCCAACCACTCAGACCACTGGCAGATCAAGGAAAAACAAGCAGGTGTAGTTGTAGTTGTTGCAGGTGTGCTTGCTGTTGTTGGTGTTGAAGGAACGTTAGTTGTTGTCAAAACAATCTCCGTCGTAGTTGATGGAGCTACAATGATGATTGGAGATGTTATTGCTGTAGCTGATTGAGGTGTGGTTATAGTTTCTGATGTTGTTGGGACAACTGGTGTAGCTTTGGCTGTTGTTGGGGACAGTATGACATTTGTTATTGAACTTTCTGGGGTATGCCCTGTTGTAGATGCTGTAGTTGTTCCTATTGCAGCCCGTGGCCAGCAGCTTTCACACTTCATGGTGATCTCATTCAGGTATGGCCTGTCTGTGGGGCACTTGGGAAAACATCCTAGGAAAAAGATAAACAAAGAATAGTAAGTAAAGCTCAGTATACACCTACCAGAATGAAATCTTTTCACATTTTTAATAACCTCTTGTAAAGGTATCTCTACTACACTAGTAGTACTTAATACTAAATTTAATATAACTTTGTTTTATATTTTAATTTAATGAACTTGTTACTAAGCAGTGGTGGCATTTTAATTAGTTGGAGTATGCTAGGGCTGGGCGATATGGACCAAAAATCATATCTCAGTATTTTTAGGCTAAATGACGATACCCAATATATATCTGGGTATTTTCTGTGAAGTGGGCTAAATGTTCAGTTTTAAGTAAAAGTCACATGTGAGATGTCACAAGCATTTTATTCAAACAGACTGTGATCCAAATAAAATGCAGTAACAGGATTTGTTTGAACATGTAGATTAAATATTATATGAAAAATTAGTTGCAAGTTACAAAACATTAAACAGCAGGCTACTAACATTTTAACATTTAAACAAGCATTACATAGTGTTTCTTTCCATATGACCTTCTGCAGCCATCTTCAGATTTGTTCTGGATTGAATGTCACGTCCGTACATGTCAGTGATCAAACAATAACATTGTGGCATCAAAATGCAGAAGGACTGCTAACCAGCCAGTAAAGCAGGCCACACTATGCTATCGCATCATTCGATCTAAGTTGAGAGAAAAAAATAGTGGAATGCAGCGGTGTACAATCACTCAAAAGGTTAGTTTTATCAGAGACAACTGCCCACTTTGTGTGCACTATGCACACAGTGAGTAGTGTGAAAGGGGTCTAACTAAGTTCTAACTAAGTTGTGAAGCATCATATTTATGCCTGTAAGATTTTCATGAAGTCATATGGCAATTTCACAAATTCAGCTCTGTGTTATGACACAACTTAATGCCAATAGAAAACTGACCTGACATCAAAGCTGAACAAAAAAGATTTTATGACAGGGGACAACTATTGAAATAAGCCTTTGTAGGGTTATGTCAGTATCATGAGTCATGTTATCTTATGAAAAGCTTCTGTAATTGTCATTTAGTCTTACTTACTTTACCTACAGTCAAGTGCTAAACATTTTCAGCATTTTGCACTGCTATTTTCTATGGATTTTTACTCTGAATTCTGAAATGTGGATTGTAATCTACTTACATGAAGTTAAAACAAATGAGCTTTTTTCTTTATTATTTGATTTTAGTGTCTAATTGCATACAAACTATAAAAAATAGAGCTGATTATTCTGAAACAATCACAGATTTAAGCAGGTATATTTTATGTTCAGAATTCAAAAAGTAAAAATTTACCAAACATAGTTAAACTCTGTATTAGCCAGAAAAGTCTTACCTTCTACCGGAGTTTGTTTGAAGCATTCTCCTGAGGGATTACTGCAAGTCTTTACACATTGCCCGCATGGTTTATAGTGCCACTCACAGCCTCCAGGTAAATTATAGTAGTCGCAAAACAAAGCTGCAGGAATAGTTCAAGTCAATCAGTGGCTTTGTCAAGTCAAGAGCAATGACACTTTGTACTCTGCTTGCGTAACATTGTTAGCATATCATGTATCCCAAATACTCCCTTTATTCCTTTATATTGGAAGGAGTTTCAGCATATTGGAATAACATGGAATGCTTTAATTTTTAAATTAGGTAAACAAAGTGGAAACAAAGTGGAAAAAGGTTGCTTAGGAAACTCATTTATGAATAAAAGATCAACTAGTTACAAAACCATAATACTAGGTTACATTTGTAGTTATTAATGAATAACTGTGCTTGTGAATTACATTGATAATAGTATCTACCCTGAGCCTGTAAGTGAAGTCCTATTATTGATTTCTCTATTGAGACTCACGGCAAATCGTTGGGCTCCTCCACGATATGCAGGCTCCCTTCTCGTTGCATGCTGCGCCATATGCTGCTACGGCAGCGCAGAAACACTCACAGTCTCCACCATTGTCACATGCACATGTGTCTTGCACACATATATCATAATATTTAGCTGGGTCCACCTGAGAAGAGAAACAGAATAAAACAGAATCATAGTACAATAACTCACAGAACATGACCAATTCATGTACATGGGAATTCACTGAAGCAATCGGCATCTACAAAAGTGGCTTTAGTGGCTTTAGTGTCATATGCTGATAAATATGTTTCCTGCTTTGTTTTAACACTGAATAATGAATAACTTGTGCTTAATGAATAATGTGGTCTGTTTTAACTGAGAATTAAATAAACAACTACTTTTGCACATCAATTCAGCATCTCATTGAAAGGATACTTACTAAGGAGTGACATGACTTAAAGACGTCACTCTTGATAATGCTGCACTGTTTGATGGCCCAGGCCTGGCGCTGTGGTCTCATATCGCATGGGCTGCTGATAATGCTGGCTTTGGGACATGAAGAAAAAACTCTCCAGCTGTTTCCAAATTCAAGAGGCTCCACCACCTCCTCTCCACCACGAGTCACAAAGTCATTATTACCATTACCATCATAATTACCACACAGTCCGCAAACTTTGCCCTGTCATGGAGAACAAAGTGTATGTAACCTTAAAAAAGCAGAATACAACAAAATGTATAGAAAAAGTACAAGCCGATAAATTACCCGAAATACCCAAAAAAATAATTATAATTGACAAGTGAAATTGTTTTACGTCCACATACTTTGGAAAACTAGTAATAGATAAATACGTAACATATGCTGCTTTTTAGATGTCGTCATTTTTAGTGACATCCGTGCTAATGTAGCTGAGGTATTATTACTTTTTTTTATTTTTTCCTGTTTTATTTGTTTTTGCTGCAATAATTTAGGAATATATGTTATGTGAACTTCACCAAAACTTTATTTTGGTTTTCTAATTGATGTTTTGGGGTATTTGAAGTTAATAGTAACTAGACGTTTTCTCTTACGGTGTTGGTTCCACCTATGTGTTGTAGCTGGGACCTCAATTACTGTGACACCCAAAGTAAACGCACGCTCAATTTTGTCAGAAGCGTTGTGGATGCTTGTACGGGGAGTGGGAGAGAGCTGTTTCGGCCGCATGAGCTTACTACTGCTCCATGCTACACTCATTCAGGAATAAACCTTCAGATCTCCAGTTCCTGGGGTGTGCGTGCTTGGTCTCAACTACCATCTTGAGTCTGCTACACTAATTTCAACAAAACAACATCAAGAAATATTCTGCACATTATTAATAACATAGCTGTGTGTGGGTGCTGGACTGGCCTTTCTGTCTCCTAATAAAAAACATGTGATGCTTCTGAAGACTGTAACTGAAGAATGGCAAAACCTGATCAGAACCTGATCAACTGGTGATGAACACAATGGTAAACATGTTCCTGTCCCAATTGTTGTTGGCATCATATTTGTAATTATCTTATATTTACTAAAAACATTTATAAGGTGTTTCTGTACTTTTTGGTTTAATACAGTCAGAACTCAGTCAAAACATTTTCATTTAAGGAGCTTCCTTTATTAGTAGTTTTAAGTAATTTTTATTCATCTTATTGTAATTACACTAATCTTATTGAAGCATTTGCTTCTTTCTATCTTTGAACTTGTTTAAGATAATTTATATGCATATATATATATATATATATATATTTCCATGCCTTATTTACTGCTTTACAAGATAGCACGTAAAGTAAAAAGTATATATATGTGCTTACCTTAAACCAGGGATAGAGTGTGATCTTTAGACTAGTTTTCTTGTCCCAGTGCAGAACCAGACCATTACTGGCCTCAATGGCAAAGTAAATCCCCACAGTGTAGATTTTGTAAGGGATCTCGGTGCCATTCTCATAACTGAAAACTTTAATATTCTCCTCCGACAGTATGAACTCTTTGTTCTGCAGAAATTAAAAAAAGAAAAAAGAAGAACATTCATCAACATTTCATGGTTACTGGTAAACAATTCAGTAGCCTCTAACTGATAGTGTTAATGATAATGCTGAAGTGCAGTGATGCTAAAAGGCAGCTGTGTGATAGCCTCACCCCTAGAAAGACTTTGACAGATTTGGAGCAGGTGGTCCCGGTGGTGCCACAGGGGATATTCTCTGTGATGATACGAAAGGAACCACTGTTGCTGCAGTAATCCTGCGAACAGTGGACACTGTCAGACTGAATATTTTGGGATGGCATGTGCAATGAAATGAATGAGTGTAAAACATCTAAGTACACTGCAAACATCATTTTACAGGTTATCAGTAAGTTTCATTTGAGCAAGTCAGCGTCACAACAAGGGCTCAGATTTCTATTATAATAACACAGTTGCAGTCAAGCGTTTAGACACCACTGCTCCTAGAAAGTTGTGTAATTTTTAGCTTAATTCTTTATTTTAGATTAAAAGTGAATACATTAAACTATAAAATAACACTCATGGAATTATGCAGTCTGTGTTGATGGACAAACAGATTGTGATGAGCTCTGAGCTAAATTCAAGGTGAGGTTTATTCAACAGATTTGTAGTCAGACACAGAAGCAACAAGAGCAAAGCAAACATAATAAAGGGCAAGGCAGAGAAAGGTCAGTAAACAGGCAAGAGTCAAAACCAGACAAACAGATCAGCAAAGGTACCAAAAGGGGAAAAGAGTAAACAGAGAATCAGAAAGAAGTCAAAAACCAGATCAGCAAACAAGATGAGTAACAGATAGAAAACACTCAGTACACAACAGCGTGGCAGTACTTCGCAATGAGCCAGTGTGAGAGAGGAGTATTTGTACAAACAGATGAGATGAGGAACAGGTGTGTGTGTGATTAGTACTCTGGGGAGGAGGATCTGGAAAACGGAACGGGTTTGAAGGATTGTGGACATGTGACAGTGACATCATCGGGTGGTGGGTTATGGGAAATGGGTCCAGGAGATCAGAGGTGAGAGGAGAACCAGCAGGCATGACACAGTCACCTTAAAAATCTCCAAAATGTCAACCTTACAAGAACTTTACAGGGCAATTTTGGATGAATGAATATTTACAGTATTGAAAAATAACTAGACCTTTTAAATTTTGCATAAAAATAAAGAGATACACTCTTTTTGTGCAATAAAATCTATATTAGAGGTGGTGATATGGCAAGAAATATAATACTGTCAAGAGTACGTAGAATATTTATTTTTCAGATATTTATTTTTTCTGCTCAGTTGGAACTGTTAAGCATAATCCTGTAGTGTCTTGATGAAAAACAATTGGGTGTGTCTAAACTTTTGACTGGTACAGTTAACCTACTATGACAGGTTTAGCTGAAGGAAGTAAGAAAATCTTTGGATCTCAATCACCAAATATTCTTATGAAGAAATGTCTTCTTAAAACCCACTTCTGCAGTTTTCATGAAGATCCTGATATTTACCAGTGTTTTCATATTTAGGACTTGTTCTTAGATAAGAAAAGAATCCACACACACTCAAACACAAGGGTGCAAACAGCTGTTTAAGAACATGTCATGAATCTGACAGAGACTTTTCCCTAAGACTTTCCTCAAGAGCAACAATAACAACAATTAACAATAACATTTATTAACTACACTCAGCTATCTGAAAGAAATGTCGTAGTCTGTTCAGTTTCATTGTTAATAACATTGTTATTCAGACTTTATCATTCTTGTAATGATTTTCTGCATTATTTCATCGATCAGTAATGTTCCTTCAAAGCTGTGTCTCGACTCTCAGTGCACTATAAGGGGTCTGACACTCTTCTGGATTAGTTTACACTAACTTATTATTGAGAAAGTGTAGTCTGTGAAAAATTCCAAATATGTTTTAATTGCTTTGTGACTATTTAAATGCTACATTATATTTTTTTAATCTGTTATATATTTTGTTACTAAATTGGGCCATAAAAGATGAAAATGGAGAGATACAAGAGCACAATCATATATATCAATTTATAACATAACCACTTTATAACATACCTGGGCCACCATGTATTCACAGCCTCCACTGAAAGAATATCTCATGCCGTCAAAGGTTATGTAATGACCATCACCATAGATTGTGCAAGTGCTGGGGCAGTTTTCACGTGTGCAGACAAACTCTCTGTTTATGCAAGTGCTGAAAAAGTCCAAAACACCTTCTGGTTAAGGCAGTACAAAATGTCATGTTAGAAGAAACTAATAATCAGCTGACAAATGCTTTGAGAGATAGCCTATGTGATTAGAAAGCATGTCAACGTTCAAAGCAACTAACAAGGTCAGCATCAACAGCAGCACATCGATGACACCACATCACAGTTTTACTCAGTTTTACTCACCATGTGTTGCAGTCGTCTTTAACAGTTTGTCCAGGACGGTAGTACACTCCGTTATGAACACATGGACAGTCTTCTTCTTTTACACATCCTCCTTGTCCATCAGCCAGTAGACCAATTGGACATACACACCCTGATTTACACTGTGTGTTCACCTGTGGCCCACAACATGCAGTGGACGTTTCAGAAAATGAAAAAAAGGAAAAACTTTATTAATAAATCTTTTTATAGATCAAACCATGTGAATACACAAATAACATTTTTAATTACTTACTACCAGCTTACAACCTGATTTATAGAATATCCTGATCAGGAGTTTTGTCAACCCCCTTTTTATAGGTCTACATGCTTGGTAATAGTTAGGAATACTTAGAATGTTGTAGACTGGTATCTAGTCGTGCAGAACCTCTGAAATGAAATACCTCTCCATCCACCCTCTCTGACAGACATTCTCCATCTATATATCCATTCAACCACCCATCTGTTGCTGTACTTACACACTGGTCTGGCAGTGTCTGGCAGCTTTTCTGGCATTCTACGCCTTTTGCTTCAGGTCCAGCATTCGAGCAGTTGAAGAAGACCATAGGAGCTGAACACTCTAAGACAAAAAATAAACACATAATTGTGTGTGTGTGTGTGTGTGTCAAAATGTGTGTTAATCCAGTAACCTAATTGTACACTGCATAATTAGAAAATAAACGCTCACCAATTTGTGGTTTTCCAAGGCATTCTAGCTTTCCGTAAGAGCAAGTGCTGTGAAAAGGTAAAAGAACTAAAATAACTCACTTAAAAATCAAACATTATTTTAGATGTGTTTATCACATAGGATTTCAGTAATAGACGATCGTCTGTGGTGAAATGCTTGTACACAACTACTGTCTTGGTCTGGGACAAAGTGTGTGTTAGAGCAGGTTAAACAGTACCACTCCACAGGGACGCCACACAGCAGGATATTGAGAGCCACTGATTAAATCTACACTTTTACCATGTAGTCCCGTCCATGATGATGACCTGAGAGGGGGCCACAATCTGGTTGTTGTAGTAACAGGGGCAGCTGGAGGCGGGCACACACTCGCCCTTGTCATTTAGGTAGGTACCCTCGGCACAGCCACAGCCATCCACAGGTGTGTGAGTCACCTGACAGGTGTGGTCATATCCACTGAGGGAGCGGCAGGTGGTTCCACAACTGTTCAGGCTGTAGAAGTACTCCATATTTCCTGGACAATCCATGGAGAACTTGCCTGCACAACATGAGATGAACATAAGGAGGGTATATGCTCTGTATGGTCAAAAGGTCATTCGTAGTATTCGCTGCTGTTAAAAACCACAACTGCACAAACTCTTGGGCTTTACTAAAGGCTGACATTGGCTAACATTTAATTTCTTGGATGCAAAAACTAATTTTAAGATTTAAGAGGGGACTAATTCCCTGGCAGTTGGCATAAAATGCATCTGCTGTGTAACTTTTTTTCTGTTGCTCCCAGCATGGAATACTTTTAAAAACAGAAATTGGGATTAGTCTTTTACGTAGATTTTGTGGGTGTAACATTTTTTGCAGTCATGCAAATGCTTTTAAAAGAGTGCACACTATTACACTTGCCCATACTTGGTAATGAAACTCAAGCATTTATTCTTTCTATTTTGATTCTTTCTATTCTATTTCTTTCTATATAACTTGTATTTTTTGATGTGCTGGCATATTATGTAGTAAGTGACAATGGTTTTCTGAACCCCTGAGTCACACTGTGATGGCTTCTCATACAATGCAATGCATTCAACAGTGGTTTCAGGCTTTGCTCTACAAGAACCTGAGATTCCTCTGGATTCCTTGAATATTTTCACAATATTATCTATGGAAGTGAAAGGCTTAAATTCTTTGCAGTCTTGCCTTGAGAAATTATCTTTTTGAACCATTTAAAAAATTTCTCATGGAGCGCTTTTTGTACCCACTCACAACCCCCACATCTGTTACCAGTTAACCTGCTTATTGGTTAGCATTTAAAAAAAAGTCATTTCTTTGTACTTTTATACGTTAAATAAAGGTTAAAGAGAATTCACAAATTACACAGTCTGTTTTTTATTGCATTTTACGTGTCCCAACTGGAAGTGGGATTTGTGATTTGAACACAGTTTAGCTATATAAATACTTCTAAAGGGTATACAGTTTCTGTCGGTATTGTTAGCCACTAAGGCTGCTAAATTGAGTTGTGTTTTCTTGTTTTGTGTCTATCAGTGTCTGTTCTAAGTGTAATATACTTCTGCTGCTACATTTGAAACTGCTGCTATCCTACTCCCATGCTCCACTTTTCAAATGTTCAAATTACAGTCTTACCACAGATGATGTTTCTCCAGCCCTGAAGCAGTACACCTCTAGCAGCACATGCATGGACGTAGGAAGACATAGCTGCACACAGGCATTCTTCGACTTTGGCACACTTACATGTATCGTAAACACACCTCTATAGAAAAACAATTAACACAGTTAGGATTAGCTTTTACAGAATTCCTGAACTGCTGAGTGAGCAGGCAAAGATAACTCATATTCCTATCACATAAAACAACTCTAAACCGAATGATTTAAAACTTACATCTTTATAAGGCCCTGGGTTGACTTCAGCATGACAGGGTGAAAAGACTCCTGATTTGCTAGTAAGCAGTGAGCACCATTCTTTGGCATACGTCTCTGAAAAGACAAACTTAAAACTTAATTTCAACTTTCCATGTACATGTATATTTAAGTGTGTTTTAAATATATTGTCCTTAGGGCTGGGCGATATGGCCAAAATTGTTTTCATGATAAAATACTTTATATCAGTCGATATCAATATTTTTTACAATAAATGTCAAATGTCGAAGTTTATAATTTCCCATTAATCAGGATTACCAGCAATGGCATAACCATTAGGTGATGTTACAGGTTATATTAATCCTGTGGCTACACACGGCCAAACTTTTGTGTGAAGCTGAACTTTGTTTGGTATTCGGCCACTCTGTATTTGAATTATCCTCCCTACCTTTAATGGTGCAGCAGATCATGCTCGCTCTAAATGGCTGATCTAATTTGTTGTCTCCAACCACACAATGTATCCTACCTACTTCTGATGACCATTGCTCATTGCGTCTGTGTTTAGTGTGTTTAATGTGCAGTTTGTGAATAACAGGGTGAAATCTCCAGCATGTATCTTTTATCCTATTTAATTTTATTTGTGATTACTACAATAACCAATGGAATATACTATTGTATTGCTGGTTTATTATGCCTGGTGTTTTTGTCATGGTGTCATTTTCAAGAGTCCATGTGTATGTGTCAGAATAATATCTGAATTCTTTATACTGCAATATTGGCACTCATAGAATGTCTCTCAGCTAATCACATTGTAACTAATTTAAATAACTGTGGTATGTGGTAAAATAAACTAAAATGTGACTAATAAAATATGACTGTGTGAGTCTGTAACACACAGAGCACTTTGACTGTGCGGAAGTGTTTAGTGCTACTAAATCTTTTGGAATTAAAGTGAGTTTGCTCTAGATCTGTACTGACACATGCCACTTATTGTGTCACTCACTTTTGGCCACAGGAGAATAGATTGACGATTGCTCTATTCAAACCTCATTTAGTCCTCGCTGTATCTCACTGCCTCTTGTCGAATCATGTCAAAAGCTCAGAGGTACCCCAACAAAGTAGTGTTACTTTTCTTGCAGTGGAAAAGGGCAGCATTTTCCACATTATATTGAACATTTATCGTACCTTTATTCTATTTCTATTTAGAAAAGTTATATCACGGTAGTTACTGTTATTGCTTTATTGCTCAGTCCTATGTCCTTCATATTCAGTTTTTCATATTCAACTTTGAGCTGTACATTTAAAGGTTTGTACCTTTTTCCACACTCATACTACAGGGGTCTTGATGGCAGTTACTAACATCAGGACAGGTGGTCATAACTTTCCACGTGTTGGCAAAAGTTGCAGCCGTTCCTTCTTTCAGTCCAGATTTTGTTTTGAAATCATCTGCCTGGACATCATTAAAATTCCCACACAGACCTAATTGAGAGATATATATCAGTCAATCATATCATAAAAACCCCATTTGGTATGCTGTGGAAATGTAAATAAAAGTAGAATGCAATGATGTGTAAATCATTTAAATCCTGTATTTAATTGAGAATAGTACAAAGACAACATATTGAATGTTGAAACCGGGAAATGTTATTGTATTTTGAAAAATATATCCCCATTTTTGATACCAACAACACTTTGCAAAAAGGGTGAGACCAAGTAATTAGATCAATTGTCAACAGGTGAGTAACATGATTGGGTATAAAAAGAGGGTCAAAATTTTAAATTGGATGGAGCAGCATTCGTGATATTATGCATTAGTGCACGTTGCATGGGTGACTTGCACATCTGTAAAGGCACCATTAATGCTGAATAATACATACAGGTTTTGAAGTAACATATGCTGCAGTGCAGAAAACTTCTCTTTTTTTTTTAGGAAAGCTGTTGCTTATTTCAGAAAGACAATGCTAAACAAAATTACAACAGCAGAGCTTTTCAAACTACAGAAATTGGTCTTCTTAATTACCAAATGCTTATTGTAAGTGTTGGGTGCTGTTAAAAGAAGAGGTAAAATCAACACGTAAAACATGGTAAAAACATGAACCTGCCCTAACTTATTTGAAACATGTTGCTGGCATCAAATTTAGAATGGACATATTTTAAAAAGCAATACAATCTCTCAGTTTCAAAAATATACTTTTTATTTGCATGTCATTGCATTCTGTTTTAATTTACATTTTACACAGCGTGTAAATGTTTTGGGTTGTATGAGAAAGACAAAAACATTGTATAGTTGTAGCTGAAACACACACCCGTCAATGTCCCCTTCTTTTCCGAGCTGGCTACAATGTATACTTGCATGGTTGGAACCATGTGGATCACCAGCTGAAGGCTCGGAGTGTCGGCAATGATGTAGAATGTAGAAGGCTTGAAGATTTTCACGTGATCTGGTTTAAATGTAAGAGAGCAGAACTTCGAACACCACAACTTTGCATACTCATTCATCTCTAGTAATAAGCAATAACAGCCTATTAGCAGTTCTAGTCTAAAAATAGAGTGAATATTGGTGAGTGTGACAAAGTGTAAAGTGTAAACTTATAAGCTTGATCCTCCGTAGTTTAATGTGTGTATAGCTCATCTTTGGAAGTAAAGTGGTGGGGTTCTACATGATGTAATTTCTAGTGGGTCATGAACCAGGGTCATGAAGATTAGTAAAATGACAGCAACATGAGGAAAATTGTGTTAAGCTTCTAAGTAAAACTTATACTAATAACATAATGGCAAAGTCAGGGGGGTTATTACTGGCAAACCAAAAACTAATCTAAGGAAGCTAATTTTAAGCAAACTTATGGGTGAATAATTTTGTTGTGATTATTATTTATTTATTTGTTAACAATAATGAAATCAATTATCAATAGTAAATGTATCAATTTAGGTTTTTTTTTTTAGTTCTATCAAAAAGACATCCAGAAGCTTGTTTTTGATTTTTCTGAAGTAAAAACTCGCTTGTCTTCTCAAAGTTGTCCTTTTGTTTTGAGGTGTTTGCATTCTCTTAGATATCAGTTAAAACATAATTGTCATGCATATTACAAGCAAAATAAAACCCTAAAATATATTCATTAAAGTTTCACAATCCAGTTTTTATTTGTTGTTTTTCTTTTTGAGTAGGTATCCCACTTTTAATTTGGTCATTGTGTCTGTGCTTGGAATGGAAATATTAATCATTTTTTAAAGACACTAAATCTAACAAGATTATATGACATGATTATATGATCATGGTAAAAAGTGCTGAAGAAGTAATGTTTTAAATTTCACACTTTCACCCTTTACACTGATGGACAAAATAACTCAAAACAATATTTATTTTTGGCCATACAGTAAACATACATGTTAGAAAACTCACCAATACAAACTGGAAGCGTAGTTGCAATGTGATTCACAAGTAGAGTTCCAGTGGACAAGAAAGTAACCTGTTTATGAGATGTGACATATGCGATGCATATTTGAGAAGTATACTTTGAGAAGAGTAGCTTATGTGACAATACACTATAGTCCAAAAGTTTGTAGACATCTGCATCTGCATGTAGCATTTCCTAATTTGTCCTCCCTTTGCTGCAGTAACAGCCGCTCCTCTTCTAAAAGCCTTTGCACTAGATTTTGGAACACTGCTGTGAAGGTTTAATTGCATTCAGCCACAAGATCATAAGTGACGTCAGCTACTGGTTGTATAGTTTGTTCTGTATCACCAAAATGACTCAACTTATCTCACAGGTACTGGATGAAGCTCCATCACTTCAAAGAACAACTTAAAGATGGGGGCCTTTATAACCCTCAAACCAATGCTTGGCACTGGCCTAGAATGAGTTATCGAAGTGATCATCCAATAAACATGAAACAGCAAGGAAAAGGTACTATATACATAAAACCAGGGATAAGGGTAATGATGATAAGGCTAACTTGAGGTCAGTAGGCTCATTTTTCTATCCTCTATGCGGTACCTTGCTCTGCTGTTTCACTGCAGGTCACTCTATATACTCACTCTATAAATGAACTCAAGGCTGAAAGCGATAATGTTTTTACTCTAATTTATCATCTCTTGCTCATTCTTGTGTGCATGCAAACACACATTTCATTAATTGCTGCTGCTCATTGGTTGTATCATAGCAGTGGTCACAGTGCCCAAAATTTCGGACACTCCCAGAACTTATTATACACCATCTTTGTTCACAAAGGCAGTAAATCAGTTGCTGTTTCATGTCACAGTAAACATTCAAAATAAACTCATTTTAACCCACGATCAGCAAATTGTTTGAAAGTTTGCAGTTTTAGTCTGTGAGGGTATTAATGGAACCTTCTTCGTTCTGTAAACAGAACATTTTTAGCTCCCCTAAGTCATTACACAAGACTGCTGCCAAATGGGCATGGTAACATTTCAGGCTGGGCTGGCCACCACATTCACTGTAATCAACCTTTGACCTCTTAATGTAAGTTTTTAACACTGAATTACAGAACATTTCTATATTCATGTTAATTAATGAAATTTGTGTTACTAGCCAGCATAACTACTCATGGTCATGGGCCCTGGTTTGTGGTCTGATATGATGAACTGAGGCCATAGTGCTATAATACCTGAGGTATTCCAATTATTAATTTATGTATCAGCCGTTTCAGCACAACCCCCCTATATTAGCAGGTTTATGATTCAGTTAAAGCTCTTAAGGCTTACTAAAGTACATAGTTATGAGAATGAATCAGGGAAAATTTGGAAATACTTACAGTGCCTGCCGGAATGATGAACTTCACCTCAGTCAGACAAGTCTCACTTTCAGTCTGACCACATTGCACCAGATTCCCCAATACAGTCACATTATTATCCTGCAGAGAAAAGAAACAAACATCTTGCTACATGAACAACGACTACATGTTTTATAAGTTGCCCACTGATCATAAAAGGGTCAAATTAACTTGAAATATCAGTCACAGATTTGAACTTCCTTATATGCTATATTTGTTTTGTGATAGTGACCTTAGAAAGAACGTAGTAGCAGTTTCCATGGAAGGTGTAAGCTTTGCCATCATATGTGGTGATGTGTGACCCTCCCAGCAGAGAGCAAGTGCCAGGACAGTCCAGGGTCGTACAACTCCACCACCCATCAGAACACTCACTGGCACACAAGAGAGTGGAGGATGA
This sequence comes from Semaprochilodus insignis, assembly GCA_034552555.1. Taxonomy (NCBI): domain Eukaryota; kingdom Metazoa; phylum Chordata; class Actinopteri; order Characiformes; family Prochilodontidae; genus Semaprochilodus; species Semaprochilodus insignis. Next base: position 34,706,137 of record CM067474.1, read on the forward strand.
AAACAAAGATACAGCTTTTTCTTTTTCTTAGTGTGTATGTCTCTGTGAAAACACACCAATAACTGTGAACTATTTATTTACCATTCCCTGCAAGTTGTGTTGTATGACTCTCCAGACTGGTAAATTTTCCCATTGTGAATGCAGGGACACTGTTCAACTGGCACGCAGCCATTATTCTCTAGGTCATTCCACACAGTTCCTATATAGTGAAACATATTATTAATCACACTTTTGCAAATCTTAGACCTCAACACTTCTAGGCAGTAGACTAATTATAAAGGAACCAGATCATTCTGAGAATGAGCTAAAAGTTACAGAATTGCAGTTACCAGTTTTGAATACTCAGCAAAGTCAGGGGTATTGAGCACCTTGGCTCTAGAACTTTGTAGATGATGAAAGAATGCCTTGTATACAGCACAAGGTCACAATATATTTACTCCTGTTTGTAAATGTGCTGGGGGAATTACCTGAAGGGCAGAAACAGCCCTCTACGCAGTGGTCAGCACAGACCTGGCTCCCCTCTTGGTTAGAACAAGTGTCTTTACATGGACTCCCACATTCACTGTGCTCCAGGTTAAACGGACACTCCTTATCTACACAGGAGAAACACAGGAGAACATACTAGCACTCAAAAAGACACGAACATCGTCTGACCAGTAAACAGCATTTGTTTTCATCTGTTTTCAATCTCATAATAGTTTTAGTGAAGAATCCCCCAAATGTCTTAATGAATGTCAACTGTTTCATTGGGTTTGAAAATAACACTGGTAATGAGCTTGGAGTTCCAGGTTTATAATTACTTTTCCCTAAACAAAACTGTCTTCTAATGTGTAACCCCAATTTCAAAAAAGTTGGAATGCTGTGTAAAATGTAAATAAATGTAAATAAAAACAGTATGCATTGATTTGCAAATCTCATAGACCTGTATTTTAATCACAATAGAACACAATAGTACACTGTCAGATGTTGAAAGTGAGACATTTTACCATTTTATGAAAAGATTAACTCATTAAAAACACAAAAAAGGGACAGGGCCATGTAGCATTCCCCCTTCTGTTAACAACAGTCTGTAAATGTCTGGGAAGAGAGGAGACCAATTGCTGGAGTTTTAGGAGAGGAATGTTGTCCCATTCTTGTCTGATGTAGGACTCTAACTGCTCAACAGTCCTGGATCTTTTTTGCTGCATTTTTTGTTTCATGAAGCAGCTGTTTTCTCTTGGTGAAAAGTCTGAACTGCAGGCAGGCCAGTTCAGCACCAGGACTCTTCTTCTGTGAAGCTATGCAATATGTGGTTTAGCATTGTCTTGCTTACATGTGTAAGGCCTTCACTGAAAGAGATGTTGTCTGGATGGGAGCATATGTGGTTCTTAAACCTCTTTACACTGTTCCACAATGATAGTGCCTTTCCAAAGCTGCCCTGCCATAGGCACCAATGCAAACGTCAGAGATGCAGCCTTTTGAACTGTGTGCTGATAACAAGCTTGATGGTTCCTGTCCTCTAGAGTCTGCAGGACACGGGGTCCATGGTTTCCAAAAAGAATTTTAAATGTAGTTTCATCTGACCACAGAACAGTTTCCATTTTCCCTCAGTCTATGTTAAGTGAGCTTTGGCCTAGAGAAGATGGTGGCGTTTCTGTATTGTGTTGACATATGGCTTCTTCTTTGCATGGTACAGCTTTAGCTTTAGACAGTTCTGGAAGTGTTCCTGAGCCCATGCAGTGATTTCCAGTACAGAATCATGCCTATTTTTAATGCAGCGCCTGAAGATCAAGAGCATGCAACATTGATTGTTGCCTTGTTCCTTGCACACAGGGATTTCTCCAGATTCTCTGAATCTTTTGATGATATTATGTATTGTAGATGGTGGGATATCCATTGTCTTCACAATTATATGTTAAAATACATTTTCTTTCCATGTTTTTGAGATGAGCTTTTTCTGATTGGTGAACCTCTGCCCATCTTTGCTTCTGAGAGACTCTCTGTTTCCCTAAAATGCTCTTTCTATACCCAGTCATGTGACTTAGTTGCAAATTGCTCCTCCAGCTGTTTATATTAGTGTCGCTTACTTTTGTTTTTGTCTGTCCCAACGTTTTTGAGATGCGTTGCTGCCGTCAAGTTCTAAATGAGTTACTCATTTTCATAAAATGGTAGAATGTCGCACTTTCAACATCTGATACGTGTTCTGTGTTCTAGTAAATAAAATATGGGTCTATGAGATTTGAAAATCGTTGCATTCTGTTTCTATTTGCATTTATTTACATTTTAACACAGTGTCCCACATTTTCTGAAATTGGGGTTGTACCTCAGATCTGCACTCAATAAAGTAAAACTGCAAACTGCTGCACCTTAATCTACATCACTAGGGGACATGTGATCTTGAAGAACATCTTCCATAAAGGAGACAAGAGGATTTGTCTTTATAAAAAGTTCCCATGCCATGCTGATCTGTTTTCAGTGAGACTTCATCTGAACCAGGATTGAAGTGCACTTCAGTAGTAGTGCATTTCACACTTCACATGCACTACTTTGCAATACAAATTCTTTGCACTCGTGAGACAACTTAGAGTTAGGTCATGTTAATTTAAGGTAAATACTACTACTACATACCACACAACCCATTCTTCCTCCAATTCTGCGGTTGGCCCCCAGCATGTGCACATTGGCGTGAGAACTCAGCTAGTGTGTCGCACAGACACATAGACTGACTGCTGTGGCACTGACACATATCTCTAACGCACGCTTCCACAAAAGCCTCCGTGGACACCAGGCCGTGGCAGTCACTGAAGGCTGGATCAGAAAGCAGCCGTTCACATGTGGTTCTCTGTGAATGAGGAAAAGCAGTGTTTTATACAAAAAATAAGATTCGGATGGATGACTGCCTGCCTACTTCAGAATACTGTATCAGTAAACAGCATTTATGAAGTTTCAGACACAGAATATATGTACTGCTTGTTTACGAACATTATGTTCATGTAAATGTCATATTCATTTATTACATTTATTTTAAATATAGTAATATGCAACTATATAATGAAAACTGTAGAAATGGCTAAAATTAATAAACAAAGCCGTAAGGCGTAAATGTGTTAAACCTAAATCTAAATAAACCCTAATGATCGTCTCTATACATTATCTGATAAATCTAAACACACTAAAACCCATCAGACATTTACACTGACATACCAAGTCATGGGATAGCAGTATGTATGGATTATGAAATGGCATTAACTCAGCGAATGGTTTGGGAAAACCCACAGTTGTATAAGTTGGGACATGTAATCTTGTGAGTGAGGTTCCCAACCCTGGCCAGCGTGTCTCTTGGCAAGGCAACATGAATTATCAAAGCTTGAATGAGGCATGATAGTGGTGCATGATGTTTTAAATAGTCTTATGTCTGGCGAACGTGCAAGCCACACCATTCATTGGAACATTAGAATGCTCCTTGAACCAATTTGAACCTGATGGCACAGTGCATTATCCAAACCAGTCTGTGGTCCATGGCTTCATGGGGTCTGCACCACACACAAACCCCACCATCAGCCTAAAACAATTAGTACCGTGCCTCATCAGACCATGCCACATGTTGCCAGTCTGCTAGGGTCCAATTAGCAAGTTCCAGAGACCAGGTGTCAAGCTATGTCTGGTGTGGTTCTTCTGCTCACTATTCCTGGAAGCTGTATTGACCTGCAGGATATGTGTGTGGGGCCTCCTGCATTGATTGTGGATGTGATTTCTGTGTGAGTCGCTTGTCTGTTTGCACAAACAATTCTAGCCAGATATATCCTGTTAGAAGCATTAAACACCCGTGGGTGGCCACTGCACTGTTCACTGTGGGCGGTAAAGCTTTCTATGATGTATTCCCAGTACACATGTGACACTGTGGATCGAGGAAGGTTAAATGTCTCATTTGTCTGGCACTCTTTATCATGCCTTGTTCAAACTATGATAATTCACATCACCTTGCCATGATAACGCAGGGCAGTGTTTAATCTCACTCACAAGATAACGCCTCACAATTTATACAGGTGTGAGTTTCCTAATCCGTCCCCTGAGATAACATCACTTCAACATCAGTTTACGCACTGTTATCCCATGATATATATCAGTGTAGTCTAGTTAATAAAATAAGTTGCCAGCCCATCAGTTTACACAGAAAATGGGTTCTTATTTCATTAGTAAATTTAATTTTTCATGCAAGCACTGGGAGTGATAAAATGATATTTTCAGATGGGAAAATATTTACATCTGCCCCCTTGGAAACATGTTGTATCTTAGGAGGTTAAATGGTTTAGGTTTTTATGGATATATATTTATGAATGTATTTATAATTTTAGAAAACCTGAAAGGAGCTTAGTAGTTTCATTTAGCTTGTCCAGAAAGACTGGGTGTAAATTTTAATTTTAATGCCACTGGTCATGTATTTTTTAGCTGGTTTTATATACAAGGTCCTAAATCAAAGTATTAAATAAATAAGCTCGAAACAATCAGCTTGTCAGTCCTTAACAGTTCAGGACAGTTCATACCTGAAAGTGGCATTCCCGAGTAAAGAGCTCAATCTCCTCACACATCTCAGTGGGTGCATCCATCTTCCATTTAAGGCCGTAATGCTGTGATGTTACTTGTTCACCTTTCACAATAGACATGAAAAACGCTTAAAATGTACCAACCTCCAACATAAAACTGAAGCCAATAGTGGCCTTCAAAAATACACTATGCCATTATATATCGTTATAGTTCACTTTCTAATTGCCAGATTTGTGTTTTGATTAGGTATAGAAGTAAACAGTGTATCAATAGCAGTGAGTCACAGAAAGAATCCCAATATGTACAATATGTATGGTTTTAAGGCAAACATGTATGTAAGGCAATTGTTACATTTAAAATACTGTAATCAGCAATAGTTAGTATAATATGGATAAACATATACACTTACACTTCATTTCCCTAATAAATAATGTTTAACAGATTGACTCACCATTTATAATGAACTCGTTGTTCTTGACACCATTGAAATCCCCACAAAGCCCGCAGATCTGACTGCTGTACTTTCTGGAAATCTTGATCTGATGAATAGATACAGCAAACACTGTGATTATCTCAATAGACACCAATGGTGACTATTCGCTGTATTTCTAAGCCCTTTAACAACACTTAAACATTGGAGTTCGTATACTGTATAAGCTTGAGTGCTTACAAGCATCTGCATGTATGAATGTACATTTCATCAGCAGCACATACACCAATCAGCCATTACATAAATCTCATTGTCCATTTTGTCAGTTTCACTTGCTATATAGGAGCACTTTGTAGTTCTGCAATTGCAGAATGTAGTCTACCTGGTTCTATACATGCTTTGTTACCCGGTTCTTCAATGGTCAGGCCACCATAGAGCAAGTATTATTTGGGAGGTGGATCATTCTCAGCACTGCAGTGACACTGTATTGAAATATGGGCTCTGGTCTTTCTAAATATTAATTGGCTAAAAGGTAGATGGATATATCTTAGTAGGAACTTCACCAGGATGATACCTGGAAGATCAGAGACTTTTAATATAAGAAAGTTTAGTTCGGATTTAATGATAAATAGTATGAAAGAAATTAAGCTTCTGTGTCTCAAGAAGGCATTATAACGAGATCTTTTCATTATGCTTTTTTCTGTATATATATATATATATATATATATATATATATATATATAAAGTCCTAGTAGCTGCTGTAGAAGATGTGGCAGTGCTGGTAAATTATTAAGAGAATTACAAGTAGAACTGTTACTTTATGCTTTTTTGCTGAACTTCTGATTAGGCTTTCTGTACAGGGAATACCTAAGTTCTGGTTGTTATAGTAGTATAGACTTTCAGAACAGTTGCCAAAGAGACTCCAAACTTCCTGGTTGAATTCCTCTGCATTTAACTCACAGAACGAGGAAGCTCAGTTTTTCCAGTGTTTGGAATGTTTCCCTGTTTGATTTAACATCCTGTTCAGTGTTTATATTCCCTTCTCGTTGTTTGTATGTAAACACTCTCTACATAAACATCCGTGTTTTATCTCTGACACTCTTAGCAAAGTCTTCTTCGTCTGCTGAGTCTACTTAGGCAAATTCTGATAATGAGCGATCAAATGACTCATACAAATTCTCTACAGCTGTTATTCATCTCTTCGTATGTATAAGTATAAATTAGCTGCTTTTATAAGAAACTAAGTAAATGTGCTGCCTAAATGGCAACAACGACCGTGTACACACACAAGCCACAATGTGGTGCACAAGTCTAATACTATTAAAATATGTTGTATGAAGCAAAAATATTTTTAATAGACAAAATCCCACTGACAGCTGCCATTTGTCTTGTGGCATTAAATGGTGGTTCTACCCCTTGTCCACTAAGTGAAGAAACAGTGAGCTAAAAGTCTGATTTAACAAATCTAAAATTCAACTATATAGAATTAAATAATGATAAAAATTAGCTATACCATGTTGTTGCTCCCAAGAAAAGTGTTTGAGTTTAGTATAACCCTGTGACATTATCATAGTGCAACCATAGTGACGTACTACTTATGGATGTTGGGTTTCAGAACATACAAATATTAACAGTCAGAGTTTATCTAAAATCTTGAGTTCATTAATCTACAACCACAAAATGTAAGACACAGATTAGCATTCTGTTAACTGACTATTAGAAGTGCAGAATATTAAAGGACGCTTGGTCACTCATTGAAAGATAAAGCACCAACTTTTTATACTGTGTGAAATGCTGATTTCTGTTCAAATCAAACTTATGATTTTCCTAGGTGTAGGTTAGGGATAAGAATTACGTGCTACATTTCATTTACACTTGTATCTGCTTATCTGCCCAGTAATTTCAGTCTTATCGGCAGTGAATGTAGTATGAAACACATTGTTCAAGCATACCGACAGAGCGTTGTGTTCATCCCAAAGGAATATCAGTCCCAGCTTGGAGCTGATCCTAATGAAACTTGTACTTCTCTCAATCCGAATTCCATACTGATAGCTTGGGATGGCCACCCTGTTAATAAAGTATAATAAAGTTAAGAGAATGTTAAAAGCATCATATAACCAAATAAAAAGAACTCCTACAAACAGAATACCATAAACTTCACAGGAGAGTCATGCCAAAAATAAAAGTTGCAATATATAGGTTGGGACAATAGACAGAATCCAAATACAAACAGAAAACAGTAAACTGTAAATTTACTTTCACCTTAATTTACATAAAACAGTAAACTAAATATTGGTCTTTCATAATTTTTGCAAATATATGCACATGCTGAAACATTAAACATGTTCCAAAGAAAATTAAGAAACACTGTTAAATGTTCCAAAAACTTTCTAAACAGGTGATGCAGTCATGCTTGAGTATAAAAAGAGCTTCTAGGAACAGCTGAGCCCTTTATGAGGAAGAATGGAGTTGAGGCCAAAATGCATCAACAGCTGAGAATAGTGTTAGGTTCAAAAACCAACACTATTGGTTTTTAAACCTAAGGTGGTGGTGTGGGGTGAGCATGTGGGTAACCTGCACATCTGTAAAGGGACCATTAATGCTGAGGGGTACATAGGTACGCATTTAGGAGCAACATATGCTGCCACGTGCTGCAACATATCTAGACGACATCGGTTCTCAAACTTTAAAAGGAAAGGTGATGGGACACAGTGGGGAACACGCCCTTGTTCCATTTTTTTATGTTGCAGGCACCAATTTCAGAATAAGCTAATTATTCTCTTTGAATTGCACAGGGGCAAGTTGACCCACTGAGACCAAGTTGTAATTTACAGTGAAGTACAGTAAAACATACATGAAAAATTAAAAATAAAAACTGAAATAATGAGAAATCCAGATCCATAAAAAGATTAGAAGAATCAAAATAAATAAAACAAGCCAGAAATACAGTAGAATTACATCTACGACTTTCATCTGCCAAATTATTTAAAAGTACTTTAAACTGACTAAACAGTAACAGGAGTTGTATATTAACATTCAGTTGAAAATTATTTTACACTAACAGGAAGTTTTATGAAAATGCTTTCTCACCAAATTCAGTACATATATACAAAAACCAAGGAAGTTAATTTACTGCAATGTTAAATATCTTGTCTATAATAGGGATTTGGAGATCATTACTGATTGTATTTTCATTTTTCCTACTGTCCCAACTTTTTGTACAATAAGAAATTGGAATTTTAACAGGGTGTAGGTAACATGCTGGCCTCAAATATTTAATAGCAAGTTAACAGAATAATTATGTCTTTCTGTTCTCATATTTTAAGTTCAATATAATCACTATGTTAATATAGCCAGGTTACATTTTAAAGTAAAGCCTAAAATGTAGAGACAATTTCTGAGTATCTCAATAAAGACACTTGCAAAATCACTTGTTATTTATGTCTATTTTTATTACATATGTTTAAAAGACACTCACGTTTTCTGATTCATGGTAAAGTTGCCATCACGAAGCTGGATTATAACCCCCTCTATCTTTACGGTAAAGGAGTTGATGGTGGGGAGATTGTTGATGTACTGCCTTCTCATCTGGATGTTAAAGTCAGTCTTGGAGGTGTCACACAGCGTGGCCAGTATGTAGTTACAGGTGTAGGGCAGCTGGAAGAATTGTTCATCAAAGGTACTGAAGTGGAAGTTGCCCCATGTACTGCACACCTGCATGTTGTGATCCATGTTGATTCCTGATGAAACATTAACACATTCTCTTCATTGTTGACTTCATTGTCATAATTCAGAAATTCACATACACATTGTGGGTCACTCTAACAGGATCATATCTATCTTATCAAGTTGTGGTATTAAAGCATGATTTGGTTAGTCCAATTAATTTAATGTGATTCGCACTGTAATTCATACCTGTTGTATGTACAATATGATAATGTATTAACAATAATGAAACTGAATTTAGCATGTAGCAAGATATACAAAAAACATAAGAGAGCATAAGAGAAAATGAGAGAAAATTAATGTCAACAATCAACAAACATCATCTCAGGAAATTATCCTTTTCATATATGCCTAAATAAAAAAATCATTAGGGAAACAATTTCAATCAAATCAGCTACATGGTTTTCTGTTATAACATGTTAATGAACTTAGCAACTTAATACGTAATTATAAAAGCGATAAGCTACTTCAGAGTAAATAACTGTACGTAAACCAGCAATGAAAAATCTAGAATCTATCTTTACAGTTCTAGTGCAAAATCTAACCAAGAACTGTCATGCGTTTAAGTCTATCGTGACTTTCTAACCTGTTTGTTGGGCAGAAAGTCCATTTAGTAATGCAGCCACACTCAGCACCCACACTCGCAGCATGGTCACGGTCCCCATGGGTGCCAGTCTGTATGTGAGAGGCTGCTGCTTCCTCTGTCTCTCCACTCTCTTTCTCCAGACAGATCAAGCTTATACTAATTTCAGGGTGGAGCATTGACTCAAGATATGCATTGCTACCTGATGATCTGTGATGATTCAGAATTTGTGTTTGAGAGCGACCATGTTGTATGCATCCAATATTTATTTGATTCTGCATCTTCACAGATCATCAGACAACAATGTATGTCTTAAGTCAGAATCAATTAAATATTGAATACTTAGAAGTTTGTGAGATCAAACATGTTCTAGCTAAACTTTGTCACTTTGTCACTCAAGTTATATGATGCTTTTAACATTCTCTTAACTTTATTATACTTTATTAACAAGGTGGCCATCCCAAGCTATCAGTATGGAATTCCGTTCTTCCTCATAAAGGACTCAGCTGTTCCTAGAAGCTCTTCTTATACTCAAGCATGACTGCATCACCTGTTTATAAAGTTTTTGGAAGATTTCACAGTGTTTCTTAATGTTCTCCTGTCACAACTTTTTTGGAACATGTTCCATGTTTCAGCATGTGCATATATTTGCAAAAATTATGAAAGACCAATATTTAGTTTACTCTTTTATGTAAATTAAGGTGAAAATAAAGATATGCTTTGCTACCTGATGATCTGTGACGATTCAGAATTTGTGTTTGAGAGCGAACATGTTGTTTACATTCAATATTTATTTGATTCTGAATCTTTACAGATCAGCAGATAACAATGTATTTCTTAAGAATCAATTAAATACTGAATACTTAGAAGTTTGTATTTGAGATCAAACATGTTCTAGCTAAACTTTGACTCATTTATCCATGGTCTGAGACCATCACAGGTACAGGATGGTCAACAAGTCAACAGTTCCATTAAACTTAATAAAAATAGAGAAGAAGAACCCTAGACATTTCACTGCTACCAACTGATCCCAGATAACACAGAACTGAACAGAAAACATGCTTAGATTTTCAATCTGGAAAAAAAAATCCAAGACCTGTATGACTATATAATGCACTGTATTTTGTTTAGTAAAAAATACATTAAATAAATAAATAAATAAATAAATAAATAAAGTATTGTTTTTATTGGTGTTCTAGCAGTTTGTGTTCATTATTATGGTAAATGAATTTTAAAATAGAAAGTCTTTGATTAAACTGGAATTGATTTAACCACAAACAAATTTCTATCACTTAATATTATCCCTAAGAATTGTTGAAATTTCACTTACAATAAAAAAGTCACTTACAATAAAAGTATATAACCTTAGTTGTTTGCATGGTATTTGTTGGTAGAGATGTGTTTTTCCATAGAATGTACGCTTATAGCCACTATTCCCTGAAGAAGGGAGCCATACCCATGCGTGAGTGGCTGAAGACAACCTTTAATCATGCCTACAAGGTAGATGACGTATAGTGACAACAAGGGCCAGTGCTGCTACCTAGAGAGAATAATACACAGACATACATAGACATATATAGTGCACTACCTGGCAACCCAACCCAGTGCTCATACCTAGAGAGAAAGGTTATGGTGAGTATAAGTGCAAAACAAAGCATTTCAACATAGATTTCTTTCACCACTCTTCACCGAGCTAATGGCAAAATGGGGCAACCTGTGTTGTACCTCGTTTCCCTTCTTCAGTGAACAGTGGTTATTCCCTTTTAGTCAATTCACTTAGTACAACACATATTGTATAAGACATACTCACCCACTGTGAAACGGACTCTGAAGCAAGAGAGCACCCCAGTGCACCCCCATCCCTGAAGAACAAACAAGAGCCACCGAGGGTGACACCACATTCAGGCGATAAAAGCGCTCAAACATATGAGGTGCTGCCCAACTGGCAGCAGCGCAAATGTCTCCTATGGGGACACTCTAAAAAGGGTCCATGATGTAGTCATTCCCCTTGTAGATTAAGCCCACACTCCCTCAGGTAATCTCAGATCCTTGCTGCTGTAAGCTAACAAAACAGCGTGTGCGGTCTTCACTGCTCCTCAGAAGCAAACGGAGGAGGAGAGAAAGAAATCAGCTCAAAAGTTAGCGAGCTATAAGACATAGAAGGCTCCTTAGGTACATGCGCAGCATTAGGATGTCATGTAACTTTAATGTTGCTAGGTACAAACTGAGTACATAAAGGGTGCATTGATAGGGCATGGAGATGATAGGGCACCCACATGCTTGGAAGAAACTAAAGTGAAGAGGAGAGCTGTCTTATATGAAACAAACTTTATGTCCACAGACTCCAAAGGCTTAAAGAGAGATACAGGCTTTAAAGGCTGAACACCTGTCATGATACGTATAGTTAGAGGGCATGCTCTTGGCAACATCCAACTAAAGCTAATGTGACAGGCTGATTTAGCAGCCAGATAGACCTTTACTGAGAGAATGAAAGCCCCTTTATTGGGAGAATCAGAGCATCCTCTCTAATAATTCCTGAAGGAAAGTAAAATGTCTACAGTGGAACTCTGGAAGGGAACTAACCCTCTCCCCCGACACCAAAGCTCAATTGCCCACCATTTATTTGCATACAGGCATCTTGTACTGTAAGAGAACACACCCCCTTTACTGATACTCTATTGCACAATGCCCCCACCCTATCAGGGAAGCATCTGTCGACACCACCTTGCGATCCAGAACTCTTCCTATCAGTGAGCAGGTGGGACTCCTTCCATAGGGATAAGGCTGCCATGCATTCCTTAGTCACAACTTTACTTTTTGTAGATGGCAAAAGGTGTTCAGGTGGTGTGACAATAGGAGCTGTCACTAAAGTCACCGACCCAACAGTTGGAGGAACATGCACACTTATGTCTGCACATTTTACTTTACTCTTTTGTTCCATGTTGCATCTTGTTCCTGGAGGAACATAATTTCACTCCACTGTGTACTTGTACTGTGTACTTGTAAAAGTGCGCAGAGCAATGGAGAGTCCAAATGGGAGAACAAGGCACTCGTATGCCACTTCCTCGAACACAATCCTCAGATACTATCTGTGATTTAGATGAATTGCAATATGAAACTATGCATCCGTGAGATCTATTGATAGAGTGCAGGAATTGATGAAGAGTTAGCATTTTGAATTTGAAAACTCTTAAAAGCTTTTTTTTTAACACTCATAGATCCAAAATTGGATATAAAGCATCCCTTTTTAGTACCACAAAGTATCGGCTAGCCCAGCTGGCCTGAGGGACTATTCTTACTGCTTGCTTGTTGAAAGGATATTTTATCATCACTCCAAGAACTGCCACAGCATCGAGTGACACTCAAGTGGAAACCATGCTGGAAAAGTGGGGGGACACTTTCAAAACTGTAACCTATGACAACAGTCCGTTCCACCCAGGGCGACACTGTGAATGTATTCCATTCTGCAGAAGGAGACCCCCAGTGGAAGAATTGGGGTGTGCATCATATATTTTCCTGGGCTTGATAATACCACATCTTTTATTGTGTTCACAAAAGGCAACTTTAATCTTTTTATTTCACCCAGAATGGGGCTTTGAAAACACAGCATTCTTAGAACAAATACCCCCCACCCCTGAGTGCAGTGACAGGAATGAGGGCATGCTTGTGCACATGTGTCAGGAAAATAGTGGCACCTTTTGGGTGGCACCTGGGGAAAGGCTATGGTGTCTCTGACCTTGCCTGCCTGTGTGCAGCAAACCTTGTCTAGCTGAGAGACAGATAATCAGCAACGCTTGGAAAAGTGGTTTTGTGCTGTCTTTCTTTACAGAAGGGATTTCTTTTCTATTTGTTTTCTTTTGTTCTCTTTTTTAGCCAACCATTCATCTCCAGATTGACAACCTGCTGCTTGGATGTACTTTTGGAACAAACCCAGTATTACAGCATGAATGCACAAAATCGTCAGCACTAGAGTGGAACACTGGCTCAGAGCAGGAGGTTCTCCAGTTGAGACTGTCTGTTAACAGAGAGGACTTGTTGACTGCTGCTGGAGTACAACACAGTTAAAAGACAATCATCCCAATCAGAGCTATCCAATTTATTTGATTACCAAAGAAGCTATTTATGGACTGACTGTACTCTTGATTTTTTCTCTTTCATGTGTGTTTTGTTTTCCTTTGCTTTTGGTTGTGGGTGTTATGTTATTGGTGAATTTTGGGTATAGGAAACAATGTTTAACACTCTTAGTGGATGGTACTGTCCTCAATTTTTAATTCTGGGGGCTTTACAGTTTACAGTGGTAAGTGGTAAAAGGTAACATCACAAATTAGGGTATATTTGTTCAGTAGAACATCTCTAAATTCTTATTAAAATGAACATGAATATCACATTGTCCAATAATCTTCTTATTCCGCTTAATCCAGTCTAGGGTCATGGCTGCAGGAGGGAAAGCAGAAAAGCCCAGATGTGCCTGTCCCCTGCAACTTCTTCCAGCTCATTCTGGTAAATATTAATGTTCCCAGGCCAGCTTGGAGATATAATCCCTGCAACGGGTCCTGGAACCACCTCTGGGTCTCCTCCTTACTTGTAAACCTCCAATGGACGGTGTTCAGGGGGCATTCAAATCAGATGCCCGAACCACCCCAACTGGCTCCCTTCAATGTTGAGGCGTAGTGGCTCTACTTTGAGCTCCTCCCAAGTACAATGTGGGCTGTCACCCTGCAAAGCAAGCTCATTTCCGCCACTTGTATTGTATTTGTACAACAGGGTGTACAAATGAACAAGGACTAATAAGGAACACTTGGGAAGGGGCAGAGCTACAAACTAAGGACAGGTAAGGGGCCTGACAAGAGGGCGGAGACAGGAGGAGCAATAACCAAAACAAACAGAAGCACATGGGACAGGACAACAAAGGCACATGGAAGTGACAAGAGAAAAAGAGATAAACAGAAAACAGAGAAAACGGAGACAAACAGGGGCAAGACAGGACAGGATGTGACATAACCCCACTTCTAATTCGCAGCTCCCGAGGCGCATAGTAGATAGCACCAAGACAGCTGGCTCAGAGGGGAGGCCCAAAACAGAACTAAAACACTAGAAAGAGTAACAGACAGGAGACTGGACCAGAGACAGCACAGGGGAACGGACAGGAGACTGGACAGGGGAACGGACAGGAGACGGGACAAAGGGTGCATTAGTCGTAGCCAGGCTGCGCGTGCACCAAGTGTAGCTGCTTTACCATTTAAAGTGGAAAGAAAAATTACAATATGATATGATGCAAATAAGAAGACAATTTCAGCCTCACCCATTTGTTAAGTTACTGTGTCTGTGACTTTGTTTTTGGCAATATTTGTGAATTTCATCTGTTTTCTTGCTCTACTTCACTTTATTTGTTAATGACTGGATGGACTAATGATGGATTGTGATCACCGCCTCTCAGAATTCTATACAGAACTCTATATAGTGAAACCATTACCATCTGACCTGTTTGATTTCTAAAATACCAAACACCATACAGTTAAGGTGGTAATTATGTAGTAGACTTAATTGGAAATTATAAATAATGTTGCTGCTCAGCACATTTTGACAACAAAACACCCTGACTGCCTTACAGAATGAAGAGTCGTTTGAGAGGAGCTGAGCCAAAGTCTTTGACCAGGGGCACATTCAATCTCGAAACGTGCACTGTTCTGCTATACAATTTCTGGGTTGTTCTTTGAAACAATGTGCTTTGAAGCACATTTCTGCTTGTTTTATGGGTGTGTCAGGGGTGTTAATCTTCTGCGACAAGGATGTAAACACGCCATATTAAAAATTTAGTGCTTACAATGGATTCTAATAAAGTGTTCTACAAGGGTGGCTGCTGCAGTTTTGCATAGACATTAGAAGACATGCTTTAGTATGTGGAATTAGATACCCAGTGTCAAATAGTATAACCTGAGGTTTTGTTCAGTTAAATGCAATTTGGTAAGACACTGATTACTGTCATTAATCTGCATACAGAACTGTATTGCAAACTGTCACTGGCCTGTCATTAGGCACTCCTCCTTGTATCCACACTCATTGTCCATTTTATCAGCTCCACATACAATATAGGAGCATTTTGTAGTTCTACAATTACAGATTGTAGCATCTGTGTCTCTGTATACTTTGTTAATCCATTTACCCTGTTCTTCAATGTTCAGGTTCCCCCACAGGTCCACCACAGAGTAGGTATTATGTGGGTGGTGAATCACTCTCAGCACTGCAGTAACACTAACGTGGTGCTGGTGTGAGTGGATTAGAGAAGTCCACTCACTGTCCACTATATTAGACCCCTCAAACTTGCTGATCCATCTTGTAGATGTAAAATGAGAGATGATGGCTCATTTGTTGCTGCACAATTTGTCTTGGCCCTCTAGTCCTTCATCAGTGGTCACAGTACAATCCCCACAGGACGCTGTTAGCTGGAAGGGTTGGTTGGTGGACTATTCTCAGTCCAGCAGTGACACTGAGGTGTTTAAAACTGCTGTATCTGATACACTCACACTATCACAACACACACCAACACACCACCACCAAGTCCTGAGAATGATTAAGTATACAAAGAAACTGTTCAAAATGCTGTCCCCCAACTCGCTGAACCAAGCTGCACAGCTTTGCTGCATGGGTCAAGGAGCCACTGATCACTGATCACGCGCTAAGCTGGTGAACAGACAGTGCCCAGCTCGGGAACCAATCAGAGCGCTCTATTACCTCGCATCGGCGCTGCTCGGACCTGCTGCTGCGCAGGGTGAGAGGAGCGCAACGGAGCGACGGACATCAGTGCAGAAACCTTTGGATGCTACGGGGCTCTGGGACAGACAGTTTCTCTAGCATTCTTACTGTGCGTCCATGAGACTGTGAGTGCTTGTAAATACGTTTGTGTTGCTTATGTTCAGTAACGCATGCTGCATCTGCGCTGTTAAAGGGACAACCGCTATGCACTTAATGTGTTATGATAACGTGTACAGTTTTAAAGCGAAAGTAATATATTTCAGTATCTTTCACATTTGTTATTGAACTTAGTTAATAATTGTGTATTTCCTGTTCATTTCTGTTTATAGAAACCACGCACACACACACACACACACACGTGTGTATATATTCAAGTGTTAAAGAGTATTAAAGGAGTGTTCAACCTAATGGATGAGTGGCATGTTGGTTAGAGCCTGTAAATAAACCAGCAGTTTGAAAGGGGAACATCTGCCTGTTCTGGTCGGACAACCTGGGGCGATTGCTGCTTAACTAAATCAGCATTAGTCTTGTGTTGGATTTGACACCAACACCCTCTACAACAGAAACAGATGGACTACAGTCTGTCTGTACAGTTTATATATGTAAGTGGAGGTGATAAAATGGACAATAGTGTGAATACTTGTGTACTTAATGAAGTGACCAGTGGGTATACACTGTCATTTGTCTGTCTACAGAACAGTTTTTGTGGGATTAGTAACTTGTAAAATATCTGAGATAAACATATTCTATAACTATTCAATATATAGAGTATTATAGGGAGTATTACATCTTCAGATCTTTTACATTCCAACAACATAGGAATGACCTTCAAATGCTACAATTCTTAGGTCCAAAGAAACTATGTTGTTCCTGAGACAGCAAATGTGGAGTAATCAGACAGGCATTATGGCTCTACCTGGTTCTTCACCCTTCCATGTTTTGTATACCACCATTCTTATCCAGGTGTACTTTGGGCTAGCTGTAGATTTGTACATGCTCATTTTTCAGGTATTTATAGTTTTTCAGGATAGACTTCTTAAAGCATAAACCAACTAAGGATTATCTGCCCATTGAGGAAATCACATGTGTATGTGAATTGAGCTTTCTCTGGCTTTGTACATAGCAGTAACATGTTGAATAAGCTCAAATAACTCACAAATATATTATTAATTAATCAGTGCACAATAGAATTTTGGATATTGGGGAATTTCTACAATTCTGTAGAAAAGGAGAAACATTGTGGAAGATCCTTCACAACTAACAGACTACACTGCACACCATCATTGATGCTGTTTGATTTTATTTATATCATTAATCATATAAAGAAATGACATATTTCAAAAGAAGATAATTTAACTTAAAGAAATGGAACGTGTGTCTATCATGATCAATAGAGTAAGTTAAGACAAAGCATGCAGTAGATTATAAAGCTTAAAACCTTGGTACCTTTTAACACAGTACCATGTTCCCTAATAATGAAAGAAATTAATTAATCTCAATTTGACATGTTGCTTGGATTCAATCCAACAAAGTTTCATGATCAGATGTGATCACAGTTGGTGAGAAGACTAGAAACCTGTTGGTGAGAAATCAGAGACCTGAAGAAGCATTTTTAATCACTGCTTTTGTTGTCTTTGCACTCCGTCACGTGGCAGCCGCACTCTTCAACATAAGTGTAGGTGTAAGTGGTTGAGTGTTGGCCAGGACAGTTCATCTTCACCTGCCTGCTGCTGGTGCGCAGCTCCTGACAGCAGGAGCACTGATGCGTCATGCTGTTTGCCGCCATCGAGTATCTGCACAGACAGGACAGACATGGCAATCAGAGGAATGGAGAGAGGAACAATAGTGCTTAGTGTGTGTGTGTATGTGTGTGTGTGTGCACAAGTGAACACACTCACATTGAGCTGGTGTCACAGGAGCCGGAGCAGGAGGTTATCTCCACGGGATCTACAGATTTACAGTCGTTTGTCGTCAGATAAGTGTTGTTCTTCTGAACACGGCAGTTCTGCATCTTACCTGAGAGAGGAAGCGCAGGTGCATTATAGTCAAAGAGCCTTTTAAGGTGCCAGCTTTAAAATAATACCACATAAAAAGCAGGATGCCTGTACACATGCTTACTGCTTCCAAACTAGTTTAAACAGTGATTTTTAATCTGTAAAATGACTTTAATTAGTTTGTTTTAGATCAATTAAATACAATATGATAAAACAAAACAAAATAAATAAATAAATTTAAAGAAGGAGTATCATTCATTACTTCTGAAATAGCTCCAAAGGGCAGTCTGGAGAATATACTGTGTTATTAAAGGCTTTCAGGAAATGATTGATGGAACGTGGACAGACGAGGAAACAGGATGCAAGTGCAAGTCTTTAATAAAGAACCAATATGTACAAACAGAAATCAAAGACACTAGGAAAACCCTACTAAGAACTAGGAGCACAGTAACAGAATTACCAACAGCAAGACAAAACACCAAGCAACCACAAAGGGAGCAGGGAGTCTAAATGCACAAGGACTAACAAGGAACACCTGGGAAGGGGCGGAGCTTCAAACTAGGGACAGGTGAGGGGCATGACAAGAGGGCAGAGCCAGGAGGAGCTATAAACCAAAACAAACAGAAGTACATGGAACAGGGATGCGTTTCCCAAAACCATAGTTGCTAACTACGTTAGCAACTTACATAGTTGGAACGACACAGATGCGACGCAAGTGTTTCCCAAAACCATGGTTCAAACTATGGAGGTAACCACGTTGGTAACTTACATAGTCCGAACCATCGCTAAACGACACAGGTGTTTCCCAAAACTGTAGTTCCACCGAACGTTCGCAAACACTGTTGTTAAGTTGAGTAGTTGGAACTACAACTGTAGACCTGTGGTTAGAAGCTTAGTTCCTGGTGACCTGCGTCATCGATGACGCAGAACGCCAGGAAACGTGTCAGTAAGGTGGAAATTTACATCAAACTCCTGGTATGAACATTTATATTGTCGAATGCTTTGAACGTGTAGTTCCCAACGCACATCTCAGTGTATTTCTTTGTTTGTAATTATAGCGGCATGCGTTGAATAATATCGCAATAATCCATGTGTGTGCTAGCTGTGTAACGTTAGACAGGCTGTGCTTTTCCAGCAATAATTCACTCTAAGGTGTTTCTGTGGTATAACTAGTAGAGCAGGAGGTGGGTAAATAGGCTAAATGTGGCTGGTCCCCGTTCAAGACATGTTAGGTTGCAGGGTGAGTCGTTCAAGCAGGCAACTTGTTTTAGCTCTGAATAAGGAGAACATGAGTCCTTGCTGTGAACCTTATTGTATTCATCCAGGTATTGTTATTTTGGGAAAGGATGTTGTTTACATGCCTGTGACAGTGCTATACATTAGCATGATCTTAACGTAATCATAATGAGAAAAGTAAATTTAAAAAGGGCTTAAAATTAAAGGTAGACAGTGTTGTGCAGTAGTGCTGTAAATACCACCACAGCACAGCATTTTGTGGGGTTCAGTTGCAGGCCGCCGACTTGCTAACACCTTTTAATACCTCATCATGTGTTCTGTTATTTAGACCTGATGTTTTTGACCCTTATGAAATAAACTGTGTGCATTTTAACAATAGGAACAGGAGAGACGGATGCTGATTAAAGGATTAACAGCTGTTGTTTCCTGAGCACCGTGTTATGGTTTTGTGTTGCAGCAATAGTACGTGAACATGACATTATAACTACTGAAGGAGTGACAACATGGCTTTTTAAATAGATTCATTATACACTTCTTGACCAGAGTCCCACTGGCCAGAATACATCCACCTCCCATGACTAGGACAAGGGGAAAAAAACAAAAAAATAAATAAAATGGGTAGAAGGGATGGGGATGCAGGAAGGATCACTCAGGGTCTGTTAAAGAAAAAAAAGGTTGCTGTTTATGCCACCAGCAATAAATAGCAATAGTATCTTAGTTTCACATCTCCACTCAGACTTGAGGAGCACTTCACTGCATTGGCAGCGGATTTTTCTGCAACAACGGGCCTTGGTGTGTTTGGGCCGCCGTGGAGAGGTAGCAGGATGGGTAGAGGAGCTCCAAGACTGAGAGGATTCTGTAAACTGGGGTTTTTGTGCCATTTTGGTTAATTCACAGGCCTATAGGGCATCTCATAACAAGCACAGAAGTTTATATAGTGTAGAGCATGAACAAGTAGCAGGTGCTTTCTCCCAGATTTTACACCTGCTCTAAATTATTATTGCATGACCAGGTAAAAAGACCAGAGCATAGCTGACACTTTGAATTTGCCCTTCTTGTCTATGTGTGAGTATTTCTAGGCTTATGAAAAAGATGTTATAAAGTTAATCTTTATAAGAAACATATATCAACGGGACAACATTGATATCTTTACAATACTTTAGTAAGTAAATTAATAATCGCTGAGTGCTTTCGTTGTCCTTATGAAAAAAGTGGGAAGAACACTTTAGCTTCGAACCCGCGTCTGCGTGCACGAGAAACTCATCACGTTGCAATCACATGGCATTTTCATTCGATTAACCCACTACATCAATGAGGCACAGCGACTTCCCTTAGTAATTGCAGTATAAGAACATAAAAATGCATTGGTGTGGCTAAAAGTTCTTCCATTTGTTTCTATTTTCATAATGATAACGATGCACATTAATGTATTATTAATATTTATATTTATTATTATTATTATTGTTACTATCGGGTGTAATATTTTTTAATTAGTATTTGATTGTTGATTCTATTAATATTATTGTTGGATTATTACAATATGAATAAACATGGATTGCCAAAATAATGTATTCATTACGTGATTTCGGTCACAACTATCATATTTTGGCATAATCCTGCCGGTTTTAACACGTTTCCCGCTGTGAAAGTCAGACCGAACACATCTGGAAACATGGTGGTTCGAACTATGGTGGTTCAAACCAACATGGTTCAAACTACTGTAGTACTAACAAAGTATGACGCTTTTGTGAAACGGTCGTATTTCGGATGTTAGTTAGTTTAACGATGCAGTGTACCACGTTAGTTCAGTGCTAACCTCCGTCGTTGTACGGGAAACGCACCCCAGGACAACAAAAGGATCATGGAAGTGACAAGAGAAAAAAAGAAACAGAAAACCAGAGAAACAGACAAACAGGGGCAAGAAAAGACAGGATGAGACAATTGATTAAGGTTATGGTTAGGTGTATGTAGGATTTAGTATACTATGGACAGTGCTTTGTAGTTATATCAGTTACTGCCATTATTTGGAGTCGGTTAGTAAGTAGTGAGAGCATTTTTGAGAAACGGAGATAAATAAAGTTTATCATCTTACAAGTTTTGCAACATCCATCCGGTGTTGTTGTAACAGTGCCCTTGAGAAAAACAGTGTAGAAATTGATATTACTAATGAGTACGGATGATTACATTCCCTATAAATCTGGAAAATCTACTGCAGATGAACCAGTAATAGCTTTAGTAAATAGCTTTTCGAAAGCTGATTAGACTGATGAACTTACAGGAACACAGTCTTGCTGGTTAAATGCTGGGCATGAAAGGGCAATTGGCACCAACACAAATGTGTTATCGACTTTGCTGCAATTATACTTCATGCACTTTTCTTTTGGAGGGCTAAAGCTGTTTCCAGCCTGAAACAGAGACATAGAAAGACAGGTGCAATAATGAGGGGGTTAAAAATAACTTAAATAACATAAATCTTTAAAATCACACTTTGACCGTCATACCTCAATCGTGTATACAGTGTTGTCTGGTCCTGTGTAAATACAACGTTGCTGTACACATTTTCCACAGCATTTCTCTGAGTCAGGGACATAGATAAAGCCCTACACACAACAACAATGACATTTAGTCAAGTTAATTCTCAATAATTTACTGCACAACATTTTTATTGAACATAATTATAATATACACAAATATGTATTTGGCATGCAAGCTGCTTCTAAAACAAAATATTCAATGCATTTTTGCTGCATTTGCTTTAGACCTGACAGAAATGTAAAGGTTTCTGAGAGCAGTCTTAGGGAAAGAGACTACATTTCCCTGATTATTCTCTACCACATGCATTTGACTTAATGTAACGTTATTCTGTCTGTATTTAGAGGGCAACCTCAGTGTTCAGATAACAATGAAGAATTCCATTTTAACCATTTTGCAGCCCTTTTTCAACCACTACTGATTTTGGAAGAATTGTCCATTCTACATTGTTGTGATAGGTACTGGGGGGTACCAGGTGTACTAGGGGTAATTCAGCCATTTTTGTACAATCAGCCAGGGACCAGTTTCTCAATGCATCTTTGTGTTAAGATCCTCAATATTGGTAGAGAGATTGTTCACTGTGATGCTCATTTTACCATTAAAGAATTATCTTTGTGCTTAGATGCTTTTGGGAAACAGCACAATTAAGCCTCTTGTATAAGTATGTATGTAGGTAGGGTTAATATTGCTACAATTTATGCTGAAAACTGTGGTAAAAAGGAGTTACTAAATGGTGGCCAACATAACACGTCATGCTTAAGAACATCCTTCCCTGTGGTAAACGCAATAGTGCACGGCGTCTTTTGGCCTACTGCTTTATTCTTTAGGTACTGTTTGTTCTTACAATGCATTCTATTCCACTGAAGTAACCAAACAATACTAGTTTCTACAATAAAACATGCATGTGTTCTTAGCGGTTGGATCATGTTTAGATTTTTTTTTACCACATGAAAAGCCAGGTGTAAACACCATGAGGATGCATCATGTTCAGATTATGACTGGATTACTCAAACCACATTAGAGGTGCTTACACAAGATTAAATTAAATGTGTTTACGTTATCTGTACAACTAGGTGAATGGATGCTGGCCACTGACTGGCAGGTGAGAGGATAAAAATGGAAACAAAAAATGAAAAATACAAAAGCCTTCTTGTACTCTGGGCTGATAAAAGCATCTGAACCAAGGTTGTGACTTTGTATCTTATCTTATGCCAAGTCTTTAAACGGCATGGAACTAGGATTCTTATCTGTGCCATTTTTCACTATTGTGTTATATATATATATGCTACAATTTTGGATAATCTGTGGAATTCCTGAGTTTATGCCCAAGACTTATTTGTTATTGTGCATATATTCTTGCTTTGCTGGAAGAAAACATTTTCATTTTTGACTGTTTTTGTCATTAGTTGACAAGCACTGGAAACGTTGATAATTAATTAATTTAAACAGCTTAGAAACAACAACAAAAGGAACTGCTGAAAATGACTAGCCAAATATGTTTAAATATACTAGAGTAAATACCATGTCTGCAATTACTGAGACCTCTACCAAGCTCTCATTAACAATAACCTGGAAACCACTTCCTGTTACGGCACTATGTATTTAATAACAGTATTAATATCAGTCATGACAAATCAGTTTCACTAGTATTCAGTTTTATTACCTAGGTTGAATTTAGGGTTCCACCATATGTTCTAGTGACTTTAGGAGCAGTGTGCAATGCTTTAAGAAGCGGTGTGACTATTTAGTTCACGACTGTATCATTCATGCAGATTAAGGCCATTACCTGAGAGCAGGTCGTGTTGCAGGTCACTACAGAGCACTCCAAGGCTAGGAATCCAGTCTTGGGGTCCACAGTGGAACCACAGTTGCAGTCCTTACAGATGTCTACTGGAACTTTAGCTCCAGGCTGTAAATGAACATGATACAATCAGCTGTCAGTGCCACACCTCCGATCTGGAAAGGTGGAGACTGCATGCTGTTTAGCATGACATCATTATCTGTGCAAACCACCACCCACACAACTTTACTGAACTGCTCTTCAGAAGCGAAATCACTTTATGTTGTATGGGAAAGCGTTACTGAATTCACAAGGAAAGACAATGACCCTTAATGTAACAGTTGATGCAAATGAGAACACAGATGATTGCATGATGCCAAATCTTGTGCTTAAATGCACATAAACCATTCAAGCCTGTTTCCAAAAGACCTGTCAGCCACTGAAAATACTTGCTGCATTATTAAATGAAACATAAGATGAAGGAGACCCTGAATTTTAGAGAAGCTGAAATTCTCAATATATATCAATAAATATCAAGCAAGAAAGAGAAAACAGAACTACAGCCATCATGTCTACAGTTTCCAAATGCTTACAGAATGTTGTTACAGGAAGAGGTGATGTAACACAGTGGTAAATGTAACCTGTCCCAACTTTTTTGTTGTTGGGATCAAATACAGAATGGGCACACATTTTATTAAAAACAATCAGATTTCGACATTTGTCTTTGTAGCATTTTCAGTTGCTACAAGGAAACATAAATCTTACCAAATATTCCTTGTTGTTGAAGACACAGACCGGCTTGACTCCTGTATGAAACAAACAGGCAGGCTGAAAACAAAGATACTCCAGCAAATGTCTTTAAAAGATTGCATGACTTATAGATATAGTATGTACTATAGTCTAGTACACACTGCTGAGAGAGAGAGAGAGAGAGAGAGAGAATGTATATAACTGATATATAACTGATAATATTAAAGTATCACCAGTTAAGCCTTTTAAATACACATTTAAACTTCCTTGGAAATGTATCCTTTAAACTCTCCATTAATTTATGAATTATTTATTTTGCCGGATTATTTACAAAAGGAAATGTTTACTATGCAAATTAAACACCAGATGTTAATACTAGCCATCATGTAGCTCTAATGAAAGAATATTAGGAGCCACATTTATTGAAGATTTGTGGCCACGCTAAAACATTCAGCGGAGACAAAATGATATCCAGGCGATTCATGGATGGGTGTAAAGCTTTTTAACGTCAAACAGGAGGAGGTGCAATTACTCTGAAAATAGCCACAGACAGATTTGTTATTCAAAGGTATGTGGTCATTTGTAAATGCAGACTTCTGTTCTCATTTCTTCACACAATGTTACTGCTGTGAAGTTACTTGAGTTCTATTAGTGTAGGCTCAGATGGGCAGGGCACCTAGGTGTAGTATAATTAATCATTGTAGGTAATATTGCAATACGTATAGGTAAAATTGAAGGCCATATCTCACCGCTACTGGTAAAAGTTTAAAGCTGCAGGCTGAATATCAAAATTAATTTCTGTACTTAATATTCAGAGCAAACACTTGTACGTAGTAGCATATGTCATATATTTTATTGAATTTAATTTCAAAACTACTTCAAATGAACATAACTAAAACAGTATGCTGCTCACTTACCACATGTTTGACAGCAACCATCCCTCCTGACCTCATAGCCTGGTTGGTTACAGGATTGTACCGCTGAACACTGGACAGGTGTACACACTGCACCCATGTTCTCTGCACTGCATTCACAATTTGTACAGTTCATGGTCCATGTATCTCCCGGCTGCAGGAGAAACACACAATCAAAGCATACAAAACTGCCTCTGAATCCCATTCTGTATTTCTAACATTTGTTTATGAATTATTAGTTAAAGATTTAAAACATTCAAAAGCATTCAACCAATACACTAGGCAGATGAACAGCACTGCTAATTGAAGAAGGTATGCGGTGACTAGATTAAGATGAGTATGGAGCCAGAACTTCAGAAAAGAAAATCCAGTCTGTACAGTAAACTCACCTTCCTAGGCATTCCCTCACAGTCTACACAACCTAGGACACAGCACAAATAGATTTACAGCTGCATTAATACATTATACTGGACAGGTGTGATAAATGTCAAGCATGAGGACGTCTTGTTCAGAGCTCAGGCTATAAACACAAAGTAACTGATTGCAAATAGCTTATTCAATTGCATCCACTATATAATGGATCAGTTATGAGTCACAGAACTTACCACAGAAGGATGTGCAAACATCTGTGGCCGTGTTAAAGAGGGTGGTGCCGTTAGGACAGAAGCATCCTTCCTTGAAACCTTGACACTCCTTAGACTTACAATTCACAAACTTCTCATTGTACCTGGATAGATGGCAAAAAGTGCTCTTACTATCAACAGATAACATTCAAAGAATGAAGACTGAAATGATACTGTATTGTGTAGTGTAACTGTCTATTGTAATTGCTCTGTTACTTTGAATTGCAGGTTTCTTCCACCTTGGGCCCACATGCCTGGTAGACTTTAGGGCTGGGACACTTGTATTCTAACAAAAGAAATGGACACCAATGAAAATGATGATCTCCATCTTTTATTCTTGCTTTTAATGATGGTTTTATTTTATGCTCCTCACCACATAGTCCATTAGTTGATTTCCTCCAGTCCACACATACTGACACATCAGCACATGAGCTGGCATAACTCTCCAGACTGAAGCAGCCAGAGGAGTTCCCCATGCGGCACACATCATATTTACAGGCCTTATAGAAAGGTTCAGGGGAAGATAATTTCTGGCACTTTTCAAACACACTATAAAAGAACACAATGGAGATTTTGTATAGACGTGTTAGACAGCACTCTCTACCACCATCATCAGACCACTAATTGAAGGAGTATGTTTTTAGAATCAAATCAAATATCAAAGCGCATTGAAGTTCTAGCAACTCAGCATGGAGGCCCAGCACCTTACTAAGACATTTTATGGGTTTTGCTTTTAATTTATCACACATATGTATATGCACATAGCATATTGCACCCTATAAAAGAACACAAAATATGATACAGGACTACAGGAAATATAAAATAAATTATAAATAAAATTATATATATATTATTATATTAGATCATATATTATTATATCATTATATAACAATACAAATAATTATATTTATTTAACATGTAGACATATTCTAATCATAGTATTAAACTTTTAAAGTATTAACTAAGCTATCTAGGCCATCCACAATGTCTCTGAATATACTGTATTTCCAACCATATCTCTTCATTAATACATCTGTCTTACTTGCTGAGGATGACTTCACAGATGGCTGGATTATTGGCTGGACTACATGTTGTGGGAGTCGTGGAAGAGGGGCGAGGTGAGGGAGATGGGGGAGATGGGGTAGGTATAAAGGTGCAGCGTGTGTTGTTCACTGCCCAAGCACCTGCCGTTGTCTCACATGACGCAATTTGTCCTCCAGGTAGTCTGCAGTCATTTGTGCTGTTGTTGTCACAAACACCTTCCAAGACAATTCAGCAAAAACTCAACAGTTCAGAAGAAAAATGGCATGTTGGCATGGTTATTTCTGGTGCTGGAATGAAACCTACATATGATTTAAAACCTATATGTGTTATGAAACCATATAACCATTTCTGTCAGTTATTATATTTTAATGAAATTAGAAAAAAGACAAAACACTTCTCAAAGACAAAACACTCAGTGTAAGTAAATACTGTATGTTTTGTGATGGCTGATGTTTACATATCGTTTATGCAATTTTTTGTGTGTGTGTGTGATTTTTTAAAATACTGGAAGTGCGTGTTTTGTCAATGTTTCTGTGTACACCATCTTTAAGGACTATTATCCCAATGATGTCTAGCCACAAGCTCAACTGTTTAAAAGTGTCTTGCATTAAGGGTAATTAAAAATAACAAGAAGAGCTGTTTTTTAACCTTTTAGCACTGTTGTATTATGCCTTGAAGGTCTCTGACTGAAAGCTTCCAATTGAAAAAGATTTTTCACAGATCTAAGTGTGCAAGTAACATTTAGCATCAAATTTGAGAATACAATGGTCCTTTACATTATATCAAAACTTCATGATGAATGAGCCCTAAATTTAAAATTACTTGGAACAAAATCTCCTTTCCTTCTTATTATTTTGGAGATAGACATCTTGGACCAACAACAATGAGATGTATGTTAAGTACAATATGAAGTGCACAATAACATGGCAACAGTACAAGAGTTTTACAATATAAACAGAGTAAAATCTAAAGCACTAAGATTTTACCAAATCCAGTAAACATTTACTGTAATTATGTAAAATAAAAAAAACAAGTTAAAGGAAAACCTGAGAGATCTGAGGAGCATAACAAGTGCAGATGCATTGAGACAGGTGAACTGCACCATACCATGCACTGCAGCACATATAAAGATACTGAGGAGGTCCAGTTATCCTCAATTTTGAAAGAAGACGGCAAAATGAAAAGTAAGTTTGAAAGCATTTTGCTGGAATGATTTAGGTCTGTTTGTCCCCTTTAGAGGGGAAGGGAATGTAGATCAGTACAAAGTTATTCTGATTCATCACCTTTATCCTATGCAACATTTCTATCCTGAGTGGTATCTTCCAATATGGCACAAGGGATCAGTTTTTAGGGAGTATGTTTTTAGAATCAAATCAAATGTCAAAGCACACTGAAGTTCTAGCAACTCAGCATGGAGGCGCAGCACCTTACTAAGACTCTTTAGGGGTTTTCCTTTTAATTTGTCACACATATGTATATGCACATTGCATATTGCAGAGCTGTAGTAACACTTACCACACTGTCCCTCGGTGTTGTGGTGGAATAAAGAATATGGTAAACTGACTATAAAGTTCATGCCTGAGAAGGTAATCTCAGCGTTGATAGCAGGAATGTTCAGAATCATCTTAATCTCAGTACTGGTGATGGTAAAGTCTGCATTGGAGATAGTTGGCTTCTTGATTACATTGTTGACCAATATCTGGTAAAAAAAACAAGAGGTTTAGGTGTGTATGGTTTAAAACACAGATTTTTAGTACATAAAGCTGTTTTCAGCACAGAACATGAGGCCTTTGGTTCTCCACATGAGCGCATATATAGACTCTGCATGTAGATATGATTACAAGTAAAACTAAACCTACAGCACTGACTTGGGGCTGACTGACACTTATCCTCCAATAACCTACATTTACATTTTGATGATGCTGACACAGTTCAGATGTATAGGATATCTATATGTTCATCATGTTCATCAGGCTACTCTTTGAATGGGCCCCTCATGCCTTTCACACACACACATCAATGCAAACACCTCCCAGTTGTAGTAGGCAGCAATTTCTCCTTAAGCAAGCAGTTATGGGATTGGTTTCGTGCTGACACAGCTCCATGGGTAAGACTGGAGAACAGTGGCTTACAGCTCTAAACTATGTTTGGTCTGGTATATAATCATGCTGAGGTCAGTGAAAATGGGCCTCAGTTTACAAAAGAGTTCAAAAAACTAGCTCAAGACTCAGAATCCACAAGGAAAGTCACATGCTGAAACAAGATACTGAAACAAAATATTCCTTTTCTAGCCCTGCTAGTGGTAGCCCTGCTGAACTACTTATGGGCCATAAAATTAGGTTAACTCATGGAAAGGTTTGGGCAGATGTCATAGTAGGCGGTATTCACAACAGTGTTGTGTTGATAGGGGTGTTAGCGTAAAATTGTTGTTGATGGTACTACCCAGACAATGTCCATCTTCGCTTCCTATTTGAATTTCTTGTCCCACTTTAAATGGTGCGACAGTAACATTCTGTCACAATTAAAGGTGGAATGATAAATTCAAATAAGAAATTAAACTAAGCTTTATGAAGGTGGATGTTGTCGCAATTACACAAAGATTCAGATAAGAAATTTAGATAAAAAGCCAACTTTAATCTTGTTCCACCTCCGTCTGGGAACGCAAAAACATCAGACAGTTCTGGGAGCACATTTTGCAGAGCCATTCATCAAACAAGTTTTGAAATATAAATTTTGGATCGTCAAAAGCAGTCTTTAAAAAGCCGTGCAACATGATCTGACCATTTATAGGGCTAATCATTCTAAATGACCTGCAACCCGTGTCCACTGATAAAAGAATCACCACTGTAATACAAACTGGCCATTTGAAAACAGTGTAGGATCGTGGGCAAAACGTTGGGCGTAAGTGTAACAGCAGAGGCCACTGTTGTTCATACACTGTACACCAAGCAATAACATAAGACAAATTTGTTATCATGTTAATCATGTGACTTCATGCAGCTGTGGGCCACATACAGCTATGAGGTGCAGAATAATCTTTTTTCAAAACAAAACATGCAGGCCAAATATGCTGCATTAATTATTAGTCGTCTGTTTATTAATTTTAGGGGGGACATTGCTCTTGCTGGCAGCATCTGTTAACATTAGCTCCACTGTAGCAGTTTTGGAAGCTATGGGAGCTGCTGATAGTGTTTTAGGTGGCTCTGGTTCTATCTTGACCTCTGGCTTTTCATAATCGCAAAAATTGTTTTTATTGTTTGCGTCAAGCCTCAGGTTTCAGTACCATTCTTATTGTTTTTAAGGTGGTTAGGTGGAATGTTAAATCATTTGTTTAAAATGTATTTTCAGCTCTGACTTTGAACCAGTTTGGTACAATGAT
>CM067474.1:34736904-34762022 GCA_034552555.1 Semaprochilodus insignis
TAAGCTGGAGGAAGACAGGGCCGTTTGGGCCTCGTTGCTTTCCCTAATGCATCCATGACCCAAGTTGTATTAAGAAGAAGAAGAAGAAGAAGAAGAAGAAGAAGAAGAAGAAGAAGAAGAAGAAAATAATCTCAGAAAAATCTCAGCAATAACAATAGGGTTCCAGCACCTTCGGTGCTTGGCCCCCTAAATGTACAGATTAAGTATCCGGGACAGGAAAGATGACCAGTCATTCTGCCGCAGATCGAACCAACATCCAGCCAATCAAGTTCCACTCCCAAGATCACGTAACAACGAAGCGGATTTGTTTACAAGAGGACGGTCAGCTGCTGCAGCTATGGAGGCAAACTGCAACGACACAGCTTCCGTAAGTATTTTAATTCTTTCCTTTGCCTTTTGTATGGTTTGTTTCTTTAGGGTCAAGTAACACTGACACGTTGCAAACTTAATGTATTGTTATTAGACAATATGTATGTGGAACTTTTAATATGGTGTAGGTCGCTACAGTTTGCAGTTCGCGTGGTGGTAAATCCACTTCGATTGGCAAAGAAAACAATAAACATATCTAACCGACAGTCTGCTTACCATACATATTGTTTAGTACAGTTATTAATGGCTTATTATGTTATGTTAACTGAAGTTTAAAAAAGTTTAGCCGTTTATAACTACATCTTTACCTTACTGGTTTGTCATATTCTTATTATTGATGCAGCCAGTGGTGATGCCACAAATCATATGAGGTTTAGTTTCAAATTTAAGTTCATATACATGTGGTTCTGTTCTAGACTTATTGATAGTTAAAATGTTATTGGGCACAATCCTACAGAGGACAGAGGCAGGGAGGTCACAATGTCAGTTCAGCTCTTCAACCAGAAAGACCGTCGGTTCAGATGGAAATGACCAAGAAAAGGCTTAAAGGACAAGTTTACTATTTTAAATGCAAACCTTTTGTATACAAACTTTGCCATGTTATTGATTTGTACAGGACAAAAAGTTCAACCTGTTACTTACAGTCAGTGATGACTGCCATAGTGTTGTATTCCGAGTTCCTTATCTTACCAGTACTGCAGAAATTACATTTTAAGTCAAGAAGAAGGTGTTTAATCTTTAGTAACCAATTCAGTAAAATACATTAAAATCTCATGTGTTTTACATTAAGACCTCATGTGAAATTGTGTTTTGAAAGTGTCATTGATGGACTCAAGCACATTAATTGAACCTGTTGAGGTCACCCATTACAGGGCTGATATGTTAATCTAATTAGTGCAAGACAAAGTTCAAATATACCTGTCATGGTGTTGTTGTTTTTTTTAATCTAACAAAAAAAAAACGGATAATGTTCATGATTTAACTCTATACTTTTTTACTCTATATAATCTTGTTCCTGTCAAGAGACTTAAACCACTTGAAGTGGCTTTCTAGTTGCTGCCAAAACAGTGTGAAAAAACTCCAAATAAGCAGGAGCAAATAGTCCATATGCAATCAGGTTTGGGCCGCATGACTTCTCATCTCGATGAGAGCACAACACATGAAGAGGTAATAAAATGCAAATAGTTATTTAAGCTAACTTGGCAAAAGTTGTATTCTGTCATGCTGAAGTTTGTGAAAAACAATCAAATACATTAATAGAGACACACATCTCAAATAGGTTTGCTGTAGTACCTCACAAACACTTACTAATTTGTCATTCATTCTGGTTGTGATTTTCCCTGATTCCTTGGGTCAGAACAAATCAGAACTCCGCCTACTTAGATGTTTTCTAATTTGCATAATATGCAAAACCTACTTTTGCGAACTAGTCTGAAAAAAAAATCTGAAAAAAATTCTGGAAAAAAAATCTCAAAAAATCCTCCAGACCCTGACCCTCAATAATTATCAAATGCATGTCGACTTTTGTAAACAATATGTCTTCCATATGCAAATGAACCCTTCTGAAACAATACATAATTAAATATAGCCACAAGCGGCAATTCGGGTCATAACACGTATAAGTGTAGTGAGGCTGTTTAGACAAGTGAGGCCTCCCTCACAAGGCTTTAAGAAGTTTGGACCTTGTTTACAGACAGAGAGGCAAAACCTAAAGAAGTGGGAGTTTATCAAAAGGCCTTCATTTGCCCGAAATAATGAGCAGTGGGCTTTGAACATTATATAGGCTGAGGCTTATGTATACAGGTCCTTATAGCATAAGGCTCTGATCAGATGTGCAAATATTGGTGCAGATTGACCTTTAGGGGGAGCTATAGCATTTACAAATGCTTTAAATCATTTGAAAGCTTATTACTATGTTATTACACCATTTATAGATTAACTTCTGGTCTCATTTGATTCAGCTCTCAGTCCTGAACAACTTTGTAATTACATGTTGCTTCAGAAAATGGATTACTCCTCTGCTATTTTGATCTATTCATTTAAACACTACAGCTTGTAAAACCAAGGTCAAACGGTCAGTCTCAATAAACTTGGTACACATGTCTGTCTAAGGCCCCTGGTCAATAATCTAAACACTTCAATACTTTCTGACATAATCTAAGAGCATTAAGTTTACTTCTCTTTGTCACAGTTGCCCCTTATATGTGCATTGGGCCTAATAATAGCATGCATGTCAAAGGGTTATAATTTGAGAACCAAACAACAATGCAAATACAGCTGTTTCAGAAACTGAACTGTTTGTCGTATAATAGCATGTATATATATAAATTATTTCTTTTACACTTTAATCCATGCTCTAAATATCTGTACACATAAGCCTCAGTCTATATAATGTTAAAAGAACACTGCTCATTATTTATAGCAAATGATCAATAATCTAAACACTTGGATGCTTTCTGACATAGTCTAAGGCCTTTAATCTCACTTCTATGTTCCAGAGTGGCCCCTTATGCTATAAGGGCCTGTATACAAAAGTCTCAGCCTATACAATGTTCATAGCCCACTGCTCATTTTTTTATGGCAAATGAAGACCTTTTGATAAACTCCCACTTCCTTTAGGTTTTGCCTCTCTGTCTGTAAACAAGGTCCAAACTGCTTTAAGCCCTGTGGCTTAAAGCCAAACGGCCTCACTAGACTCTTATGTGCTAGGACCCGCAGTTGTAGTATGTAATATATAGTATTTAATCATATTTTAGAAAGACTTTACTCTAAATGCAGTATCCAGTGAAGTAGCTATTAGCTATTTTAAGTGAATTGAGACAGCTGCAGTACTTATTTAATGATTATAAATAGTAGAGTTAGGACAACTGTGCCTACCTTGTGGGAAAAAACATCAATGCCGGCATCAGTTTATTAATGTAAGTAGCATACTACATTCCTCTGGTTTGAAGAAGTGCCTTCACCATTCGATATCCGGTGTAAGGCTGCATGGATTTAATCTCTCTCACACACTGGTCTAGTTCATCATCAGTCATGGTGCTGTATAGTTCCTTTACTGAGAGATCAGACTCAGCCATGCGTCGGTACACTGTGCTTCTGGACATACACAAGAGTTCAGATATACATTGGACAGAATAATTAAGTTTCAGAAGGTGGCAAAGGTAGTCAGGGGATATGACCATTCGTTGTGGCCCAGCTGGTCCTTGCTCAGATTGTACAAGTGCAACATGTTGGTTCATTTTCTCTTTTTCCAAGTTGACGAGACTGTGTAACTGTGTCAGTTCACTTACAATAGCTGGGCAAATAGCTACTTGACTGGATACTGCATTTAAAAACACAAGTTCTTGTGTGCAAATATACTCTAAAATGTCAAGAGTCCCAGAATATGTTCCAAATGAGAGTGAAGTCTTTCTAAAATATGATTAAGCAGCAGTTCCTAGAAAAAAGAAAAAAGACAAATAAATAAATAAAAGAAAGTATGTTCAGAATTATTTCAATCATATATAATAATCTCTGTATCAGACACTTAGTTTTGATTAAATGATTGTAAAAGCGCTGAACTGGCAACAGCTCAAAATCAGATGCATTTTATTGGCATTGCTGCACAATATAACTCCTGTTATACCATGGTGTGAAAAGAACGGTCAGGTATAAAATGAGCCCTATAGGGGAGACACTTCTTCTAAAACTATGTAATGCTACATAGTAAGCAAAAAAATAAAACCATTGAAAAACAAAGCGCTTCACAATTAATCAAACCACAAGGTCGATTAGAAAACCACACAGCAGTTAAACATACTGTCATAATTACTGCCTCCGAACCGGAAATAATGTTAACGACAAGAAAACATGACAATTTGAATGACTCAAAAGGCAAATGAAAGAATAAAAACACTTAGCAAAAAGCTGCCGTTTGAGTTTGCCGCCATAGCTGCAGCAGCTGACCTTACTCTTGTAAACAAATCCTCTTCGCTGTCACATGATCATGGGAGCAGAACTTAATTGGCCTGTCGAATTTGAGCAACTAGAATTTTTGATTTTGAATTTGTTAACATTGGAAAATAAAGGTGAAAATGAGTTAATCTAAAATACAAGTTGAATTTGGTGGAGGAAAAATCATGAGCTAAATTCAAATGCAAATAAATTAAATTATGTGAATTCAAATGCTTTTCAATTTCAAAATCTGGTGAGACTGATTTTCTTCCATAATTTACCACATGGATTTGGACCTAACTCCATGACCTTTGACCCTAGAGTCACCAACCTTGGATCAATGTGATGTTAATGTATGCCAAGTTTGGTGACTCTAGGACCTTCCCTGCCTTTGTTAAGCCTCATAAAATTGTTTTTTCCCACTTGAGGCTTAAGTCCAAATTCACATTTACCAATTAGATTTGGCTGTAACTCCCTGACCTTTGACCTTAGAGTCACCGAAGTTGGGACACGTCATCGGAGTGTGGTTATGTCAATATGTGCCAAGTTTGGTAACTCTAGGACCTTTCCTGCCCTCACTAGGTCTAGTATTGTAGAATTGTTTTTCCCA
This sequence comes from Semaprochilodus insignis, assembly GCA_034552555.1. Taxonomy (NCBI): domain Eukaryota; kingdom Metazoa; phylum Chordata; class Actinopteri; order Characiformes; family Prochilodontidae; genus Semaprochilodus; species Semaprochilodus insignis. Next base: position 34,741,817 of record CM067474.1, read on the forward strand.
CTTGAGGCTTAAGTCCACACTCACATTTACCAAATGGGTGTGGCTGTAAGTCCCTGACCTTTAACCCTAGAGTCATCAAAGTCGGACCACATTATCAGAGTGTGGTGATATCAATATCTGCCAAGTTTGGTAACTCTAGGACCTTCCCTGCCCTCGCTAGGCCTCGTAAGACTGTTTTTTCCCACTTGAGGTTAAGTCCAAATTCATATTTACCTAATGGATTTGGCTGTAACGCTCTAACCTTTGACCCTAGAGTCGCCAACGTCAGTCCACGTTATCAGAGTGTGGTGGTTTCAATATGTGCCAAGTTTGGTAACTCTAGGACCTTCCCTGCCCTCACTAGGCCTCGTACAATTGTTTTTTCCCACTTGAGGCTTAAGTCCACATTCGCATTTACCAAATGGATTTGGCTGTAACTACCTGACCTTTGACCCTAAAGTCACCAATTTCGGGCCACGTTATCAGACTTTGGGGATGTCAATTTGGGCCAAGTTTGATAAGTCTAGGACCTTCCCTGCACTTGCTAAGCCTCGTACAGTTGTTTTTTCCCGCTTCGGGCTTCAGTCCACATTCACATGTACCAAATGGATTTGGCTGTAACTACCTGACCTTTGACCATCGAGTCACCAATTTCGGGCCACATTATCAGAATGTGGTGATGTCAATGTGTGCCATTTTTGGTAACTCTAGGTCCTTGAAAGCCCTCGCTAGGCCTCGTAAGACTGGTTTTTCCCACTTCAGGCTTAAGTCCAAATTCACATTTACCAAATGTATTTGGCTGTAACTCCCAGACCTTTCACCTTTGAGTCACCAAAGTCGGACCACGTTATCAGACTTTGGGGATGTCAATATAGGCCAAGTTTGGTAAGTCTAGGACCTTCATTGCCTTCGCTAGGCCTTGTAAATTTGTTTTTTCCCAATTGAAGCTTAAGTCCACATTCACATTTACCCAATGGATTTGGCTGTAACTCACTGACCTTTGACCCTAGACTCACCAATTTCGGGCCACGTTAACAGAGTGTGGTGATGTCAAAATGTGCCACGTTTGGTAACTCTAGGATCTTGAAAGCCCTCACTGGACCTCGTAAGACTGTTTTTTCCCACTTGAGGCTTAAGTCCACTTTCACATTTACCCAGTGGATTTGGCTGTAACTCCCTGACCTTTGACCCTAGAGTCACTAGCGTCGGTCAACGTTGTTAGAGTGTGGTGATGTCAACATGTGCCAAGTTTGTTAACTCTAGGACCTTCCCTGCCCTCGCTAGGCCTCGTACAAATGTTTTTTCCCACTTGAGGCTTACGTCCACATTCACATTTACCAAATGGGTTTGGCCGTAACTCCCTGACCTTTAAACCTAGAGTCACCAATGTCGGGCCACGTTATCAGACTTTGGGGATGTCAATTTGGGCCAAGTTTGATAAGTCTAGGACCTTCCCTGCCCTCGCTCGGCCTTATAAAATTGCTTTTTCCCACTTGAGGCTTCAGTCCACATTCACATTTACCAAATGGATTTGGCTGTAACTCCCTGAACTTTGACCCTAGAGTCACCAATTTCGGACCATGTTATCAGAGTGTAGTGTTGTCAACATGTGCCAAGGTTGGTATCTCTAGGACCTTCCCTGCCCTCGCTACGCCTTGTACAATTGTTATTTCCCACTTGAGGCTCAAGTCCATATTCACATTTACCAAATGTATTTTGCTGTAAATCCCTGACCTTTAACCCTAGAGTCACCAGTGTCGGGCCACATTATCAGACTTTGGGGATGTCAATATAGGCCAAGTTTGGTAAGTCTAGGACCTTCATTGCCTTCGCTAGGCCTTGTAAATTTGTTTTTTCCCCAATTGAAGCTTAAGTCCACATTCACATTTACCCAATGGATTTGGCTGTAACTCACTGACCTTTGACCCTAGACTCACCAATTTCGGGCCACGTTAACAGAGTGTGGTGATGTCAATATGTGCCACGTTTGGTAACTCTAGGATCTTGAAAGCCCTTGCCACTGTTTTTTCCCACTTGAGGCTTAAGTCCACTTTCACATTTACCCAGTGGATTTGGCTGTAAGTCCCTGACCTTTGACCCTAGAGTCATCATCGCCGGGCCATGTTATTCCAGAAATTTCCCTACCCTCGCTAGACCCTGTAAGACTGGTTTTTCACACTTGAGGCTTAAGTCCAAAATCACATGTACCCAATGGATTTGTGTGTAACTCCCAGACCTTTGACCCTAGAGTCACAACACTCAGACCACATCATCAGAGTGTGGTGATGTCAACGTGTGCCACGTTTGTTAACTTTAGGACCTTCCCTGCCCTCACTAGGTCCTGTAAAATTGGTTTTCCGCAGTTGAGGTTAAGTCTAATTCACATTTTCTAAATAGATTTTGCTGTAACTCCCTGACCTTTAACCCTACTGTGTCATGAAACTCTTGCTACGTTATCAGAGTGTGGTGATGTCAATGTGTGCCGTGTTTGGTAACTCAAGGAATTTCCCTACCCTCGCTAGACCTTGTATGATTGTTTTTTCCCACTTGAGGCTTAAGGACCATCCTTGCCCTCACTAGGCCTGGAATCTAACATAGTCCTTTTAAAGTAAGTTAGTAGAATATATGTCCTAATGTAGGGAGACTTCTTCCACCATCCCTTAGACCAAGACTTTAGTCCTACAATGTAAACTAGAGATTCAAAAGAGAGTTTAAAGTCTGGTCTCCCATGCAGGGAGTGACCAGAGCCCACCCTGCCTAGTTTTGAATGTCTATGGAGGCTATAGGCCCACAGACCAATACATTCAATACAGGCATATATGATATATTTTGAATCTCTACTGCCTAGTTTACATTGTAGGACTTAACTGCTGATCTAAGGCATGGTGGATGAAGTCTCCGTAGTGTAGGAAATATGTTCTGCTTACTTACTTAAAGTGAAGTATGTTGGATTCCAGCTTGACCTATAGCCTAGAGATGAATGGGAACCCTTGGGCTTGGCTGCCTTGAGAAACCAAGCAATGTGAGGTTAAGCCAGTCCTTGTAGTAAACAGTAGCTACCATTAGATTGCGCTCTCAGGGTTTAAAGGTAGGTCTGGGGGAGTAAGAAGAAGAATTAAACATCTGAAAAAGCATTTGGAGTCTACTGAGTCATAATAGGGTGATAATATTCTATAAAGGGCCTGTACTGGAAGCTTGTTTCAACCAATGAATGTATGGGTCAGTGGGCCTATAGCCTCTATAGACTTTTACAGCTAAGCAGGGTGGGCCCTGGTCACTCCCTTGATGGGTGACCAGACTTTAAACTCTCTTTTGAATCTCTACTTTACATGGTAGGACTAAACTCTTGGTCTAAGGCATGGTGGAAGAAGTCTCCATACATTAGGACATATATTCTACTAACTTACTTTAAAAGGACTATGTTAGATTCCAGCTTCACCTAATGCCTTGAGATCAATGGGAACCCTTGGGCTTGGCTGCCTGAGAAACTAAGCAATGTGAGGTTAAGCAAGTCCTTGTACTAAACAGTAGCGGCCATTAGATGGTGCTATCAGGCTTTAAAGCTAGGTTGAGGGGAGTAAGAAGAAGAATGAAGCATTTGAAAAAGAATTTGGAATCTATTGAGTCCTAAGAGAGTGACAATATTCCATAAAGGACCTGTAGTGGAAGCTTGCTTCAGCCACTGACTGTATCGGTCTTTGGGCCTATAGATTTCATAGGCATATATGATATATTTTGAATCTCTACTGCCTAGTTTACATTGTAGGACTTAACTGCTGATCTAAGGCATGGTGGATGAAGTCTCCGTAGTCTAGGAAATATGTTCTGCTTACTTACTTTAAGTGAAGTATGTTGGATACCAGCTTGACCTATAGTCTAGAGATGAATGGGCACCCTTGGGCTTGGCTGCCTTGAGAAACCAGGCAATGTGAGGTTAAGCCAGTCCTTGTAGTAAACAGTAGCTACCATTAGATTGCGCTCTCAGGGTTTAAAGGTAGGTCTGGGGGAGTAAGAAGAAGAATTAAACATCTGAAAAAGCATTTGGAGTCTATTGAGTCATAATAGGGTGATAATATGGTTTGTTCTAACGGTAACTCAACAAGAAATATAATTGTAGGAGAAAACACATAATCTCTATTTAAGCATATAAGACAATCACCTTACTCAAGTAATAAATGAGGAGTAATATCTCATTTATCTGTATCATGTAACCTATTCAAATATAATCTCACATATCATCTGCTATATTCACAAATAAAAACTGGAAGATGCATGGTTCGTGACTCAAGTCACGAAAGGGGGAATGATAGAATTTAATATTAAACAATAGTCATATACAGTTCAATATGTATTAAAAAGAACCTGAGAGCTTCTTGGGAGGCATTCTCTGCCATGAATGAAGAATAAAGAACCTGCTCTTCTATCGATGAGTCTTCTAGTGTCTTCTTGAACTCCTTGAATCTCTTTAAATGTTTTACTAGTTATTTTACTAGGATTTTGAGTTTGTTTTATTTAGAATCTTAGTGCGTGATACATAGCTTTATTATTTTAACTAAGTGTCGTTGGGCATGACAGAACCCTGTTCTTTTTTCCTGAAACTGGGAGCAGGAACAGGCAGCCTCACTTACATGTGAGACCCAACATATTACATTCTTGTAGTTCATTTAACAGAAGGGACCATGTACATTTTAGCTTGCTGTGGGAGTTCTGAAGTCAGCCAGGCATAGGCCATATGCCAAACATCATACATACTCATACTCAATGTAAATGAATGAGGCATTGTTTCTTGAAGCTGGCTGTGACATCTCTGAGGTAGTCTTTCCCAGTCCTGGGTCATATATACATGTATGAAATGTATTGAATCTCTTTAAATTTTTTACTAGTTATTTTACTAGGCTTTTGTGTTTTATTTAGAATCTTGGTGCATGATACACAGCTTTATTATTTTAACACCTCTGAGGTGGTCTTTCCCAGTCTTGGGTCATACATACATGTATGAAATTTAAAGGAAAACGCAAGGGAATGACCCTTGCGTTTTCCTTTAAATTTCATACATGTATGAAGATGGCAGTGTAATCGCAAAGGACGTCAAGCTAAGACATAAGACCCATCATCATACTCAAACCCATTACATCATTCTCATACCCATCAACATATAACTCATTTAAAGGAATAGAAGCTCTTCGTTTAGCCTTGCTGTGGGAACTCTGAAACAACCAGCCTGAGACCCAATATCATCATACATCAATATAGGGCATTATTTATTTAAGCTGGCTTTGGCAGCTCTGATGCAATAGTGCTGATGTCCAAAAACAAAGTGATACAAACAATATGATAATTTAGAATTTTGAGAATGAGAACGTGGCCTTATTCTTTGGCACTGACTGTACAAAATTTAAGGCAGGCAGACAGAGGAATGATACCCAACATCATACACATATATGCCCCAATAATGGGATGAGGCCACTTTCATTAAAGCTGTGCAAGCTCTGTGGCTATCAGGACAAGGCCTTGAACCCACATAATACATTCATAAACTGCCTTATAAGACAATGGGCTCCTGTTCTCTGAAGCTGGTTTTGGGAGCACAGGGGCAGCAAGCCTCTGACCCTAGACCAGTCATCATAGATGCATATAGCTTAAGTATCAGAAGAGGCCCTGTTCAATTAAGCTGACCGTAAGAGCTCAGAGACTTTAGACCAAACAACATGCATGCACATACCCGATTAAAGGAAGGGAGCTGTGTTTTTTAAGCTGGCAAAGATTTTTTGAGGTTAGGTTCTGAGACCCAACATCATATATACAATACCCCACATAAGAGAATGAGTCCCTCTTCTGCGAAGCTTTATCTGGGAGGTTTCAAGCAGACGGAGGAGAACTATTCATTTAACCTGGCAGTGGGAGCTCTAATGCAACAGGGTTGAGGTCCAGAACCAAAATCATACAAACATATACCACCTTATAAGACAAAGGGGACTTATTCTTTTGCACTAACTGTGCAAAATTTACAGTAATCAAACTGAGGCACAAGATGCATTATCATACACATATATTGCCCTTTGAGGGGCCACTTCTATTACCGATATCATAGCTTCATATAGCTCAGGTAGCAGAAGGGGACTAGCTCGATTAAGATGGCTGTGGGAGTTCAGTGCAGGCCAAGTGCAACCCAACAACATACACATATATACCCCGATTAACGGAAGGGGTCTGTGTTTTTGAAGCTGTGTTTTGAAGGGTGATTTGAGGCTGCTAGGTTAAGACTTGAGACCCAACATTATACATACAATACACCATATAAGAGAATGGGTCCTTGTTCTGTGAAGCTTTATGTGGGACGTTTCAAGCCGCCAGGCTGAGGAACTGGTTTTGGCACTGACTATGGGAACTCAGAAACACCCACCCTGAGACTCATCATCACTCATATAAATAGTCCATCTAAGTGAATGGGGCACTATTCATTCAACCTGACTGTGGGAGCTCTGATGCAATAGGGCTGAGGTCCAGAACAAAAATCATACAAACATATACCACCTTATTAGACAACGGGCACTTCTTCTTTGGCACTGAATGTGCAAGGCAAGGACCCAAAACTATACATTCACATATTGTGCTAAAAGACAATGGGCTCCTGTTCTTTGAAACTGGCTGTGGCAGCTCAGATGTAGCCAGCCAAAGACCCAAGACCCGACATCATAGACTTACATAGCTCATGTATCAGAAGGACCTCGGTTCAATTAAGATGGCTGTTGGAGTTCAGCAGCAGCCACGCTGTGGCCTGAGATTCAGTAACTAACACACATATATCCCGATTAAAAAGAAGGGAGCTGTGTTTTTGAAAATGGCTATGGATGATTTAAGGCTGCCAGGATAAGGCCTGAGACCCAACATACGTACAATACCCCATATAACAAGCCAACATTTATTTATATAGCCTAGCGCCTAGCGACAACAACAGATGTTGTCACAAAGCAGCTTTACAAAGAATCTGGTGTCCGAGCCCCCAGTGAGCAAGCCAAGAGCGACAGAGGCAAAGAAAAACTCCCTCAAAAGGAAGAAACCTCGAGAGGAACCAAGACTCAAAAGGGGAACCTATCCTCCTCGGGTCAACACCAGATAACAAGACAAGCAAAGGAAAGAAGCGTTCAGTGTTTTGTAAGGTAGAGCAATAAATGTCTGATTAGTCTGTAATTAAATAGCTGGGTCATCGGATGGGTCAGCAGGATGCAGGCCAAGCTTCCATAGTGCAGGACAGCCAGAAGCTCTGTGGTGGTTAAAGGCAAGCAGTGGCACGCAGTCAAAGCAGATGTAGCAACAGCATCAGACTGCACAGGATGTGCAGCAGTTCAGCTCAGGCAAAGAAAACAAACAAATTGTTAGCTCTGACAGAAGATTTGAATATTTGAACACACTATATTGTGTTAACAGAGTGGAGCAGCGACTCCAGCAGGCATGGCTATTAAAGCATAACCAAAAAGGGGAGCCAGAAGGTAACAAAGAAATGAGGGCTCCCTGAGAAGTCAGCAGCCCTCTGCTCCACCGTCAACAAACCTGAGTGAACATGAAGAGCAGCGAGACAACAGCACCAACATTCCCAGCTTACCAAAACACTCTCTGTCAGTGGACCCCTAGCTCTGCACCTTTTATCTAGCAGAAAAACTAATTACCAAAAGCTCGACTGAACAGGTAGGTTTTAAGCCTGGACTTAAAGATTGAGGCTGTGTCTGAGTCCCGAACACTGACTGAGGTTATTCCAAAGCTGGGGGGCCTTGTATGAAAAGCCTCTGCCCCCTGATGTAACTTTGTTAATTCTAGGCACTAATAAAGAGCACGCACTTTGCGATCTAAGGTCAGGTGACGGTTCATAATACGAGATAAGTTCAGTGAGGTGCAGACGAGCAAGGCCGTTTAGAGCTTTATATGTCAGAAGAAGAATTTTATACTCAATGCAGAATTTAACTGGCAAGCAATGCAAGTTAGATAAGACTGGACTGATATGGTCAAACTTTCTAGTTCTTTTAAGGACTCTGGCTGCAGCGTTTTGGACTAACTGAAGTTTATTAAGGCTTTTGCTGGAACAACCAGAAAGCAGGGCATTACAATAATCCAGCCTTGAAGTAATAAAGGCATGAACTAGCTTTTCTGCATCCTGCAATATTGCGTAGATGTAGAAAAGCTATTCTAGTAATATTAGTAATATGCTCATCGAAGGCCAGCTCAGGATCCATCGTGACACCAAGACTTTTTACAGATGTACCTGGTGTGACTAAGAAGCTATTAACATTAAGTGGTAATGCAGACAGTTTGTTTCTAGCAGTTCTGGGACCAAGAAGAAGAACTTCTCTTTTGTCTGAGTTAAGTAGGAGGAAATTACTTGACATCCAGTCTTTTATGTCTTTAACACAGTCCTCTATCTTATTAAGTGAAGTGTATCATCTGATCTAGCTGAAATATCGGCATAACAGTGAAAATTTATGTTATGTGTCCTGATTATGGTACAGAGTGGTAGCATATATAAGGTAAATAATATAGGTCCTAAGACAGAGCCCTGTGGAACACCAAACTTAGAACCAGTAAGGATAAGTTTCCTCTGTAAGAGAATACTAAAAGATCATTTACAGTTTTCACTAGAGCTGTCTCAGTGCTACGAGGAGACCTAAACCCAGACTGAAATTTTTCATGTATGTTATTCCTGTGCAGATAGGAACTGTTGTGCTACAGCTTTCCCTAAAATCTTTTATATAAATGGAAGATTTGAAATACGTCTCTAGTTTGCTAGCTCATAAGGATCAAGATTAGGTTCTTAATTAAAGGTTTAATTACTGCCAGTTTAAGAGATTTTGGGACATAACCAAGGCTAAGAGATGAGTTTATTATAGACAGAAGAGGCTTGGTTATTTCTGCTAAAACTTTCTTGAGTAAACTGGTCGGAATTGGATCTATTATGCATCCGTTTGTTGGAGTAGAGTAAAAGATTCCAGCCTCTCCGCAGCAGTTATACTGTGCTCTAGATCGGCATTAGCTGTACGGGCCAGCACACTTGTAGCTGTTCACCGTGCATTTTGTATTTTTAGCCTAATCAAATTTTTTTATTGAAGAAATTCATAAAAACATTGCTACTGTATGCTAACAGTATCTGGAGTTCAGTAGCAGATTGACTCTTGGTTAATTTAGAGATTGTGCTAAATAATAATCTTGGATTATTGTTGTTATTATCGATCCGTGAAGACAGATAAGATGAATGCGCTACAGTTAAAGCTTTTCTATAGTCTAAGGCTATCCTTCCAGGCAGACTGGAATACTTCAAGTTTAGTCAGGCGCCATTTACGCTCTAGTTGTCTGACAGTCTGTTTTAGAGCTTGAGTGTGATCATTGTACCATGGAGCAAGTTTTTTCTGCCTAATTCTTTTACGGTTTAATGGAGCCACCTTATTTAAAGTAGAGTGACAAGTGTCTTCCAAGCATTTGGTCAGAATATCTAGATCTGTGGGTTCAGACAGACAGCTAATAGAATTTGACAGATCTGGGAGGTTTTTGATAAAGCTACGAGGTGTAGAGGATGTCATAACGCGCTTAACACAATATTGTGTGGATAAACCTATAGTAAGACTAAAGCTGATTTTGTATGAGATTAGATAATGATCTGAGACTGCTGTGGTCTGAGGAAGAATATTTAAGTTAACTATGTTTACTCCAAAAGTTAATATTAAATCCAGAGTATGGAGGCAGTAATGAGTTGGTCCCATTATATTCTGGTAATATAATGGTGGTCCCAGCCTTGTTCTGACTACCACAGAGCTAGCCCAGCCAGCAGTAGTGAAAGGGACCCAATCCCTTACAAGGAGCATATATGTGTATGATGCTTGCTCTCGTGCCTCAGTTTGCCTACCTCAAATTTTGCATAGTCAGTGCCGAAGTATAAGGCCCCATTGTCTAAGAAGGTGGTATATGTTTGTGTGATTTTGTTTTTGAACCTCAGCTTTGTTGCATCAGCGCTCCAATGAGCAGGCATAATATTGGAATATGTATATGTGATGTTGTGTCTCAGACCTTAGCCTGACTTCTGACTTCCTTAAAGCTCCCACTCTCAGTACCAAAAACCTTGCCTCAGCCTGGTTGCTTCCCACATAATGCTTCACAGAATAGGGACCCAATCTCTCATATGGATCCCCCAGTATGTATAACGTTGGTCCTCAGGTCTTAACCTGTGTCGCATATCAATGCTTGTGTATAAGAGTGTATCTGTTTAAGTGTGTATGTGTACAACAGGGTCTGATCTACGGAACAGGGTTATCATCAGGGTTGTAAAACCTATAGGTTAAAGGTCAAATACCTGTAGACAATAATGAGTTAGGAGAGCTGACCATTCAATAAAACAACACAAAAATACACCCTCTTTAAACATTAAGGGGGGGGGTGTAAAACATACAATAAAACATACTATAAAAGGGCCCCTATCCCTGAAATTGGGCATATATGGGTCTTGTGCCTTAGTCTGCCTAGCTCAATTTTTTTCAAAGTCAGTGCCCTACTAAGGCCCTATTCTCTTATAAGGCTGTATATGTTTGTATGATGATGGTTCTGGACCTCAGCCTATTACATGACAGCTCCCACAGTCAGTTTAAATGAATACTGACACTTAAATGGACTATTTCTATGCATAATGATGGGTCTCAGGCTGGGTGTCTCTGACAGCCAGTTTAAATGTACAGTTTTTAATCCTTTATATGAATTATATGACAACTTATGTTTAAGGTTAGCAGTCTCCGAGATTCTCTGAGATTACTGATCAGTGCTCCTGCTATTAAATGGCTTATATGTATGTGTGATGTTGGGTCTCAGAACTGAGTAAGGCTGCCTCAGCGCGCCCAGTACCAGCTGCAATGAAGAGGATTTCATCCTTTAAGTAGGATAAATGTATGTACCATTTTTCAGCTCAGGCCTCAGTCTGACTGGCTCAGCCTACTTCTGGCACAGCCAGCTCTTTCCCTGAAATGGGGTATATGTACGTTTGATGTTGGATTTAAGGCATCAGTCTGTCTGCCACTGAGAACCTATAGCGAGCTTAAATGAATAGGGCCCCTTTTATTCCATGAGCTTTCTGAATCTATGATGTTGGGTCACAGGTCTAAGATTATCTGCATTTGTGCTCCACAGCGAGCTCCAATGTGCAGGAGCTTAGTCTCTTAGGCAGTATTTGAAGGCATGATGTTGGGTCCATGTCTTATCCTAACTGCCACATAGCATGCACAGCCAGCTTCAATAAAAAGGCCCCTTCACTTAAATGGGTCATATGTATGTATGATAATAAAAGGAGCCTCATCCCTTAAATGGGACATATATGTGTATGATGTTGGGTCTCTGACCCTGAGCCTGGCTTCCTCAGATTTGGCACAGTCAATGCAAAAAACAAGATTCAATTTTGTTGCATGATGATGGGTATCAATCCTCAGACTGGCTGTCTTAGAGCTCCCACAGCCAACAGTTTCTATTCCTTTCAACAGTTTCAGCATTAGACTGACTGCATCCAACAGCCAGCTTCAGTAAACAATGTTATTTGTTTTAAATGAGGCATATGTATATATGTATGTATGTATGTATGTATGTATGTATGTATGATGCATACATACAGGTGTCACCCTGTCTCGCTCAAAATTCACACAGCCAGGATCAATGAACATATGTATGTATGAAATTGTTGACCATGGACTAAGGTTTGCTCCATCAGAACCCCCCTAACAAATATCAAAAACAATGCCCTACTCCAGTAATATTGGAATATGTATGATGTAGTGTCTCAGACCTCAGCCTGGGGTGCGTTTCCCAAAACCATAGTTACTAACTACGTTAGCTACTTACATAGTTGGAACGATACAGCTGCAATGCAAGTGTTTCCCAAAACCGTGGTTGGAACTATGGAGGGAACTACGTTAGTAACTTAGTAACATAGTCTGAACCATCGTTAAGCGACACAGGTGTTTCCCAAAACCGTAGTTCCACCGAACGTTCGCAAACACTGTCGTTAAGTTGTGTAGTTGGAACTACAGCTGTTGACTTGTGGTTAGAAGCTTAGTTCCTGGTGATGACATCACCGATGATGCGGGACGCAGTAGAAACAGACCTGTCAGTGAACTAAAATAATTTATTATTTTCTGGTACGAACATTGAGAACACCAAATGCTGTAAAACATGTAGTTCTTAATGTATGTCCTAATATAGATCTGTGTTTATGAGTACAGTTGGATTTATCAGACCGCTATAACTTGTGTGTAACGTTAGCCTAGGCCAACGAAAAAAATGTCATCAAGTTAGTCTTTATTACAAACATATATCATTAAAAACAGCGTGGAAAACTTTACAGTGCTTTAATAAATCAGTTCTTAATCACTGAGAACTTTCTTTCCATTTACGGAAAAAAAGGAAAAGATCTGGGTTTCGAACCCACGTCTACATGAGACACTCGGTCACATCACATCTACAAGTCTATCAGACCTACAGTGCTTTAATGAATAAGTTATTAATCACTGAGAGCTTTCATTACCATTATGGAAAAAAAACAAGGTCTTCGAACCCACGTCCGTCAGAGACGCTCGATCTTCACCACGTGTCATGGCATATTCACACGTTTATCCAACCATACGACTCTGGCATACAGACTGCAGGACTTTTTTTATTTTATATTGCTAATAGATCTTCCATTGCGTTTTTGGAGAAATGTTTTTATAATAAGTGTTATCTGTTAATATTATATTTATAAGGAATATCAACATTATTATTGTTGTTATTTTCATTGCTGATATTATATATTATATATTTTTAAATTATTATGTTGTATTATTTCTATTACTGTGACTGGTAGTGATGGTGGAAAGTTATATGTTTACAATATGAATAAATATGAGTAGCCTAAATAATACTTTAATCATGTATACTGATTCTCATATTTTGGTCTTATATTACAAGGTTTTTAAGTGTTTGCACATTTTCTGTTGTGAAAGTCGGATCAAACACATTTGGAACCATGGTGGTTTGAACTATGGTGGTTCAAACCGACATGGTTCAAACTATTGTGGTACCGACAAAGTACGACGGTTTCTGGAAACGGTCGTACTTCAGATGTTAGTTAGTTTAACGATGCATCGTACCCAGTTAGTTCAGTGCTAACCTCCGTTGTTGTACGGGAAACGCACCCCTGGTAGTGGTGGTGGAAAGTTATTTGTTTACAGTATGAATAAATATGAGTAGCCTAAATAATACTTTAATTATGTATACTGATTCTCATATTTTGGCCTTATATTACAAGGTTTGTGAGTTTTTGCACATTTTCCGTTATGAAAGTCAGACCAAACACATTTGGAACCATTGTTAGTACCACAGTAGTTTGAACCATGTTGGTTGGAACCACCATAGTTCAAACCAACATGGTTCAAACTACTGTGGTACTAACAAAGTAGGACGCTTTCTTCAGATACTTCAGATGTTAGTTAGTTTAATGAAGCATCGTACCATGTCAGTTCAGTGCTAACCTCCGTGGTTGTATGGGAAATGCACCCCAGGCTGCCTTAAAGCTCCCACAGCCAGTGCCAAAACAATGCCTTAGCCTGTCTGCTTGAAAGTTCCCACATAAAGCTTCACAGAACAGGGACCCATTCTTCTATATGTGTTGTATATACAATGTTGGGTCTCAGGCCTAGACCTGGGAGCCTGCAATCACTCATAGCCAGCTTCAAAACACAGCCCACATCCATTAATCTGACTATATGTATGTATGTTGCTGGGTCTCAGGCCTCCCATAGTCAGCCTTAATGAACAGGGCCCCTTTTATTCCATGATCAGTCTGAACCTATGATGTCGGGTCACGGGCCTAAGATTGTCTGCATTTGTGCTCCCACACTGAGCTCCAATAACCAGTCTCCTAGGCAGTATACAAAGGTATGATGTTGGATTCGTGCCATGTCCTAACTGCCACAGAACTTGCACTGCCAGCTTTAATGAAAAGTCCCCTTCAATGAAATGTTATATATTTTTGTATAATGTTGGGCCTCTGACTACAGCCTCAAATGTCTTTCTCAAATTTTGCACAATCAGTGCGAAAAAATTAAGATGCAATTTTGTTGCATGATGATGGGTCTCCGGCTTCAGATTGGCTGTCTTAGACTTCCCACAGTCAAAGTAAATGAACAGTTTCTATTACTTTATTGAGATATATGATGAGTATGATGTTGAGTCTTGTGTTATAGCTTGGCGACCTGTGAGATTTCACTGCCCTCTACAATGATATGTGCTAATTGAAAACATGTTTCTGACTGACACAGTGTTTTCTGACATGTATACTGGAAAAATGGGTATGAAATAGTGTTCAAAAGCAACTGAAAACGTCGTGTTGGGTGCCCTTTCACGCAGAAAATGCGTTTGGAGCGCTTTAGACGCGCCAATACGCTTTAGATCAGTCAAACAGCTCAAAGTGTTTTTGGAGACGGATACTGGTTACATGTAATAAAACTGGCATTGAATAGTTTTTAAAAGCAAAACAAAACTGTGTCTTTAACGTGGGTAAATTGTCAGTACCAAACTAAAAACGTGGTTCTGGCTGCTCTCACAGGCTGAAAAGACATTAGAGCACTTTAGAAGCGCTGATACGCTTTAGAAAAACCACACAGCTCTAGCTTGTACTGAAAACAGTGTTTTCTGACATGACTACTGGCTACATGTGGTAAAACTGATTCAAAAAAGTGTTTGAAAGCAAAACAAAGTTAAACCTTTAACGTAGAAGAACAAAACTGAAAACGCCGGTCTGGGTGCTCTCTCAGGCCAAAAAGCCGTTAGAGCGCTTTAGAGGCGGTGATACGCTTTAGACAAACCACACAGCTCTAGCTTGGATTGAAAAGATGTTTCTGACTGAAATTATGTTTTCTGACATGGGTACTGGCAAAATATGGAAAGAATGATTGAAAAGAGTGTTTATAAGCAAAACAAAGTGAAAACTTGAAGGTGGAAGTACAAAACGGACAATATCGTTTTGAATGCTCCCTGGCACTGAAAAGGCGTTTAGAGCGCTTTAGAAGTGCCCACAGGCTTTAGAACGGCGAAGAAGCTCAAACTTAAATTGAAAGCATATTTCTGACTGAATTAATGTTTTCTGGCATGGATACTGGCAAAATGTGTACAGAATGACTGAAAAGAGTGTTTATAAGAAAAAAAAAGTTAAAACCTGCAGGTGGCAGTACAAAACTGACAGTGTTGTTTTTGGATGCTCTCTGGCGTTTAGAGTGCTGCAGGCTTTAGAACTGCCAAAAAACTCAAACTTGTAATGAAAACATGTTTCTCACTGAAATAATGTTTTCTGACTTGGAAACTGTTTATATGTGTAAAGAATGATTGAAAACAGTGTGTATAAGCAAAGCAAAGCTAAATCTTGAACGTGGCAGTAAAGAACTAACAATGTCATGTTGAATGCTCTCTGGGGCTGAAAAGGCGTTTAGAGCACTGTAGAAGTGCCTACAGGCTTTAGAATGGTCAAAAAGCTCTAACTTGTAATAAAAACACGTTTCTCTTTGAAATAATATTTTCTGACTTGGAAACTGTTTAAATATGTACAGAATGACTGCAATAAGCGTTTAAAAACAAAACAAGGTTAAATCTTTAAGGTGGCAGTGCAAAACTGACAATGTCGTTGAGAATGCTCTGTGACTCTGCGTTTAGAGAGCTTTAGAAGCGCCTACAGGCTTTAGACCTGCCAGTTGTAATTGTTGTAATGAAACCATGTTTCTCACTGAAATAAAGTTTTCTGACTTCGAAACTATTTAAATGTGTAAAGAATGACTGCAAGAAGTGTTTACAGGGAAATCAAAGTTGAATTTTGAAGGTGGCGGTATAAAACTGACAATGTCGTTCTGAGTGCTCTCTGGCACTGAAAAGGCATTTAGAGTGGTTCTGAAGCGCCTACAGGCTTTAGGACTGCGAGAAAACACAAAGTTGTAATGAAAATATGTCTCTCACTTAAATAATGTGTTCTGACTCTGACTTGACTCTGGAATTGTTTAAATGTGTAAAAGTATGACTGACAAAAGTGTTTAAAAACAAAACAAAGTTAAATATTGAAGGTGGCGGTATAAAACTGACAATGTCGTTCTGAATGCTCTCTGACTCTGAAAAGGCGTTTAGAGCACTTCTGAAGTGCCTACAGGCTTTAGGACTGCCAGAAAACTCGAAGTTGTAATGAAAATATGTCTGTCACTGAAATAATGTTTTCTGTCTTGGAAACTGTTTAAATGTGTAAAGAATGACTGCAAGAAGTGTTTACAAGGAAATCCAAGTTGAATCTTGAAGGTGGCAGTACAAAACTGACAATGTCGTTCTGAATGCTCTCTAGCTCTGAAAAGGCGTTTAGAGCACTTCTGAAGCGCCTACAGACTTTAGAACTGCCAAAAAACTCAAAGTTGTAATAAAACAATGTTTCTCATTGAAATAATGTTTTCTTACTTGGGAACTGTTTAGGTGTGTAAAGAATGACTGCTATGAGTGTCTAAAAACAAGACAAAGTTTAATCTTGAAGTTGGCAGTACAAAACTGACAATGTCGTTCTGAGTGCTCTCTGGCTCTGAAAAAGCGTTTAGAGCGCTTTCGAAGAACCTACAGGCTTTAAAACTGCCAGAAAACTTGTAAAAGTTGTAATGAAAACATGTTTCTCACTGAAGTAATGTTTTCTGACTTGGAAACTGTTTAGATGTGTTAAAAATAACTGCAAGAACTTCCCTGCCCTCGCAAGGTCTCGTAGGATTGATTTTTCCCACAAAATTCAGTTTTACCAAATGGATTTGGCCATAACTCCCTGACCCTTGACCCCAGAGTCACTAAACTCGGGCCACATTACCAGGGTGTGGTGATGTCAACGTGTGCCAAGTTTGGTGATGCTAAGACTTTCCCTGCCCTTGCCATGCCCCGTGGGACTGTTTTTACCCACGTCAACCATTAAGTCCAAATTCATATTTTTCAAATGGATTTTGCTGTAACTCCCTTACTCTTGAATCAAGAGGCACCAAACTCGGCCCACATTACCAGGGTGTAGTGATCGCAACGTGTGCCAACTTTAATGAATCTAGGGCCTTCCCTGCCCTCGCTAGGCCTTGTAGGATTGGTTTTTCCCACTTGTGGCGTAAGTCCAAATTCACATTTACCAAATGGATTTGTCCGTAACTCCCTGACCTTTGACCCTACAGTCACCAAACTGGGGTCACGTCATCAGGGTGTGGTGATGTCAACGTGTGGCAAGTTTAGTAACTCTAGGGCCTTCCCTGCCCTCGCTAGACCTTGTAGGATTGGTTTTTCCCACTTGAGGCGTAAGACCAAATTTACATTTTCCAAATGTATTTGGCGGTAATTCCCTGAACCTTACATCTAGAGTCACCAAACTTGCGCCACGTTACCAGGGTATGGTGATATCAATGTGTGCCACGTTTGGTGACTCTAAGGCATTCCTTGCCCTCGCTAGGCCTTCTGGGATTGGTTTTTCCCACTTGAGGCGTAAGTCCAAATTCACATTTACTAAATGGATTTGCCCATAACTCCCTGACCTTTCACCCTACAGTCACCAAACTGGGGTCACGTCATCAGGGTGTGGTGATGTCAATGTGTGCCAAGTTGGGTGACTCTAGGCCATTCCCTGCCCTTGCTTGGCCTCGTAGGTTAGATTTTTCTCACTTGATGTACAAGTCCAAATTCACATTTACCAAATGGATTTGGCCGTAACTCCCTGACCCTTGACCCCAGAGTCACCAAACTCAGGTCATGTCATCAGGGTGTTGTGATGTCAATGTGTGCCATGATTGGTGACTATAAGGCCTTCCCTGCCTTCGCTAGGCCTTTGAGGATTGATTTTTCACACTTGAGGAGTAAGGCGAAATTCACATTTACCAAATGGATTTGCCCGTAACTCCCTGACCTTTGACCCTTGAGTCACCAAACTATGGTCACGTCATCAGGGTATGGTGATGTCAACGTGTGCCAAGTTTGGTGACTCTAGGACCTTCCCTGCCCTCTCTAGGTCTTGGTAGGTTTGATTTTTCCCACCTGAGGCGTACAACCAAATTCACATTTACCAAATGTATTTGGCTGTAATTCCCTGACCCTTAAATCTAGAGTCACCAAACTTGGGACACATTACCAGGGTGTATTGATGTCAATGTGTGCCATGTTTGGAGACTATAGGGCCTTCCCTGCCCTCGCTCGGCCTTGGACGATTGATTTTTCCCACTTGAGGCGTAAGACCAAATTCACATTTACCAAATGGATTTGCCCGTAACTCCCTGACCCTTAAATCTAGAGTCACCAAACTTGGGACACATTACCAGGGTGTGGTGATGTCAAGGTGTGCCAAGTTTGGTGACTCTATGGCCTTCCATGCCCTGGCTAGGTCTTGTACGATTAATTTAATTAATTAATTAAGTCCCAATTCATCTTCAACAAATGGATTGCCTGTAACTCCCTGACCTTTGATCCTACAGTCACCAAACTAGGGTCATGTCATCAGGGTGTGGTGATGTCAACGTGTGCCAAGTTTGGTGACTCTAGGGCTTTCCTTGCACTCGCTAGGCCTCGGAGGGTTGTTTTTCCTCACTTGAGGCGTAAGACCAAATTCACATTTTCCAAAAGGATTTAGCTGTAGCTCCCGGACCCTTAAATCTACAGTCACCAAACTTGGGCCACATTACCAGGGTCTGGTGATGTCAACGTGTGCCATTAACCCTTCTGGCGTCGCTGTGGGTGGCAGCTTTTCCAGTAGCTCCGTCTTTTGTGTACTGTTTTAGCGTTTTTTCCCTACTTTTTTCTTTCTTTTCTAGTTTTATCACTAGTTTTAGTGATTATTTTGTATGTCCTATGGACATGGAATCTGTTTTTGTGCAGGTGTACAGGACTAACTTTGCTTATACAAAGGAAGAGTTGCTAGCGCTCCGAACAAAGGGTCGCGCCGGCAAAACGCACCCCATCCCGGAGGAACTAAAAGCTAAGCGCATGGAGAAACGCTGGAGGTATAAACCATCTATTCCTTCTGTGGTGATGGGGAATGTGAACTCTCTGGCCAACAAGACTGACGAATTAGCGGCGCTGGTTCGGAATCAGCGGTTATACCGGGAATGTAGTCTTTTATGCCTTACGGAAACGTGGCTGACCGGCAACATTCCCAATACCAACGTGGATATTCCCGGTTTCACCACTGTGAGAGCGGACAGGGACGCCAAACTGAGCGGCAAAAGCAAAGGTGGGGGACTCGTGCTCTTTGTGAACATCAGATGGTGTAACCCAGGACATGTGACTGTGAAGGAGAGGATCTGCTGTCGGGATATTGAACTGCTGGCGGTGAGTCTTCGACCCTATTACATACCCAGAGAGCTATCCTACGCCATTGCTGTTTGTGTTTACATTCCTCCATGCGCGGATGCTGAGATCGCGTGTGACGTCATACACGCAACCATCGCGAGACTCCAGACCCAGCATCCTGATGCTTTCAGCGCTATTTCTGGTGATTTCAACCATATCACACTGGACTCAGTACTCACTGCTTTCCACCAGTATGTGGACTGTCCCACCAGGAAGAACAGGACAATCGATCTCCTTTACGCCAATGTAAAGGATGCATACACCGCCACACCCCTGCCCCCTCTGGGAAAATGAGATCACAACCTGGTCTACCTGCAGCCACAGTACAAGCCCCGGGTCCGAACACAACCCATAACCACCCGCTCCTTCAAGAAACGGTCTCCTGGTGCTGAAGCAGATCTCAGGGACTGTTTTGAGTCCACTGAATGGAGTGTATTGCAGGAGCCGTATGGGGAGGACATTGAGGGGATTACACACTGCATGACGGACTACATGAACTTTTGCATGGACGTTGTAGTTCCTGTGAAAACTGTGCGCTGCTTTGCTAACAGCAAGCCCTGGATAACCAGCAGTGTTAAAGGCCTTCTGAACAAGAAGAAGAGGATCTTTAAAGACAAAAACCAGGAGGAGCTTAGGAGCGCACAGAGGGAGCTCAAAGTCCACTTGCGAGAGGCAAAGGAGTCCTATAGGAAGAAGGTGGAGCAGAAGTTAAGGGAGAATAACATGAGGGAGGTATGGAGTGGTATGAAGACCATCACAGGCTATATGCAGAGGACGGACAGTGCTACAGATGGTGATGTAGAGAGAGCCAATGAGTTCAACACCTTCTACAACCGGTTTGACTGCCCTG
>CM067474.1:34762060-34787862 GCA_034552555.1 Semaprochilodus insignis
CAGTCTCTGACTGCCTGGACATTAACACCTCACCTTCTTCTTTTGTTATTCATGCACCCCCCCCACAGGCTGATAGCACAGACAACACGGCCCCCGCTCCACCATTCTCACACCTTGTCTCATCAGACCTGACGTGCAGCACCACTGAAGCCCACACCTCTCCCCTCCTGTACACCTTCACCGCAGACCAGGCTAGAGGTAAGCTGAGGAGACTCCACACAAGGAAAGCAGCTGGACCGGACAGAGTGTGTCCCAGACCACTGAAGTCCTGCGCCCCCGAGCTGGGGGCACCCCTACAGCACATCTTCAACCTGAGTCTGCGCTTGGGCAGGGTTCCCACACTGTGGAAAACATCATGCCTTGTTCCAGTACCCAAGAAGGGACGACCCAGTGAGCTCAATGACTTCAGGCCGGTCGCTCTAACATCGCATGTCATGAAGACCCTGGAACGCCTCCTTCTACACCTTCTCAGACCCTAGGTTCAACACGCAATGGACCCCCTGCAGTTCGCCTACAGGGAGAAAGTAGGAGTAGAGCACGCCATGCTATACCTTCTCCATCGGGCCCACTCTCATCTGGACAAGGTGGGCAGCGCTGTGAGAGTCATGTTCTTTGATTTCTCCAGTGCATTTAACACCATTCAGCCCCTCCAACTGAGAGATAAGCTGGCAAGGATGCAAGTCGATCCGCACCTGGTCTCCTGGATTACTGTCTACCTCACTGGCAGACCTCAGTATGTCAGGCTGAAGGACTGTACGTCAGAGACTGTGGTCAGCAGCACAGGAGCACCACAGGGGACTGTACTTTCCTCTTTCCTCTTCACACTGTACACCTCAGACTTCAAGTACAACTCTGAGACGTGCCACATGCAGAAGTTCTCAGACGATACTGCTATTGTGGCTTGTGTAAGGGGAGGGCAGGAGGCGGCGTACAGAAACCTGGTGGAGGACTTTGTGGCATAGTGCCATAGGAACAACCTGCTACTGAACACTTCCAAGACCAAAGAGATGGTGGTGGACTTTCGCAGGGCGAGGCCACTCACACAGCCAGTCTCCATTGAGGGGGTGGAAGTAGAGATGGTTAAGACCTACAGGTATCTCGGATTGCACCTGGATGATAGGTTGGACTGGTCAGCCAACACGGACATCCTGTACAGAAAGGGGCAGAGCCGACTCTACTTCCTGAGGAGGCTGGGGTCCTTTAACATCTGTAGGAAAGAAGAGAGACGAGATGCGACTGGACAAGCTGGTCAGGCGAGCAGGGTCAGTTGTTGGTGTGGAGCTGGACTCTGTGGTGAAGGTGGCAGAGAGGAGGACACTGCACAAACTGCTGTCTATTATGGATGATGAAGGGGACCCACTACACACCATCATCATGGACAAAAGAAGCAAGTTCAGTGGCAGCTGCTGTCACAGAGCTGCTCCACAGACAGACTCAGGAGATCATTTGTCCCGAGAGCCATCAGGCTCTTCAACTCTTCCCAGCGGGGCTGGAAGAGGGAAGAGGACAGCTGAGGACCAAATTCTCTTGTTTAATCATAGGTTTTTTGCACTATTACACTTTACTGTATATACTGTACATCTTAACTCCTGGACACTCTGGACACTTTACTGTATATACTGTACATCTATATAAATGTATATAAATATACCAATATATGCACATGTTTATTTATGTTAGTTCAGTCATTACCTGCTGATAACTGCGCCCCTTGCACATTCATGCACATTTATTTATTACTATTGCACTGTCTTTCTACAGGTCTACAGTTATATTTGTATTTCTTGTATATATTTCTTGCCTCCTTGCGAGGTGAGATATTTATATATTTATCCATAGTGACCTGTACTATGTATAGTTTATAGTTTACCTAGCTTTAAAGCCTGATAGCACCATCTAATGGCCACTACTGTTTAGTACAAGGACTTGCTTAACCTCACATTGCTTAGTTTCTCAGGCAGCCAAGCCCAAGGGTTCCCATTGATCTCAAGGCATTAGGTGAAGCTGGAATCTAACATAGTCCTTTTAAAGTAAGTTAGTAGAATATATGTCCTAATGGATGGAGACTTTTTCCACCATGCCTTAGACCAAGAGTTTAGTCCTACGATGTAAACTAGAGATTCAAAAGCAAGTTTAAAGTCTGGTCTCCCATCCAGGGAGTGACCAGGGCCCACCCTGCTTAGCTTTAAAAGTCTATGGAAGCTATAGGTCCACAGACCCATACATTCATTGGCTAAAGCAAGCTTCCACTACAGGCCCTTTATAGAATATTATCACCCTACTATGACTCAGTAGACTCCAAATGCTTTTTCAGATATTTAATTCTTCTTCTTACTCCCCTAGACCTAGCTTTAAAGCCTGATAGCACCATCTAATGGCCGCTGCTGTTTAGTACAAGGACTTGCTTAACCTCACATTGCTTAGTTTCTCAGGCAGCCAAGCCCAAGGGTTCCCATTGATCTCAAGGCATTAGGTGAAGCTGGAATCTAACATAGTCCTTTTAAAGTAAGTTAGTAGAATATATGTCCTAATGGATGGAGACTTTTTCCACCATGCCTTAGACCAAGAGTTTAGTCCTACGATGTAAACTAGAGATTCAAAAGCAAGTTTAAAGTCTGGTCTCCCATCCAGGGAGTGACCAGGGCCCACCCTGCTTAGCTTTAAAAGTCTATGGAAGCTATAGGTCCACAGACCCATACATTCATTGGCTAAAGCAAGCTTCCACTACAGGCCCTTTATAGAATATTATCACCCTACTATGACTCAGTAGACTCCAAATGCTTTTTCAGATATTTAATTCTTCTTCTTACTCCCCTAGACCTAGCTTTAAAGCCTGATAGCACCATCTAATGGCCGCTGCTGTTTAGTACAAGGACTTGCTTAACCTCACATTGCTTAGTTTCTCAGGCAGCCAAGCCCAAGGGTTCCCATTGAGCATTAGCTGAAGCTGGAATCTAACATAGTCCTTTTAAAGTAAGTTAGTAGAATATGCGTCCTAATGGATGGAGACTTCTTCCACCATGCCTTAGACCAAGAGTTTAGACCTACAATGTAATCTAGAGATTCAAAAGAGAGTTTGAAGTCTGGTCTCGCATCCCGGGAGTGACCAGGGCCCACCCTGCTTAGCTTTAAAAGCCTACAGAGGCTATAGGCCCACAGACCCAACCATTCATTGGCTGAAGCAAGCTTCCACTACAGCCCTTATATAGAATATTATCACCCTACTATGACTCAGTAGACTCCAAATGCTTTTTCAGATATGTAATTCTTCTTCTTACTCCCCAAGACCTACCTTTAAACCCTGAGAGCACCATCTAATGGCAGCTACTGTTTACTACAAGGACTGGCTTAACCTCACATTGCTTGGTTTCTCAAGGCAGCCAAGCCCAAGGGTTTCCATTAATCTCTAGGCTATAGGTCAAGCTGGTATCCAACATACTTCACTTAAAGTAAGTAAGTAGAACATATTTCCTAGACTACGGAGACTTCATCCACCATGCCTTAGATCAGCAGTTAAGTCCTACAATGTAAACTAGGCAGTAGAAATTCAAAATATATCATATATGCCTATGAAATCTATAGGCCCACAGACCCAAACAGTCAGTGGCTGAAGCAAGCTTCCACAACAGGCCGTTTATGGAATATTGTCACTCTCTTAGGACTCAATAGATTCCAAAGTCTTTTTAAATGCTTCATTCTTCTTCTTACTCCCCTCGACCTAGCTTTAAACCCTGATAGCACCATCTAATGGTACCATACAGAGTTTGGTGAGTCTAGGACATTCCCTGCCCTGGCTAGGCCTCTTTGGATTGATTTTTCCCACTTGAGGCCTGTCTCCAAGTACACATTAACCAAATGGATTTGTCCGTAAATCACTGATCTTTTGACGTAGAATCACCAAACTGGGTTGAAGTCATCAGTCAACGTGTGCCAAGTTTGGTGACTCTAGGGCCTTCCTTGCCCTCGCTAGGCCTTGTAGGATTGGTTTGTCCCACTTGAAGCTTAAGTCCAAATTCACATTTACCAAATGGATTTGGCTGTAACTCTCTGACCCTTAAATCTAGACTCACCAAACTTGGGCCACATTACCAGGGGATGGTGATGGCAATCTTTGCCAAGTTTGGTGACTCTAGGACCTTCCCTGCCCTCGCTAGGCCCTGTAGGATTGTTTTTTTCCCACTTGAGGCATAAGTCCAAATACACATTAACCAAATGGATTTGGCTGTAACTCCCTCACCTTTGACCCTAGAGTCACCAAACTCAGGCCACATTATCAGGGTGTAGTGTTGTGAAAGTTTCCCAAGTTTGGTGACTCTAGGACCTTCCCTGTCCTCGCTAGGCCCTGTAGGATTGTTTTTTTTCCCTCTTGAAGCCTAAGTCCAAATTCACATTTACCAAATAGATTTGGCTGTAACTCCCTGACCTTTGACCCTAGAGTCACCAAGCCCAGACCACATCACCAAGTTTTGGTGATGTCAGTGTGTGCCAAGTTTGGTGACTGTAGGCCCTTCCCTGCCCTTGGTAGGCCTTGTAGGATTGTTTTTTCCCACTTGAAGCGTAAGTCCAAATTCACATTTACCAAATAGATTTGGCTGTAACTCCTTGACTTTTGACCCTAGAGTCACCAAACTCAGGCCACATTATCAGAGTGTGGTGATGCCAATGTGTGCCAAGTCTGGTGACTCTTGGGCCTTCCCTGCCCTCGCTAGACCTTGTAGGTTTGATTTTTTGCACTTGAGGCGTAAGTCCAAATACACATTAACCAAATGGATTTGGCCGTAACTCCCTTCCCTGCACTGGCTAGGTTTCATAGAATTTGTTTTTCCCACTTGAGGCCTATCTTCAAATACACATTAACCAAATGGATTTGTCCGTAAATCACTGATCTTTTGACCTAGAGTCACCAAACTGGGTTTAAGTCATCAGTCAATGTGTGCCAGTTTGGTGACTCTAGGACCTTCCCAGCCCTCGCTAGGCCTCGTACAATTGTTTTTCCCACTTGCGGCTTAATTCCACATTCACTTTTACCAAATGGATTTGGCTGTAACTCCCTGACCTTTGAACCTAGAGTCACCAATGTCGGACCACGTTATCAGAGTGTGGTGATGTCAATATGTGCCAAGTTTGGTAAGTCTATGACCTTCCCTGCTCTCGCTAGGCCTTGTAAGACTGGTTGTTCCCACTTGAGCCTTAAGTCCTCATTGACATTTACCAAATGGATTTTGCTGTAACTCCCTGACCTTTGATCCTAGAGTCACCAATGTCGGGCCATGTTATCATAGTGTGGTTTTGCCAACATATGCCAAGTTAACTCTATGACCTTCCCCGCCCTCGCTAGGCCTCGTACAATTGCTTTTCCCACTTGAAGCTTAAGTCCACATTCACATTTACCTAATGGATTTGGCTGTAAGTCCCTGACCTTTGGCCCTAGAGTCACTAATGTTGGGCCACGTTTTCAAAGTGTGGTGATGTCAATATGTGCCAAGTTTGATAACTCTAGGACCTTCCCTGCCCTCGCTAGGCTTTATACAATTGTTTTTTCCCACTTGAGGCTTCAGTCCACATCTACATTTACCTAATGGATTTGGCTGTAACTCCCTGATTTTTGAGCCTAGAGTCACCAACGTCGTGCCACGTTATCAGAGTGTTGTGATGTCAACATGCACCAAGCGTGGT
Organism: Semaprochilodus insignis; assembly: GCA_034552555.1. Classification (NCBI taxonomy): domain Eukaryota; kingdom Metazoa; phylum Chordata; class Actinopteri; order Characiformes; family Prochilodontidae; genus Semaprochilodus; species Semaprochilodus insignis. The sequence goes on from CM067474.1 coordinate 34,767,737, forward strand.
AACTCTAGGACCTTCCCTGCCCCCGCTACGTCTCATGCAATTGTTTTTTCCCACTTGAGGCTCAAGTCCAAATTCACATTTACCAAATGGATTTGGCTGCAACTCCCTGACCTTTGACTCTAGACTCACCAATGTCGGGCCACATAATCAGAGTGTGGTGATGTCAATTTGTGCCAAGGTTGGTAATTCTAGGACCTTCCATGCACTCGTTACGTCTCATACAACTGGTTTTTCCCACTTGAGGCTCAAGTCCAAATTCACATTTACCAAATGGATCTGGCTGTAACTCCCTGACTTTTGACTCTAGATTCACCAATGTTGGGCCATGTTATCAGACTGCGGTGATGTGAATATGTGCCAAGTGTGGTTACTCTATGACCTTCCCTGTCCTTGCTAGGCCTCATAAGACTGGTTTGTCCCACTTGAGGCTCAAGTCCAAATTCACATTTACCAAATGGATTTGGCTGCAACTCCCTGACCTTTGAGCCTAGAGTCACCAAAGTCGAGCCACGTTATCAGAATGTGGTGATGTCAACATGTGCCAAGTTTGATAACGCTTGGCCCTTCCCTGCCCTTGCTAGGCCTCGTACAATTGTTTTTTCCCACTTGAGGCTTAAGTCCACATTTACATTTACCTAATGGATCTCGCTCTAATTCCCTGACCTTTGATCCTAGAGTCACCAATGTTGGGCCATGTCATCAGAGTGTGGTGATGTCAATGTCTGCCAAGTTTGCTAACTCTAGGGCCTTCCTTGCCCTTGCTAGGCCTTGTACCATTGTTTTTTCCCACTTGAGGCTTAAGTCCAAATTCACGTTTACCAAATGGATTTGGCTGTAACTCCCTGAGCTTTGACCCTAGAGTAATCAAACTCAGGACACGTCATCAGAGTGTGGTGATGCCAAAGTGTGCCAAATCTGATAATGCCACAACATTCCTTTCCCTTGCCAGGCCTCATCCATTCACCATTTATCAAATGGATCTGGACCTAACTCCATGTCCTTTCATCCTTGAGTCAGAAAACTTGGATCAAGTGATCAGGATGTGGTGATGTCAACATGTGCCACGGTTGGTGACTCTAGGACCTTCCCTGCCCTCGTTAGACCTCGTACAATTGTATTTTCCCACTTGAGGCTTAAGGGCAAATTCACATTTACCAAATGTTTCTGGCTGTAACTCTCTGACCTTTGACCCTAGAATCACCAGACTAGGGCCACATTATCAGAGTGTGGTGTTTCCAAATTGTGCTAAATCTGATAACTCTATAATATTACTTTCCCTTGTCAGGCCTCATCCATTCACCATTTATCAAATGGATCTGGACCTAACTCCATGATCTTTCATCCTAGAGTCAGAAAACTTTGATCAAGTCATCAGGGTGTGATGACGTCAATGTGTGCGTAGATTGCTGACTCTAGGGCCTTCCCTGCCCTTGCTAGACCTCGTACAATTGTTTTTTCCCACTTTAGGCTTAAGTCCAAATTCACATTTTCCAAATGGATTTGGCTGCAACTCCCTGACCTTTGACCCTAGAGTCACCAAACTCGTCACGTTATCAGAGTGTGGTGATGTCAATGTGTGCCAAGTTTGGTAACTCTAGAACCTTCCCTGCCCTTTGAGAAACAAGGCAGTGTGAGGCTGGGCCTGTCCTTGTAGTAAACAGTAGCTGCCATTAGATGGTGCTGTCAGAGTTTGTAGCTAGGTTGTGGGGAGTAAGACCCCGGTAGGAGTCTGGGGGTAAATTGGGGTCAGTAACGTGTGGTTTACGTGCGATGTGTGAAGTGTTAACCAAGGAGACTACCCAGTACACTGTATGCAGATTCTCTTGGTTTTTAATGCACTCCAAATACTTAATTACCAACAAGAACACACCAACAATAAAGTGCTTATGTACATCATAGACCATATGTACAGAGAGATGAGATGAGTGGCTGCGTGTGTACAAGGGGGCGTCTGAACACGGACGGCGCCAAAGAAAAGAAATAATAATAAAAAAAAAAAAACACAGGGAAGAGCTAACCTAGCTCAAGTTCAATCACCTCCTCTCTACGGTGGCCGAGAAAGCCCAACGCACTGCAAGTTAAAAACGCGCTGCAAGATCTGAAAACACAGGCATCAAAATGAGACCGCTTGCAAACCATTAACCGAACGCGCTGCAAAGTCTCAAACGCGCAGCAAACACTAAAAACACATGCAACTTCCAAAACACATGCAGAAAGCCTCAAAACACAACGGAAGTCTTTCCGAGGGACGCTGAAAGTGGACGGACCCGGACCTGGACGTAGAGCCAAGACAGCCCCAGTTCCAGCAAAAGTAAGTTTTATCTGTTAATTAATGAATATTCAGTCGGGTTATTGGCCAGGTTCTTGTGTTAACTTAATAAACAGTTAAACCTTAATTTTAGCCACTCGGTGTGCATTGTTTAAGGTGGAACGAAATGTAAACACGAGAAACTGGCCAATAAACCAAATGAATACTCATTAATAAACAGATAAACTTTTCTTTCAGTCACTCGGTGTGCATTGTTTAAGGTGGAACGAAATATAAACACAAAAACCTGGCCAATAACCCGACTGAATCGACGGCTCTACGTCCAGGTCCGTCCACTTTCAGTGTCCATCGGAAAGACTTCCGTTGTGTTTTGAGGCTTTCTGCATGTGTTTTGGAAGTTGCATGTGTTTTCAGTGTTTGCTGCGCGTTTGAGACTTTGCAACGCGTTCGGTTAATGGTTTGCAAGCGGTCTCATTTTGATGCGTGTGTTTTCAGATCTTGCAGCGCGTTTGGCTAATGTTGTGCAAGTCGTATCATTTTGATGCTTGTGTTTTGAGACTTTGCAGCGCGTTTTTAACTTGCAGTGCGTTGGGCTTTCTCGGCCACCGTACCTCTCTCCTAATCTGCACCAATAAAATAAATACAGAGTTGGCGCCCGCCCCTTACCTAATGTGTTTATACAATCAGCTACTACGTGTTGTGGGAATGTATGAGCGCTCGTCTTACCTGTCCAGAACCCCTTATTTCCATGCAGGCCAGAATGACCGAGTTGACGAGGATAGTATGAATTTATAGAGTTCAAGCAGATTCAAAAGCTAAACTGACACAGAGGCACCAGACTTCACTAACCCAACGTACAAACGGTCGTTGCTAGGTGAAACTGAGCTATTTATATTACAGAGGGAAAAATATAACAAAAGTAAATGCAGCCAAGATGGCATGGTGTTCATGGCTAGGTGAAGTTGAGCTATCTACGGGAGGCAGAGGGAAAACAAACTAAAATGCAGCTGACGCATCATGGGACTACGGACAAAGGTGTACAAAACACCAGCAACACGAAGCACAACCGCTTCAATTCACTAAAACATAGCCCATGGCCAGCAACACAACAGCAAGTACAGAGATTATCCCCAGCCTCTCGTCTAATTTAAATCACTGGGTTTTTAAATCTCAACCCCCGCCTCTCATGCAAGAAAATGTTTCCTGATTGGCCGACTCAGAGGTACTAGGAGGACCTCCAACAATGATTGACACTGCAGCCAACCTATGGAAGAGACAGACAGCAGAAACAGAGCGAGAGAACAGGGAAAAACACAGCGGACCAGAGCAACTGAGGTCAGTCATGTAACAGTGGGCCTATAGGCTTTATAAGTATATGCAGGCTAAGCAGGTCTGGCCCTGGTCTTTCTTTGGATGGGGAACCATCCTTTAAACCTCTCTTTTAATCTCTACTTTGTAGTTTACATTTTAGCACTAAGCTGTTGATCAAAAGAGTGGTGGTAGAGGTCTCCATGTACTAGGATATATATACATATATATATATATATATATCAAGTGATGTATGTTGGACTCCAGCTTCAACTAATGCCTAGAAGTCTTTGGGAACCCTTGGGCTTGGCTGTTTTGAGAAACTAGGCAGTGTGAGACTGGGCCTGTCCTTGTAGTAAACAGTAGCTGCCATTAGATGGTGCTGTCAGGGTTTGTAGCTAGGTTGTGGGGAGTAAGAAGAAGAATTAAGCTTTTGAAAAAGAATTTGGAATCTATTGAGTCATAATAGAGTGATAATATTCTATAAAGGGCCTGTAGTGGAAGCTTCCTTTAGCCAATGACCCTATGGAAAAGAAATGTTGTCTCACTGAAACCATATTTTTCTCGTAGTGAAAGTCTGCACTGGCGGCTCTGCATAGCCACTGCCCCCCTCCGAATAGATGGGAAAAAACTCGTCTTCAGCGCTTTCATTACATGCATATCCTCAAGCAAATGGGGTTTCAACCTTAGATTTATCGAGCCAAAGTCATGAAGCAAGAGCATGGAGCGATCATGTGAGAATTATAGCCCTCAAACACCAATGCTTGGACAGCCATAAGCCATGACAAAATCGTTCTGACAAAAGAAATGTCGTTGTCTCACTGACACCATATTTTTCTCGTAGTGAGATTCGTCGCTGGCGGCTCTGCATAACCATGCCCCCCCTCATAAAAGGTGGGTAAACTCGTCGTCAACACTTTCATTAAATGGATATCCTCAAACAAATGAACATTTTCATGCTTTTTGACATAGTTACTGATTGTAAAATGTTGTTGCAGCACTGCTTGTCTCAGAAGAAACCACGCAAAAGTCTAGGAGCAGACTTCATGAAATAGTGCTAAACGCAGAGACTATGTCTGCTTGTCTCTGCTGGAAAACAGGTGGAAAAGGAAAGCCTCACCAAGGGGGGGTGGGTTTTCAGTCTTTGATTTATCTTGCCAAAGTCATGAAGCAAGAGCATGGAGCGAGCATGTGTGGTATGGCTGGATGCCTATATTGGTGTTTTATTATATTTTAGATAATGATTATATTAAAATCTTACACTGTGCTATCCTGTCCTTTTAAAGCCCGGTGTAGTGCTAGAAATGACTACATAGTATTAATATAACTGTGCTTTGAAGATCGACTGTGGTAGGCTGCCTATCCAGTCTGCAAGACCCCTTTGAATTGGGACATGCCTACTGCAGGTGGAACGCAGGTGGGGAGCGGGCCTGGGGTTTAGGGGGGAAATAAAGGTGAGTGCACCCAGGTGAGCTCACTTCCACTTTGGCTAAAACAAAGGGATGTCTGAGTATTTGGCGTGGCACAGTCGCTGCTGGAAGAGCTCAATTCGGTGGTCTTACACATACACGATTTTTTTTAGCAGTAGGCAGGCAATGAAAGCCTGGAGCCTGTAGGATATGTTGTGAGACTACTGTGATTCTTTTTAGTGCATGTGTGCTGGCCAGAGCAACTAACCAGGAGGGAAACTGAAGAGCGTGTGTAGCTGAATCAACTGGTAGGTTGCTGGTTTCACTACTTTTATCCAGAAGGGAGGAGTCCCTGAAGGGAGGAGTCCCAGGAGTACCTGGATGTCTGGAGCATACAGGTGTGGTGACGCAGCCAATTCGGGAGGCAAGAGAGAGCAAAGGAGACCTGGTAGCTCTCTGGCTTGATCTGGCCAACGCCTACGGATCTATTCCACACAAGCTTGTCGAAACAGCACTGGCAAAACACCATGTTCCCGACAAGTTCCGAAACCTCATCATGGACTACTACGACAACTTTAGTGCAAGAGTCTCTTCAGGCCAAGTAACATCTCCCTGGCATCGCCTTGAGGAGGGGATAATTACTGGCTGCACCATCTCTGTAACCCTCTTCTCACTTGCCATGAACTGGATTGTCAAGTCTGCGGAGGTGGAATGTAGAGGGCCCAAGTCAAGATCCTGGACTCGGGAGCCCCCATAAGAGCCTTTATGGATGACCTAACAGTCATGACAACATGTGTTCCAGGGTGCAGGTGGCTCCTTCAGGGGCTTGAAAGGCTTATCACATGGGCACAGATGAGCTTCAAGCCCGCTAAGTCCAGGTCACTGGTCATGTGGAAGGGTAAAGTGTCTGACCGGTTCCGCTTTGCAGTGGGAGGGACCACAATTCCATCAGTGACTGAGAAATCAGTCAAGAGTCTGGGCAAGATCTTTGACAGCACCCTGAAGGACTCACCTGGCTCAAACGATCGACAAATCTGGCCTCCCTGGAAAATTCAAAGCCTGGATCTACCAGCATGGAGTCCTGCCAAGAATACTCTGGCCTCTGCTGGTTTACGAAGTATCAATGGTAGAAGCTCTGGAGAAGTCCATTAGCCAGTTTCTAAGGAGATGGCTGGGACTCCCGCGGTCCTTGAGCAGCATCGCCCTGTATGGCCACTCCACCAAGCTGCACCTTCCTTTTAGTGGATTAGCTGAGGAGTTTAAAGTCATCCGTTCCAGAGAGGTGATGATGTACAAGGACTCCAGAGACACCAAAGTTGCAGCAGCAGGGATCCTTGTGAAGACCAGGAGGAAATGGCAGGCGCCAAAAGAGGCCGTCACTAGGGCCGAGGCACGACTAAGGCACAAAGTGCTAGTGGGCTCTGTGGCAACAGGACGAGCAGGTCTTGGGTCCTTTCCAAAACCATGCTACGATCTGGCCTGTGGAAAGGAGAAACGCAGACTGATTCAGGACGAGATACGTGCAGAGGTGGAGGAAGAACGCTGCAGTAAGATGGTCGGCATGTCCAAACAAGGAGCGTGGACCAGGTGGGAGCATGCAGATTCCTGCAAAATCACCTGGGCAGAGCTCTGGAGAGCAGAACCATCTCGCATTAAGTTTCTCGTCCAATCCTTTAGGTAGGTAGGAGGGCGAAGAGTGTGTGTGAGGGGTGTGTGTGGTCATCCACAATGCTGTTTGCTTTGCGGATGCAGCGTGTAGTGTAACTGTCTGTGATGGTGGGGAGAGAGATACCGTCCAATCCGGACTGACTGAGGTCTCCCAGTCAGGAAGTCCAGGATCCAGTTACAGAGAGAAGTGTTCAGGCCCAGTAGGTTCAGCTTTCCGATCAGGTGCTGGGGAATGCTTGTGTTGAATGCTGAACTAAAGTCTATGAACAGCATTCGAACATAAGTGTCTCTATTATCCAGGTGGGTGAGCGCCAGGTGAAGGGTGGTGGATATGGTGTCGTCCGTTGAGCCGTTGGGACGGTACGCAAACTGCAGAGGGTCTAATGAAGGAGGCAGCAGGGTCTTGATGTGCCTCATGACAAGCCTCTCTAAGCACTTCATGATGATGGGTGTGAGTGCAACGGGACGGTAGTCATTTAGGCAGGACACTGAAGACTTCTTCAGCACAGGTATGATGGTGGTTGCCTTGAGACACGTTGGGACGGTGGCACAGCTCAGGGAGATGTTGAAGATGTCAGTGCAGACATCTGTCAGCTGGTCTGCACATTCCCTGAGCACTCTACCAGGAATGTTGTCTGGTCCAGCAGCTTTCCGTGGGTTAACTCTGCGTAGAGTTTTCCTCACGTCAGCTGCTGTAAGGCACAACACCTGGTTGTCGGTAGGAGGGGTGGTCTTCCTTGCTGCCACGGTGTTCTGTGTCTCGAACCGAGCGTAGAAGTCGTTCAGCGCATCTGGAAGGGAGGCATCATTGTCACAGGCAGGTGGTGTTGTCCTGTAGTTAGTGATGGCCTGGATGCCCTGCCACATGCGCCGTGTGTCACCGCTGTCTCTGAAGTAGCTGTGGATGCTCTGACCGTGTGCGTGCTTTGCCTCTCTGATGGCCCGGGACAGTTTGGCCCTTGCTTTCCTTAGGGCCGCCTTGTCTCCTGCTTTGAAGGTAGAGTCTCTAGCTTTCAGCAGAGCACGAACCTCTGCAGTCATCCATGGCTTCTGGTTAGGACGTGTGGTGATGGTCTTGGAGACAGTCACATCATATATGCACTTGCCGATGTAGCTGGTCACAGATGAAGTGTACTCCTCCAAGTCTGTGGTGTTGCTGTAGGTTGCAGCCTCCCTAAACATTTGCCAGTCAGTGTGCTCAAAACAGTCCTGAAGAGCAGAGATGGCTCCTGATGGCCAGATTCTCACCTGCTTCAGAACCGGTTTTGATCGTCTGACGAGCGGTCTGTATGCTGGAATTAGCATAACAGAGATGTGACCCGAGTATCCGAGGTGGGGGCGGGGCTCTGCCCGGTACGTGCTGGGAATGTTCGTGTAAACAAGGTCCAGCGTATTTGCTCCTCTCGTAGCAAAGTTCACATGTTGGTGAAATTTAGGGAGAACTGACTTGAGATTCACATGGTTGAAATCTCCAGCAACAATAAACAGTCCATCAGGGTGTGTGTTTTGCAGTCCGCTGATAGCGCTGTACAGCTCACAGAGCGCATCTTTAGTGTTAGCGCCAGGTGAAATGTAAACACCGATGGTCAGTACTGTGGTGAATTCCCTTGGTAGATAAAAAGGTCTACATCTGACGATCATAAACTCCACTAGAGGTGAGCAGTAACTAGAGACTAGTACAGAGTTCTTGCACCATTCTGTGTTGATGTAAACACACAGTCCTCCACCACGAGTCTTACCGCACAGGGCTGAGTTTCTATCGGCACGAAACGAAGCTAGCCCGTCCAGTTGAATGGCGGCGTCGGGAACTCCGTGAAGACAAAGACGCAGCAGTCTCTAGATTCTCTTCGTGTAGTTCTCTGAAGTTGGATGCAGTCCAATTTATTCTCCAGGGAGCAGACATTTGAGAGCAGGATGGCCGGGAGAGCCGGCCGAGTTGGCTTCATTGTTAGCCTAGCGCGAACTCCAGCTCGCTTGCCGCGCTTCTGTAGTCTCGCGTACCGCTTCCGGTGCCCCCTCTTTCGGCTGCCGGCTACAGGCAAAGCCGCGATCTGGGGGGCTGGTTTCCGTAGCAGACCGAAACCGCGTAGCGTCTCCCGTAGCTCATCGTTTATGTGTTATTTGGTTGATTCCGGTAGTGTAGCAGTGTCTGGTGGTCGTATACATGGACACCGGTTGTTCTTATGTCCATGTTCCAAAGAAGTTGAAAAAAAAGACACTCAAAAGCACCTTTTTTATCCGGTGCTACAGCTCGCGCCGCCATCTTGGCTCGTGCTAAGTGCAAGACATGTCAGAAAATGAGACATTTTGCCCTAGTTTGTCGCTCTACACACACACACTCAGTTCGGGAAGTCGGGAGTCGGGAGAACACCATTCTCTACCTGCATGACCTGATGCCAGGGAATAAAATTATTTGCCCCGTCACCATTCAAATGCCTGCTCCTGCGGCAAAACTGGACTTAATAGTGGACACTGGTTCATGTGTGTCTATCCTATCCAAGTCTACTTACTTGGCTAACTTTCATGCCACACCTCTACACCTGCCCACGGCCCGACAGGTGACTTACTCTCGTGATCCAACTGCTGTATTGGGTTGTCTACCTGCGACTGTTTCCATTGACAATTTCTGTTGCTCTGCTAATATCTTCATTGCTGAATCTGGCTCCCCACTCCTTGGTATGGACTTATTAAAGAGTTACTAAAATGCTGTTGCAGCACTGTTGGCCTGAGCTTGGTGACTCTAGGGTCAAAGGTCATGGAGTTACAGCCAAATCTATTTGGTAAATGGTAAATGGATGTGGCCTGGCAAGGGAAAGGAATGTTGGAAAGTTATCAGATTTGGTACACTTTGGCATCATCACACTCTGATGAAGTGGCCTGAGACTGGTGACTCTAGGGTCAAAGATCAAGGTGATACAGCCAAATCCTTTTGGTATATGTGAATTTGGGCTTAAGCCTCAACTCAGAAAAAACAGTCTTACAGGCCTCGCGAGGGCAGGGAAGGCCCTAGAGTTATCAAACTTGGCACACATTGACATAACCACGCTCTGATAACGTGGCCCTGGTGACTCTAGGGTCAAAGATCAGGGAGTTATGGCCAAATCCGTTTGGTAAATGTGAATTTGGACTTAAGCCTCAAGTGGGTAAAACCAGTCTTACGAGGGCACGGAAGGTCCTCGAGTTACCAAACTTAGCAAACATTAACATCACCAAACCCAACTTTGGTGATTCTAGGGTCAAAGGTCAGGGAGTTACTGCCAAATCCATTTGCTAAATCTGAATCTGAGTGAGTGATCACATGGGAGCCCCCAGAGCTGCTAGAGTCACCAGAGCATCATCTCCAACTTGGGTATCCTGCCCTGGTTCTCCAGCTCGTCACCCGACATGACTACAACAACTACAATGACCACAACAGAGCTGCTAGCATCTGGCTCTGATCATGAACTCTATCTCTCACTTAAACAGAGAACCTATGGGTTGGCTCTACCTTTGCAATTACTGCCTCCTGGATTAATCAGAATGTATCTAATAGATGTTCTAAGCTCCTTTTCCTGTTAGTTCTGTCTTTCTCTCCTCAAACAGGATCGACCTGAGGAGGATGGCTTCCCCACTTGAGCCTGGTTCCTTACTCTAAGGGAGTTTTTCCTTGCCACTGTTCCCTCTGGCTTGCTCAAAGGGGGCTTGGACCCGGATTTCCTTTCCTACGTCTTTCCATGTGTTTTTAGTGTTTGCTGCGCGTTTGAGACTTTGCAGCGCGTTCGGTTAATGGTTTGCAAGCGGTCTCATTTTGATGCGTGTGTTTTCAGATCTTGCAGTGCGTTTGGCTAATGTTGTGCAAGTCGTATCATTTTGATGCTTGTGTTTTGAGACTTTGCAGCGCGTTTTTAACTTGCAGTGCGTTGGGCTTTCTCGGCCACCGTAGTTTTTAACTGAAGATCTGCTCACATTTTAAGGCACATTAAAATCTATGTGAAAATTCCCAAAATGCTGAACATTTCAAAAACATTCAAGCAGCACTGCACAGTGTGAACCAAAGATTTTAACAAGATTTCTAAAAATGCACAGTGTATATGCCAGGCTTACCTATACCAGGTAGTCCTCTGGAGCAACCACAACAACCTGGAGCTGAACACAGCAAAAACAGTAGAAATGACAGTGGACTTCAGGAGAAGCCGCCCAACCCTTCCACCACTCACCATCCTGGACGGAACTGTGATGGCTGTGGAGTCCTACAAGCTCCTGGGTACACCAATCACCAAGGACCTGAAGTGGGACTGCAACATCAGCTCCATCATCAAGAAAGCCCGACAGAGGATGTACTTCCTACGTCAGCTGAGGAAGTTCAACCTGTTTCAGAAGCTTATGGTATAGTTCTACACTACCACCATAGAATCTGTTATCGGTACGTCCATCACAGTGTGGGGCAGCTCAGCCACCAAACATGACACTCACAGACTGCAGCGCATCATCAGGTCTGCAGAGAAGACCACTGGAGTTAAACTACCCTCACTGTTGGATCTGCACACTTCCTGGTTCTTGAAGAAGATCATCACTGTTCCATCACACCCTGGCCATTAACAGTTACAGCGTCTTCCCTCAGGCCGGCACTTTAGCCAAAAGAGGGTTAAGACAACCAGGCTACAGAGAAGCTTCTTCCTACATGCCATCACACTCATAAACAGCTGAACACTACAATGCATATTACAATCCATACTGCTCTTATTAATCCTGAATTACATAAACACATACAATCCATATTCAGTGTGTGTGTGTGTGGTGTGTGTGTGTGAGTGTTTTGTTACAGTGCATAAGCAGCTATTTCATCACACTCTCTCTTACAAAATCACCAAATTCTCTACACCATGGCAAACGTTTGTACACTATGTGAGTCAATATGTGTCAGCATGTGTGAGCTTCCGGATTAAACACAGATACGGCGCATTACCCCTCTCTCCGTCATCTCTAAAACCCTCTGCATTCAATCACTCATCCCTCCATTCTTTGATTGTCATACTTTTAGTTGTCCACACACAACAGATTTACTGTTACACTCATTCAGCAGATTTGAGCTTGGTCACATGGAATATCCTGTTTGTTTACTGACCTTTCTCTTTCACATACAACACTAAAATTCTCTCTCTCTCTCTCTCTCTCTCTCTCTCTCTCTCTCTCTTTCTATCTCTAGCTATATCTCTCTCCCACACACACCTATGTCCACTCATGCACTTTCTCTTTCAGTCTTTAAAAAGGTCTGACAATTAGATGTGTGGTCCTCATTCTTTTTTTTCACTTCCTTCTTGCTTTCACCCAATCTTTTTATTTGTATCTCCAACACCCTTTTTACAGTCTTAGCACAAATGGTTCTATATAGTACCAAAATGTTTTTGACAATAGTGGAACCCATTTTACTGCTGTACAGTTCTTTAAAGCATTAAGTTTTAGAGTTTTTCAGTCATTGTGAAGAACTATTATACTAAGGAACCATTTATGTATTCAAATGTATTCAAAAATCTTCACGTTTTATTTTAAACCATTGCTTTCACTAAAGAAACTTGTTGATGTTTCTTCAAGGGTTCTTGAAAATGGTTCTATATAGAACCATGAACACTCAAAGAATCCTTTGCATGATTAAAGGGTGATGGTGAATGTGCTGCAGATGGTTCTATACAGAACATTTTTGAAAAGAGTTGCTATTATTATGATGTCAGCTTGGATGAATAGCAGAACCCTTTTTGATGTTATGTAGAACCCTCTGCTCCCTCTCCCTTGAAGAACCTCATTTGCACTCAGCCAAACAGCCAGAGTGCAAAGCTAGTGTAAGTATTTCATGAAATCAATTATAATAATTGAAAATGAAACTAAAAATCCCATATTTAAACCAGTACAGTTTCATGCTTTCCTATCCTAAATTCTATGTATTATTTTTAAACTAGCAGCTGTGCTGTGAATGCAGAATCTATATATTTGACAAAAGACAAGCATCGTTGTCTAAAAAGCCTTCTAGTATAATAAAAAAAACATTTTTAGTTCATTTTTATTTAATATAAACATGCTTGTTCTAGCTAAATTGCTCACTGTAACATTTTGGTTGGAAACAAAAGCATTAGTCTTGGAGTACACAGCAGAATTTTTTGGTAGATACAGTCAAGTGAGATCTCCCAAGTGAACCCATTTTTTGGGTCTTCAGTAGTTACGTTTTTATAATAAGTCAGCGCTAAATCAACTCTTTTTAATTTTAGATCAACACAGTTGAAACTTGTAAAAGCTTTCCATATTTGTTGAGGTTTGTCATATTATCGTATGTTACCATATGGTTTACCTTGTATGTTTTATAATACTTTTATAGTAGAAAGCCCTGACACAAAGCTGTCACCACTGTTTTCTAACTGACTGAATTGTCTCCACCTGCTGTAAATTAGAACTGATTATCTGATTCCTGTATCACTTACTATTTATTATGTTGGTCATTAAACTTCTGTGTAACGCCTTGACTCTAGATCACAGAGAAAAAATTCTTGATGGCTGAGTTTTCTTTTCTTTTTTTCTTTCAAGACTAACCCCTTTGTGGCCCAAACTGAGAGCCTAGCTCTGATAATCACGGTTCACCAATGTTACCAGCTTTTGTATTCAGCTTTTACCTGTTTGCTTTATTAGCAGATCAACATGTAAAGAAGTCTGTTTAAACAAGGCCTAAATTATAGGTTTTCTTTGGTGTTACTGTACAACTGAATTCATTTTACAATCTTTTGTTCCTTTTTATGATAGCACTTAAACAATCTGCAGATATCATTAGATGGAAGACGACCAACCCTCAGTGTAACAGCTCACAAAATGTACATTTACATATAAACAACCATGGTGGTAATTTAAGACAAATTTTAATGAAAAGCTAATGATATGTCTCATTTGAAGTGATACTGTGCTGTTTTCCATTTGTACATAGCTGGAGTGAACAAGCATTATTTGTTGCCTTACAGTGTTTGTGTTCTCTAGGAAATATGATTGTGAATTGACTTTAGCATTTTTTACTTAAATGTAAAAATTTAAAATTACAATTTTTAAAGGCATAAACTTCTAGTCATTTTAATCTTTAATTTAATATTGTCTCTTAATTAGATTTTTTAGTGATTCACTACCAACCTGCATTACTTTGCACATGATCTGCGTAATTAGCAAGTGTCCTTTTTAACCATGCCATAAGTATTAGTCGGCACAGGCTTAAATAGTGGCATTCACTGCACTGCCACATGCACATGTTCTTACTGTGTCATTGACATTTGTGCTTTTGGTTGTCAGCCATTTCGTAAGTCAATGGTACGATATTAAGCATTTAGATAATAAAATTTAAGAATATGGTACAACACAAATGTCAACCATGTAATTTCCAGAGAACACATACCGAACAGCAAAAAACACCTGTAGGTTTCGGTTAAAAGATGCAGGCTGTATGGTGAAATAAAGTATAAGCTTCAGGCTCTGTATACATCCCATCAAACGGCTTTAAAAAAATTCAAATTTTCTGCATGATTCAGTCAATTAGTTGTTAATATGGGCATTCAAAGTGGTTTGATTCGATATGAATCATTGTAGAGATCCCAAACAACCAACTCAGATTTCTTTACACTGGTGGTGATAGGAACACAAGGGGTCACAAGATGTACAACGAAAATGTAGTTACCTATTCATTATCCAAAATGGCCTATATGTGTCTCCTTAGTTGTTATAGATAAAATTACAAAGATGCATCAGGCAGCATATTCCTAAACATTTAATGCAGTAATTTTCTGTGAGGGAGCTGGAAAAGGATGCTTTGGATGTCCAATCATCATGGTTCTGAATTTCTCTAGAATTTCTCATTTCATTTTAAAGCAATCTGAATGACACTGTTTTCGTTTTCACAATTATATTATGGCAAAATTTTGAATAATGGGTAGAATTCCTCTTAAAGTTGAGAAGGAAATGTACTACTAACAGCAGACTAAACTACAACTCTGAAAAAATTGTTTGATTCAGATGTGTCACTCATTTTCTGAATAAATGAAAGAAATTACATTAACACAATTTTGCCTTTCAATTTTCTAACTTCTGGCAATAATTATGCTGATGTAATACTCATATATATCACTTATTTCAGTGAACAACAATTCCAGCAAAGGAAGAGAACTACCCCCACTTCAAAGTTGCAAACAATTTTTCTTTTTCTCCTAAAGTCCTGTGGCTCTAGGCTTAGTGTGGCTGCCTCCATGTTCAGAGAGCAGGATGAGGCTGAGGCGGAAGATCCAGAAGCAGCAGGTTGCAGGTACGACTCAGCAGCAGTAATGAAGCAGCATAGTTGCCATGGCTCCATATATTACCACAAGGAGGGCACTGGACTGCAACTGGTAGGCGGTGCCGGCCGGAGCGGTGGTGGTATTCATTGGTCCACCGTATATGCTTGTTACCATAGTACCATTGACGTTTGTGCTAGCAGTCTGGTTGCTCATCGGTGACACAGTTGAGTTTGAAGACAGTGTGGTCTGTAAAAGCACCTACACAGTGGAAAAAAAGATACGACTTTTAAAGTTTTGCTTACACTTAAATAAACAGAACAGGTCTCAAATAATGGATGCCAAAAGGTACACATTTGTTTCACATACAGACTAGCAGTTAAGCAGTTCGGAGCCTACAATGAGCAAAATGATCTTGAAATTTTATTTTACCTAAGTACAATTAACAGACCTGCTATACAATGTAGGTACTAGGCTAAGGGTCAAACTGGGTTTCCTCCAGACCACAACTCGGTGTTCTCCCTCATTAAACCCAGCTGATTCAATTGCTCAGCTAATTAGCATTCTGAGTTGTACAAGAAACTGCGGCCCACAAAGAACCCAGTTTGACAACTCTTGCAGAGTAAGAGTTTTTCCGTATCATCTCTCTAGAGATGATAAGTTGAGGTGGCTTCTCAGCCATCATCAGTAAGTCTTTCTAAAAGCTTTGTGGGCACTTTGTCATGTTTGCTGTTATGTTGGGAGCATCTGGCATACATGCCAAACCGTTATCCTAAAATAAAAGTCAGCTGCAAGGGTCAGCCAGGGGTGATCAGTGAATGACACATGGCCACCCTTCTGGCCACAAAGGTCATGTAAAGTGAAACAGCCATCATAATTATCAATAAAGCCTCAGCTATACTTTGTGGTGAAAATTTGCCTTAAGGGTAGTAACAAGTCAATTATTAGAGTATGTTTATGATGCATTTAATAATTAATATATCTTGCTGTAATAGGTTCATTTACTCAGCAAACAGGGAAATGAATGTGCTCTAAGCCCCTAACCAGTACTGCTACACAGAAAACAAGGAACCTGCATTTCTTTAACAGATTTCAGTAAATGGATCTGTAAAGGAATACTCCAGTGTTTTTCTGCTTAATTCGTTGCATCTGTAGTATATGATTGGTTACTATTTAGAAACATTTGCCTTTAAAGAAGAAAAAAGCTGGAAAAAATATTGTCTCCCTTCTTTTACAATGTTCAGAGAAATCCATAGTATTTGACCGTATCATACAGATGTGCATCTCTGTGGATAGAGATTTGGTTTACAAATGCTGGAATAATCCTTTAAAGAATCTTCTTAAAAATATGGTTCCTCTGTAACTTTCTTCTATATCTTTTTTTGAGCCAAAAGTCAAGTTAAGTCAAGTTTTGTTTGTAAAATGTCTTTTACAACAGATATTGTCACAAAGCAGCTTTGCAGAGAATCCGAGTCCAAGCCCCCAATAAGCAAGCCAAAGGTGACAGTGGCAGAAAAAAAACCCCTCAGAGTAAGAGGAAGAAACCTTGAGGGGAACCAAGACTCAAAAAGGGAACCCATCCTCCTCTGTTCTACACCGCAACATTCTCACAAATGTCTGAGGTCTTCTTTCATTTATTTAATTTCTAACCAACATAGCTATAAGCTACAAGTTCAATTGATTTTATGTATAGTCTCAACAAATATAATATAATGCATGTCAGTATTTTATGTGTCTAAGAACACCAGAAACTTTTTTTGTTTGATTTGCAAACATTCTTCTCTTTTGACTGTTTCATTTTCTCAGTAACAGCTTATTGACAGACACACATCCTTTTAGACTGTTGACAATCATGTTGGATTGTCTTCTTACAGTGGAAGTAAGGGCGGAAACACCTGTGGATGTTTTCACATCTGACGTGGAGCTTGAATTTCTTCTGTCTCTCAAAGATGAAGGCTTTAGGTGCTGTTTATCTGATGGTGACATTTTTGGTGTTCCCCCTGGTCTTGCATGGCAAAACATTTTGCCTTTTTTCATAACTTTTAAACATTTTTTGCACATCAGTTTTGAAAGCCTTTTCCCCCATTATTTTCCTTCTACTTTCCTTATGCAGGCAGGTTATTTTATATATAATCTCTAAATATCTCCTTTGAAGATGTACAATGAAAATGTAGTTACCTATTCATTATCCAAAATGGCCTATATGTGTCTCCTTAGTTGTTATAGGTGAAATTACAAAGACGCATCAGGCAGCATATTCCTAAACATTTAATGCAATAATTTTCTGTGAGGGAGCTGGAGAAGGATGCTTTGGATGTCCAATCATCATGGTTCTGAATTTCTCTAGAATGGTACATTTCATTTTAAAGCAATCTGAATGACCCTTTTTCCCCATTATTTTCCTTCTACTTTCCTTATGCAGGCAGGTTATTTTATATATAATCTCTAAATATCTCCTTTAAACATTTAGATGCATGTTAGAAATAAATATGTAAGGCAGCTAAAGTGTATGTGGGTAGTTATTTGTTGTAGAGGTTAGTGTGGACTTGGACAAATTAGTGTAAATGAAAACAGCATGAAAGCATCGGCTGACTATTTTTGACACATAACACCAAGCCGGTCAGTCTTCACTGTAATCAAGTTTCTCTCTTTGCAATCGGTTTCAGCTGGGTGTAGCTAGGTTTCTCAGTAGCTTTAGCCACAGGGAATAACACTAAAGGAGAAATGGATAGCTGATGGTTCAGAATGATTAATACTCTCATATCATATTCTATACATTGTTCAAACATATTCTATACATGTATATGTTCAAACATGATTATGATTCACCGTTGCTTCCACAGAAGCACCATAAAGACTGACATCAAGTGAATCTTCATTTCTGGTTCACCTACAAAATAAACTGCTTATGTAGACACACTGAAACCTCACTGGAAAAAATATTTTTTTGACTTTGTAAATAGAATGAACATTATTAAAGTACTATCTACAAGAATAATCTATTACAGTCTTGGTACTTCAGAATTTTATGTAAAAAAAAATCTGTGCGCCATTTCTTTGTAATTGTTTTTCATAAAATACATTTGTAAATTTGAGTCTAAACGCCAAAGCAAAAATTATACCGTTTTTGTCATTTTTTTGATTGAATGAGAAGCAAAGCTGAAAACTACAAGGTTCTACGTTCAGGATCTACGCATGCGCAGTGACGTCAGATTTTGCGGCAAGTCAAACTCAGGATATGTTTCCTCGCGGAATGCAGTGGGCTTCGGAGATTTTCGTCTTTTCTCACCACAAACTGGTCACGGTGGTCCGGTATGTCCACTGACCGAAGAGGACTGTGCTATGGTATGTGTTTACAAACTTGGAATGTAAGTAACAGTTAGCTATGCTAGTTATGCCGATGGTAGCATAACAACGTCGTTCCGTTTAATATACATGGCTGTCTTTTTAAATTAACATTACTTTTTAAAACGTGAGTTGAGGTTAACTTGCTAACGAGCCAACCGGTTAAGCATAACTGAGGCACAGTTAATTTATTTTCCGGTAGGGTTATTGATATGATAGGCAGGATTCTTAGCAAAGTATGATAATTGGATTAGCGATTTATTTTAAATGTAATTAGGTTCGAAAACACGGTTGGTTTTGTCATATGACCATTAAAACTTTAGCAGTGAGGATTTAACAGTTTTACGTCGGTTTAGATTCCAGTATGTTTTTGAAAGGCTTCGCTGTGTTAACCTCATCTGACAGCCGTGAAATGGTGGAACGTTACTTTGTATTGGTAACGTTAGTCCTCACATAGCTCTTTCAGCTCATGATGGCATGTTTGACATTACACTAACTTGCTGACAGTTTTTAATCTGCGAGCTTGCCTGTGTATGTATCCCCACACATTTCTTTAATAACTGGTACAGTTCTCTAAAGGATGCTATGAATTGAAAGTGTGAATGTGTTAATAAAGAAATACTAGTTAATGCCTTGGTTATGTGTAAGAATGTGTAAGAATATTTGAAGCTTTATATACGTTGTACAATCTATTAATTTCATTGGATTTAACATCCCTTTATGTGTGTATATATATATGTATATGTGTCTGCATATCGTCGCTGTCCAAAGAAAAACAGATATCTCCAAAATGGCAACTACAGAAGAGGGCATAAACCTCATTTAATTTGAATGGAAGTCAATGGAACCAGATGTCTTTCCAAGCAGTTTTGGGCAATTTCTGTTGGTCCATTCTTCAGAAAGTTTCCACACAGTGTAAATAGCAGGTCATGTGATCAAATGAGGCATAAAAGTAAAAATCAACAGAAATGGAGATGCATGTTTTTCTTTGGACAGCGATGATATTAGGGCTGTACCCGACTCAGAATTTTGTAAGTCGAATCGGATTAGCCCGTCCTGGCCTACGATTCGACTATTCGTTCTCCATATACATTATCTAGTAATTCAGTAAATCAATTTGCATATGTTTCAGATCTGATGTCCTCCTCATTTAGAAAGTCAGCAGAGTCACAGGAACATATTTTTGAACTAAAAGAGACGTGGCATATGATGAACGATCTGAATTGGAGCCTGATTTAATTACAGAATATAGCGTCCGGCAGCAAGCAACCTATTTATGCTAAAAATTAGCGCTTATAGCCTGTCTTTTTAATTTACTTTTACAGCTTCTTCAGTAGGATGACCCTTCGTCTTTCATCTCTCATAAATAATAAACTCCTAAATAAAACCAAATTAGTCAATATTTAAATTATTTTTAGATGAAAAGAAGAATGGTAGAAGAAGAATTAATGGTAAGAAGAATTATTATATTACCCGCACTGAAATAATTATTCCTCGTTTATCGGCAGGCATATTAAGTGACTGTACTTATCTTTAAATAAAAATAATCTTAGCTGTAAATGAATAAATAAAAATATCTGTAATTTAGGTTCTAAAATAATTAGGAATTATAATAAAACAAACCTCTTCGGTCCTTTTTTTCTTCACCGCAAACAGCCATTATGTCTAAAACGAAAGTCAGCTCACTCGTTTGAAGCAGTGTTCGATGTCTGACTAAACGACGAGCAGAATAAGCTTTAATTTGTTCGGATTCTCTTCTTCAAAAGCTCCTCCAGACTTTTTCTGAGACATCGTTCCACCCGTGTTTCTCAGCTTCACAGCTTTAGCTCCCTTCAACGGTGAACCGCCAGCGCACGTTGT
>CM067474.1:34788238-34852743 GCA_034552555.1 Semaprochilodus insignis
TTTTTCCTTCACCGCAAACAGCCATTATGTCTAAAACGAAAGTCAGCTCACTCGTTTGAAGCAGTGTTCGATGTCTGACTAAACGACGAGCAGAATAAGCTTTAATTTGTTCGGATTCTCTTCTTCAAAAGCTCCTCCAGACTTTTTCTGAGACATCGTTCCACCCGTGTTTCTCAGCTTCACAGCTTTAGCTCCCTTCAACGGTGAACCGCCAGCGCACGTTGTCACGTGGATTTAATTTTTTAGCAAGCATGCGTCATAGCCCAGCTAGAACTTAAATATATATTTAGTATTCCCCTTTTAATAAATATTAAAATGTATTTTTAAATTCTTAAAGTTCTTGTGCATTTTGTAAGCTTTTGTCTGTTTTACGAAAGAAAAAAAAACCTCGTCACTGTTGTCAGTCAACACACAATAAGTTGTGGGTATGTGTGCTTAATTTTAATTCCTACTGTCTTTGCATTGTTGTAGCTGGAATAGCTGTACAGCAGTTCATACAATCCACAATTGATGCTCCAAATGACTAAGACATCTTATTCAAGGTACGTTAAACACAGTCACTATAAAACATGATAGACTTTCAGGTACTCTACAAGGATAGGTAAACACACATAACAGATTGACACATTTATTTTTTTGAGACGCATGAGACGGTTGTGTAAAATATGTAGCTTTAGCTCCAACAAAAGGATTGAACTATTGAAACACTTGAGAGTTAAGCATGGAAATGGTGGCCGAAGTCAGTTAATCCCTTGTCTTCATGCAGATTGTCCATGTTCTTATAAGACATTTAATTTAATTTAATTTATTGCGTCTGTTGCCTCTCATAATAGGTTTAAAAGTAAGATAGTCCTTTGAGGACCTTATTAAAGACTACCAGGTAAATTGTTTTTCTTCTCTGACTTGAAATAGTATTTGTGAACTGTGTTGGGATGTCTGTAGGGTGCCTTTAATTCTGTTCAGTTGTTTCACCAATTTGCACCTATTTGTGTGTTTTGACAGGATGTCAATAAAGACACGATCAAAGACAACTTTGCTGTACTTACAGTGAAGATCATTGCATTGGGCAGTGCTGCAGCAGCGGAAGGTTCCGCACTAGACAACGTGATCATTGTTATTGATAGAACTGAAGTATTGGATATATGTAAAAATCTCACAAATGAGTGCCTTATGCTCATCGGGTTAATCTATTCCCTGAATCTCAGATACCCCCCAAATCGAAGACACATTTAAAGTATTATAAAATAATATCAAGGATGTAACAAAGAAAGTTGCACACTGTGACACTTAATACGTTGATATTTTGGTGGAGCAAGTAAGACTTGTAACCAGCTTGACAATTTGGTTGAAAGATAGATATCTCTCGTTTTGTCTGTGCGCTGTAATCTGGTATACTAATTGTACCATGTTATCCTTTTGACTGTTAATTGAAAATGCATTTCCTTTATTGGGGCAAAACAATAAAAAACTTGCAAGTTGTTTTAAAAAGTTGTTATAAAGAGTATTCTTTCATATTAGTGGCTTTTGTATATTTTATGCCATTTATTAACACCTAAAGAAATTAATACTATAATTAATACAATATTTGGCAGGTAAGCATTACTAATGAATTGCGAAATTACTACTATTACTAGTATGTAAATATTAAAAGCCATGACATAATGTGGTGCTACATTGTTTGAGTGAAATCTACTAAGATACAGTCAATCAAAGTGTAATTGAATAAAAATGTTGCAAAGTAACATTTACTGAAGAATTTGTAATTAAGTCCATTGAGAATTATGAGTAACCTTTACTTCAACATATGCTTTGTTAAATTTACTTGCTGTTTTTACTAAGTAAATCCTATTCCATGTTTTTTTTTTCCAGTGCGGTCTTGTCAAAGCCACTTTAGTAGAAGTAGCAGAAGACAACTCAGTCATTTTCTTGCTTTTACTAACACCATGCTAGGTCCTATTTGTGGTATTTCAGCTGTTTCAAGAATGATATGGACTGTAACATTCTTGTCACAGAAAGCAAAGCAATTTGACTGTCCAATTACCTGCAGTGAAGTCATGTGAAAACGAAGGTGTCAGGAGGGGCTCTCTAAGAAACTCTGTAAGTCTCAAAGTCTTTGTGCCGACTGTAGTGAAGTTTCGTGGCTTATGATGCTATGGGACTGTTGGTAGGGGTTGGTCTAGGTATTTTAGTTCCAGTAAAGACAAATCTTAATACTTCAGCCTACCAAGACATTTTGGACAATTTTATGCTTCCAACTTTGTGGGAACAGTCTGGGAATGTTCTTTTCTGTTCCAGCAAGTCTGCATTCTAGTGCACAAAAGCTTGTAAAGGCATGGGTGAGTTTGGTGTTGAAGTTGACTGGCCCACGCTGTGAAGAATGAAAGTTGTTAAAGCTCCAAAGTGCAAAACAACTCTCAAAGCCTATGAATTTAGAATGGGCTGTCCACATATCTCCTTGCTAGTATAATACATTTACATAAACAGGAAAGACTCATACACTCTTTCATCACTCTTTAATTAGGAATTCTGCTTACAGCTATGGATAGTCAGGCATGTTGTTATAAAATTTAACTGAAATATCAGTATTTCATTATTGATAAGTGTTTGGATTTTGGATAGTAAATGGTTAAATGTGTGTTGGGGAACTTTTGGAAACCTACACTTTATGCCCGTCGATTAACTAATACAACATAAAAATGTATTGACTTCTTAATTAGTCAATTAATACATCATATGTATCCATGTATATATGCATATCATTTGTTGGTGGCCTATTAGCAATATCATAGCTTCCCGCGCTTGGCCTGCTCAGCCATAGGACTGCGGGAGGCATGGCGATTGCAGGTCAGCCACTCGCACTGGCTCTTGGGAGTGCCATAAGAGATAGCAGTAAAAGAAACACTGAACGTATAAATAAGTTGTTCCTGTGGATACATGTGCGGCAGTGTTAATTGTGTCATTCTGTGCTGAGCATGGGGTTAGTTTATTTTGGGCTGCTTCCCTTTTCCCCTGCTGATGTGTTCAACAAAAGAGCATTCGTTTACAGTTTCCTGCATGTGCTGTTGCCAAGAATTGCCTTTACCTAATATATATATGTATATATATAGATATTACAATACCTGTCCTCCCTCTTTTCCCTGCTCAAAAGCAGGAATATCAACATGTGCCGTGTTTGTGATAAAAGATGAGAAAAGAAAAGTGAAGCATCGGGTTTCTACAACGCACACGGAGTTCAGAGACACTCGATCTCCAGCTGAGACACAGATACGCAGCCTCAATCATTTATTTACTAATCTTTAAAAGACGGGCATGAAAGTAGCAGCCTAATTTCACTAAAGCGCGCCTGCCCCCCCCCCCCCCCCCACGCCAAAAAAAATCGCATACTCACCTTCACGCAGGTCTATAAATAGATCTACTATCGATATAAAAACCATTCCACAGTTCGCATAAGCACCCAAGATACCTTCACAGATGTCATGTAACGTCAGCTTCAGGCAGTGAGAATAAAAAGTCAAGGCGAGTGAACTGAATGCTCCATACCTGCGCTGGTAAACATGTCAGAAGGAACATTGCTGCGAGATGCACCGCCGTAATCTGAGGCATTATGTAATGAACAAAGAACTGTCTCTAACCTGTGGAGTTCTTGCGCTGAGGAAGACCGCTGCGGACAAAATGGGCTCTTTTTATACAACACTGGGGGCCAGCAGGAGTGACGTGTCGTAGGCTGAGCCTCTTCTGCCATGTGCAAAACTGCACAGGTGATTACCAGGTCTAAAACTCTTCAATTATACGCATGACAAGAGGAACAGTTTGGTACCAGCAAAGAGTCACCATATAGCTGATAAGAACATTCTAAATGTCTATGATTTTTCGCATCAATTATTGGGTATAATTTAAATGTGTTCTGCATTTGATCACATCAAATACCACATCATCTACCTAGTGATCGATTTGCTGTTGATGAAGGCGATCCTGATCCCAGAAGTGCCTCAGCTGATTTAGGACAGACCTGGAGGAGTCTTGGTTGAATTGTTTATCACTGCAGACTCAGAACTGCTTCGGAATTCACAGTAAAATAACCTCAGTGTTTATTAGCTCTGAACTGACAGTTAATGGGTCCTTCTACTGCTGCCCCTTCAAAAACTCACTCTCCATCTCAGGGCAGACCCCCTGTCCCAACTGGAAGGCCAAGTGTGGAATTGACATCCAGTTTGTGGAAGTTAGGTGTGATTCATTTATAGGTGTAATCACCGGGTCAGATATTATACGCAATGGACTATGAGCTGAGACTATTGGGAATCCATGCAAGACTCTCAGTGGCACTAGCTAAGTATGCCAGTCACTGGAAAACAGTCTGAGTGGGATGCAGTTAATTGGTGTTGCCTAGTGTAATGTCAATTTCCTGTGATTATATGTTTTCTTCAGGAGCTGCTGGCTACAAGCCAACCCCCTCCTTTTTGATTTGTGACAAAAATGTGGATAAACCACTCCTAAGTGTACATAATTTGATCAGTTTTTTCCAGTGGAATGTGGCATTATCAACTGAGGCACACTGAGGCTTTTAGTATATTGATATCCAGAGAGGAAACCTCAGTGCCTTCTAGGTTTTCAGAGAAGTCCTAGTGATTTCTATGAAATATGTGTCTGTAATTTTTAGTTTGTTTTTTATTTAATATAATCATCATGCATGTTATATTTAAACTCTATAGTAATATTCTTATTTCCTTAAGATTTGGTTGAAAACAGTGTTAGTGGAATAAACCAATAAGGTTTTAGTTTTCTAATGGGTAGGAAACATTTTGTGAAAAAGACTGACAGTCTTGGCCTTTTGGCAGTCTTTGGCCTATCACTGAGTGTGAGTGTGAATGGTCACCTAACTAGTGAAATTCATTTAGAAACTGAAGAAACAATAACAGCTCTACACCACATCTCTTTATTGAAATGATGTCCTTTACAAATGTCCCTATTTAAACATCCAAAAACGTTTATGTAAATAGCAGTACATTTACATGCTAACGTACTACTAGAAAATCATAGGGACGCCAGATGAAATTAAC
Source organism: Semaprochilodus insignis (assembly GCA_034552555.1). Lineage (NCBI taxonomy): Eukaryota > Metazoa > Chordata > Actinopteri > Characiformes > Prochilodontidae > Semaprochilodus > Semaprochilodus insignis. Next base: position 34,793,296 of record CM067474.1, read on the forward strand.
TATATCAGGTTTTTAAGTAAGTATAGTACTTTAAGTGTACTATTTCAATGCTTCTTGATACTAAATTGGGCAACTTTCCAGTTTATGAAATCACACTTTAAGTATGATTTGGGTCTAAGATTAAACTATGAGCACACAACTAGTTTATTTTGTACTGCTAATTATGCTAAAATTAAACTTATACTGTTCTTTCCCACTTTTTAGTTTATGAAAGTACATTTTTAACTACACTCTCAGTAAACTACTAGTTACTACTACTATAAACTGTAAACCACTAAAAAACAGTTTACTACTTATATATAATATTTGCACTTTAAAGGATACGTCTATGTTAAGATTTAGGTATTATTTTTACGTCAAATACACCTTTAACTGTACTTTAAGTAGACTTAACAGTGGACCACACATATAAAAACAAACAAGACACACGCAAGAATACAAAAAACAATTATTAGTTTTATTTATAAATTAAAATTTCCAACAAATATTGCACTGGATGCAAAAAAAATGCCAAAATAAGAACATAATTCTCATTGACACTCCAGTTCAAAACACAAAACACAACAAACTCACAGTGTTTAGAAAAGTTTGATATTATATGAATTGACAGGAGGCAGTCCTTGGCTGCCTCCTGTCCAAAACCAGCGACGTTGGTGGTGGGTCTGTGTTGTGGGAGTGCTTGATATAGCAGTGACCAGTGGTGGACAAAGTACACAAACCATGTTCTTGAGTTAAAGTAGAGATCCCCAAGGTAAAATATTTCTCCAGTAAAAGAAGAAGTCCTCCCGTTAGACCCCTACTTCAGTAAAGTGCTAGTGGGTTCTGATTAGGATTTGTTCTTCTGTTAGTAAGGTAGGCTTTGAGTTTTTAATTTACTTTGACTTAGACTCTGTCAGTTACTAGGCTGTCTTGCTAGCTTGATGAACCTTGAGTTAATTGTAATTACTAGTCTTAGCTGTGGTTTCAGGTTAGTCTAAGGTGTGAATCGCAGGGAGTGGCTTAAGGCAGATATATTCAAGAGGTGTCCCCTTCTAGAATCAGTGTGCTGGTGGGTTCTGAATAGGATTTGTTCTTCTGTTAGTAAGGTAGGTTTTAATTAGATGCCATTAATTAGTCTGGCACTGATGTCTATTCAAATGATCAGCACAAAACACTGAAGGCAAACAATTTCCATTAGTTAGAGCTATAAAATATATTTTTGCAAAAAAGCAAAGTTTGGTTTAAGATTTATTTGCAACTTAGTTACAAGCTTCAGTTTAGTAAAACACAGGTTGACAACTGAGTTTTCCTTTGCTATATTGCACCTGCAGGTCTCTGTTCATAAACATAAACTAGCCAAAACAAATCTATTGGAAAAGAAAATAGTGTTTGTATAAATTCAGAAAAAAGACACTTGCCAGTCACAAGTGCATGTGGACATATTTTTATATTGTGGTCGATTTACCCGCAGAGTCAGGAACAATCTGTTTACTAATGCTTTGATGTGTGATTGTCAGTCAGTGTTCACACTAACCCCATCCTGCTTTACCTACCTTCTTTCAGGTGGTTCCTTAATGTAGTCCAAGCCTAAAATGGACATTTCCATGGATGCTAAGAATCCATGAATAAGCTTGTTTTGTTTTGACATGTTACATTTTTACATGTACATAAGCCGAAAGGAACAACAAATTTTGCATAATATAGTGGAGTAAAAAGTAAGATATTTGACTTTGAAATGTAGTGGAGTTAAAGTAAAAAGTCATCCAAAATGGAAGTACTTCATTAAAGATACACCAAAAAAACTACTTAAGTAAAGCAATGAATTCCATTTACTCCATTACTGTCCACCATTGGCAGTAACCTCTGTAGCACATTCTGGTGCCTTTGTTTTTCAATACAGTGTAAGAGTAACTGTGCATTTATGTCCTGTTAACAATGCCAAAAAGAGCACTACTTTGGCTACATTGGCCATTGCATAAAATTGCCTCATGTAAACAAAGGAGAAAATGAAGCACACTCTGACGTCAAAGAAAGAAGATAATATGTTCACCCGGGAAGGAGTTTACATAGTGTACATAAAAGATCAGGTTCAGTTCCCCGTGTACTATTTACCTTGTGCTATTCAACCCCAAGCTACAAGCCACGTACATTTAAACTTTATGCACAAAGCAAGAATACTTATTTATTATTTCCTGAAGTATAATCATGTTTAGTATTTTATCGATAAGTACATAAAAAGTTAACCAAAAGCATGCTTGCTTAGTTTAGTTTAAAAGAAGTATACTAATAGCACACTTGAATAAACTTTCTTATACTTTGTAAGGGAAGTTGCAGCATCAAAGTTCATCCCTTTACTCGTCAAGTTCTGGAAAGCAACTGCAATGTCAAATCTAGTTTTGCTTCTATTTATTTTACTTCTTTTGTTGGCTGCCAAATGTGGGTTTTTTTATGAGTGGGTGGTGGCTATCTTTATTATGCCCATTTGCCAAGCAGTGCTCCTGCTTCATGCTTTCATGTTGGACTGTGTGATTTCAACATTATAGTGCCTCACAATCGCCTTGATTTTAGTCGTATTACAGACTGGACAGTACTAGCTGGTTAACATGCCAACTTCAATACATAAATAACTTAGATATTTCTGCAAGATTATGCATAGACATCTTCGACATACCGTCAAAATTGCTATTTCTTCACATTCTGTTGATAATTTATTCAATTTTGGGATATAAGTCTTACATAGTGCTCCATTTATTCCGATTCATGGAACAATTAGTACTTGAACCCCTAGGTGGCAGCTTTTGCCAGCTTTCTGATAGACTGCATGTCCTATAATGTGTTCATTATACTGTAATTCTACCAACACAAAGCAACAGCAAAAGACAGCTGAAAACCATTTTGAGCAAAATGCAGCCACGCAACGACTATGTCTGTGTAGGGTTTGCGCCAAAAATTTTTTTTTTTTGCGCCAATTTTTTCCACCAGTATTTCCCCAAGTATATATTCCGCAATTGCTTTATCATAAAAGACAATAAACTAAAAGGTACTTGGTTTTAATGAGATTAGAGTCAAGCCTTAATCGCAGCACCTTAGAATGTCAAGTCATGTTTTCTTGCACATTTCTAGTAGTTTCCAACCCAACTGGTAGTAGTAACTGGTAGTTCAACTGGCAATTGATATCGAAATGATACTATTGATTAAAAACTGGAAACCCTTTGATTCCTCTTTTTCAAAGTACAGTAAAATATGTCTAGTTTATCATCTGTGCTAATCAACATTACATTAGAGATGTGACTAATAGAGATTAGGCTGGAAACTCATTGTGTATTTATTTAAAGAAAGATTTCATTGAAAAAAAAAAAAACATTTGCCCTAAGAAAAATGTATTTTTGAAGTGGCAACACAGAAAATCAACCTTGGATTTCTTAATAAACCCTAAAGAACTCTAAAGCTCCTCTAACAACCACCACCTTTAAGGAATCTATGGTGGTGGTTCTTCTATGACATCATTCCATAAATCACTTTGAGCATCATATCTTGCAACATGTAGCTTGGGACGACAATTTCACAGTTTTACCAATGTGTAAAAATGCAAACCTATAAATCTGTAGCTGGACTCACACTAAAAACCGAAAGACTTGCATGAATTCCAGCTTGTCAAATTTATGTTCAACATGCTCAACATCATTAAATTTCACAAACAAATTATACAGAGATAACTGAGCCTTGTCCAGAGTTTTATCATACTTTCTCCCTTCATAGCTGGATTAATTCCAGGCCAGTGGATGTCAGATGTCAGCCGCAGGGTTACAGAGAGGCCCGAAATCTGAGCTACTCTACTCTACTGAAAGAGCTCTCTAACTCATAGACACATAGATTTTTCAAAATACCAAGGCAAAGATCTGCACTGTATCAGCGAGAGACAATGCAACTTTAGTTTATCTGTCTAAGACTACTAGACCCAGAGCTGCTAACTATCCATTATAATAATTATACATTTTTATCACTATCTACAAACGTATGACCGCAAAAGCCAGCAGGACACCAGGAGAGTTCAGTTAAGTAAACAACATGGAGTTTGTTTTTACTCACTTTCTCCACTTGCAGTGGCTCTTTCTATTATACAGTCTCACCAGGGACCGCTGAGATTCAAACTCACAGCTCCCTGCGGTGGGGCAAATTCTTAGACCAGTGCACCACTTTTCAATGCTTAATCAATGAATATAATAATATTTATTTAATATTTAGTAATATTTATTTATCCTACTTTTTATCCATGATTAATAAATAATACAATATTTTACTTTTCAGTTTACTTATAAAAATGATGTTATGCCAGTGGAGAATCATGTCTCAGCTTACTAAAGAAAAATATGCCTTCAAAAATGAAAAGAAAGACAGGAAATACAAAAGAAGGTGTAGTCCATGAGTGGTGGAAATTAATGCGTCCATCTGATCATAATCCAAAGTAAAATAGGCTACTTTTGCCACCATAACATTTAATATTTTCACAGAAAACTCTGAGTGTTTACATTTTACAGGCAATCTTTAGCAAGCTATTCATAGTAAATAAGTTGTCCCTGTGCCTGCCTGGTGCCAGGCCAACAAGTGCAGCTTCAGTTTCAGGCTCCCCATGCCACTACCAATGAACCAGCCCTGTCCTCATCCCCATACCCCTGCCAATGAACCAGCTAAACTCCTCAATGAAGAAGCAAGTGAGCAGGATTGTATTGAATGGCATGTCAGTCGGCATAGCAGGGAGTCTGTGGGAATCAAACTATTTTTTAAATGGCCAGCACAATAAAAACACTTTTCAACTATTTAACTTGAATCCTGATGGCCTTACAAATTTGAGTTTATTCAACTTCTAATAGTAAGCTAACAGAATATGTGATAAAATAATATGCGTTTTACATGCAGTAAAGTTTAATTAACTCAAACGTTTAAAAGCAACCAGGCATACTTTATAGCAGAATTGAACTGATTAAAAGCCAAGCTAGTGCTGAGTTTTTATACTGCTGTTTTTATGCAGGAAGGTGTAATATCTGATAATTTACCACAGTTATGTGTTGCTAGCTGCTTGGTCAGTGGCTATGTACACAAGCGGTTTTCATTTTGTCGGGCAGATCAATAGGTAAAACAAATGCTATAGAGCGTCCCAATAGTACTTTTTTCTAGACTTTTTAGTAGGTCTGTATAGTTATATAGTCTGACATATTATATGGCTGATTTTGACATTATTGTTATATAATTCATAGATATTTTAATTGAAAAGGTTAATGTATATTTAATTCATATTCATCTAAAGTTATTCATTAATGCTAAGATAATTATTCATTTAATAATTTTGCCATTAAAATTACATTTAAACTGTAAGAGATGGCCCTTAGCACATTTGTTATAGAGGATATCAGTCTTTCATCAAATACAGTGAATTCCACAGTAAGCAAAAAAACCAAACCAAAACAAAACAAAACAAAAAAACCCAAACAAACAAACAAACAAAAGTTTTATGCTTTCACGGTTTGGGTGCCCTGTTGCGGTGGGGCCCAATATGTCTTCTCATGTGACCCAAAATCCAAAATGCTTGAACTCCAGTGTCCTCAAGTTCAGTTAACTTAAACAGTGTAATGAGTTGCCTCATGATTTGATGTTCTGTTAACTTGCATGTTAACTGTGTAGGGTTGATTACCCATCACGTTGTATTGCCAGTATGTCATTTATTTCATGCACCATCTTGAAGATCATGGGCTGCACCGCCGTAGCACAGGAGGCTTTCTCCGCACAGATAAATCAGTTCGGCCGTCTGTGCTCTGTGCGGAAGCGCGAGAGGTGGGCGCCAGGTGTTTGGTTACAGCTCGAGCCCCTCCCCCCTTCTGCCCCCTCGCGCATTGTTTTAGTTCGCCTGTTCAGAGCACTACGTGCACTTTAGCGTCCAGAGCGGGAGCGCTTTCGCTTTTCTCTCTGCTCCCAACTGAACTTCTCACTTTCTGCGTGTTGACGCACTCACTGTTCAGCCGCAAACCATGCCAAAGATGGAAAAAGGGAGGCCACCGGAAAACAAGCGCAGCAGGAAGCTGGCTCATCCTGTCAAAAGAGAGGTCAGCCAGGAGCTGAAGGTACGGTGGAGCGTGTTTGTAGTTGGGTTCTGTGTGTGTTGCCAGAGTATTTCTGTGGTTCTTTCGTCGTGCTACTAAGTGATCTGAGCGCGCACCTGATTTACTAGTATAGCGTTGTGTGTTGCGCCGTCAGCGGTAATCATGAAGTGTCGAGCTACCTTGACCGTGCGCAGCAGTTCCAGATGTGCGGTTTCTGCGCAGTCACTTTTTTGGCTGTGCTGTACACGAGTACAAGCGCTCTATATTCAGTTAAATTAAGTAAATGTTGTTGTTTAGATTGAGGGTGTTTAAGTTTGAGATTGAAAGGTCAGTTTCTCTGACAGAGACTAATCATAATCCAGGTCAATAATGAGAAATCTCCATCTGGAATGCTGTTTAGTCCAAGACCAGGCTTAATTCTTATTTGGAAAGCCCACTTTACACGTAATATTGTGTCTTTTTTCATATTTATACATACTGTTGTGCCATTTTGAAGCCAGTTTCCTACACGTGGACTAAATGGCATTTGTAATAGTAAAAACCACTAGCATTGAAGTGACTGGGCTTTATCTTTTGTCATGAACTGTCCCTGTGTACGTTATTATATTGTTTTAGAGTTTTGACTGTCTGTCGATGGTAGCTAATTTTGACATACGGTGCCACAGTGTCCCTTCTAGGTATACAGAACAACCTCTGCGTTAGAGAGTTTTGAAGGGTGTCCATATCTGTGTGGGAGGAAACCGGTGCAGGTCTCTTTGTGTGGGCCATTTCGGATTGCAGCATATGATATCCATGGAGCTGGGCGGTGTAGGGTTACAATTTAACTATTTTTGATCCAAACACGTGAAACCGAAGACAGTCCTGATGTAAGTGCAGCCAGAACCTAAGTGGGGGTCACCACGAGTTTTGTTGCCTTTGGCTGTAGTGCTCGCTGCGATTTGGAATGGGACTGACTCCTTCACTGAGACTGAGCAGATGTTTGTCTTAACTGCCGAGAAGAAACAAGGACAACATTGTGGAAGCTGCGGAGAAGAAAGAAAAAAAGCCCATCTCCCACTAATGAGAAAACAGTAAAACAATGTATGTGTGCGTTTGGCATAATCTTCTGGGAGATGGAAATAGATGCGATCTTTCATGTAATCAATCTTTACGACAATCAGAATGAGAACACACAAAGTGCCTTCAATTTATCTGTAGCTATGCAAGGGATATAGTTCCAAAAGACTATAAACAAGTCTTCTGAACTCTAAAACTGACATGTAATCGGTTATTTGTAGTGTTATATGATATTCTGTAGCACAGCATTGCTCCAATAGCCTCATAGGTTTTGCATAGTTCTCAAGTTTCTTTCTGTTTTGTCCATTAATGTTTCTCAAAACAATACCCAGCATGCATTGCTTAAATACATCATGCATCTACTTTGATGAAGAACTCCTGATTGCTAGCATAGCCACTGATGTAGACGCTAGTAAAAAGAAACTTGATGATTGGCTTCCAAGTAGAAACGTTAGCTATTAAGTTTCTTTCTACATAAGACAACAAGCCATCAAGTGTCCACTCCAAAGGAGCAGTTTATTGAAACGCCCCCCTTCACAATGTATCATCAGAAGAGAGTTTTATCAGAAGATGTTCTTTAAACCAGAAAATCTCAACCTCAGAATTACTGCAGCATCAAGATGCAAGTATCGGCATGTTTGCAACAATTATGCTTACTTATTTTTCGTTTTGGCCAGGTTGTCCCTTTTAAGATGAGAAATTTGTGAGAAGTCATAGGAGCTGGATCTGGCCAGATCCCTTCAGTAACATAAACATGCACACAGTTACATAGATTTTAGTTGGGCAGGCCTTTTTGTGGACAATTATTTTCACTGACAGAGTGGTGGAGGTAAAAAACAGGCCCTTCTTAGAGAATCCCGAATCTCTCCGTTCTCAAGAAGAGATGCTTTTGCAAGAAAGAGTGAAATAAGAGAAGGGCTAAAGAGTCAGGTAACAGAGAGAGGGAGAGGGAGAGAGAGGGAGGGAGAGAGAGAGAGAGACAAGAAAGAGAGAGAGAGTCTCCCTGACTCTTTGCTCTGGTTGTGAGAACTGGTGAAGAGATGAGTGAGTGATGTGAGAGTTTTCAAAGTGGAAAGGGAGGAAGAGGGAAGAAGGGATGGAATCAGATCCTTGAGGGAGGAAAGTGGAGAAGATGAGAAGGGGAAATGGGGAAACTGGAGGACTGTAGAAGTGAGGGTTAAAGAGGTGGGGGATTTCTGGGAAGCCCAAAGCCTGGCTGTGGGTGTTCTGTATCCTCCTCTGAGTTCAGCTAAGCATGAATCAGATTACTTCTCTAAACTGTGACAGACAGAGAGACCAAAGATGTGTATGTTCATCATTCTCTTTTCTAGTACATATATTAGTTTTGTAATTTTACATGTATTTGCTTATTGTCCTAAAGAAGTTGTACGGTGAAGTTGTAAGGAGTATTTTAGCACAAACTGCATTTTAAGTCATGACAGAAGGCAGCCAGTCAGAACAGAGACATTTTACAGTCCAAAAAGTACTTGGACTTTTGTGCCATACTAAAAAATGTATTAAATTCACTGTGTTAGGAAACAAAATGTCAAAGCAAGTGACATTTTAACAGACAGTGTTGTAGACAGCTTTGTAGTGTGTTTCAGATTGTTATGCTGTCACGCTAGCTTTTTACACTTTTGAGTTCATTATCAGTATAAGAAATGCTTTCAGTTTCTAAGCTGTGTGTGTGTGTGTGTATTTGTTAGAACTTTGCAGAGAGCACAATGAATGAATTGCTGGGCTGGTACGGTTATGACAAAGTGGACCTACAGGATGCAGAAGCCTCTGACATCAGGAGTTTCTCCAACAGAGCAAGACGCCACCATGTTTCCGTGCTTAAAGGTTAGAATTTGAGGTCTAATCTTTGGATTTTGTCCATATGTCCAGGACTAACCTTTAATAAACTGTTTATGGAAAGAGACTATTGGACACTAACTAACCCCAGCTGTAAGAGACCTGTGCCCAATGTGTAATATTAATTGTTTGCCCACTATCCTTGGGAGCCTCAAATCTTTTGATATCAGTCATCCTTTCAACATAGTGAAAGTCTGATGAAAGATCCTTGTTTTTAGTGTGTTTGACTGGAGTCTTTGACTTTTGGCCACGGGCAGCTGTGGCATTTATGCAGCTTGAACTCTGATCTCTTGACACTGTTGGGTCAATAACAGAAATAATCAAATATTATGATAATGTAAATAATTGTCATTCCTTTATTCACTTTCACATGTCACATTATTTTTATATAGAGAGGTTGGGGCTCCTGACAACTGTGTGAGATCTGGTAGAGCACCAAAGCTGTCACCATTAGATAAGAATTACATAAAGCTTTGAGAGAGGAAAAAACAAGTTTATAGCACTATAGCAACAAGAACTATAGTTCTGAAAGGCTGTGTACCTTACACAAAGTCATTGCTATGAAAAAGAAAATACACAAAACATGAACAAATAAATAAATAAATAAATAAATAAATAAATAAATAAATAAATAAATAAATAAATAAAGCAAATTGACCACACCAGTGTCCAGACCTTAATGCCACTGAATGCGCTTGGGATTACTTTGAAAATGCAGCCGAGTTCTAAGAATTTTCAAGGCATGGAAAAATATTCCTGTAGATTTCGATGAAAGAAGAAAGGACACTATCGTAAATGAGAAAAGGTGCCGTAAAATATAACGTGGATACTTGTTCTTATTAGCTGCTTCAACTGAACAATAGATCAAATAAATGAAAGTGTGGTCTCTGACTTTTGCATAGTATTGTATTGCACAGTATTGTACATACATTGAACACCACTTGGAGAATTACAATATACATTTTTAGTTTGGCAAAGAATACTAGGGGCCATGCAAATGAAACAAAAAGCTTTACTCTTTACAATGTACTCTTTAGTAAAGAATAAAATGGATGAGATTGTGCCAGTTTGTTCAATTTGCCTGTGAGTTGATTTGAAGTATAATTACAAAATTAATTATAATAGTTTATAACTAAGTTTTAAAACATGATTATATTGATTATTGAGATATTTCTGCAGACAATACTAGTTTTGTCTAAATTTACATTATCGTCCAGCAGGGGCAACTATATTTTTTTGTCTGTTTGGACAACAGTAAGTATTCTTGAAATTCAAATAGAGGTCTTCAGCATAATTTGTCTGTTTTAAAAGTATTTAAAAGTATGTGATAGATCAGGATAGCTACCACAGGGTTAATTATCTGTCTTAATTGTTCAGTACCATATAACACAAACAAAACCAACAGTTTTTTTTTTTTTTTTTTTTTTACCATTTTAACATTGTTATTAGCTTTTTTCTCTTCAGTCTATCTTATTGTTTTTTTCTTTTGTTTGTTTCAGAGAATTCCGATCCGAAGCCTGGTCCAGTGGAGAGTAAAGTGTCATCTTGTTCCTCTGCTTCTGCTAAAAATGGATTGAGAGAATCCACCTGCTTTCCATTCTCTCCTTCATCATCCTTATCCTCCCCTCACACAAAGGACTTGAATAGCACAAATGTGGTGGTTCCACTCATCAAGCCGTCCACAGGTATGTTTCAGTAGCCACACACAAACTCAGTGACCCCCTTGGTGACAAACACAGTGTCTCACGTTGACAAATTTGCCATCTGCCACCTCTCTGTCTCTCTCTTTCAGTGGAAGAGCCGCAGAATATTCCAATAGTGTGTGTATGGTGTCAGAGAGAGGGGGTGAAGCGCTACTCTCTGATCATGGGCTCTGAGCTGAAGAGCTTCTGCAGTGAGAAGTGCTTTGCCATGTGCCGCCGAGCCTACTTCAAACGCAACAAGGTCTGTGTCTATTCCATGTCGAGTTAACAGAGGCTCTACATTTTGTCCAGCCTTTTGTCTGCTGGAAGCGTGAAGAATTCTCAGACACTGTGGTCTGAAACAGGCCTAATGGTATCGGATGGTGTGTTTGGTTACAATAGCACCAAAAGTAACACCAGAGTGGGATGTTAATGTGACAATTGCTAGTGTTAGTACTTTGTGTAGAGTTTGCTAAAATGACACAAGCTACTTAGGCAACTTTTGGCATTATCACTAGCATCAAAATCAAACATTCTCACACTTGACCTAGATAGATATAAAATTTACTAAACATGATATGCACTATATTATTTAATCTCTCAACAAGTAACATTAAACTAAGATAACCAGCAAGCAAGATTAATGAGCCTAATAAGATACTTGAGACTTCAGTGTAGAAAATGACCAAAAGGATAATTGAATCATTAATTGTGGTACTTGTTCCTTTCGGGACCATTTGGGTCAGTGAAAAAGTGTCTCGTAACTCAACAGTTTGTTTCAGTCATTTTAGCCTTGACTGTAATTCACAGACAATTCTGTGCAAAAGTCATTGGCATCTCAGCAGTAAGTGTATTTCTGCCAATAAACACACTGTATAACAGAACTATACCTATAAATAAACATAAATGCTGCAAAAAGAAATTCTTATTTCCAAAAAAGTAATTGATATCCTACACAGGACACAGGTTTAGTTGATTTGATTTATTGATGCACTGATTGAGGCAACTAAGGTACTGTGTGATAACTACAAATAATATTGTTTTTCCACCAAAAAAGGCTTACTGCACAGTTAAAGAGCTTTTTACACATAATCTTCTGCGGAGGTGGGGTAGAGAGAATGTTGAAAAACATCTAGACCCATATCACAGATCCTGGCTTCCATTAATTAACAGAATAATATTTTATTTAGAACAACGCCTCATTTTTGTTATTGAAATAGACTTATGTAATCTGTTTAGGCCTGTTCTAAATTATAGTCCATGAATAGAAGAGGTGGAATCTTTAACAGATTGTTCAATAGGATAGTATTAGTTAATCCATCAATCCATCAATATAGTGGTTTCATATTTACACTAATGTACACTACTCACACAATAGTCTGCAGTGTTGAAAAAAAAGTGATCCATTCCAAAATATTTATTACTTCTCTCAGACTCTAATGGGACTATTTAATCTGAAATGGGACACTGTAATATGACTAGATTACCTAAAGAATCTCACTACTCATTACTTTACTCTCTAGAACCCATGCAGATCTGTACTCTCTAGAAAGTATGTAAGAAAACCTTTAGCCAGTCACAGAAACATTTAAAAACATGCCTGTATATAAGCTTGCCTTTGCTCTCAAAACAAAACAGCCAGTTATGCTTTATTAAAATTATGATTGGCAAAAAAACCCAAAAAACAGAAACTTGTGAGGAGAAATAGAACGTTTGTAAAGAGTTGCCTCTAATGAATTCTTGTTTTATGGGTTAAATGTAAATCTTATAGAACTGTTCCTAGTGAATCTGCCATAGTTAGGTAAAGACACTCTCTTCTCCGGCTGACGGTGGTGACAGACGCTATTTTTAAAGTGCATCACACAAAATGAATTTTGTTCTGTCAAAGACATTATTTATTACCCTTTTTGACTTATACATAACATACATAATAGTACACTACTATAAACACCCTCTCACATGTGCAACACTCACTATCTTCCAAGCAGTCTGTGGAAGTAGGTTTAGGTTGGTAGCACTTTTTTTGTTTATGCTATAAAGCTTATTCCCACAATAAAGCCAGGAGAGATGGAAAAAGAATAACCAGCCTGGAGAGAGAGAGAGAGAGAGAGAGAGAGGGAGAGAGAGAGAGAGAGAGAGAAAGAGAGAAAGGACTACACATACAAGTAGCAGCCTGTTTAAGTGTAAGGACTGTGGGCCGCCATGGGGAGACGGGTGTCCTCTTGCAGTGCATACTTCACTGCAGCAGCATCAGGTTACAGACTCTACACACAGCAGCGAGACAGCAAGAGCGTTGGGTACAGCCAACACAGGATCATCTTACTGCAATCTGGAGCAGTCACTACGCACACATACTCACACAAACACACACCAAGTCATTTTACACACAAACACCCTGAATGCTTGTTTTCCATAAGAACATTGAAAATAAGCACTGCAATAAGCACATTTAATGTGAGAATGGTTGTGTAGTTACCATCTATGTTGAAGTTTCTTTAAACTGCTACATTCTGTTACTATATTCTATATTCTACACTTATTATAAGAAGTTCAGGTTTTTAAAAGTCATTTGATTAAATTTTTAAAACACTCAATTATTTCTTTACAGTGTAGTTTAAGGCAAAATTGCTGTTTTTCAGGCGCGAGATGAAGATCAGCACAGTGACCAGTCTCCCTCATCTCCAGGACAAACAGTGGAAACCCCTCCTCGGCTCATGCTTAAGATGAACAGCAACACACGAGTAGGAGTTTCTGAGTTACATATATTTTTTTTTGACCAAATAATTTACCCCCTTACAATACATAACATATACATATAAGTTTCACATTAGTAAAAATTGTCATAGTGCCATTCCCAATTATTCATCACATTATGAATATTATGTTTGGTCATAATATATTATATTATATTACGACCAAGGCTATGTTCACTTTACCAGACTGAAGTGACTCAAATCTGATTTTTTGCCTTAATGTGACGCAGAGCCAAATGTCTTTTTTCAGGTCTGTGTGGACACATCAAAACAGATCTTTTGAAATCAGATTTGACTCACTTAATATGTGTTTTTTTGGGGTTTTTTTTGTACCCCATTATTCAGTGTTAATGTGGCAGCAGAGCTGAATGTGAAGTTAAAGCCAGTAAACAGTGCAACAGCAACTCATCTAACCCCCTTTGCATCTTCATTTCGCTCTAAGCTGAGAGCTGCTCAGAGTATATTATATGTGCAGTGAAAGCTTGTTCTGTTTGTTTGCTGTTTGTTTGCTAATTCATTCACATGACGTTACTGATTAGGAGGTGTGCATGTGGGTTGTTTTAGGACACTGGTTCATTCAAAGTTAATGTGAATGTTTTCTAAATTTCTAGATTAAGTGGAATTTCTAGAGTGAGTTTCTAGATTGAGTGGTTTGAAGTGAAATAGGGCATTGTACAAAAAACATACTGATGTACAGAGGTTGCGATGTACAAGACAAAGTGTACTAGTTAAAACAACTAGTGAACCTACATATGATTTCCGAGCTTTTCTGTATTGATAGAGTTAAATAGTGGAAAAAATGATGTCTCATTGGGCAATGTTTTTGTAACACTTTTATGCATTGACTTTCTGTGAGTGTACATTTAGAAGCATTAAACATTTTAGTTGTCTGGTTTCTTTCCTCAACACTGTGAACAATTCTTTCTCTAAAATGGCACATTTCACATCAAACCACTCTGAACTGCTTAGTTTACATCTTAACCATTTAATTATGTGAAACGTTTGGTGGAATTCCCCCTTTAATGACAGAAATTTAAGTCTGTGGTTTAAAGGTTTTTTAAGTAGAAGGTATGAGACAAATTTCCATGGCCTCTGTTATTACAATTGCAAAATTTGACCATTGACTACCAATAGCAAAGCAGTTTGTTGTAGCTATTTTAGGCGGGCAGTTTCACATATCTTTGCTTGCTTTATTTATGTCACACAAACACTTGTTATTTGCACAATGAATGGTTAAAAAAATAGTAGTTTTTAGGCTTCTCTGTTGTACTCTCCAGGTGTGTGACTGGTGCAAGCATGTGCGACACACTAAGTACCTGGACTTTGGTGCAGGTGAAAAAAGGCTTCAATTCTGCAGCACCAAGTGCCTTAACCAGTACAAGATGGATATATTCTACCGGGAAACCCGGGCGGCTCTCACCACTACCGCCACTAGCTCCAGTCCCAGCCATCCAAACAAAGAGAGCTATCCAGCCACTGAAGAGAGTCAAACTCTTCTCACGCCAGAGTCCTGGGACAGCTCTTCCCTGGAGGGAGAAAGAAAAGCTCAGTCACCTAAAGAAGCACCTACACCTGTATCATCTTCGGTGTCGTCTGTGTTAAGTTCATCATCTGTGAAAGCACTAGTCGCAGTCCAGCATCAGAAAGAACGAGAGATATTGGGTTTGTCACAGCTCCACAGTGGACAGCCTGGTCCTCGCATTACGGCAGATCAACCACGTGTGCTTCAGAACCCTTCATCTTTTCCCCAACCACCCCTCCATGCCCAAGTTCTCCACAGCCCTGTTCACCAGCCACCTCAAAACCCTGCTTCCAGTCCAATTCAGAGACCCCTACACCAATCTCCACAATTACAGACACCCTCTATTCGTTCACTTCGCCGTCCACACCTCTTGTACCCACATACAGGGTCAGTCCTGCCCTTTGCACCCATTTACCCTCATCCCGTTCCTCCACTTGTTCAATCTTTGGGCCCCCCATGTCCTCAACCTACTGTTCTGGTGCCATACCCAATTATCATTCCACTGCCTGTACCTGTGCCTATACCCATACCTATACTTCTCAGCTCAGGTGTTTCGGGTCATGCAAGCATCAATAGGAACTGCAATAAGAAAGAGGAAAAAGGGGCAGAAATCACATTGATCATTCCTGAAGATTTAGCTGAAGAGAAGATGCCTGAGCATACAGGGATCATCCACCACAGTTTAGTAAAGCACAGTGTAAAGGCTGAGAAGCCTGCTTCCCCCCCGGACTCTTGTATTTCCCCTTTTTCATCCCTAACTTCACATAGCTCGTCCATTCATCCAGAGCTCAATGTCTCTCCTCCCTTGTCAGTAGTTCGTTTTGCAGAGCACAGGGAGGAAGGTAGGGAATGCCAGGTGATCCAGAGAGTATTCCATAGACACCTGGGGAAGCAGGAGCCTGAAGCCCAGGTTGGACTTGAGCAGAGAGAGCCTGAAAAAGAGCCTGGCTGGAGTAGCCTTGAGGATGAAGACAATTCAATTCAAGCACAAAAATCACCTAACAATAACACAGGCACTTCAGCAGTACCATCAGTGCACACACATAGTTCAGCCTCTCCACATGCATCTTCACCCATGCACACTTCGCTTGCTCTGCAAAAAGCACTCAACCCCTGTAGCAACAGTACAACCTCTGTAGTCACTCCTACAATCTCTGTGTTACTGAGCAACCCCATTGCTATGCCAGCCTCGGTTCGCTTCTCAAACTCATCATCACCTTTGCCTACCTTCCAGGCCACCTCAGTGACATCCGACAAATCTGACACAGCCTGTGAACACGAGACGAACTTTGTTCAAATTCAAGCCCCTCCTAATCTTGAGTCGGAAAGAAAGCTTTGTGAAAGAGATGATGTGAAAGAGAACTTCTCAGCAGACTGGGAGTCTAACTTAATATCCTCCTGCCCAGGAGAGCAAGCACACTACCAAACAGACCAGTCAGAGGTCAGGTCAGAGCCCACTGAAGGGGACACTCTTGCACCTGACGAAGAACACACTTATGCACGATCCATCCCACCAAAATTACGAGAGAAGAATGTACACACAATCACACTAACAGCCCCACATACACTTTCTCACACCATTATGCACACGTGGGACCTAAATTCATACACCCATCTGCACAACACTGAACAGAGGAATTTGCATCAGGATGCAGAACCAGCTGTGAAGAGAAGATGCCTAAGAATCAGAGATCAGAATAAGTGAATCACAGGTAAGAGTGAAACTTTTTTGTCACCTTTAGTGAGTGCTGTAAAGCAGGGAGATCACAAAACTGTGCTGAATTCCAGCCCTCCAGGATGGAGTTAGATGCCCCTAAAAAAGGTTATAGCCACCATGATTATTAGAGTTTATTTCTTTCATAATTTTTTATCTTATGTTTTTATTTTATTGTTTGTGTTAGTATTTTTTTATTTCAGTTTAGTTTTGTAAAATATGTCTATAGGTGTAGTTTTGTTTTCATTCAGTTTTTCTTCTAGTTTTGCAGCGTTATGCTGAATATTTTGTCAAAAACCAGGAAAATTGTCTTTTTGTTTTAGTTATCTTTAGCAGTGACAATAATAATCCTGATGGGCACCAACACTGTGCAAAATCTTTGCTAAAGACATAATTTGGATAAAAAATACCATTCTACAAAAATGTAACATACTAATCAAATTGGTAGTATATTATAATCCAAATCACTTCTAATGTACTATTCTGCTACTAACTGGTGCCATAGTTATAGCACCCTTGATTAAGGTTTCAGGTTGGTGTCTAGCCCTGCTTAATAAACAGCGTAGACCAGCAGAATCAAATACAAGAATCATTTTATTTCACCAAGTATGTTACACATGCAAGGAATATGTCTTGGTGAGAGCACACATGTATGACATGTAACATACTAAACAGACCAGACAAGCACACAGACTAGCAACAAATATTAACTGAAAATAAAATGGAATACAAGAAATAGAATAAAGAGCCCTGAAATATATATATATTAAATACATACAAAATGTAACATTTGTACAGGTGTGCAAATACTCATGTTATTGTAACATGAGAGATGCTGTAATACAGTAATAATTGGCTCAGTTTAAGTTTCACTGTGGCAAATGAATGCTACTGTTAACATGTCTTGTTGTGCTGGTTTTGATGGTCCTAAATCTTCTACCAGAGGGAAGTCTTTGGAAGAGGTGACGTCCAGGATGAGAGGGGTCAGCAGTAATTTTGTCCAGCACGCTTCATCACCCTGCTGTTCCAGATGTCATGAAGTGTTGCCAGACTGCGTCCAGTGATTTGCTCGCTGTCCTGATTATGTGCTGGCTTGTTCTAGTGAGGTGGAGAAACTAAAACAGATGTGAGGATGGACTCAATGTTTTCTGTGTAGAAATGGATCATGTGGCAGGTTGAATTTCTTTAGCTGTCTTAAAAAGAACATTCTTAACTGCGCTTTCCTGGCTAAGGAGACTCTCCTCTCCTACTTCAAATCCTTGGATGTGCCCAGGAACTTGACTAACTCCACAGTAGAAACCACAGAACCAGTGATGTTTTGGTTCAGGGTGGGGGGGTTAGGGGTCTTTCATGAGGGTTAATCTGGTTTATTGTTAGTCTAGTGCTGGTCTGATGCTGGTTTAGGTGGCCGCTTATCATGGTTTTGCTGGTTGAACAGCATACCAGCACCAAATACAATATATGCCAGTTTTGTTGATTATTAGCAGATCAACATCCACTGCTGATTACCAACATACCAGCCTCCAAAACACGTTTTATGCTGGTTTTGAGAACTCTTGTTTTTAGCTTTGCTTTGTATTATTTTACTATACTGTGTACTTTTTGTAATCAGTTTTTATAAATAGTATAACCTATCAGAGTATCAAAGTCCACATAAGCAAGTCTACATGGAATTACTGAACAATTAAACACAATTTAAGGCAAGTCTGTGAGGATTAATTAGTGCAGTGTTTACTGTTTGTTAGCTACATTAGCCTCCAGCCTAAGTAGCTCCAGTGAAAAACTAAAGAAGCAAACTTTAGGCACCAGCATGTCTTTCCTGATCAACTACATGTTTGGTAGGGTGCAAAATTTAGAAAATTATTAGTTGTTTTTTTTTTTTTCATGAAAAGGTCACAAACTCAGATCAGCCTAATCTGATTAATAATAGCTGTTATTACTCCTCTGATGATACACTCAGTGATGATCCTGCTGCTTGATTTGTTATGAAGATGAAGATTCGAAGGTTGGTGCTCTAGCACTCACTATAGAATGAGAAAGTTACTCTTAAGTGTCCTCAGTGATTTGTCTTCAGAGGTATATGTTTATGCAATAAAGTTGCTGTGGAGTTAATCTTTCTGTTTTTACTCCTGCTCTCCATCTCTCACTGTCTCTCATGCATGCAGGCTCACACATTCACAAAGTAACAGTACGTAGTGTGTATGTGCACACTGGATTGTCCTGCATAATGGTGCCAAACAGCTGAAGAGTCCTTCTCATAGCTCTTAAGTTGCATTAGTAGAGAAAAAAAGCTGAAACCAGAGAACCTTACAAAAACCCAGGCACAAGTTTGCCTGTTAGTGTGTGTGTGTGTTTGCGCGTAATTGTGTGTGTCTGAGAGTGAGAGACTGTGTATAGCTCCAGATGTTTTTAAGAATGTTGCTGTGTAAAGTGTTCTCAGGTTACTGAAAAAATTAGATGGTCTTATATACACATGTAGTCCATGATTATTCATGTTACATGGATGCGTTTACATTGCAGTATTACTATATATGTTCACATGAAAATACATTGCATTCTTCAGTTGTACATATGTAGTTTACTTAAACTCAGAATTTATATAAAAATGCATGTAAAATGTCAAACCTGTATTTTTTTGTTTATCACAGCATGGGACCTGTGCATTTGCAACACTGGCCTTTGTTCCGAAGCTGTTACTTAATACTTTAATAATGTCTACAGTAAGCCTGAGAACTATACCGGAAATACCATCTATTGCAACTGATAGTGTTTTTTTTTTCTAAACTGACATATCGGAATGTTCCACTTTTCACGCCACTGATCTCATTATCAAATGATTTTACGTTCCAAACCAACAAAATGATATATTTAAAAAAAGATCTGTTTACTCATTTAAGATGTATGGCTTTTGGTTCCCTAAGAAACTTTCTGGATATGGCCCTCCAGGCCCTTCTGCTTTAAATGGATCATTCTCTACAGCAGAGGTATTCAAACTAGTTCTCATATAGCCTTTTTTGCACGTGCATCATGAACTGTTTCCTTTCAGGCTTCCAGGCTTCCTAGACCTTATTTATTGGAACTAGGGAAAGTCAAGGATACATTATCAACAGAGGGCATTGCACAACAGTAGTAGATGGTAGTAACAAGATGGCGGAGTGCATAGATCATGTGTAGCATAGAACATTTGTCCAGTAAGCAAGCATTGATCAACTATTGGTAATAATACGTAGTAGTCCTAATTCCTAACTTATTGTCACTGCCTCAAAAGAAACCTTCTGTTTTACTAGATAATGAGCAAAATTGGACTGCATGTGTGGGACGGCCTACCCTCGCCCTTCATTGCTCAGCACCGTGTTAGTGGGCATGGGTCTCACTAGACCATTATTTTAGGTGGGCGGCTGCTTAATCCTCCCCTAAAAGTCGTTTGGGCCCCTTTTTCAACAAATGTATTACTTTTCAAAACGTACATTACTTGCTCAGATCATCTGCAGTTTATTCACAGTATACTGTGAAGCCAGGGCATGACCTGGGGGAGACGTCGCTGCTGCTCTATTGAAAATTGGAAACCCTAACTTCTTCAACCTTATCAGACTTCCTTAGTTGTACGAGTTTGGGTTATGTGAGATAAAGAAAAGTACAGTTTTTACTGCAGTACTTCTATCTTTGACTCATGTATTAACTTAATTTTTTTCACTGTTGTACTCTAGTGTAGCTTCCAGTTAAGGTTACATTATTAACATTTACCATTAACATTGTGATTTTATTGACACATTTTGTAATTACTGCAGCAATGCTTGATTTTGATGATTACTATATTTTTTATTTTCAAAATAAAGTATTTACACAAATTAACACTTAAGCAGTGCTTATTTACACATTAGAATTCCAATCTGTCATAAATCCCATATTTTTTATTATGTTTCTATATCATTATCATTATCATTATTTTATAATGATGCATAAAGCCTGATGTAAATTTAAATGCCTTAAAATGTTATAGAAATGCAAAAATGTAAAATGTATTAAATGAACATTATTGTAATATTGAGGAGGCAAGTCAGATGAATGTTAGAGCTATATAGTTCAACAAAATTTAAGTTTTATCTCTCATTATTTGCTTGAGTTCTTGTACTTTAATAAAATAATGTATTACTGAACACAAGAAGAAAGGGAGACAAAAAAGCTTGAAGAGACTGACAGGCCTGAAGAAACAGAAGCATCTGATGGAGTTTAGTGATTAAAAAGAAATTGAAGGAGAGCTGTTTTTGCTTTCAGTTTAAATCAATGCTAAATTTAACGGAACTAAGAAAATATTATATTTGTTGCTATGACCATGAAATTTTGTAAAAAAAACAAAAAAAAATTCTAGTGACATCCCTGCTAATTGGTGGTCAGTGTTCTTCTCCAGGCGTTAACGACTGTTCAAAAATATGCATTGGCTGGCTTCCTGTGGAGTCTGTATGTTCTCCCCGTGTCTGTGTGGGTTTTCTCCGGGTGCTCCGGTTTGCTCCCACAGTCCAAACACATGCAGTCAGGTGAATTGGAGATACTAAATTACCATTACGTATGAGTGTGTGAATTAATATGTTTGTGTGTCTGGCAGCCTGTCCTGGGTGTTTCCTGCCTTTCGCCCATTGAGCACTGGGATAGGCTCCAGCACACCTCAACCCAGGAGGATAAGAGGTGTAGATGATGAGAGAGAGAGTGAGTGAGTGAGTGAACAACATAGGGAAGAAAATTATGAAAAAAAAATATGTAGGAATTTAAGCAGGCAGTTTCCTCAGGAGGGGTATTTGTTACAGGTACATTAGCATTGTACCTCTAATGCAAAAGTAAGAAAGCAAACCTCAAGACACTAAATATATCTTGCCTGGTTGACTACATTTGGGATAAGAGGGAAATTTTCCTGTAGGTAAAAATGAGATTTTTCAAAGGGCCATTACTTTAAGAAGGGTTCTTAGTGAGTTTCTTAGTGTGATTATACTGCCATTGGAAAAATGTTTTCAAGTATATTGAGAATAGTAAAATGACTTGCATTAGCAGGAGAAAGCTAATGCTGACCTCTCTCTCTTTCTGCATTGTGTTTCAGATGTTTGTGGAATGAACTTGCTCATGTGTAATGAGATACGAATGCAGATGTTTTCTGTGGTGTTGAAACTGAACAAGGAGAACAGAGAACCCATCTACCCGTGACCCTGTCTCCAGATTCATTGTGATCACACAAACCACTGCTCAAAGGGTATATCTGTTTACTTGTGGACAAGGCAGTAGACAATCTAGCAGAAGCATTTAGTGGACCACTCATATGGACATGAGGGTTGGTCCATTTAAACAGACTTCAGCTCTGTGTGCGTTTGTGTTTTTGGCTCTTTTACGAAGGCAAACATTTCCTTCCTGCCAGTATATTGTATTTGTATATGTGAGTGAACTTACACACCACCTATCAACCAGAGGTTTCACTATGCATAATGGAAATGAGGACACTTGAAACTTATTCGACAGTGCCAATATTTATTTAGACTTCTGCTCCAGTACATTGACATTATAACACCATCCACATACCTCTCCACTATTCATGGATTTTAAGAAAGAAGTCTAAATCATCTCTTAAACTACCATATGCTTAAAAGGACACATTATCCACTTGGTTGCTTTACAATTTTAAGTTGACTTAACTTCCTAGAAGTTGACTTGACCAATTCCCCTTTGAGATGCCATGGTTTAATTATGGTTTTGAGATAAAAATTTTGGCTATGAAAAAAAACATTTTGTTTTATGGCAGGGAGATGCATGCAGGGTGTTGTAAAGTAAATTACAACCCAAAGCATTTGTTTCTCTGTAATTAATCATTTCACTTTAAATCATTCTGAATGACTTACTACATGTACATTCTGTAGTTTGTCATATGCTACCACCAGGAGGAAAAAGAATGGTTGATGCATCAGAGATGGTGACAGCAAGCATTTTCACTTTTATTTTTACACAAAACATAGCTTCGGTGGCTTACTCTAGACTTTCAGTCCTTTCATCATCACACAAGCATTTTTGGAGCAGGGATGGGAGGGAAGTGCAGGAGAGATCAGGGCCTTCATGGCGCAAGGAATGTGAGGTTAGGAACAAGAGGTCAGGAATGGCAGAGCAGGGACATGAGAGCTTCAGGCCTTCTCAGAGCAGGGATGTAAGGGGTGAGGGGGATGAGAGTGGGGCTCCTGCGGCTTCACCAGCAGGCTTTTGAGTATTTGTCTGTTTGCCATCCGCTGCTCCTTACCACTTTTTAGACTTTTCAGTTATGTCCTTATACACAAGTTTTTCACTTTTTACTGCTGCCCAGTTTACTCAGTTACGAAGGAATTTTGAAAACGGATGGAATTCCCCTTTATGCCTTATTTTACTTATTATGATAAACCCTCTGAGGGCTGTAAAGTCGATCCCTGAATAGATATGTGCTGATGTATGCTTTGATCATGCACTCTTGTGATCTGTTAGGCTGCTTGCTGTTGCTAAGCTCACCTTCACATTTTTGCTTATGGAAAATGTGTGAGTGATTTGTTCAGTTCTAGTCTTATGATTGATTGCCTCACAGTGACACTTTTTTCAAGTTGTGAGACACCAGAATTCTGACATCCAGAATTAGCTTCAGACAGTTTATTAGTTCTCCTGTGCATAAATTAATGAGACATTGTTATAGAGCATGCTCATTGTTTAATTTCAAATCAAATGTGCCAAAACAACAACAACAAAAACTCTGTTACTGTTACTGGTTGCACTGTAAATGCACACCAAACATCAGGGTTCAATTACTGTACCATATCAAATTCCCAGAAAAGTGCACATATTATATAATATATATAACATACAAAGATTTTTTTTGTTAAAACACAGTGGACATGATCTATTATGCCACACACAATAGTTTGATAATGTCACAGACCACTTTTTCATCTATTTAATTTAAAACAGCCATTTAGTACAAGTATAATCATAAAAACACATATTTAGGAACTGACACAAAAGCTTCAACAACTAAATATAATCTAAACATTTTCAATATTGTAGTGCAGCCACTATGTTATTCCAGCTGTCATTCCTTTTTCAAACAATACCGTATACAGTGCCTTGCAAATGTTGTCAACCTTCTTGAAATTCATTACATTTATTTGCATTCCAAATATGTGTATTTTTTATTTTACAAGACTGGCCCTCAAAATGAATTAATTTAAAATAATATTGGTTATATGTGAGAAAATATTCTGTGATAAAAATTTCTAACTGAAAAAGAGGATTCAACTCCTGTGCTGTGGGTTTACATAGATGAAAGATATTGACCTAACATGGATACTTGACTTACAATTGACTTGACTTGCAATTGACACTTGACTTATCTACCTTTTCTGGAAAGACACCCTTAATTCAAGCAACTGTTGCAGACAGTGAACCTAAAGAAAAGATCAATGAGCATTCTACAGAAATTAAAAGATAAAATTACAAACATGCACAGAATAGAAAAAGGCTACAAAACAATGGCCAAGTGTTTGGAGTGCCCAGTGAGCAGTGTTGAATCAGTTAAAGGTGAAGAAATAGCAGATGCATCACGTCATTGGCTAGGCAAGGCTTCAAAACCCAGCATCAGAGCAAGAAGAGGAAGCCACAGAGTAGAGTATAAAAATACAGAAAATGTGTATTACACAGATTGGTTGAATTAATTGAATCAGTTACTTATCTCCGCAGTTTTAAGCAGTTCATGGCTCCCTATTTTACCAATAATTTTGCTGTATACTTTTTTTTTTACATAACGACAATTTCAATCCCTAATGCTGACCTTACACTAAACGATTTTCAAGCGATTTTACTGTCGCAGACAAATTTCCAAAATCGAAACCAAATTATGAGAGTCTTGCTAGAGTTGTGTCGCGCTCGCGTCATCTCGATCGTTAAGTGTAAGGTGGCCAGGATTGCAGGTTTAAGTCAGTCTCGTCCTGGCGTTCCGATAAAATCAACCGTACTTAATATTCTCATAAGTCGTAGGTCTTGGCTCACGCAAATAGTGACGTGAACATTGTCGACAACCAATAGGAGAGCTCTTTTCAGCTCCAAACGGCATGGGCCCGAGACGTCACAAATGTAAACACATCCAAGAGTTCATTAATGCGCAGAAATGCGCAGTAAACAGTCCGATTCTAAATCGCGCACGTTTTAAAGCTATTTTCACGTTATCCTATCTTGTAACGAAGGGTAGTTATGCTATGCTAGCTATGCTAAAGCTAACTAGCTAGCTAGCTAAAACACTGCCGAACGGGGCTACAGTGTTTATATTTAGCCTACCAGCGAACATGATGGGAAATAAGCTCAAAATCTAGTTGCAGTCTTGTAAATAGTGACTCTGCAAGCAGGCACTAATGCGCATGCGCATAACTCACACGCCCCTCAACTCACACTGCAGTACAAATAAACAAATAAACTCCCTTTTCAATTGTCAGTCTGGCGTGTTACGTGCAAGTACTGGAATCACATTAAAGATAAAGGATAACATAGCCCGTTTCGTCTTGTCTATCCGGGAAAAACCTGTGTGCGCTCTGTCTATTTAGTGTGCGCGGCTCTTTGACTGAGCCGACACAATGCCGCACGCTCAGTTTGAATCATTTTTACCGAACCGACTCTTCCGACTTGTTTGTTTCATTGAATCGAACGCCCTTTTAAAGAATATTTGGATGTGCCTGAAACAGAAGTCGGCTGTCTCGGTGGCTTGCTGCCTATACCGGTGCCTTAGAAGGCAGCGTTGTACACTGTGTAAGTCCTGGTGATTTCTGCTATTTTCTCCTAACCAAATCTGTGGTTACATAGAGTATTACAGGATGTCAGTATCTACACTGCCTTCATGAAACACCTGAACAGAGGAAACTCAGCAGGCAACGTTTTATACAAACATTGCATTCAGACGTGACTGGGTGTCTTTCCGTCTTAAAATACTGCAGTAGGCAGCATGTATGACACAGCCTTTGATTCAGCATAATTCTCATCTCCTCCGTACAGATCTCAGATCAGCTACTTCTGCTCACTAAATTGAGAGAAGGAGCAGAAAAATGATGAAAATGCAAGTAAATTCAAAGAGTACTTGGTACAATGTTGTTTTTTTTGTTGTGTGTGTGCATGTGTGTTTGTGATCTTGTGAAAAAAAGTGATTCGTATGAAGGCTATTGCTACAGAATGCTACAGAATGTGTGATTCGGTTGAATCGTTTCGTCCGGTACGACCGGTTCAAAAGAACGATTCATTCACCAGTCGGACATCGCTAATACACACACAGCAACTGGAGGGGGACCGAGGGACACGCAACACAACAAATAAGGGCCTCTTTTGAGGATTGTAAGTAAATTGTCTACTCCTTAAGTACTTGTCACGGTTTAGATGATGTGTAAATTGGACTAACGCTGATTATCGTGCGACCTGTCGAGCATATAATATACACATTAGCGTTATACGTTACGAGGATGAGAGTTCTGACCCATTTGAGGATTGCGGCTGACATCTGTTACTTAGGCTGAAGCGTTCAGTAAACTTCAGTAACTGAACAAACCTTCTCGGCCTTACTAATAGTCTTATGATAAGGGTATAATAAACAGTTTAGCTTGAATTCTTTATAGTTTTAGAATCCTGATCAGTGCATCCGTTGAGCTGTCACTTGAGCAGCCTGTGTTTCCAAAGGCCTCCTGACGATTTTGGGTCATTTTACAACCACGTGGTGAGCTGTTTTCGCTAAGACTATAGATATTTCTTTGCTCTATAATATACCTATGCGTTCAGTTAAAACCAAAAAGGTGATGTCCTGGCAGACATGCTCTTGCATTCTTTGATGTAGTTAGCTAGCTAGCTAACCATAGTACCAGTACCAACAGTTTAATAGCCAAGAAACCAAGCAGTCTGAACTGCACAGTATGGAGTTAGACCCATAATGTGATGAGGTACTTACAGTCAAGTTAACTTCATGTAATTTTAACTACCAGTTAAGAGAGTAGCCGTAACCATACTCAAGTAGTGAAGCTTGACTCAAAATAACAACAAAAATATGATCTGAATAGGATTTTTAAAATGACATGGTCATCAAAAACCTCTAATAATGGTGTTTCTTATTCTGAACTGTTGAAACATCCAGCATCAGCACAACAAGCAAAGGTTGGTTAGGGGGTTTTGTTCTCATTTTAGCATCATTTTATATTTATATAAAACGGCATGCAAATGATTTGGGCACTTGTGGTCATAGTAATACATACTTTGTATAGATTCTGTCCAGCCAACATGTACAATAATGCTGAGTAATTTGTTACTACTATACTGTTAAATCAGTTGTTCTAGGTCCAGGCAGAAAGAAACAAAGAAAGAAAGAAAGAAAGAAAGAAGGACAATAATGGCTGGTTCAAAATATTTCAGCAACTTTGTTTCTGATGAATTAAGTAAATTAATGTAAAGCATAAACCAATGCATCCTTCCTAAAAAAAAAATACACGTGTCTTAGGTCAGTGTAATATGTAAAAAAGCATTGATAGAAAATGAGAGATAGGGCATCAGTACTCTACATTGGAAATACTGCTTCTTTTTTTTTGCTGCTTTTTACTGACCTTTTGATTTACTATCTGTTATTAGGAATTGTTTTTGGGAAGTTAAATAAGCTAGGTTGCTCTCCGTCAAAAGTAGTTAAGCAGCAGAAAGCTAGCACAAAGATGTAAACTGCTTTTAAATATAGTTAAGCTCTTTACATCAACTTCATGACAAACTTAACATTTGTCAAATACCAAATAACAAAATGATGATGACAGTGTACACTGGGGCCCATTCGGTCCAATGTCTAATGGTATAGGGAACTTTTACTCAAAGGAATAGTCTTTCTAATAGTCTATTCATGTTAATCATTTTTTGGAGGTCATATTTACATTTACGTCATGTTTGTTGACGTGCAGGTTCCCACATCACCTCAAGATGATCTTATGTGTTTGTTGTAAATCGTGTTGCTTAAGTCAAAGTCTATATTTGTACTCTTTACAACAGGCATTGTCACAAAACAAGTTTACAAAAAACCCAAGCACCTAGTGAGCAAGCCAAGGGCAACAGTGGCAAGGAAAATTTTTCCTTAGAGCAAGAAAAATCAAGGCTCAGAAAGGGTCATCAGAAGGTCATTTTTCTTTGGTCAGCAATATGAACAGAGAATTAGATTTTACAATTAATATAAAATATATAATAAGGAATATTGAAAAAAAATCAACCTGTTAAAATTGGCATGTTTAGATTAACAAGTGATAGTAGAGTAGCAGAAAATTTACATGAGCCTACCATGATAATATGTCTCATACATGGATATGAGAACAGCTCAGTGTAGTATAGAACAGGGCAAAGCAATTATTAAATTAGTTTTGAGTCTGTGCACGCATCAGGATGGAAATTCCACCATGGTCAAACAGGTCCAGAAGGTGGGCGGGCAGGGGTAGCCAATTGCAACAGCATCAAGACAGAGAAACAGAGTGCAAGCAGTGCCTCAGTCAGGCCTAGCTATTACAGCATTTTTCATGCAGGTGATTCTTTCTCCAAAAGACATGAAGGGAACACTTATGATTGGTACGTAGTTTGAGAGTAGAACTAATATGCAAGAATCAGGTTTTGAGGAGGCAGTCATCTTAACCAGCTGTTTTTTTAGGTAAGATAAAGGATTCCAGCAATGGTCAAAGTATATATTTCATTTACATAAGTAGTATGTTTTTGATTAATGTGAAATGTACTGTACTTCTGCTCTGAAAAGTAAAGTCACCATAGTTTCTTATACACCTAAGAGCAGACCCCCGAGCATGAATTCAGTGTTGTTCTGACCAGCACTCTTCTTTTTTTATTGTTCCTCTTTCCTCCCATAGAGTGCCTACATAAGTCTGAATGTACTCACTCAAGGCAGGACCCCAAGCTGTACTTTGCAGCGATACTAACCCTTACTACTCTGTATGACTCTCTATTGACTGTCATTCATTTTCAACACCAAACAACCACTTGGCAATAGTCTAACAACTACACCCTGTTCT
Organism: Semaprochilodus insignis; assembly: GCA_034552555.1. Taxonomy (NCBI): domain Eukaryota; kingdom Metazoa; phylum Chordata; class Actinopteri; order Characiformes; family Prochilodontidae; genus Semaprochilodus; species Semaprochilodus insignis. The sequence continues at coordinate 34,822,007 of CM067474.1, forward strand.
CCATGAAATGTCCTAGTAACTCCTAAGCAGTCATATTCAATATTTCAAGCAAAACTACCTGCTAATACAGTGATTTTGTGTCACTGCATAACATTGAAATGTCTATACAAAATTAAATAATACTATACTATTTTTACAACAATTTCAAAATAGCAAAATTAAAATGATCACTTGCAAAAAAAAAAAATGTTTTTACGGGGTAAATGGATATACCACTCAAGGGAACCTCAGCTAATTAAAAAAGGTTCATCCAGGGGCCCCATTCCTGTCTTTTGCCATGAGCCCTAGAATTACTAAATTCTAAAACCATGAAAAATAAGTCATGTGTGTAGCTTTGCCTTGCAGTGTGTTGGTTATATGGTTCAAAATGGTGCTCTAGTACAGCCACCATATTTTCACCAAGAGTAGAAAATATTATATGCAGGTAAATTTTGTACTCAGTGATGATCTGACGCAAAATGTGCAGAAAAGTAATCTGATGCATTCATAGAGCGCCCTATGGGAATATTAGAAGGTGAATACAAGCATATTCCACTTGAATTTGTTTACATACATAACATATCCATGTTATGTTTTACCCCACATGTGTGCTCCACTTGCCCCTACTGTCTGTGGTGTGTGTTTCTGCGAGGGGCTCTGCAATATGAGCAGGCGATTTAATGTAATCTTATTACTGAGGACTAAGAACAGCACAGTTCTCCTACAAAAGCATTTTCACACACACACACACACACACACACACACACACACACACACGTACACTTAGTTACACATGTACACTTACTTACTCTGTCTCACCAACGCATTCAAGACTTGCACCAATTACACATCTTTGACTCTCAGTTACTTGTCACATACAGTACCCTGTGAAATAACATGTTTTCTATTTCATTTACTATATGTAATAAAAAAAAAATCTTGCTAGAAACAAACTTTAAAGCCCCAGGGAACCTCAATCTGTCTTTTTACTCCAGTAGGAGTATTAGGTTAATGCTTAATAAATTAGGGGTAATGCTTGGTTAACACTTGCTTAAGCATTTCCTAACGTTTACAGGACTGATCTTACTTACCCCATCCGCATAAAACAGTTTCACAGTCAAAGAAACTTCGTTATCCATACACCAAAATTGTTTGTTTGTCTGTTTCTATATTCATGCGTTCCTCTGCCGGTATGTTCATCTGTGATTTTGTCCAGTCACCATTGGGTAAAAGCTGTACAACGATTTTAGCTCTGTGGCAGAGCAGGCTAGAAGTATTCAGCAGATAGCTGTCAATCAAGATGCTCATTAGCCATGCCCACACAGTCCTTCGATAGGTCTGGCCAACTGTTTTTAGGTCATTCAAGCTTTGCTGGATGTTTAATATAACACACAAGTTTAGTTTGAAGCAGAAAAGTGACCTGTGGATCAATAAATCAAAATTTTACATTTGAAAACAGTACCTACGTTCTCTGAGCTAAAGGAGAAAGAAACCTGCTTGTTATTAGCGCGCAGTTCAGAAGCCAGCATCTGTGATGGTGTAGGTGTACATTAGTGCTCTTTGAAAATCATTAATGCTAGACGATATATACAGGTTTTGGAGCAACATATGGTGCCATTCAGATGACATCTTTTTCAGGGAAGGATTTGCTTATTTCAGCCAGACAGTGCCAAACCACATTCTGCACACATTGACGAGCATGGCTCTGTAGTAAAAGAATCTGAGTGCCAAACTAGTCTAGTGCTAAAATGCAAACTGTTAAGCAGCTGAAATCCTTTATTAAGCAAGAATAGCAAATATTTCACTTTCAGAACTACAGCAGCCGGTCTTCTCAATTCCAAATCACTTACAGAGTGTTAGAAGAGATGATGTGACACAATGGTAAACATAAATCTGTTCAATATGGGCATTTATTTAAAAAAAAAAAACAACAATAAAACTAATAAAATTATTTTCAATTAAATATAGGGTTTAAATGATTTGCACATCATTGCATTCTGTTTTTATTAGCATTTTGCACAGTGTTCCAATTTTTTTTCGAAATATATTTGCATTTTTCTAGTGTAGCTTTTACAAATATATTTTTGATGTCAAATTTAAAAACCTAAATTTATCAAGAGTTTAATTTTTAAATAACAAAAAAACCCCCCAAAAAAACACATATATAATTTAGCCACACCTCTGCATTTATAGAGCAGGAAGTTCCTTGTCCTTTATGGTCACATGGTGAGCATCTCATCTCATTGTTTTAAAGTAAATATGTCACAAACTATGAAAATCAGTGTGCAACCTTAAGAACCTTGTGACTACTGAAAAACATTTTTTTTTAGCTGTTAAGATTTTTGTGATGTAGTATTTAAATTTTATGTGTGCAACTGTTCAAAGCTAACCTTTTTAAATTATGCTTAAAACAAGCTAAAATTGTCACTGAGAAAACAGTCACCACCAAAACGTCATCATTGTTTTATTAGTAACAAAATGGAAAGTTCAATTATTTATTTTAATAAAGTAATCATAAATTAAGGTCACTCAAAGCAAAAGGATTTTAGTCTATTTCACGTGTCAGTGAAAAGTCTGAAATGTGTTTTCAGATTTAACTTTGTACCAAATTGGTAGAATGATCCCTGTATGACTCATTAGCAGGTTTTTGTCACGCGCCGTCAAGCCCCGCACGACCTATACCACCCGTGAACTCCACTTCCCAGAACCCCTCGGACCTCTCACTCACAGCTGGCAGCCAATCGCAGAGCAGCCTCACCAGAGTATTGATTATTTCCACCTGGTGCTAGCTCTTTATAAGCTGTTCTGTTTAGCAACTCCTCGCCAAGTAACGTTTCTGGGTTTTCAGTACTTAACAAGCCTTGTTATCTCTGTTTGCGATTTTGTTTTCCGGCTCCCTTGCTCTGTGTTTTTTTTTTGACTGCGTCTCTGGTTTTGCCCTATGATTGTATTGTTTGCCGGTTCCTGACTTCCTGCCTGTTTTTGACTCCGCCCTTGTTTGTGCCCTTTTCTAATAAATCTTTTAAGCCTTTCCGCGAACGTCCTGATTTGCCCAACCCTGACAGTTTTGTGTGGCTTTTCATTGTTTCATGAATCCAATATTAATCCTCAAGAAATGCTTCCAAAAGGTTACTGATCTTTCATTTTTTGTGATTTTAGCATAGACAAGATTGATGTACCAAGATTTGGTCATTACTTGTACCGTGTAGTATAGTTATGTCATATCCTTTCTCTTTAGCTAGGGGATGGCAGTGAATGTGTACTCCACATCCATGACCATAGAGAACCTAAGCCGACATGACATGCTTGCTTGGGTCAATGATTCTCTGCAGCTTACCTACACCAAGATAGAGCAGCTTTGCTCAGGTAGGTTCAGTGCACTACACAACAAAAAAGGACAGTTTTTTACTTGTTCTTTTTTGAGAATGTTCTTTATTGGATAAAAGTGGATAATCAGAGTTATTTTCATTATTTGCTATGCCATAGCAACGTCCTGTTTACTAAGTCAATAACGCACTTGCCATTATATTGCCATTAATATTGAAAATGGTGCATTTATTTAATTTAGTCAGTAATTATTACAATCTGGATCAACCTTTACATCTTTGGTCTGAAGCACACTGCATCCTTCTAAAAAAAAAAAACAAAAAAAACAAAAAAAAGATTTAGAATACTGATTCATCTAACCACAATACACATTTCCACTGCGTGATGGTCCGTCTCAGATGTCTCAGGGCCCAGAGAAGTATATCATATATATCTCGATTGCCGCAATCAGATTTGTAATATCTCATCACTTTCCGCCCTTTTCTTTCTTCATGCAGAAAAAGCCTTTGATAGGCTTGAGTGGCAATACCTATGGAGAGTATTGAAACTATTTAAACTTGTCCCTAACTTCATCAACATGGTTAAGGTACTGTATTCTAATCCACTGGTATTGTATTCTAGGTTCATCTTTCCACTCTGTATCGATGTATGCAGATATACAAAAGTCACTTTCCAAAGCACTTTAGATTTTAAAGGTCTTTGACTTTATTTCCGGTTTTAAAATTAATCTAACAAAATCAGCCCTAATGCTAATCAATGCAGGTATAGACAAAATGTCTTTGCCCCAGGAAATTCCTATTGTTAACAAAGTAACTTATTTAGGCATTTGGATAAAGACCTCTGGTGCAGCAATCGCTAAAATAACCTTCATTGATATACTTAGGACTATAGAAGAAGACATTAAAAGAAGGATTGCCTTACCAGCCTCAATACCAGCACGTATATCTGTAAACAAGATAAATGTTTTACCATGTATAAACTTCTTTAGTGCAATGTTACCTTTGACTCCTCCACTTGGGTATTGATCTAAAGTGGACTCCATTGTTACTAGATTTATATGGAACGGGAAGCGCCCACGTATTAAAAGATCTGTAAATTGGTCCTTTACTCGTCGAGTTATTAAACATTGGCTTGACCCAAACTCCAACTTACCTTGGCGAAAGAAAGAACAAGAACTTTCTGCACCGATTAGATTAGAGGATTTTTTAATTTTCTGGGGTCTCGACTAAAAAATGCTCGATTAAGTATGGTCTAAACAGAATGTCCTGTGCGAATGCAGGATCCCGTTGATGTTGATCTAATGCCCAGTTGCAGAACTCAACACATCTATCAGGGTCATCCTCTGATGGTTTCTGCTGCAGTTGGATCTCAAAAGGGTGCCACTTATTGGTACGAAAAATCCGTACAAGAGATGACTGTCTGACACCACATTCTGCTGCGAGACATTGCATACTGTGTCATGGACTTTTCGCAAAGGCTACCAAACCATTGTTGAGGTTTCTTTGTCACTAGCGATCTTTGGACGACCCCTACTTGGCACCTCAATCCTCTCTTCTTCCTCTCCATCTTCTGTTACCTGTAATGAACAACAAATGTTTTGAATTTTCTGTGTTGATAACTTTTGAACCATAAGAGATATTGGAAATCTGATGACAATCAATTTCTGAGAAATTTCTGGTCTTCTTTGACATGCTACATGACCACCTTCCCATTGGAAAAATTTGGCCTTGATCCAATATGGCAGTTTTTAAGATGACGGCCATGTTCCAGACATAGCCTAAAAGATAGGCCCCCTCACCCATTACTTGCTGGGGTGTATTTAGGTATGTCATTTTCCCTTTCCTTTCTGAAATAAAAGAGTGCCCTGAGACTTTTGGCTCACCCTGGTCCCAACTGTTTTTTGGAATATGTTGCAGGTCCAAAAAGCACATATGGAAGGATATTAACGAATAAAATGTAGGTAAATGTAAGAAAACGTTTGGCTCTAAATTTGCCACTTTTACTGTTTAGAAGGAGGTGGAGACAAGTAACAAGCCTTTTGTATAATAAAATTTGGTCTGAACGAGGCATACATACCCTGAAAGGTCTCTTTGATGAGGTACGTCTGAAGTTATTTCAGGATCTTAAAGAAGAGTTCAGTTTGCCTGGTTTTGGCATGTGGTGTTCCCTGGTCTAACCAAATAATGTCACATCCTTTACAGAAATGGATAGAGTCTACTGTTACATCAAGAGGCATGCTAGCTACATTGTGTATGTCACTCCTTAAACAAACGTTTCTAATCCTACAGTGTTTTTATTCTGGGAGAGTGAATTTAATGACAAACTTAATTGGTTTACAGTGTGGAAGAACTGTTTTATTACTTCCAAAATTCCAGCACACCAAATTATTCACTTGAAGTTCATACAAAAAGATCCTTACTGTCATTTATGTGACTCAGCTGCAGTTGCTACATGCATACATATGTTTTGTCCATTTCCGCCTATGGATGTGTTTTGGTGCTATTTTAGGAAATTATTTAGGATACTCTGTTTAATATTTTGTGACACTCCATACCTAAATACCCATGGATTTTCCTCTTACTTAATGACTTTTTAGAATTGCACGCTCATCATCAAAAAAGGATCTTTTTGGCCGGCCTCACCAGACGATATTAAAAATATGGTTTTCGTGATGTTATTTCTCTGGAGTGCACTACAGCCAGGATAAATGGGGTGAAAATAAGAACTATTATGTCCTGGTCCCACATTGAGAAGGAACTGTTGAAATTAATGAGAGCTTAGTGATATTGTTAACTGGTATCAGTGTGAAATTGAATTATTTAAGTACTTATTTTTAATTTTATAATTAAGTTGGCTTGGAAAAGCCAACTTACTGTTCTTCTTAATCTTCTTATTCTTATTATTATGGTTGCGCATTGCAAAGCAATGTGCAACTATATTGTTATTCGATTTATATTCTTCTTCTTCTTCTTCTTCTTCTTCTTCTTCTTTTTCTCCCGTTTCATCGCCGATTAACTCGTCCCGCAGTTTTTGCGACATCGACTCCGTTCCAACTCCAGTTTGTCCGGTATGATGCGCTGATGTGGGCTTGTATACAGCTTTTTGATCGGATGCACGGATTCCGAGTAGGAAGGAATTTTTCCGGAATTTTTTCCCATAGAGAATGAATAGGATCGAAAAATACGTGCCTATCTACCCTACTTCCGCTCGACCTAGACACAACAAATCGGATACAGTGGCTCGGGGCGCAGTCATTTTTGGACCCACCTAAAGCCGGCTGTTTCCTTCGCCCGAGAGGCACGAAACTTCACAGACACACTAAGGGCAGGTCCCAAAGCACGAATCCACAGCCATACTGACCCGCACTCCTCTATCTGTCGTTTATTCATCCCTCGTTCCTCCCATAGAGTCCCAGTCATTTTTGGACACACCTAAAGCCGGCTGTTTCCTTCGCCCGAGAGGCACGAAACTTCACAGACACACTAAGGGCAGGTCCCAAAGCACGAATCCACAGCCATACTGACCCGCACTCCTCTATCTGTCGTTTATTCATCCCTCGTTCCTCCCATAGAGTCCCAGTCATTTTTGGACCCACCTAAAGCCAGCTGTTTCCTTCGCGCGAGAGGCACGAAACTTCACATACACACTAAGGGCAGATCTCCAAGCACTAATACACAGCCATACTGACCCGCACTCGTCTATCTGTTCTTTATTCAACCCTCGTTCCTCCCATTGACCCCCATTCATGATGGGGGCGGCGCGAGCTGTAGCTCGCAGCGGCCGCTCCGGATAAAAGGTGCTTTTTGTTATCTATGAGTGTCTTTTTTTTTCGACTTCTTTGGAACATGGACATAAGAACAACCGGTGTCCGTGTATACGACCGTCAGACACTGCTACGCTACCGGAATCAACCAAATAACACCATAAACGATGAGCTACGGGAGACGCTACGCGGTTTCGATCTGCTACGACAACCAGCCCCCCAGATCGCGGCTTCGCCTGTAGCCGGCAGCCGAAAGAGGGGGCACCGGAAGCGGTGCGCGAGACTACAGAAGCGCGGCAAGCGGGCTGGGGTTCGCGCTAGGCTAACAACAAAGCCAACTCGGCCCGCTCTCCCGTCCATCCTGCTCTCAAATGTCTGCTCCCTGGAGAATAAACCGGGGCTGAGCCCCGCCCCCACCTCGGATACTCAGATCACATCTCTGTTATGCTAATTCCAGCATACAGACCGCTCGTCAGACGATCAAAACCGGTTCTGAAGCAGGTGAGAATCTGGCCATCAGGAGCCATCTCTGCTCTTCAGGACTGTTTTGAGCACACGGACTGGCAAATGTTTAAGGAGGCTGCAACCTACAGCAACACCACAGACTTGGAGGAGTACACTTCATCTGTGACCAGCTACATCGGCAAGTGCATAGATGATGTGACTGTCTCCAAGACCATCACCACACGTCCCAACCAGAAGCCGTGGATGACTGCAGAGGTGCGTGCTCTGCTGAAAGCTAGAGACTCTGCCTTCAAAGCAGGAGACAAGGCGGCCCTAAGGAAAGCAAGGGCCAAACTGTCCCGGGCCATCAGAGAGGCAAAGCACGCACACGGTCAGAGCATCCACAGCTACTTCAAAGACAGCGGTGACACACGGCGCATGTGGCAGGGCATCCAGGCCATCACTAACTACAGGACAACACCACCTGCCTGTGACAGTGATGCCTCCCTTCCAGATGCGCTGAACGACTTCTACGCTCGGTTCGAGACACAGAACACCGTGGCAGCAAGGAAGACCACCCCTCCTCCCGACAACCAGGTGTTGTGCCTTACAGCAGCTGACGTGAGAAAAACTCTACGCAGAGTTAACCCACGGAAAGCTGCCGGTCCAGACAACATTCCTGGTAGAGTGCTCAGGGAATGTGCAGACCAGCTGACAGATGTCTGCACTGACATCTTCAACATCTCCCTGAGCAGTGCCACTGTCCCAACGTGTCTCAAGGCAACCACCATCATACCTGTGCCGAAGAAGTCTTCAGTGTTCTGCCTCAATGACTACCGTCCCATTGCACTCACACCCATCATCATGAAGTGCTTCGAGAGGCTTGTCATGAGGCACATCAAGACCCTGCTGCCTCCTTCAATAGACCCTCTGCAGTTTGCGTACCGTCCCAACCGCTCAACGGACGACGCCATATCCACCACCCTTCACCTGTCGCTCACCCACCTGGACAATAGAGACACTTATGTTCGAATGCTGTTCATAGACTTTAGTTCAGCATTCAACACAATCATTCCCCAGCACCTGATCAGAAAGCTGAACCTACTGGGCATGAACACTTCTCTCTGTAACTGGATCCTGGACTTCCTGACTGGGAGACCTCAGTCAGTCCGGATTGGACGAAACACCTCCAGCACCACCACGCTGAGCACTGGGGCCCCCCAAGGCTGTGTGCTCAGTCCTTTGTTGTTCACCTTGCTGACTCACGACTGTGCAGCAATGCACAGCTTGAACCACATCATCAAGTTTGCGGATGATACGACGGTAGTGGGTCTCATCAGCAAGAATGACGAGTCAGCATACAGAGAAGAAGTGCAACGGTTAACGGACTGGTGTAGAACCAACAACCTGTCTCTGAACGTAGACAAAACCAAAGAGATGGTTGTTGACTTCAGAAGGACAAGGTGTGACCACTCTCCACTACACATTGACGGCTCCACTGTGGAGATCGTCAAGAGCACCAAGTTCCTTGGAGTTCACCTGGCAGAGGATCTCACCTGGTCCCTCAACACCAGCACCATAACCAAGAAAGCCCAGCAGCGTCTCTACTTCCTGCGGAAGCTGAGGAAGGCAAATCTCCCACCTCCCATCCTCACCACGTTTTACAGAGGAACCATCGAGAGCATCCTGAGCAGCTGCATCACTGCCTGGTTTGGGAACTGCACTGTATCGGATCGCAAGTCCCTGCAGCGAGTAGTGAGGACGGCTGAGAAGATCATCGGTATCTCTCTCCCCACCATCACAGACATTTACACTACACGCTGCATCCGCAAAGCAAACAGCATTGTGGATGACCACACACACCCCTCACACACACTCTTCACCCTCCTACCGTCTGGAAAGAGGTACAGAAGCATCCGGGCCCTCACATCCAGACTGTGCAACAGCTTCTTTCCCCAAGCCATCAGACTCCTTAACAACCAGAGTCTGGTCTGAATAACTGCACACATTTCTGTGACTGGACTGAACGCACACACACACACACACACACACACAAAATCTCATCTCTTAAATCTGTCTACACAAACTTAAGGAGTAAATGTTTACATTTATACCACATATTGACATAACTGCTGCTAAAAACAATGTTCAATGACATAACTGCTGCTATGTAACTGCTAAAAACACAAATGTTCAATGTTCAATGTTCATCTTTAAAAAATGGACATAACTGCACTTTACTGCTCCCTCCTTGTATTTATTGTTTGCTGTTTTGTATATTGTAAATTGTCTTGTAAATCTATTGTATTTATTGTTCTGTGTAGCACCTTGGTCCTGGAGGAACGTTGTTTCGTTTCACTGTGTACGGTACACCACTGTATATGGTTGAAATGACAATAAAAAACTACTTGACTTGACTACTTGACTTGACTTGACTTGATTCATTTTGAACAACATGTAGCAAACACTCCGTAAACAACCCTCACACCATAGCTGTAGCCTAGCAACACCTTAAGAGCAACCTGAGACATGACCAGCATCACAATAGCAACCACCTGGGATACCATAGCAACCACCTAGCAACACCATAGCAACCACCTGGGATACCATAGCAACCGCTTAACAGCCACCTTGGGCACCATAGCAACTGCCTAGCAACACCTTAGCAACCGCCTGGGATACCATAGCAACCGCCTAGCAACCACCTGGGATACCATAGCAACCGCCTGGGATACCATAGCAACCGCATAGCAACACCTTAGCAACCACCTAGGACACCTTAGTAACCACCTAGCAACACCATAGCAACCACCATGAATACCATAGCAACCGCTTAGCAACACCTTAGCAACCACCTAGCAACCGCCTGCAATACCTTAGCAACCACCTAGCAACACCTTGGCAACCACCTAGCAACACCATGGCAACCACCTAGCAACACCATAGCAACCACCTGGGATACCATAGCAACCGCTTAACAACCACCTTGGGCACCATAGCAACTGCCTGGCAACACCTTGGCAACCGCCTAGCAACCGCCTGGGATACCATAGCAACCGCCTAGCAACCGCCTGGGATACCATAGCAACCGCATAGCAACACCTTAGCAACCACCTAGGACACCCTAGTAACCACCTAGCAACACCATAGCAACCACCATGAATACCATAGCAACCGCTTAGCAACACCTTAGCAACCACCTAGCAACCGCCTGCAATACCTTAGCAACCACCTAGCAACACCTTGGCAACCACCTAGCAACAACTTGGCAACCACCTAGCAACACCATAGCAACCACCTGGGATACCATAGCAACCGCTTAACAACCACCTTGGGCACCATAGCAACCGCCTAGCAACCACCTGGGATACCATAGCAACCGCCTAGCAACCGCCTGGGATACCATAGCAACCGCATAGCAACACCTTAGCAACCACATAGGACACCCTAGTAACCACCTAGCAACACCATAGCAACCACCATGAACACCATAGCAACTGCTTAGCAACACCTTAGCAACCACCTAGCAACCGCTTGCAATACCATAGCAACCGCCTAGCAACACCTTGGCAACCACCTAGCAACACCATAGCAACAACCTGGCAACCACCTAGCAACACCATAGCAACCGCCTAGGATACCATAGCAACCGCCTAGCAACACCTTAGCAACCACCTAGCAACCGCCTGGGATACCATACCAACCGCCTAGCAACACGCTGCGCAACCGTCCCGCGTTTCCTTCAGGAAATGCACTTTTCTAGTTAAGTTGGCTTGAAAAAGCCAACTTACTGTTCTTCTTAATCTTCTTATTCTTATTATTAAGTTGGCTTGGAAAAGCCAACTTACTGTTCTTCTTAATCTTCTTATTCTTCTTCTTATTATTATTCTACGCTGAAAATTTAAACTGCTTCTCCTCCTACAGTTTTCGACGTAGAACCACGAAATTTTGCAGGATCGTAGATCCTATACCCGAATAGTGTGCTTGTGCTTTTCTAAGCATTCTGACGTACGGTTTTCCGACAGCAGCCGTTTTTCGGCCGATTTTTTTCCCATAGGGAATGAATGGCGGAATGTCGAGCGAATTCAAATTTCAACTGCCACAAGTGATGTCATAATGGGCCTCTCACACACAGACACACAGCAGTGTCAGCTAAAAGAATGGAGTTAAGGTGGAACAGTGGATTTAAGGTAGTATTGAATTTAAGGTGGCAGGATATTTAAGGTGGTAAGAGTGATATTGGGGTGGCAGAGAATTTAAGGTGGTATGATTGAATTTAAGGTGGCAGGGAATTTAACGTGGTAGGCAGTTTAAGAGAGTAGGAGTGAATTTAAGGTGGCAGTGAAGTTAAGGTGGTATGAGTGAATTTAAGGTGGCAGTGAAGTTAATGTGGCAGAGAATTTAAGGTAGTAGGGAATTTTAGGTAATAGTGAACGTTAGGTAGCGGGGATTTTAACGTTACAGTGAATTTAAGGTGGTGGGAAATTTAAGGTGGTAGGAGTGAATTTAAGTTGGCAGGAAATTTAAGGTGGAAGTGAAGTTAAGATGGTAGCAGGAAATTTAAGGTGGCAGTGAATTTAAGGTGGTAGGGGTGAATTTAAGGTGGCAGTGAAATTAACGTGGTAGGAGTGAAATTAAGAGGGCAATGAAATTAAGGTGGCAGTGAAGTTAAGGTGGTAGGAGTGAATTTAAGGTGGCAGGGAATTTAAGGTGACAAGGAATTTAAGGTGGTAGGAGTGAATTTAAGGTGGCAGGAAATTTAAAGTGGCAGTGAAGTTAAAGTGGTAGGAGTGAATTTAAGGTTGCAGGAAATTTAAGGTAGCAGGCAATTTAAGGTGGTAGGAACAAATTTAAGGTGGNAATTTAAGGTGACAAGGAATTTAAGGTGGTAGGAGTGAATTTAAGGTGGCAGGAAATTTAAAGTGGCAGTGAAGTTAAAGTGGTAGGAGTGAATTTAAGGTAGCTGGGAATTTAAGGTGACAGGGAATTTAAGGTGGCAGTGAATTTAAGGTGGTAGGGAATTTAAGGTGGCAGAGAAGTTAAGGTGGTAGGAGTGAATTTAAGGTGGCAGTGAAGTTAAGGTGGCAGTGAAGTTAAGGTGGTAGGAGTGAATTTAAGGTGGCACTGACGTTAAGGTGGTAGGAGTGAATTTAAGGTGGCACTGACCTTAAGGTGGCAGTTAAGATGGTAGGAGTGAATTTAACGTGGCAGGGAATTTAACGTGGCAGTGAAGTTAAGGTGGTAGGAGTGATTTTAAGGTGGCAGTGAATTTAAGCTAGAATGTAATTTAAGGTGGTAAGAGTGAATTTAAGGTGAAAAGGAGTTTATGGTGTCAGGGAATTTAAGATGGTACGAGTGAATTTAAGGTGGCAAGGAATTTAAGGTAGCAGGCAATTTAATGTGGTAGGAACAAATTTAAGGTGGCAGTGAAATTAATGTAGTAGGAGTGAATTTAAGGTAGCAGGGAATTTGATGTGGCAGTGAGTTTAAGGTGGTGGGGAATTTAAGGTGGTAAGATTGAATTTAAGGTGGTAGGAGTGATTTTAAGGTGTCAAAGAATTTAAGGTAGTAGTGAATTTAACGTGGCAGTTAATTTAACGAAGTTAAAGTTTAACATACTTTAAACTTTCAACTTTTAAACTTTAACTTTTCAACGTAATAATCTGTCTTTTTCAAGCCAACTTAAAGTTTGTTCACGAACTTTCCCTTTTCTAGTTATTATTATTCTTGTTATTGCCTTGTTTTACAATGACATGTATGTCCTCTCCCTGTATGTGTACCATTGACCATCAATAGTGTCAATATTAATATCCTGCTATTCATATCTAGCTGTAACGTCTGAATCTGTGCTATGCTTGTTATGAAGAACCCTACGGCAATATCTTGGGCTCTGTGAACATAGGTCTGGCTTTCCAAGCGCATACTTGCTAATAAAAATATTGATCACTAAATGTGACAAACATTGCATTTTTTAATTAGCAGTTTTCATACTCTCTCAGTTGTGTGATATACTACACACACAAACACATTCACATACACAGAATGAAAGTTGCAAAGCAAATAAATGAATACTCAAACATAGCATGAATGACCTTGTTTGGGTTTTGACGTGCACACAAAAATCCAAAATCCACAAGGTGTAACATTCCAACAAAATATGAAACATACTTTTGTGATTCCACTCTTGAATGTTATATTAAACATCAAGCAAAGTTCAAATGACAAAAAAAAAAAAAAAAAAAACTTTTGATCTGAAATACATCTTCAATCCTGTGTTTTAAATCAGTTTATAGTTTCACTTTGTTTTGGATTAGGTTAGTTTTCATTTAATATATATATTTTTTAGAAATTAATATTATTAACGTTAATAATTAAGTAACCTGTAATGAGTGTGGAGGACTGGACCTGACATTCCATAGGCTTCTTCCAGATGGAATACAAGCAGCTTATGTGGGGGAGTAAAAAAGAATACTTAGTGATCATATAGCCCTTCTTTATACACCCTTATTTATACACCCTTCAGTGTAGATGTCTTGATGGAAGCTTAACCTAAATTTAGAGTTGGTTTAGATTATCAACAGTGGAGATCTACTTTCCAGCAATTTTTTTCACCTCCAACCTAAATCTGACACACCTGATCCAAGCAATCAGGGGCTTCTGAAGACTGTGGCTTGTTCAGAACCACACGTCATTATACTATGCATAAGTATAATAATGTTGACGTAAAATGTGATGTTGATTGAAGTGTCTCTGACTGGGTGCACAGATACAGGGGTGCTTGAAAGTTTTGTGAACTGAAATTTTTTTTAATGGAAAAAAAAAATGTGTAGACTGATTCATGATTGGTGGGTGCGGGGCATGTGACTGTGATGTCATACACCAGAGACTCCTGGGAGTTGTAGCTTTGAGGCGAAGCATGTGCAGAGGGAGGGAGGTGTGACAGACGCCCTTATGCAGAAATAAATGCAACTAAACGTTTCCAGTAATTGTTGATCAGTCCTTGGAGGGATTCAGCTTCTTCTTCTGTACAAAACAGTTTTAGTTCAGGGATGTTGCTGGGTTTTCTCAGAGGACCTGCTTGGTTCGAGTCCTTCCACGGCATTTCCTTTGGATATGAGGTCAGGACTTTGACTTGGCCATTCCAAAACATTAACTTTATTCTTCTTTAACCATTCTTTCATAGAACAACTTGTGTGCTTTAGGTAACTGCTGCATGACTCACACTCTCAGTTTACAGAAAAATACCCTGATAATATATTTTAGAAATCACTGGTATAATTCATAATGATGGCAAGTTGACTTGGCCCAGATGCAGCAAGTCATGCACTGGCCATGATACTACAACCACCATGTTTTACAGATGAGGATTCTTATGCAGGGTTTTCCTTTCGCCAGACATAGTGCTTCTCATTTAAAGCATAAATCTATTTTGGTCTTATCCACAAAACATTTTTGGGTTCTCTTTAGCTACTTTTAAGACTTGTGAAAATCCAATTATGTTTTAGGTCATGTTTATACAGAAATGTGAAAAAAAAATCTAAAGGGTTTACAAACATTCAAGCAATGCTGTACATGCCCTGGTTGTTTATGTATTTGTTTATTTATTATTTTCTGTAATGACAGAGAAATTTAGCTGGCCTCTCATTTACAAGCAATACAAAGCCTCATTCATTACTGTGCAAAGCACAAAGTAAAATCAATGAAATAATATAATGGTCACTGTACCTACTTACATCATGGTTGCCAGCATAATTTTTAACCACTGTAAAGCTGTTAGAAGTACAGCTTATACAGGCCTGAAAAAATGATGAAATATGTAACACTCACTATACACACAGGAGATATCATGAGACATGGCACATTGAATGTTGTCATCTTTCACATTACTACAATGACATCCTAGAAGCGGATTTTTTTTCCCTTACTCAGGTGCAGCATATTGCCAGTTTATGGACATGCTGTTCCCTGGGTGCATTCTGCTGAGGAAAGTGAAGTTCCAGGCAAAACTGGAGCATGAGTACATCCACAACTTCAAAGTACTACAAGCGTCCTTCAAGAAAATGAATGTGGACAAGGTAAGAGCCATTGTTTAAACCTACAGTATACTTACGTTCTTCAGTTCAACCTAAAAACAACAGTACTTCTCTAAACTAGTTTTGTTCTACTCAAATACTAAAAGAACTATTGTTTTAATGAGAATATTTTTTATTACTTGTTACTACTTAGCAACGGACCCTTTTTTACAGTGTAAAAAGGTACTTTATGTGGTGACAAGCAACTAAAACAAATACTTTAAAATGAACAAATTATAATGTATTTACACTCATCATTAAAAGAATAGTTGCACTCAGAAGGAAGTGTGGGATTGCAGTACTATTTGGAAGAAAGATAAAGGTTACCAGGTAAGAAAAAAATTTAGACTGATATGGGCAATATTTATTGGGCTACACATACAGAAGTAATGTCTCTCAGTATGGCATTGGGCCGCCATGTTTGCTAATGCAACATGCCAAACGTCTTGGCCCAGGGCTGTAGAGGTGTCCTGAGATAATCCATCCTAATCAACTTAAATATTATTATGCAGTTCCTGCAGATTGTGCGGTAGGGGTGGAGGTGGAGTGACACCAGGCCTTCTGGACATGTGACGCGTGACAACAAATTATTAATCTTAGTGCTAACCATGATGACTCTACACATGGCTTTGTCGGTCTTCACCACCAAGACAAAAGTAAGACTCGTCACTGAAGATGTCCTGCTGCCATTCTGAGTCCCTCCATGACCGTCTGGCACGTCACCGTGACAGTCTTTGGCGACGTTTTCATGGTGTTAAGGGCAGTTATTGTAAAGGACTACATGCATGTAGTCCTGTGTTGTACACCCATCTGCCAATGGTGCTGGCACTAACAGGATTAACTATGTAGGACATCACTGCTCACTGAATGTCTGCAGTCGTGGCTGTTGAGTCAGTCAGGTACAGTAATAAGGCCCACCCTTGCTTACGTCACATGTGAGGCTGAGCATAAAAGTTGAATCATTCACATGTCTCACAATGTCAAACCTAACCACCACATTTCATTCCTGTTGGTTGATTCCTTCTGGGTGCAACAGTTCGTGCAACCCTTCCTTTGATGATGAGTGTATTTAATGCCCATCTAGTTGAAGAGAAAGAATGCTGTTGGTTGGAGAGAGTTTTAAAATTAAGATTCATCGTCAAAAAAATAGTTGCACCCAGAAGCAAGCAACCGACAGGATTGAAATGTGGTGGGTAGGTTTGACATTGTGCGACATGCAAATGTTTCAAGTTTCATGCTTGACCACACATGTCACCTAAGCAAGGACAGGCCTTATCGCTGTACCTGACTGACTATATAAGGTTGTCTTGTTGCGCATGCTTTCCATTCTGACTGGTGCTGCTGTATTGGTTGCATCCTTTGCAAACGATGTATGCCTCAGAGAAGAGTTGAAAAGCAATTTGTGTAGTTGAAAGAAATCGAGAGGGGTCACATCGTAGGCCTCTGGGAAGCAGGATGGTCTTATCGACATATTGTGCGACATACTGGTTGTGCTGATATTACCATAGCATGCTGTTGGCGGCAGTTGACAGAAGAAGACACTCACCAGCGACGTGAAGGATCTGGGGGACCTACGCAAACCACAGTAAGGGAGGACCGACAAATTGTCCAACGTGCGCGTGACCCATGAGCCACGATTACGGACATTCAGCAAGCAGTGATGCCTGCTATGAGTCCTCCTGTTAGTGCCAGCATCATTGACAGAGGACTGCACGACGCAGGATGACATGCACACAGACCGTTACGACGCGAGACATGGCAACTTCACCCAATACTGCAATGGTGTCATGCCAGACTGTCATGGAGTGACTCAGCATGGCAGGTCATGGCAGGGGAGTCCCACCTTTGTGGAGATGACCAACTTCATTACAGGCCTGTTGACAGCCCAACATTACGTTAATTATGGTCCTGCCCCAGTAGTGGCCCTACCTAACGCAGACACAAATTGGCCCAGTGCCATACTGAGAGACACTACTTCTGTATGTGTAATAAATATTGCCCATATCAGTCTAAATTTATCATCATTTATTGTCCATTATTATCTTCTCACCAAATAACACTGCAATCTGACACTCCCTTCTGGATACAACTATTTTTTTGATGATAAGTGTTTTTGTTTCTGTTTGTTGACTGAAGTGCAATTGAAGGAGAGCAATATACATAACATCAACTACTGACATGTAATGTACCTGCTGCCCTGCTGTTTCCAGACAAAATTCAATTATGTTATGTGTCAAGTATGCTTTTCTAATTCTGTTCATTGTGACTGCTTTGAAGGGTTATTACTTTGTTGTTTATAGCATAGCTAAATAGCCACCTGTTGCGGGATCTGTAAGCGATTAATTTATGAGAACTGGAGTGCTAGTAGTCCACCTTAACTGGAGGTAAAAAAATAATATATTAGCTAGCCCCCTAACATCAAGGCTCACAATGTTTCCTCACAACTGTACTTTACAGGAGTGACAAAAAATAACTCACACAAGAAATAGAAGTGCAACAACACAATTCTATTTTCAGAAAGGTTGGGACACTGTGCAAATGTAAATAAAAAGAAATCCATATTTAATTGAAAATAGTACAAATACAACATATTTTTTTAAATATATGCCCATTTTGAAAATCGATTCCAGCACCATGTTTCCAAAAAATTAAGACAAGTTTATGTTTACCATTCCGTTGCTCTTTTTTAACAAAACTTTGTAATCGATGGTACATTTGTTCTAGTTTTAAATTGTGTGTTAATGAGTTTACCATCAGGAAAACACTGAACAACAATTGTATGCATAGCAGTGTTGCAAGGAGAATGCATGATACACTCTGCTCTCCGTCTGCAGTTTGCTAAAGGGTCACATGGACAAGACAGAAAGTTATTGGAATGATTTTTTGTGGATGGATGAGACCAAAGCATATCTATTTGGCTTTAATAAGCAGCACTATGTCTAGAAAAAGGAAAACCCTGTATTCTAGCATTAGAAGCTTATCTGTGAAACATGGTAGTGGTAGTCATGGTCTGGACTGCTGCAATTCTAGTGAACCTAAATCCTAGAGAAATTTTGTAGGACGTGAAGTGAGCAGTTAATGTGAGGATACCTACAGACATCCCAGAATGAACTGAACTAAATTTCCTCTTAAGACTAATCAACATTTTCCAGAAATCTTTTAAAGATGCACCAAGTGCGATTTTCTTGGGCAATTCCGATTTCATTTTTTTTTTTAAGTCTGGCCTGCCAATTCCTTTTTTTAAGGTCTGTCTTTGACAGAATGCACAATTTTATAACTTTCCCTTAATGGAACATTTTCATATTAAGGGCAGTATTTGTACTTTTTCAAATGAAAACAGCTGCAGTAGGTAACAGAAACAGGAGAATAGTCTATAACAAAGCACCTTTGGGTTCTCACATAATAAATGGTATAACTGGGAATCATTGTCCACCTTAGAATTCTAGGTTAGAATTTTGGTGTGTAACGCAACCTTTTAGCTTTTACATGAGTGAATAACACTAAACTTGCACTGAATGTGGAAGTATATATACCTGACTTACTTCTAATAGATCTAGGTTCAAAGCAAACAAGAAGCAGTATGTTCTACACATGTACATGCTTTATTTTTCCATGCGGTAGACTATATGAATGAGCCCTCAAATAGAGCGAAGTTGTATTCACTAGTTAACTACCTGGTGTATATACAACCTTTTAATGATCACCCGAACACAGCATAATTGCTGCTTTGGAGTCGGCTCCTAGGAGCGGTGTGTGGCGTGACACAAGATTAAACTGTTCTAATGCAAAATTCAAGAAGTATCACTTATTACCTTTATTCTTGTCTACAGAAAAACGCCTGGTCATCCAATACTACGAATTCCATGATTTTCCTTGAATTCATTGAATCTCGCTAGCCTTAGCTTTAGCTTCTTTAAATTGTACATATTTAGCACAGTGATGGTGTTTTAAGTGTCTGCTCTGCTACTACACAACATGAACCTTTGTGCACCATGTAAGTAAATTTGTGCGTGTTTATTTAGTCCCAGTTACAGCAAAAGGGGGCTACTGAGACAAAGATTCACATATTTTGGACCATTTCCGCAATAAATATGACCAAGTATAAAATTTTTGTCGGTTGGGTTCTGTTTATCTACTTTTTCTGTGTTGTCTGTTTGAGACATATTTATGTAGAAATCTAAAAAAATTTAAGGGGTTCACAAACTTTCAAGCATCACAGTTCAAGTATTGGGAATACATATTCAGAAGACAGAAATTAAGTTCAGTTACATTTTACATACAATTTACATTTTGTGAAGACAGTATTCTGGATACAGTTACCTTTTACATTTAGAGGAAAATATTTTTGGAATACTCACGAAATCGAGAATAATCACTACATTTTAAAAATATGCAACATCTTTAAAAGAAACACCATAAATGCATGTGAATGAACTACTTTCAAATCAGTACACCGAGTGCAAGTGTAAAGTTCTTGCTAAAGCCAGAGCAGACTAATAAAACCAATGTGATGACTGGATATTATTCTCAGCGTGATTAAACTAAACTAAAAAGAGATGATAGGACAAGTAATAAGCTTAGTTACATATATTGGTATTATAAATCACATTCTACCCATCCCTGTTTACAAATGAGAACATTTTATTTTAAAATGTATTTAATTTAATATTTTAAAATGTGTAGGAGAATAGAACTTAGAAAATATAAATAAAACAAAACAATGCATTTAAAACAGACCAAGTCAGGGCTATTCTAATGCTTTCTGTAAACTGGCTCCATTTAGAAGCAGCATAGTAGCTAAACATTGTTTCTCCATGTTTAGTCTTTACCTTAGGCAGGACTAACTGACTAGCCCCTAATGATTTGAGAGTTTTGTTGGTCTTATATTGTTCAGGGTATCAGATAAATATACTAGTTCTACACCATTAAATGATTCATAGACCATTAGAAGTACATTAAAATCTATTCTGTAACATGCTGGTAGCCAGAGTAAAGATTTAAGAATGGGGGTGAAGGTGTTCCTGTCTTTTACTCCTAGTTAAAACTCTGGCAACTGCTTTTTAAATCAAATGTTTGATTGTCTTTTTTGGGTGTTAAGTTAGGAAACCATTACACTAATCCATCCTGCAAAAAAAAAGGTCTGAACAAGTTTATCCACGTCTGATTTAGTCAGAAAAAGTTGTTGAATAAAGTTGACTGTTTTATCTCATCTAATTTTGTCCTATCTAGTTAGTGATGTGCTCAAGGCACTTTTAAGGTTAGTCAACAGGACCATAGTTATTTGGGAAAAGGGCCAAGTAAATCTGTAAATAGTATCGCTGTGGTGCAATATCCATAGTTTCATAGGATTTGGCCAAGATGAAGGATGTATGAATTAGAGTGGTACTTTATATCAAGTCTTATTTATGAGAACTTTATGGTCACTGGTATCAAAAGCAGCACAGATATTGACCAGTAGTAGAAAGGTCATTGATAACCTGAATTAGATCATTCTCAGTATGATG
Source organism: Semaprochilodus insignis (assembly GCA_034552555.1). Classification (NCBI taxonomy): domain Eukaryota; kingdom Metazoa; phylum Chordata; class Actinopteri; order Characiformes; family Prochilodontidae; genus Semaprochilodus; species Semaprochilodus insignis. Next base: position 34,843,096 of record CM067474.1, read on the forward strand.
ATAAGGCCAGAAATGATTGAAATATGTAAGTTAATTTTCCAAAGAAATGTAGATTTGGAATAGGTCTGTAATAACTTAATAGAGTTGCTTCTATTTTTACTTCTTTTTTTTAAAGAAAGTCTTCACAATCGCATTTTTAAGGTGTTTGGAAAAACGCCTTGGTCCATCATATATTTAAAAAACTTGGTTGGCAGCCTGTTGAGACTTCCACTGGATGAGTTGAGATGACTCACTGTATCGATTAAAATTTCATTACATCTCTCAGTTGAAGGTAATTCAGTGGCCATATATGTAGATAACCTTGTCAACCACAGAGAAAGGTATTTTGAAACTTTTAACGTTATTGGTATTATTATCATGCAACTTTTAGGCCTGCAATCAGTATTTAAACAGTCTTTATTTTGAAGTTGAACTGCAGTAGCATTACATTTACATTTAGCTGACACTCTTATCCAGAGCGACTTACAAGGTTATTCTTATTACAGGCCAGTGCAGCGTTAGGAGTCTGGCCTAAGGACTAAGGACTTAAGGACTAAGGACCTAAGGACTTTTATTGGTATAGAATTCGAACCCCTGTCTCCCACATGGGGTGGTAGTTCCCTGGTGGGTAGTGGTGTTAACCGCTGAGCTACACCAGCCACACCAGCTGCCAACCAGCATTTGTCCACGGTGCTTTCTGTTTGCATTACATGGTTTTACTTAACTGGTGCAGTCTCATCCATAACACTAAACAATTTTAAGTTGATGCTATACCGTAGAGCATTAACAGAATCAGATGGTTTGCATGATGCAGAGCACATGTTATATTGCTAAGTTGTAAACCTTTTCTTACAGCAAACGTGTCTGGTCTTGATGTCTAGCAAGGTCCAGATTTGAGGCCCGCATTCCCACATGACTCCTGTGGGTCCTACCACAATATCTTGAGGTACAGGACTAAGTTTAAATGTCATGCGCAAGGGCAGTGCGTATGGGAACTGGACAACAATGATCCTGTAAATAATAGTGTATATAAAATTATGATAGCCATGCACTAACTAATGTAAGCATGGATGGCCATGATCTTCAGACCCTCGGTGGTAAATCCCAAGGACTATGTTGCCACTCCACACCTTCCCCCCATTGACAATGCCCTGACAGAGCTGCATGTAAAGAGATACATGATAATATTTTACCATCAGCTGCTGGAGACAACTAAACTGCATGAGCAATCCACATTGTCCTCTGTCTCCACCTTCCCTTCATCCCACCTGAACCTCCCAGCAGCCATGGAGAAGCTGGTTTTAGCTGTTATGATCCTGTTGCTTTCCCTGTCAGCCAGCCCTCAGGTACAGCAAGGCCCAGCCTTCTCCTCTACCCTCATCTACTGCCTCATCTCCATTTCCAGCCGCCAGACCTTCTCCTAAGAAGAATTAAGCTCTCCCACCGCCTGTAGCACAGCAAAGAAAGAGACAAGGTCCTAAACCACCAGAAGGGCAGCAGGAGCTCCACCCACCCCTTTCAACTGAAAGTAATCCAGCAATTTAACAGCAGCTTTAAGTTAATAATTTGCTTATTACCGCATGAAGTCATTTTTTAGGTTGAACTGACAAACCATGTTTAATCATTTATATATGAATAATAATAACAAAACATAAATATTAATATTGTAAAAATGGACGCTAACATAACAATTATTATTATAATACTTGTATCATTAGCTACATTATTCATGTTTGTTGCAGATAATCCCAGTTGAAAAGCTGGTGAAGGGAAAGTTCCAGGATAACTTTGAGTTTGTACAGTGGTTTAAGAAATTCTTCGATGCAAACTATGATGGCAAAGAGTACGACCCCCAGGCAGCACGACAAGGCCAGGATATCAACCCCTCACCCAACCCAGGTGAACTCATTCTTTACTAACCTACAAATATTGTTTGGTTTGTTGTATGAACTGGTTTTATTACGTGTATTACTTTGGTATTATTAATACCTTGCAACTTCATTTTTTTCTTGAAACTATTTAAATATAGAAGTTTGTACAACATTTTGTGATGACTGAACCAAAGGAAATGGTTCAGTATTATGTTACTGATTATAAAATTCACTTATACTGTGCAAAAGTCATAATTTTTAATAATATAAAACACATTTTGTTGAAGATACATATATAAAATGATTTCTATGAGACAGTTCTACACTACAGTGCCATAACAATATGTATTAAAACCCACCTCTCATTTTAATGTTTCTATTTGAAGCATACCGCAGAAAATAAATAGCCTTACATTTACTTTTCTCAAATGCATAAAACCTTTGCACAGAACTGTATGTTTTTTCTTTTTTTACTTTCAATCAAATAATATAGTAGTCACCACTACGCACCATCTGATTATTTAAACACATTGGATTCTCAGTCATTATTAGTGGGCTGTTTCAGTTTTGATTGATGTATTCACCTTTATGGAATGATTAACTGAGCTAGTGTGGTGTAAGGCCTCCAAGGACTTCTGCGACAGGACCCAAAACCATGCCCACGCCCCAGCGGCCGCCTAGCTCTGCCCCTTACCTGGTGGGAGACGAAACACCCCCATGTTACGGAATGGAACTCAGCCAACAGGTGCACGCGTACACACAAACAAACCAAAAACACAGTTCACATCAACAGTGAATCAACTGATCAACTGGTCAAGTTAAATGTTTTGTCAATTTGCTAAGTAAAGTTAATGCATCCTCTACAGTAAACAAATGTAAATGTGATACTTTTGTCTGAGTTTTTTGTGCACAAATTGTATTTGCTTGCTGTGTTCAACTAGTTATGTTGTAAGTGAAATCTCACTGGTTTGACTATATGTGGGAAAGCTTGTAATGGTCAACCTGGCGAGTGTATATGGGGAAAAAGGTCCACTTTTGACTACCTGGTTACAAAAATACAAGTAAAACACACTTTTTGTTACTGAGCCAAGTGCTACAACCCATTTATGAGGGGTTTTATTTAATTCTGCTTTTTAAATGTAATTTGACCTCAAGTTTCAAGTTCTTAGTTGTCTCCCCATTCAAAGAAATAGGTGCCTGGTTTGGCTGGAAATAACTGCCTTGCGGTGTTGCAAGGTGGATGCTGAATGAGCAGACTTTCCTAAAAAGGACTTTAAAACTGTAACATGTATTTTAAAACTGTAAATACTGTTAGAATGTCTGTGTTTTGAAAACACTTATTTCATGGGGTCTTGATAACCAAGAGATCACCTTTTTTTGTTTTCAGTCCATTAAGCACTGGGTATTGAACTGGTTTTAAAGACTAAATTTAGTTGCTTGCTTTTAACCTTTGCTCTCCTCTGACCGTGTTGACCTTTCTGTGTAGTTGATGGACCTGAAGCTGACAGTAGATGGTCTGGAGAAGGAGAGAGACTTTTACTTCAGCAAACTCTGTGACATTGAGCTCATCTGCCAGGAGGATGAAAGCGATAATAACCCCATCCTTACCAAGATTGTTGACATTCTCTATGCTACTGAGGTATAATGAACTTCCAACGACAAACACTCCAACCACTTAACGGCTTGAACACTGAAAGCTCATTAGTTCCTCACTGTCATACCAGCAGGACTTAAGTAGGACTTAACTAGCTTTGAGACTCATAATTGATCAAGGCCTCTGATTTGTTTTTGTCCATCTGATTGGCTAGCTGACCTGTGATGGAGTGGTAATCTGTCCAGGTTGTTTCCTGCCTTCAGCCTAATGAACGCTGGAATAGGCTCCAGCACCCCCCTGCGATCCAGGAGGATAAGCAGTTTAGATGATGAATGAATTAATGAATGCAATTAATAATTTGTTTGCCTCTGATTAATAAGCCTAAGATTGGTTAGCCTTTTATTGATCAATCTATGATTGGTTATCCTATATCTACACTCAATGTATCCATTTTATCAGCTCCACTATATAGGTGCACTTGTGGTTTTACAGTTAAATACCATAATCTATGTGTTTTTCTGCATATTTTTGGCCCCCTTTTACTCTGTTTTTAATGGTCAGGACCCCCACAGAGCAGGTGTGTAGTTGTAGTCACCGCCGGAAAAATCTGCACTGTGAATGTATTGAGAGCATCTTAACTCTGCTTTTGCCTCCCCATCAAGCAGGTCAAATATTGTCAAAGTCTAATAGCAGTTACAAACAATACAAAGAACACTAATTAACAAAGAAAAAAGGAAAAAGAAAAGCACAAATATGGATCTGTAGTTAACTTGACACCCTCAGATAATGCACAGTTTTCCTCTAGGTGCTGAAGATCTCAAGGTGACCTCAGTAACGCTGCCCACCTGTTGACCACTGTTTTTGCAATTAGATAAAACAGTGAACAAACCAAATACTGAGCCACTGTAACAAACGTATCACCAAAAAATCCAATAAAGCAGCTTCTAATGTGGTCCTGCTGACTACGCCAAAACCAAAAATCTTTAAGGGCTCACTAACTTAAAGATACTATAACCAGTGGAAAGACTAAATGTTGTTGAAGGTCACAACAACTTCACGATACTATGACCAAATACAAAGGCTGAATATAACATAATTAATGAAAAAGTAGGCACCCTGGTCTTGAATCATTGGCCTTGGAAACATGATAGCACAATACTTTAATCTTCAATAAATGGCATTCATAAAATAATTTAAAAGTCTCTGTCCATCCACAGCACTAAAATAATCATATGAAACTAAATTATGGTACATCATAATTATCTCTCTTTATTTTAAAAACACATAAAAAAATCATCTTTGAACATACCAGATTGCTGAAGCTGTCCTCAGTGAAATGTGCATTATATACTGGTTGTGTTGCAGACCACACCGTTGTGTCCATGATGCACTAAAACACTACAATCCAGATTTTATGTGACAATACCTTAAAGAAGGCAAGGCTTTTATTTATATTACTGCTGGCTGAGCACAATGCGCACTCACAGAATACCAGCATAATGTTAGCTGGTGGAATAAATCTCAGATGTACACAACATATTGAGATTGGGGTAACCCTAGTAGAAAATGTATGACCCAATTGTAACTGGTAGGCAGTGCAGCGACAAACTACAGGCTACAGCCATTATGAGGGCAAGACACAGGGTGAGGGGTAACCTGGGGAGGAGATATACCACATCAACAAGCATAGCTACAACAAAAGTACCGTTGTCTGTTTGTTTCTTTTGCTGCTTTTTTTTTCACTGCAAGTCAGTTTGCTTGCTCATTGGATTCCCCATGCCACTTCTCAGATATGGTTTGGTGTCAAAATGTTGTTTGGAGACCAGACAGACTTCTCCTGGTGAAAGAATTGTAATGTGCTTCTGTTATCATGTAGTCTGAAAACCACAACGACCTTTCCCGATTACAATACAGCAAGTTATGATATTATGTCATGTAGTGTGTCCGAAGCTTTAGTCTTTGATTGTTATGCTATGGTTGGTTCGCGTTAGTTAGTGTTTTTTTTTCAGCATATCCAGCAATACAGTGAGAGTTTCATCCTCCAGTCATGAGAACATCTAATTGCTGACAGCATTATTGATAAATATCACTCAGTTCACCTCGTATATGTATAGGCTTGCTAGTTGAAGGTCTTTGACTGTGAAATGTGTTTTATTTCAGTACGGCTTTGCTCCCCCAGACGACGATGAAAACGATGAACAGGCACCGGACCAGGATGACTACTAAACCCTTACTAAACGGAACAACAATTGCATCCATTCATCCTTCCTCCGGTCTCCCATTCTAAATCTGTTCTATTCCATCTTTCGCTTCTCTTGCCTTCATTTAATTTTTTTACAGTCTTTTTTTATTGATGCGGTTTGGCATGGTGTGAATGGTGGGCTTAGCGAGTATTTTTAGCTAAAAGAACTGGTCATAAATACTATTTTTGCTAGATGATAGACCTCACACTTTTACTGTATTATACTACTTGTCTAAAATGGTACTCATTTTTTAGAGAACACATAAAACAATTCAGTGTGTGTTATATTACTGTATATTGTAACAAAAACAACAGAAACAAACACACCCACCCCTCCTCTACAATGCTACTGTACCTAACTCGTTTTGAAAGAGATAACTCATGTCTGGTGACATTTAAAAGCTGCTTCACTAGATGGCAAAAGGCATATATTATTTTTGTGTTTTGAAAGCTTTGGGGTTTTATGCAAATCTGTTCATTCTGTATAAAAAGGAATTTAGGAGTTAAAGGCCAGTGATCAGAAAAATACTTTAGAATCAGTTTGAACTGTGATTTTCTGAATTTTGAGGAAAAAAGACAATAGCTGAAATTGTGGAATTGTCTCATTTTGCAGGATTTAGATGGAACATGCTAGCAATGGCAGTACTACACCATACACCTTCTGCTAAGTGCTTACACTATCTACTCAGAAAGCTGATGTTTCTTTTATATAAAAAATGTGTTTGGTGGCTTGGGAAAAATCAAATCATTAAGTGGGTGAGCACTTAGAAATGAAACATGTGGGTGTAAGAGATTGAGATGTATTTATTTATGAAAGATGACTATAAATTAATTTTGTAAAAATGAGCAAAACATAAAGCCTGGTTATTTATGTCTGACATATAAAACTGTTTTACTTATTATGTCAGTGTTATGTTCTTTTTTTCAATTTATACTTTTGAAACTGAATTCACAAAACACCTGTCAGATGCGTACAGATGTACTTTCCAGACTGTACAAGAGATGTAGACACTTTTCCTTCACGTTTCAAAGAATTCTGAGTAAGCATTGATCATGTTTATCTTTAAACGACACTGAAGTTTGCTTCTTAAACAAACGATCCAGCCCACCTTAAAAGCTGCGGCACCATTTACGGTGGAACGGAAGCCAAATTAAGCGCCCACATCTTTAAGAAGATCCTGGATGCCTTTAATTACAAAATGTAGGTTTGCTCTTCACACTCTGGACAGTTTCTCAAAACTGTTTTTGGGCTTTGCGTAGCGCAAAAAGGGTCCGCAATTCCACCTTAACTACCATCACAAGCTCAACAACAACCTGTAAGTAACAGCAACCTGTAAGTAGCAGCAACCTGTAAGTAGCAGCAACACTTTGTGATATTGTCCACATTTTCTTGAAACCAGACCATGAACTAAACGTGTTGCCTTACAGTAACAAATTTTTTTTTGTGTTGCTTTTAAAGATCGGGGTGAAGCCAGGACAAGTGTGAGGGGGGCTAAGGAGCCCAGGCATTTCTTGGACTTCTCGGCACACGGAGGTGGGGATGCTTTCCAGGTTCCCGCCTTGTCACACCTCTCCCCAATCAGGAACATACCGGATACCAGTGGATTTGTCCCGCAATAAATATATATATATATATATATATATATATATATATATATATATATATATGGTGTGGGACAAGTGCAGCTTTGGGGCTGGTCCAGAACAACTACAAAACTGCATTATTGTGGTACTTTTTTTTTGGTAAATTTCATATGTCTCTTTAGCTCATAAAAAACATAATTTGCATTACTGATGTCAGCTGTCTGTAAAGCACTTTGAGCTGCCAACGGTATAAAAGGTGCTCTATAAAATAATAATAATTATTATTATTATAGCTATTTTAGCTATACATTGCTATTAATATGAATATAAAGCATATTTTAGACTTTGAAACAGTAAACAGAAATGTAACTTGGATTGAAGGATGTAGATAAATGCATTATTGACTACCCAAAAAGTTCTCTCTCTAGGTTTCTCTGTTAAAATTACCTGCCGATAACTTCCCGGAACTAGTTGAAGTCTACGTGAAATATGTGGCCATGAAGCATTTTGAACTTCCATTGACGCGACTCTCTCTCTACGTGGCTCAGGCCAGGGCAGTGGCTCAAGATGGCGAGTTGAGCAGTCGTGGTTTCCGAGAGCTCTTCCATTTGTCCCAAAACTTGTGTTTGAAATGGTTGAATGTCCACATTAAGTATCCGTATGGGTAAACAGAAGCAGATGAAAGCCACCAAACCAAAACTGGACCCCCAAAGGAAAAATAGCTCTTCTACTGTTGGAAAAAAGGAAGACGCGTGAGAAATGGAGCACGACAATGCAATGGACACAACAATAAGAGGGAGCAGCTGACTTGGCACCGTCAACACCTAGTACGATCCCTGTGAGAAATAAATCCAAATTGGACAAAGGTGAGAGTGTGGAAGTGTTGAATAACACTATACTGGAGGCTATTCTAAGCCTCAAGAAGAGAGTTGATGAGCAATTGGCTGATTAAAGTGAACTTAACGAAGGCAGTCCAGTTCAACACGGAGGAAGTGAAAGAACGCAGAAAGAGAGTCAAAGACCTTGAGAAACAAAATGACCACCCATGCAAAGAGAACAGTGATCTTAAAGAAAGAATCAGAGAGCAAAAAAGATACAGAATGAGGTGGTGTTTACTGGTCAAAGACTTGGAAGAGCAGAAATACAAAGACATAAGGGCGCTAGTCATGCAAATTCTTGTTAAGATTGTCCCAGATATTGTGACAAAGATGGAAGAAGCTGTAGATGTTTTACACAGAATGGGAAGAAAGGTGCACAATAAAAACATATCATTGTTCTGTTTGCCAGAAGTTGGATGAGGGCAGAAATTTGGCGTCAGAGTAAAAACTCTCCTCTTTGCAAAGAAAAGGGTTTCGTTTGGTGGAAAGGCTAACATGGGAGAACTGGAAAGAAAGGAGAAGGCTGTGGCCACAAATAGAACAAGCGAGAAAAGTCAGGAAAACACCTTTTACCCCCGACATTTGGAGGTTCCACCGAGATACCAACATCCTTTGTTTCCAGAGTTCTAGGAGCACAGGATCAAAATCAACAGTGATGCGGCTGACGGAATTCAGTGTGAGTGATTCTTGTGAGTCTGTTCAGGCGCTCTACTGACTCCAAGACCTCTGGATCCAAGGTGATGGTAAGAAGATTAAAGAATAGTTGCCTTACGAATTTAGAATACAAAGATACAGGACACTGTATCTTAAAACAGGGATGTGGGACGCTGTATCACAGAGATCCGAGTCAAATGAATGAATGAATTAATTAATTCTCAAGGTTGTTTAGGCCAGAGATTTTTGTAGGGATCCAGATTCGCTGAGATTCTAAATCATTGTCTTAGAATAATTAAGACTCACGGTTGTCTGAACTAGAGAATTTCTCAGGGACTCGGACTCACCACAAATCTGAATATTCTAAAACATGTCTTGGAATATTTTGATTCTTGTCTGGGTTGTCTGAACTAGAGAACAACAATGAAACAAGGATTAATTACTTTGATTCCAAAACCTGGTAAGGATAAAAGAATTGTAGATCATTTGAGACCTATTATATTACTTAATACTGATTATAAGATCTTTTCCAGTGCTATTGCTTCAAGACTGAAGAAAGGTATTAGGACCATAATTAGCGAGACACAGTCAGGATTTTTGAAAGGGAGATCAATTCATAATAACATAAGATTGTTATGGTTTTGTTTAGCCTGTAAATAAACGTTGTTTCACTTTTATTTTGTTCATCATATTCCATTTCACATATTCACATATTACAGGGGTAAAGTGTGGGCCAGGCTGTACATAGACGTCTTTGAGACACCGTCAAAACTCATATTTCTTCACATTCTGATGTTCATTTTAGTTAATGTTGGAATGTCTCCAAATCTCACAAATGGCGACTTT